>OZ010790.1:275816127-277016127 GCA_963932465.1 Maratus speciosus | reverse complement strand
AAAAACAGAGGTAATTTTTCACGATATTTTTAACAGTGCAAGTTAATTTTTATGTGGAATACTATCGCAACAAATATGTATCACAGGTTTTGCTAGCCAGTAGGATGAATCGGAGATTCATTCATTCGATGGAAAATATGGTACGTTCAAATTATTATGTGTTAAAATTATTGTATGTCAAATTATTATTTTTGTAATATGAAAAAGCAGAAACAATGTGCGATAAAACTGATCAAAGCAGTGATTCCGATTAACAGTCACAGTTAAGCTATAAAATGGTAAACAAATCAGATTTCCCAACCACGTGATCACTTTACCCAACAAAATTTTTCAGGTAATGTGGGTTCCCCGAAATCTGGGCAATCTCCGGCTCTGAACGCTGCGGGAAACTCGGAAAAAGTCACGTGATGCCGGCTCTGAACGCTTCGGGTTCACCACGGGGAAACCTGGGGAACCCAGAGTGCGATCCGTGAACGCACCCGGAGTTGGATCATCTTTACACGATGATTAGTACAAAGCGGTGCGCCGATTTTTTTTGTGTCCATTGCCGTGTACAGATAATCAACTCCACACTTAGGAACAGCTTCAAATGACGTCATCTACTTCGAGGCAAACGAAAAAGGACAGGCTACCGCGGCGCTATAGCGTCTATAATATATAGTGTGGAAATCCAATCAGTCGATCACAGCGATATCTGCAGGATATTTCCCAAAACTCCAAGACAATTTGGTCTAGACGCTGTAACATTTTTTTTAAACGTTTTATTAACTTACATTTGACCTGTGTGCTTGGCGTCAAACCCGCTGTAATAATACGATGTTTACTTTGAAATTTGAAAATATATAGCAGATGTCGCTGCGATAATCTCCCTGGATTTCAGCGTCAGTGCACATTTAAGGGATACACTTTTTAGCGGTTCTTGGATAGCAAATTTCCACATTATGTATTCTAGACGCGGTAGCGGTGCATTACACATGTCTCTTTCTTCTTTAAAAAATATCCTGCAGATGTCGATGCAAATGACTGTTTGGAATTCGACATCGTTGTACATTTAAGGTATTCAATACTTTCGCGCTTTTTTAAGTATTGCTGGGGTAGTCGATTTCTACAACATATAATCTAGACGCTATAACGGAGCTATAGTTTCTAGAAGATATAGTTTAAAAATCGGCTTATTAAAAAAGTGCTAAAAATTGTATCCCATAAATGTTGAACGAGGCTGAACGACGAATGTCGATTACAGCGACATATGGTAATTCCAACATAACTATTTCAAAAGAAAATGTTTCGCTCAGAGAAGATCTAGAAAATGCTGCTCCTATCGACATTTGTCATTCAGTATTTTTCAATATTTATGGGATTCAATTTTTAGCACTTTTTAAAGAATTACTGGAATAGCCGGTTTCCACACTGTGACCGTGATCTAGGTAGATTTTTCTGTGTTATCGTAACGAGATTGACCAATCAGAAGCCAGAATTTTTGCTAACTTTTCACTGTTTGCAAATTTGTACCTGGATACCGGCCTATATTTCTAGACGCTATAACTCAGCTCAGGAATAGTACAGGAAGCAAACTCTGTATTTTGATACATTAAGGCCGGGATCTAATTAGGAACAAGTGTGTCTCTATAACGAAGTAGCGACATACGGCCAATAAATGTTTATTGGTAAAAGTGATAAAAACAAATCGTTAAAGTTCTTTACGAGCATGCCATTATCGCCAGGTTAATGCATGCTGAATTATTTCCCTAGTCTAATAGAGATCGTCCATGCGCGTATCTTCTAATGGAGGATATTCCAAATATGGGTTCGAGGCTGAAAAAGTCACGTGGTACCGGTAATTTACCCAAAGAATTTCTAACTGATAGGAGGGAAACAGGAAACTACACTGTTAAAAATATCGTGAAAAATTACCTCGGTTCTTACAGGTTCTCTATTTTCTGACCAATGAGAACGCTACATAAACGCCTATGAAGCGTTCTCATTGGTCAGAATACAGATAGCCTTTAAAAACAGAGGTAATTTTTCACGATATTTTTAACAGTGTACTACTGCTTTCTCCCATGAACTGTTTCCTTGGATAGCGGGGATTTACATTACGTAGACGGAGCCTTCCCTTCTTTACGCTAGACGTACTTGCCTTGACCATGTGATCATAACGTAGATTGAATATTCTCTATTCAAGAAAGCGGATAGCCGTACTTTCGACAAAAGCTTGAAATAAGCATGTCTCCTGTGCATATATCACCACTCTTATGTATAAAGGCTCTCTGTTATGGTGTTGTTTCTGATACAGCGTCTAGAATACCTAGTGTGGAAATATGCTATCCAAACAGTTCTAAAAATTTGTATCCCTTAAATGTGCGACGATACTGCTAAAATTTCAAGTGTCGATCGCAGCGACATCTGTGGGATTTTCGTGTTAGTATTATTACATTGTATAGACTAGCAATTTCTTGCAGTGGTAGAAAATATCCTGCAGGTGTCGCTGCGATCTGCATATTACAGCAGTATCATTGCACATTTAAGGGATACAATATTTTAGTGCTTTTTTAAGCAATACAGGGTTAGCCAATTTCAACACTATATATTCTAGGCGCTATAGTTTCTGAGCGCTCTTGGTTAAATTTCGATATTCGTGTTTTAGAGTGAGCAATAGAGAAAAGTACTAAAACTATTGAAACAACAACTTCTTTAATATTGAAATGTATAGCAAAGGAGTTCAGAATCAATGCCTTAAATAGTTTCGAATACGCACTGTTGTTATGACATCAATACCCTTCCTGGATGTGGAAATGCAAAATTGTGTTCAACATAATTGGCCGCAATCTAGATAGATTTTTCGCTGTTAGCGAAACGAGATTCATTAATCAGAAGCTTGCACTTTTGCGAAATCTTCGCTGTTTGCAGCAATGCAGGCTATTGATTGGTGAATCTCGTTTCGCTAACAGCGAAAAATCCATCTGGATCCCAGCCTAAATTTCTGTAAACATTGCACTTCATCCATGGCACTAAGAAAATGACTCAAAACTTTTATGACATAGGCCGGGATCCAGAAGCAGCAAAAATTCTCAAACATTCTGGCTTCTGATTGGTCAAACTCATTTCGCTAACAGCGAAAAATCTATCTGGATCTCGGCCATAGTTTTCTTCGATGAAATCAATGCAAAAGGATAATATAAAAAATTTTAAAAGACTTCTAAAATGATTTGGCGGGTTTATCGCTGTTTGGCATAATTTATAAACTTTAAAATTAATTAACAGTTTTTCGCTAATTAAGAATAGAAAATTTGTGTTTTTAAAGCTGAATTTTACAAAAGCACGTAGATTGAGTAAATATCTGTCCAAAAATGCAATCCTTACTTTTTTATGTCCATTATTTAAGTCTCTACCTTGATTGAACCATAAATTGTGACGAAGAAAATAAATCGATCATTTTCAGTATCTCGACGTTATTTTAAAAAATCTATATCTCTGTTTATAATTAATTTATGAGGATGCATTTGGTCTCAAATTGAAGATATTTTCCATTAGGTCCTTCTGGTTTTGGTTTTATTTTTCTGCGATGATTGGTTCTTTTGATATGGGAAATTTTACGCTGGCATGTTTGGTTGATTTTACATGGAGAAGTTGTCATCAGTATAATAAGCAGTTACGGTGTCTTGCGTTTTATTCTTGGCGTTTGTTTGTTTGGCGAGGTTAGCATTTTTTTTTTCAGCTTGGCTTGGCAGAACGACCGTCCTGCTTGATCGGATGATTCAAAACTCACAAAAGAAATGAAAAATTCAATAATTTGAAAAGCATAGACAATATTTTTGACTGAAATGTACAAAAAGGATATATATATTTTTTAACCTACGAACATTTTATCGCCTGAATAATTGAATTTGCAAACATGAAGTAGCGTTCTACTTGTTTCAGCACTTTTTACAGTCTAGCAGCGACACAACTAGGATTATAAATGTTTAATTCGGCGGATGCAGTTAGCGGTAATAGCTGTAACAGAGGTGGCAATATATTCTACAAACCATCGAAAAGGAGTTTTGGTACAATTCTTTTCAAATGATTGCTTAAATAGCGATAGGCGGCAGCTTTTGGACTACTACTACGGTAATAACTTTTCCTAACAAATGCAGCTATTCTGGCGCTAATCTTTTTAGCTATCAAAAAGCACATGTCTTTCTGTGTATTTATGTGAAAACGACATCGTACTCGTGTCTACATTTTTCGAATTACTGAATTCTCATTTCTTTTATGAAATTTTATTTCACCTGGTATAGCTAGATGTACCTAATGGGTATCAGTGTCCCCAAAAACGACGCATTTGATTAAATATAAGAATTTAAATGGATCTAATTAGGTAAGGTAAATGGAATCGTTATCAAATGTTTGTGAAAGATTTTGCTAAACTGTCCTAGTTGATAGTGCCTATGCTTACTTTAAAAGTATTGTGCATGTAAATGGTCTAATAAATTCAATGTAAATATATTTTACGTCTTAGTAACTCTTTTTCCTTTCATGATTTTCTTAGCATTCTGCATGTAGTTGTGCTTATAAACACAGAAATTCTTGCTCAAATACTAAGTCGAAATATAGTTTTTTTGATAGAAAAAACTACAACAGGTATCGTAATTTAAAAATAGACTACACATTTCAAAATGCGCATAATGTAAGTCGTGTAAGGTGGGAAAAAAATCTTTGTGATTGTTAATAAACTCTAGTTGCACTTACAACGATGAAAACCAGAAGTTTCATAGATTGACATAACTTCCAACTGCATCACTAAATTTGTGAATTCTGAAATATTATATTTTGCAGAATTTTAGGAAAGAAATACTATGCATTTTAATGTACAGCGTGGTCGTAAAACACCCCAAAAATTTTTGTCAATGTATCAGCCCCAAACAACCGTCCTATTCAGAGAAATACGAGTAACAGTGTTTTTGGGATGTGCGTATTTAAGTATGGGCTCGGAAATGAAGTGAAAAACAATAATTGAGCTATCACAATTACTATTACAGTGACATAATTCTGAAAATTTCAAATGGCATCAGAATTTTTTTTCATCTCAAAATGATTTTAATATAGACGCTTGCAGTGTGATGCCAGTCATGACGTTCTGGTTGGAAATCGACTCTAAACAAACGGTTGCTATGCGTCATTTCTTTTAAAAAATAAATCGTAGGAAATATTGTTACTACATATCAAGTATTAAAACACTTAGATGTGAGATATAACTATAATATACAAACAAAATGGAAAATACAATATAGCAACCGTTTGTTTGGAGTCAGTTTCCAACCAAAACGTCATGACTGACGTCACGACTAAAATCGTCTATTGAAAATTATAAAAGTCGTTAAAATGGTACATTTAGCTTTAGCACTAGAAAAAACGACTTAAAACGAATGCAAAGAAGAGCTTTAAGAACAAAAAAAGGAAACTATACAGGCAAAAAAAAAAAAAAAAAAAAAAAAAAAAAAAAAAAAAAAAAAAAGCAAGTTATTTTTGTCGGATTGCAAAATTTTCAAGCGTTTACCTTCACAGATACATAGCTTGAGAGATTGCGAGCAACATTAAATTATGGCATTAAGGCAATGCAGATTCTCACGTTTAATGGGGTTTTTCATACCTATATCATACTTACTTAGCGGATTTGTCGTATATACTTTGAATTTTCAATATCTGAAGGGACAAAAACCCATTCACGTGTGTTCGGGTGCCATTGCGATCAGGAAACACGAAATGGTGATAGATGACAATGTAATCAGTGTCTTGCAGCACACGTGAAGCCCTCAATGCTTTCCTTTGCGTTTCTTCGACAAAGTCATTTTTTATGACCCTCTTATGTACTGTTTACGTCGCCGTTATGAATTCTGTAAAAATTCTGCGTGACACTTTCACTGTAATATTCTTCAAAAAACTAAAACATTTATCATTCTATTTAAAAGTTTCACCAATGAAAGTATATTTAAACTGTAATAGTGTGTAGTATAATCTTTATGTAAAGAGTTTATATTTTGAATTTTGAAATTTATTATTGATTTTCACGTTTAGAGATTATTTGTGGAAAGACAATTTTTTAAAATATTTTTTTTTTTTAGTTTCCAAATGATTGCATGCAGATAAATATAATGCAGTTAGAATAACATACAATCCTAGAATATAGATTTCGATGTTAGAAGCAGGGCATTTTTTACGCAGGGACACGCGCAATCCTACATTTTTTGTAAATTTAATGACTGGAATTTTTTTTTTTTTTAAATTTTGGAATTAATGCTAAACTAACTTCAGTTTTACCGTGGATAATTTCTGCGACTTGTTAAGTTTCATAATTTGTTGATTTTTATAATTAAAATAATTTGATCGTTGTTTATTTTTCAGCAATTTTCTTGAGCAACTCACAATTTTCAATGTACCGCGAACCAGTGAATCTGGCTAATAACGATCTAATAACAAGTACTAGAAACTTTAACGGCAAAATTATAAACAAAATTAAAAAAATAAATGAATAAAAATTTTAAAAATACAATATATATATATATATATATTAATGAGAGGAAAACCTATTGAATTTTAAAATTAAATAAAAAAAAATCCTAATAATAATAATAATAATAAATACCTTAATAAAATTTAAGCAGGAGTCAAAAATGTTTTCTTGAGTTCAACTGGAAGTACCTCAAAATAGTATTTTAGAAATGACCTACTGGTACGAATGCATTATAAGCATTTTTTAATCAGATTTTTTTCCCTAAGTAAAAAGTAGGAACGTGGTATCTTACCCGGCTGTACCAGCCGCACGTCGAGAATCTTCTCGACCTGCGAGTTGTAAGCTGTGATGTGGAAGACGCAGTCGGGCGTGTCCTGGATGCAAGTGATGTTCACGGGCACCAGGTCCTCGGAGACTTGTTGCCACTTGACCGCACCACTGGCCGCGTGCACATGGAACACCTCCGCCCAGAGTCTGAAAACAGAGACACAAGAAATTATTGTGTGGAAAAGAAAATATACTAAAGTAACTCGACATAAAATAGGACCATTCAGAGTAACGACTGACGAGTTACCGAAAATGTCGAGTTTAATGCTATAAAGGGTGGATTATACACAACTCATAATATTTTACTGCATAATAAACGTTCTAACACAATACGATACAGATACACATAAAAGTATAACATAACCTAAAATAATTATTTCGAAAGTTAGAAAATTGAAGAAATGGGTAGTTCTTTGTAGGAAAAAAAATTTCGTGATGGTAAAATAAATTTTGAATGGAGACATGCGATGATATGTATTCCATTCTAGATAAGAAAAAAATTGCGCACCATGTGATGACTATGTTTAGGATTAAAATCCGTACCCTACCTCAACAACATAGTAAAATATCATACTAATTTTAGTACTTTTACATTGAATATACATCACAATATGTACAGAAATTCACATAGGGAAGACCTGGGCACAAGATGAAGAGTCGGGCAAGATGACGAGTGTCTTAATTTTTCCGTTTTCCACTAGGTGGTAGCATCAACCGGACACTACTGGCTCTCCTATCGGCCGTTCGTTAAACAATAGTATAGAAACGTGAAATCGCCATTTTTGTGTTAGTTGTGAAGCTTTGATTGTTTACCGCTGTCACGTTATAACTTTTATGCATGTGTAAATAAGCTCTGCTACAGATACAGGTAAGATATGTCGTTTCTCTTTAATATTTATGAGTAACTTAGTTTAAATACTAACTATTACCATGAATAAATGTCAGTTAATCGCCTTCCTTCATGGCAATGAAAACGAATATTTTTAAATAGGCAGTCCGGGGCCAGATGACGAGCCCGTGTTTCAGAATTTATTAAACTAACTGTGTTGTCCATTCTATTTAAATCCTGTAAACGCTTGTTTGTCTGTGTGTTTGGCCGCGCGATCTTGCGCTTCTGTCTGCTCTGGGCCTAAGGGGCGCATCGGATCGGGAAGGGGGTGTCTTTCGAAAGGGAGCGACCAGATGAAGACATTTTTGTCACCCGCTAAGCCCCCCTAGCCCCTCCCCCGCAATAAAAACCCTATCGGGGTCTGTATCTCCGCTTCCAAGCTTCCGATCGGTACGAGGGGGTACCGTTCGACGGGGTTCGACCTCGGGGTCAAGACCTCCCCCCTCCCCCGCTGGTCCCCCTCCTCCCAAATAATTCAAATATTGTGACCCACCAGCAGAAGAATGGATCCAGTTCTGTAAAGGCCAAGAGTGGTGGCATGAGGAATGTTCCAATTATGAAAATGGCATTTTTATTTGTGACTATTGTTAGTTGCACAACTAAACAGTTCAACATTACGTTACAATGCATTATGCTTTGTCTTATACTTTGTAAGATGTAAAAACACAGTTATCATTTGTTAAACCATGTAACATATTCAAAAGATAAAATATGTTCAACCTTTTTCAATGTTGTCATCTTGCCCCAGTACTGGGGCAAGATGACGATTTGTTAATGATATGAAAAAATAAAATTATCCTTTATTTTTTTTTCATTTGAAAAATTAAATAGTAATATATTTATTACCACAAGGAATACTCCAACAGTTCATGTAAAATTAATTTTACTATACTTAAAAATGAATTAAAAAACAACAAAAATTGTTAGCATAGTCATCTTGCCCCGGTCTCCCCTACGTAATGAAAAACCTTTGCAAAAGTAAAATCTTTAATCTCATTTCATATTCAAATCTCATTATTTCAAAGATACTACCGCCCTTTACTTTTATGTTGTACTTAACAAAAGCAATCATTTATTTTATTATTATTATTATTATTATTATTTTTAATTGATAGTCGAATTATATGGAATATCGAGATATTGGGAGGCGACTTATCAGGATTCTACTGTTTCTGAGATGATTGTTTTGAGTTTAACAAATTAATATATTGAGATGCTTTGACAATTTCAGGCTAATATAATAAAATAAAAACGTCTTAGTGCTATAAACATGAAACAGTAAAACAGGTCTATAACTTCAAAGGCAATCTTTATCGGATCCTACTGCAGATTTCTATAGGTGCATGTTTCCCGCGTTGTGCGGTTAGTTGATTCGGCGATATTATTGCACTAATCCATACATACGGTGAATGCATGGACATCAAATAGAGAAAGACTTCTAACGAAATAGGCTTTAAAAGAGGAAAATTGTGCCAAGAAAAATGTGTGAAATAGATGGCGCTATGTAGCACGCTTATACTCAATCGGTCTGATTTAATATGCTCAACCAATAATCTATTTGATCATTGAGAGCCAGACAATGAACGTTGTCCGCTAGAGGCGCTGGTACGTATACGGATATACGCAGGCTGCGCCATTGCCATATTTAAGTCCAAAGTCGCAACCCGATATTAACATTATTTCCTTAGAAATCCTTATTTATTTCTGTGTCCATGGTTGAATGTAAAAAACTGCAATAGATCCACAATCAACTTTTCCCCAAAAACAACATACATAAATAAATAATAAAGTACTACAATGTTGTTTTTGACATTTTATTGTTAAAAAGTACATACTAGAACTTAATTTGTAACTTTTGAAATAAAAATATCCGAGCAAAAAGTTTTCTGAAAAAAAAAAAAAAAAAACGCCAAGTTCTCTTTAATGCATCCGCCATAAAAAGCACTGACATCTTAAGCTCGCACAAGTTAACATACCAAACATTTAATTGAAAATGGCTTCTCGCAACTTGGCCAGTAATGCATTCTAGAGTTTTTTTTCCTGGTGTTATTCTAATGCGCGGAGAAATTTCAAAAGACTGAAAAGAAACTTAGAAGAACGTAATACTGCGAAACAATAAGGATACATAATACATCCTGATTAATGTTAAAATCTCAAATCTTTCATTTAAAAAGGATCGAATAATATTACGTTTATAAATCATTTCCGAATTCGTGATCGGGCAGTATGCATTTATAAATTATTTGAATAATAAAATAACTATTAGAATACAAAGAGGCCGATTCACATAACGAAACTTTAACCAATTACGTATATTTTAAATGTTAGTTTATTAAAGTTCGTATTTTGTGCACCATTCAGCAAGATTGTGTGTTTATTTATTACTTCATACAATTTTTATATTGGAAAGAAGAAGAAAATTATAAAAAATTATTAAAATTCGAAACGTCCCCAAAATGGGAAGCTATGCATAGATAGGTTAAGGTTGTTCTTAACTGCTCAGCTCAACAAGCGCAAAATGTTTTGACATATTTACAAATTCATTTTTTAACGGAAAGATATAAAATTGGAAGGCCTGGCCATTGAAGTGATTTGGAATTGAACTGGTTTTTTTTTTCATTTTTTGATCAATCCATTACCTATTGAGTTACAAGCGAATTCGATCACGTGACAAACACGTTTTTCGCCCGCTCTTGAGTGCTCTTTCTCCCTTAGCGCGGAAATTCGATTCAAAACGCCCACTTTGATTCTATTTTCTGAAAGATCTATTGCGTTTGCAAAAAAATGGAAAAAACAGCTCAATTACATAGTTTCTGAACAACACTAGCTAGTTTCATGCATTTTCGAACGAAAATAAATTAAAACTTATGTCAGAAAGTGGCCCTTTTGGATTTGAGAACACCCTTAAATCGGGTCTGCAGGTGGTTACCCCTAAGATATGACTTGGCAGATCAGTTACATTTTAATATGCTAATAGAGTTCTGTCTAATCCTGGAATTTCAGTCGTCAACTCGATGAGGTGATGGTCTGTGCAGCCGATTCCAGGTCTATGCGTAATAAAAACTTTTGTCCAAATGTCGTGCCATTGGTAACATTTCTGGTCGGATTTTTTTTTTTTTTTTTTTTTTTTTTTTTTACATAACAATTCGGTGACGATTGTCTGGCAAATTGGAATCACTCATTCTGTGCTTTGCGCACTAATCGAAATTTCCTCCGCATCAATCGAGAGATTGTCTGAAGTAATAATAATAACTAGAAAACAGGAATTCTGCTTTTTCAGAATTTAGTGTCGCCCCCGATGACAAAAAAATATATGTATATAAATATAGATACAGTGGAGTCCCGATTATTCGAGTTAATCTAACTTATACCTTTGGAATTGTTCATTTTCTTCAGAGGGACTGACGGCTTCCATTATTATGAAACAGTCATTATAAATGAAGTGTTAGGTGAAGATGAAAGAGCAGTCGTAAAAAGTTGACCAGAAAATTAGAGTTCTAACTTTTTACGACTGCTCTTTCCTCTTCACCTAACACTCCATTTATAATGACTGTTTCATAATAATGGAAGTCATCAGTCCATCAGAAGAAAATCACACGGTGAAAGCGGAAACTCCGATAATCGGGACTCTACTGTAGTTCAGTTTTAAGACTTATAACATGCGATTTTATTTTACATAAATTGACGTCATCCAAATCCGCTGAAGAATTCCTCATTTGCGATCCAGTGTTAAACAACATCTACAGTAAAGTACGCTTAGGACGTCACTATCGCTGAATAATACACAAATCAAAAAAAAAAAAAAAAAAAAAAGATTTCGTCATTACAAACTCGACAAAAAAATCGGCTATCTAAAGATTCACAGGCCTTCATTTTTTATAGATATTTAATATAGATATTTAAAATTAAATTTAGTTTTAATAGCTGCATGTTTTATCAGAAATCTTTCATTTATATTTTTTCAAAATAGCACGTATTTTAATTTTTTTTTTTTTTTTTTTTTTAGTTTTTATGGGAAAATGGCAACAAAAAGATATAATTGCTATTTTTCTTTCACTTTCTACAGAAATGGAGTTCTTCTGTTGCCAATATTAAGCAAATGGCTCTAAAAATTACAAAAAAAAAAAAAAAAAAAAAAAAAAAAATAATAATAATAATAATAATATCTCAAAAATAAATGGAGATGCAGTTTTCAAACAAATTGCATTAAAAAGTACTTTTTTTACCAATACGACGGTATAAAAATTGAAAATGTGCGATGCTTAGAAGTTAAAAAAATTGCTATGGAGTATTTAATCGTACTGCTTTGTTTTACGGCTGGCTTTTGTAAGGTAACGTTATTTTTTGGAGACTGCACAAAATAAGCTGGGAGAAAGAAATAGCATAAAGTACCGGAAGCTAATAACGAAATTCGACGAACTAAAATGCTTAGAAAAGAATTGTTAGATGGAACTTATAATAAACTTACAAAAATAATTACAATAAAAAATTCATCTTACATTGAATGTCTAACTCATAAAACTAACAAGTTACCAAAATACCATTCCCACAAACTTCAACTGTTTAAATTGCTGAAAAATTAAAGTGCATTAGAATACGTAATCAAGATGTGTAAATATGATGAAGTTATTGATTGAGACTTTTAAATTTGGTATTACCGCATGAACAATCAGCAAAAAGAATTTCGCTTTGTGACATAATAGAAATTTTTTCCCCATAACATCTAAGTCTTACGTCATTTTCGCATCCTCAAAATTTACATATGCACCACTCAAAGTTGTTTTCACCATATAAAAGTACGTAGTTTAATGCGCAATAGATTATTAATGAATATATTTCCAAAGTTAAAGTCACGTTTGTCCGATACAACTTTTCACGTGAACATTCCAGATCTTGACATGAGGTTCTAATCTCAGTACCTGCGAATAAAAAAATCAGAAATTTGTCTTTTAGACGCTTTTGTGATCCAATATTTAGTTTTATCAAAGAAAATGATCGTTTTGTGTTAAATATGACGTCATTTTCAGCCACTAAATCATTTCGCCTAGCGTCTCAAACTCAGTATAAGCGTAATGAAAAAATGTTGAAATGTAAAAGATTTATGCGTGTTTTTTTAAAGGCTGGTGTCATTTTCTGTTCATTTTTTTTTAAGTTACTTTTATTTGTAATGAGAAAATGGCATCTATAAGGATATGAACAATAAAAATAAATAAATATCACTATTTTTCATTTCTCTGCAACAATGGAAGTAATCCAATTGCCACCATTTGGAAGAAATACTATAAAAAGCTTTTAGAATTAAAAACAAAATATAAAAATGGAAATAAATGAAAAAATAGCTACAATGGGCACATCTACAAAATAACACTTTTCATTTAAAAAAATAATTATCAAAATCGGTTCAGTAGAAAGCTCAGGGCTGATGACTAAAAAATATAGCCTGGTCTTTTAAATATCTTATACTATAATGCGAGCAAAAATAGTGTGTGTATGTATGTGTGTGTGTGTGTATGTATGTAAATTTTATCGTAAAAACGGCTCTAATGATTTTGACGAAATTTTGTATTTTGCCATTTTCGGGCACGATAAGACCATTGGGCTAGGTCACGTATTCCAGAAAATTAGATTAATGGGTCATTTTGGGTCATAATGGGTCAAGGTCAAGCTAATTATATCTAAAAAACGGCTCAATCGATTTTGACTAAATTTTATATCCAACCGTTTTTCGGCACGAGAAAACTATTGGGCTAGATCACATGTTCGAGAAATTTCGATTAGTGGGTCATTTTGGGGTCACTATGGGTCAAGCCAATTTTATCTAAAAAACGGCTCTAACGATTTTGACTAAATTTTGTATTTTGTCGTTTTTTATTACTTGAAGACCAATGTGTTAAGTCACATATTATAGAAAATTTGATTAGTGGGTCATTTTTTGGGTCACTGTGGGTCAAGCAAAGTTTATCTAGAAAACGGCTCTAACGATTCTGACGAAATTTTGTATTTTACCATTTTCAGGCCCGAGAATACCATTGGGCTAGGTCACGTGTTCAAGGAAATTAGATTTGTGGGTCATTTTGGGTCATAATGGGTCAAGGTCAAGCTAATTATATCTAAAAAAAACGGCTCAATCGATTTTGACTAAATTTTATATCCAACCTTTTTTCGGCACGAGAAAACTATTGGGCTAGGTCCCATGTTCAAGAAATTTCTATTAGTGGGTCATTTTTGGGTCACTATGGGTCAAGCCAATTTTATCTAAAAAACGGCTCTAACGATTTTGACTAAATTTTGTATTTTGTCGTTTTTGATTACGAGAAGACCAATGGGATAAGTCACATATTAGAGAAAATTCGATTAGTGGGTCATTTTTGGCTCACTGTGAGTCAAGCTACGTTTATCTAGAAAACGGCTCTAACGATTTTGACGAAATCTTGTATTCTATCGTTTTCGGGCACGAGAATACCATTGGGCTTGATCGCATGTTCAAGAAAATTCAATTAATGGCTCATTTTGGGTCACAATGGGTCAGGGTCAAGCTAATTGAATAAAAAAAAAAGTCTTAAAACATTTCGACAAAATTTTGTAATATACCGTTTCCGGGCATGAAATAACAATTGGACTAAGTCACATGTACGAGAAAAATCGATTAGTGGATCATTTTGGGTCAAATGGGTCAAGGTCGAGCTAATTATATCTAAAAAACGGCTCAATCGATTTTGATTAAATTTTATATCCAACCGTTTTTCGGCACGAGAAATAATCTATTGGGCTAGGTCACATGTTCGAGAAATTTCGATTAGTGGGCCATTTTTAGGTCCCAATGGGTCAAGCCAATTTTATCTAAAAAATGGCTCTAACGATTTTGACAAAATTTTGTATTCTGTCGTTTTGGATTACGAGAAGACCAATGGTCACATATTAGAGAAAATCCGATTAGTGGGTCATTTTTGGGTCACTGTGGGTGAAGCAAAGTTTATCCAGAAAACGGCTCTAACGATTTTGACGAAATTTTCTATTTTATCGTTTTCGGGCGCGAGAATACCATTGGGCTTGGGCGCATGTTCAAGAAAATTTGATTAGTTGGTCATTTTGGAACACAATGGGTCAGGGTGAAGCTAATTGAATCTAAAAAAACGTCCAAAATATTTTGACAAAATTCTGTAATATACCGTTTTCGGGGCATGAGATGACCATTGGGCTAAGTCACAAGTTCGAGAAAAATCGATTAGTGGGTCATTTTTGGGTCACTGTGGGCCAAGCAATTTGTATCTAAAAAAACGACTCAAACGATTTTGTCAAAATTTTGTATTATACAGTTTCTGGGCATGAGGAGACCATTGGGCTAAGTCACATGTTCGAGAAAATTCAATTAGTGGGTCATTTTTGGGTCACTGTGGGCCAAGCTAAGTGTATCTAAAATCGGCTCAAACAATATGGCAAAATTTTGTAGTATATCGTTTCTGAACATGAGACTACCATTGAGCTAAGTCACATGTTCGGGAAAATTCGATTAGTGGGTCAAGCTAATTGTATTTTTTAAAAAAGGCTCAAACGATTTTAACGAAAATTTGTATTATACTGTTTCCGGGCACGAGAAGATCGTTGGGTTAGGTCACATGTTCGAGAAAATTCGATTAATGGGTTCTTTTTTGGTCACTATGGGTCAAAGTTTAGCTAATTTTATCTAAAAAATGGCTCAAACGATTTTGACAAAATTTCTTATTACACCGTTTCCTAGCACAAGAAGACCATTGGAATAGGTCAGATGTTCGATAAATTTAGATTAGTAGGTCCGTTTTGGGTTACCGTGGGTCAAGCTAATTTTATCTATAAAATGACTTCAGCGATTTTGACTAAATTTTGTATTCTATCGTTTTCGGGTTCGAGAAGAGCATTGATTAGGGCGTGTGTTCAAAAAATTTCGGTTAGTGGGTCCCTATGTCTTAGGATCATGCCAATTTTATTTAAACAGCAAGAATTATACAGTGAGAATGAAATATCGAATTGAACACAAGGCTAATTTTGACCGAGCTAAGCTCGGTCATGCCTGCTAGTATAGATAATCGCACTAACTGAAATCGCATAAAGCGAGGAAAACCTGTACAGCGTTTTCATAATAGAATCCCTTACGTTAAAATTGAATCGATCATTTCAAAACTACATAAATTTTATTGCAAAATACAATTTTTTGTGCAGAGTGTCTTTAAAGATATAGATTTACATGAGTAGACAAAAATTATATGAGTTTATTTATCCATCGCCCTTCAAAAGGAAAATTGTCGTTTATTTCAAAAACAACATTGACAATATCAATGACAATATCTAGATAACGATGGTGAATATGTCTATGTGTCTTAATTAATTAATCCAAAAAGATTACGGATTTTGAGTATAATATAAATAGTAATATTCGTCGTATTTAACCGCAGAATTTTCGAATATATTAAAGCAAAAAATTGTATTATTATTATTATTTTAAATTGATATCTTAAAAAATGACTGACAGCTGATAGGCAGAAGCGCGTTTCGCTTCGAGCAGTGGACTCAAAAACTCATCGATTTGACCTAGAAAAAATATAACTTAAAAATTAGTTTTCTTAGTTCACAATTTAGTAAAATATACAGCCGTATATATTAGGAATAGCTCATTTTTGCTTCCAAATGAAATATTAATTCTTCTACATGCAGCCATTCTTCATACGTTATAAGCCATTAGCAAAGAATTGTGGGTCTTTTTTATTGTATTAGTAATCAGCCATTTTTTTCTGGTTGCAGTCAAAAAACAGCTTTTTCTATTTTTTTGTTAACCGGTGATAAAATTTTTAAAAGCCTAGTATTAATTTATCTTTTATTATTTTCTAAAAATATACGACTCTACTATTAAATGATAAAAGAAAAATCGCGTTTTTCAAATTTTTCAATATAAAAATCAAATAAGTGTGTTTATATTAATTAATTTTAATAGGGCCGATTATTGGGTATTACATACATGTTCAGTAATCGGCCACCGCTATTGACTACTGGATAAAAGCCTATTTCACTTTTTAAGTTTATTTTTCATAACTCGATTTTTTTCGTAATTGGTTTTCATAATTTGAGATTTATATAGTCTTTTACTTGCATTTTATTCATACTACAAGCATATATATAAAATTCAAATGGAATTTTGTTCCGGCCGCTTATAACTTTAGTTTTGCTGAATGGATTTCAATGGATCTTACATTGTTAGCTAGATAATTTTTCATTGAAGGTTTTAATATATTGTACTATTACTTAACGTTGCTCAGTTATAGCATCACAGGGGAAAGTTCTATAATCTGGTGAACTCGATTATGAAATATTAGCCTTTAAAAAAAAAATGCTGGACAAATGCTGAGATTCGCATAGTTAATTAGATAATGTTTTAGGGATGGTTTTAGTATATTACAAGTATCGTTCAACCGTTATTTGCCTACCCTATACTGTAAATGATCAACTTAAAGATTTGATCTTTAACAGCCAAAATTTTGTCCGACAAATTAAAATACTTAATAGTGCAATGGCATTCGTATAGTTTACAGCAATTCGAATGACATTTCAGGCAAAGATCCATTTTGCTTTAAATTTTGTAATGACGGTGACGGAAAATATGTAAACGGTGAATTTAACCTGGTATTAACAAGATATATTTCGCTTGATTCAAAATTCGTTTGGGAAAATCGACCGGTATTACACACGAAGCCTGTTAATATGCTAATTTTAAAAAGAAGAAACGTTTGTTTATTTGTTTTTTAGGAGGAAATATTCGAAACTGTCGAATCAGTTTTTAAAGTAAAATGAAAAAATGATGGTGACAGTCTTTTCAGAAGCAAAACACATTCTAAAATATAGTTTTTTTGTAATATTGAAGACGTTAGAAATTTTAAATTTGACACGGTGTTTATTAAAGAGGTAAATATCCGCTAAAAACGGTTTCTAAGATAAGGCGAAATGAGTAGAAAATATTCTGAAAACGGTCTAAATTATGATTCATATCAAAATGTTAAAGATAAAGACTTGAAATTTTAAATGGATGTTATTTCTAAAACGGAACTGTTTGCGCATAATAGTTGTAATAAATGCAAAATTTACAAAGATGAATTAATCAAAAAAGTTATTTTTGTTACGGATAGAAATAAAAGTAATTTAAATATTGGATTGTAAATTGACATCGCTGTTACTTACTCACATAGAACAGCTTTTTTGATACGGAAATTTAAAAGGGTGAAATGTGCGAAAAGCATATTTAAAACGATCATTTATTTGGAAAAATTTGACACGGCTTTTACTTTAAAGACATAAATGCTCCCACTAAACAGATTATAAGATATTCGAAATTTAAAGAACTGAAATGTATAGCACAATCAACCAATGGAATATTAGAAAGAATTTTCAAGAAATTGTATTTTAAATATTAATATTTAAACTTCTGTGGAAATATGATTTCTCCTTAATTTTAATAGACACACAAATATCAGTTGACATATTTCAATAACCACAAAACCGTGGATTGTGTTAGTTTTTAAATAATAACAATAATAATAATAAACTTATTATGTAGTTGAATAACTCAATAGTCAGCCATAATATTAATTAGAGGCTAACTGTTAGGTTTTAAAATCACATCTTCTGTCTCTATAGAACTTAAATTTAAAAAAAAATGAAGCTTTTACATAGGACATTTTCAAATTAACTGACACTTTAAAATATACATTACACATAATATCAATAATCGATACAATAATCGATGTCTATAATATGTTAAAATTTCACACCGAAACTCGATCTGTTAGTACCACCAGAATGGCGAATTGACGCCCTATTCTGCTCGTATCATACAAAGATATCACGAGGCAGACAGCAATATTTTTATTGTACTAATCTAAATATGCAACACACTAAAATTTCATTCCGAAATTCGATGATGCGATAGTACTACTAAAGAAAGAATTGCCTCCCTGTTTTTCTCAAATCTTATCGAGATATCACGAAGCATACTGAAGTATTTGTAATATACTGACTATAACTTTATCTATAACTTTAATCAATAACATTTTTTGCTTAAAATTGATAACGAAATAGTGCAGGCAGAATGATGAGTTAGCGCCAAGTTATGCTTGTACAGCACACAGATACTACAAACAGACTAAGATTTATGTTGTATTAATTGAAAGAGACATATTAAAATTTCATTCCGAAATTCGATGACCAGATAGTACTGCCAAAATAAGAATTGGCGCCTCATTCTGCTCATATCATTCAAAGGTATTACGAGGCAGACTATAATATTTGTATTGTACTATTCGAGATACGCAACTTATTAAAATTATGTTTCTAAAGTCACTTCTTTCTGCTCATATTTTACCACGAAATCACAAGACAAACTGAAATATTTTCACTGTACTAGTCGAGATGTGCAACATATTAAAATTTCATTCCTAAGCTCGATGACATGATAGTAACGCTAAAATGACGATTTTACGCTCGAAGCATCTCATATCATACCAAGATATGCATAGACAAATCAGTCATTTTTGTGCATTGTTAATAATTTTATCCTACATCATAATTTCATTTTAAAGCAAGATGACGTACGCATTTTTTTCTCTGCTCGCCGCCTAGTCTACGTTGGCTAAAGACAAAATTTGAAAGGTCGACTACTAGATAAATTGATACTTTTAAGTTTACTTTCCATAAGACACAAGAATGAAGGATCATGCATCAAGAATAGATTATAAAGCACTTTACATCAATTCCAGAATTCTTTAACAAAACTTAGCTTCTTAATTCTGTAAAAGAAGTCAACATTTTAGAAAAGACATAGCACATAAAACCAGATTACGGTCCATGGCCGGAAAAGTAGGTCAATTCTTTTTTGTAGCTTTGTATTTAATCTCCACATTTGTATATATTTTACATAGTATTATTAAACTTAGTATATCAAGAAAATGCATAACAGACTGTAAATTCATCTTCAGCAATTTCTACCACTATACGCAAACATACTTCAATTATTTTGTACATCCCTGTATATTACCAAGAGATTTTTATATGTCCCACATATTAAGCTAAAATTTAATTCAGGCTAAAACAGGGTTAAAACTACTGAAATCACACTTCCACACATTATCATAGAGGGTCATGTATTCAGTTCTTTGCGTGGCCTTGTATATGATTTTATTTATATTATATAAACATGTCTTAGTATAATAAATATAGTTCAACTTGAAAGAGCATAATTAAAAGGCTTCTTTAAGCCATTCATGCTAATATTCCGCAATGCTTACGAACTCTTTTGCGTGGCCTTGTGTATGATTTTATTTATATTATATAAACATGTCTTAGTATAATAAATATAGTTCAACTTGAAAGAGCATAATTAAAAGGCTTCTTTAAGCCATTCATGCTAATATTCCGCAATGCTTACGAACTCTTTTGTGTAGCCTTGTAAATGATCTATAGCAGTTATACATACCACATACTAGGGTGTCAACGATTTTAATCAGTTGATTTAAATCAGCGATTAAATCGTGATTTTAATCAACCAATTTTTTTAAAAAAATAATTGATTTAAATCAAAAATTTTCTAAATGTTTAAAATGTCAAAAAAAAAAAAATAAATAAATAAATAAAAATAAATAAATAAATAAATAAAATCTAAGATGAACATAATTGGAAAGCTTCTATGGGTATTTTGATTTATGAATAAACAAAAACAGAGCTTTAAATAATAGGTTTCCAAGCTTAATTCCTGAGTATTGTAAAAAAAATTAAAAACAGTTCAGTTTGTGAAAAGCATTGTTTTTATCCAACATAAAACAGTTTCAGTTAAAAATGATATTTAAATCTAATATAATTTGCAATGTCATAATTTCCTTTAAGAAATCAATTTATGCATTATTTTATATACAATAAACATAGCAAGTGTAATAAATTTCTGCAAGTAAAAGAATAAATAGTCAGTGTCTTAGTTTCTTGTTCTACATTTGTAATAATAAATTAATAGCAATATCGAGTTAAGGAAGAATGAAAAAGTGACATCTGCTCAACAACTAAATTGTAAATGAATGCAAAGAAAAAAAGAACTAATTGGTATAAAAATGTTATACACAGCAAGAGCTTCTTCGGTATAGGTTGAATAGTTTATTTTGTAACTCATGTATACTAAATAAAAAAATTAATTAGGCAGCAAAACTTTTCTTAAGAAGAAAAAAAAATGAACCATTGAAAGCTAATAATTCCCACTGAGAGGTAATAATGCTGTTATATAATTTTTCAGTTTAGCATATACTATACATACATGTGTGTAAGTTTCGAGTTCGGTGATTACAGTATTTTTTTTTTAAGTACAAATGCAAAACGAGCTGCAAATAATATTTTTTAGTTTTGTTATTTTTGCTACTAACTAATAAAATTACTTATTTGCAGTTTTTATTAATTCTGGGATTACTGCACAAAATGCACCCTGCCTTTAAAAAAAAAAAAAAAAAAGAAAAAAAATTAAATTCACCAGTAGTTGTAGCTAGAGACTTCTTGTAAAAAACTGTCCCATTCAACAGTATTTCTTGATTTATGTGACCAAGATCTTGGAAAAATAATAGAACTTTATTTCTTTAGAAAAAACAGGATATTATTACAATTGAAACATGTTGTTATTTAATTGTATTTTTCAATTTGTGATTCATAAAATTATTAAAAATTAAGGACACTTTATTTATTATACTAAAAATTATTCTCTCTTTTTTTCTTATATCATTACTAAACACATTACTAATATACAGGGTGTTTATAAAGTCCCGGACTCATTTTGATGTTCAATAACTCATAAAATAATAAAGATAGATTAAAATTAATAACATAAATGGTTAGATAGACTCAAAAAGTTTCATGACCCTTGTCAATGAACTTCCACGTGTGCCCCCTTCGTCGCACGGAGAATATCAAGTCGATAGTCGATTTCACGCCAGGTAGCGGCAAGCATGTCGGCATCCACAGAGGCTATTGTGGTTGTAATTCTGGCTTTTAAGTCATCAATGTTCGACACTCTCCCCCTGTAAACATTGTCCTTTACAAATCCCCAAGGGAAAAAGTCCAGCGGCATTATATCAGGCGATCTGGGTGGCCAAGGAATTGGATCTCTTCGCCCAATCCATCTTCCTGGAAAATGGTCATTCAAAGAAGTGCGAACGATGGTACCCCAATGAGGTGGTGCACCATCTTGTTGTAAAATGACATGTGGCTGAAGCTCTTCTAGTTGTGGAAATACGAAGTTTTCCAACATGTCTAAGTATACGACTGATGAGACCGTCTCTTCTGTAAAAAAGAAAGGCCCAATGACTGGGTCGTGCATTAGTCCACACCACACATTAATCTTTGGGGAATCCCTTACTGCCTCACGGTATTCATGGGGGTTTTCAGATCCCCATATGCGCACATTATGGCGATTAACAATGCCAGAAACATGAAAGGATGCTTCGTCGGAAAACATTATGCGCTTCAGAAAATCAGCATCATCTTCTATTCTCCTTAACATATATGTTGCAAAGGCCATCCTCCTAGGCCTACCGTCGGTCCCAAAACTTGAACAATTTGAACTTTGTATGCATGCAGTCTTAATTTTTTCTTAATAACCTTGTACACCGTCGAAATTGGCATATCCAATTCTCTTGCCGCTGATCTCACAGATCTTCTAGGATTGTGTAAAAATTTCCCTCTGACACGCTCAACATCAAAATCACTTGTGCAGGGGCGTCCGGAACGTTTCCTATCTGCGATACTTCCAGTTTCTAGAAAATTCTTTTCCCACCGCAAGATGCTGCTTTTGGATGGAGGATTTTTTTGGTAAATTCTTCTGCATTTTTTCTGTGCTTCCACTATCGATTTTGTTTCTATGAACCACCATAAAATCTGTGTTTTCTCTTGTGGTGTATGCATTCTCCTTATTATCCGCTCGAATAAAACATCACATACAAAAGTAACATAGAACAAACATATCAAAAGTAAACATAACATTGCAGTAGTTGCCAAAAACAAAAGAGAGAAAAATGCAATTAATAAGCAGACGATATTCAGAAAAGTACAGATATTTAGACTGGAAAATGAAATTATCTGAAATTAACCACACGCGCAGACGATATTTACAAAAGTAAAGGTATTCAAACCTGAAAAGGAAAATATATGAGTTATTCCATCAATAAAATGCCATAAGTTTGTTTATATCTTCATTATTTTATGAGTTATTAAACATCAAAATGGGTCCGGGACTTTATAAATCCTGACGAAATAGTGCCCTTTTTTGGAACTAGCATCCTGCTCCCTTTTCTTTCTAAAATGAATACTACATTATTATAATTTTAATAATTAAAAATTAAAAATGTATAATATGTTCCTAATTAGAGAGTTAATTGTTGAATAATTATTAATTTGAAGTAGTGTTAACTATTTAATATTAAATGCAGTTAATAATTTTAATAAATTAAATATCACTAGTATTTAATAAAGTTTTACATAATTATTACAATATTAATGTATATAACATTATTGTATGATACTACCTAATGAAACTAATTTGCAATTTTTATAATTTCTGTAATTACTAACTAATAATTATAATTTTATTAATTAAAGTTTAAAAACATAGATTATGTTAGCAATTAGTGGTTTAATTGTTTTGGAAACCTAAAACTCTTGGTAGCTGTTCAGTATTTGAATGCTGGGAAAAAAATCTTAAAAATCCGATTTAAATAAAAAAAATCCGATTTAAATAAAAAAAATCCGATTTTTTTTTATTTTTTTTAAAAAAATCATGATTTTTTTTAACACTCTACCACATACTAAGCACTGATTTAATTAAACTTAAAAACGCATGCCATAAATGAAATCCCACTTTCAGCAATTATGGTTAATAGACAGATCAGTGCTGTATCCGAATTTTTTGTGTGTCCCTGTAAATGAACAATAAATTCTATGCATATCATGTTATGCAACGAGTATCTTGTAGTAAGCCTAAATTTTGTATATCACTTTCATTATATTTTAAATAGTGTAATAGAATTAAAATACGCTGTAAACCGTTTTTCCCCTGACACTATTATGTAAAGGAATTCTTTGTGCTGCACTGTAAATGAATAATAAGTACTTTGAACCCCATATTGTACAGAATGCATAATTTAGTGAACTTCATAAATGCATATCAATTTCATTATGCTTGATAATAATGCCAATATCATTAAAATGAACTTGAAGCAATTTTTTCCATTTGAACGTAATGTAACGGAAAACTTTTGACAGTCTTTGTAAAGGAACTATAAGTTCTATAGATTTCATTTCAATAGCTATCGTGCTATGGTTAACGTCAATAACATGCAAAAAATTTAGGAAGATTCGAGTATATTTACGGGGGTTAGAGCTCAGACAGACGGGAGACAAACCAAAGTCATAATCATTTTTCAACTATGTTAGAAAGTGTTAAAAATAATATTTTAAATAATTGCTGAGACAGTATAAGAAAATTGTAAATTAACAAATGTCATTGTTAAAATATTGTTCTGCTTATTATATTTTAAGTAATTTACAATAACAAAGACTTAATTGGCCATCAACTGTTCCAGTGATGGCCGAACACTAGAATTAAATGGCCGTTTACTAGAGAATTTGCTACAAGAATTTGCTACTTTTAAATTTAACTTTCTATAAATAAAAACAATAATCGGTTAAAAAAAATAATTGCTGAAACAGTAAAAGAAAAGTATACATTAACATGTGTCACTGTTAAAAATGTTGTACTGCTTTTTAAAAATTCGCTTCTATAGCTACATACAAAAATAAAGAGCTCAAGTGGCCCATTATTGGTGTTTTTACTCTATATTTTTAGTGAAATGGTATCGACTCAAATGTAACTTTTCAATCACAAATTTCGATACTTAAAGTTACACAGAACAACATGATACCAATATTTCGAAAAAATTCTACATGTTTCGCTGAAAAATTATGTGACGATAATTTCCCACAATATCAAGTTGATTGTTTAAAAATTCGCGCAGGTAGAGTTTTTACAGATTTAAAAAATGCTGTTCTGACAAAAGAAAAGGAAAAAAAAAAAGACTAAAAATTTTTGTTGACTCGCTATGAAGCGCGCTACCTTCTACGATTTCAAAATTGACCTATCAGTTTAGATATGGATTTTTAACTAATAAAATATGATTTCTGTGTTTATAAAGAGTACTTTAAGCTTTAAACGACAAAATAAAAAAAAAGAATCAGTCAAAATGACGCAATCGTTTAAAAATTTGTTAAAATAACTTAAATGGAACGACTGACACACACAACTTGCAAAGTTTCTCATATATCTTGTAGATTCTTTCTTATGGTTATAATTAACCCTCCGCCTACCAGGCAGGTCCAATGGACACATCAAGTACATTCAAAATGACTTTTCTATTGGAAAAAAAAAAAAGAAGAAGAAGAAGAAGAAGATTGAAAATTCTGTAAATATGAAACTGTTTCTGGAATGTTCTACTTTTTTTTTTTTTTTTTTCGAGAAAAACCGTTTTGAATGTACTTGTCAGGTAAATTGAACCTGTCTGGTAGGCGGAGGTTTAAGTCTTTATACTTAAGTAATTATTTTTTTTTCAGCGAGTACATCTGCGCAAATTTTACAATAAATGTGTTATTTTTTACACAGTTTTAGCATACCGGGAGGAACTGTCAAAAAATTTTTGCTATCCTTTTATTTGTTCTTTCTTTTCGTAGTGAAATGGGTTTCTTCGATTTTCAAGGTCAAGTTTCAATATCTCTATTGGTTTCATGCAGCATTATGCGTCTTTCGTAAATTTTGCGATGCACGATCTCTCTTAAAAATAAACATATTATTATTATTTCTAGATTTAAATTTTATTTATCTAATAATATAATTCATATGCATTATGCTGAGTTATTATTTTGTTTTACATAGTCAAATGTAAAAAATATATATACATATATATATGTGTGTGTGTGTGTGTGTGGTCTTAAAACTGGAAAAATATTCAAAACGTATTTCGCGTTGATGAATTTGTTGAAGATTAAAAAATAAATTATATTGCTAAAGATGGAACTACAATATTGCGTAACACAAAATAAGTTAAGAGCTCAAAAACGAACAAGTTTAACATTGTTAAACTTCGTCTGGGTATAAATAATTTTGCGAGAAATATAGAAGATGGAATAAAACATTTTAATAAATAACGGATACTTTGTGAAAGTAATATATTTCTTTATACATTTGCCTTTTTACATTCAATCTATTATTTTTTCCCCTTTTCTACAAAATCGTATTTTTTTTTTTTTTTGTTTAGTCATGAATAATTGAAAATTCTCTTTATTTTTGGATTTATGTGTTTGCAAATCTTATTAAAATTTCGTTTTATCTATTAATATATGTTAAATTCATCTTTCTTATTTTCCTATTACCGCTATTATAAAATATCTTGCATTTGTAACAGCGTAACTAAAGGAAATCTACGCGTATGACTGGAAGCTTAACTAAAGCGATGCACTTTATTTCAGTTCACGATCTGCCAATGGGTAAAAATCTATATTCTTGAAATACCTAACACAAATTAAAGGTAATGTTTCAGGAAAACGTAATAGGATCGTATGTATTAAAAAAACATATATTTTTTTTTATGTTATCTTTACATTATATTTTATTTATTTAAATTTTTATATATGCATTTTTATTTTATCTTTACATTATATTTTATTTATTTAAATTTTTATGTATGCATTTTTATTTTATCTTCATTATATCGTACTCGAAATATATTTTTTAAATATTTCAAACATTTCTGTCCTATAACTATGGTTTTAAGATCATTTTTACGTTTTAAAGCAAATTTATTAAATCTGACCTAGTTTTTTTTCTTTCTTACATTTTTTTTTAACTTATCATTCTTAAATACGTAAAATTTAAAATTTAAATAAAATTTTGTTTTTTCAATTTAGAGTATAACCAACGAAATGAAATTCTAACTGGTGTTTATTTATTTTTTCTTTCTATTTATTTTAAATTAAAAAAACATTTTATTATAGAATTCTCGGAGAAAAAAACAAGGTTTGATCGTATGGATTAGCGTGGAATCTTTTCATAAATGCAGTTGAAGTTATTTCGTTTAATTAAAACATGTTTTGCAGACTGTTAAAGTAATTTTTTTTTGCTTCAAGTATAAGAGATATTTTTGCTTTTGAATTTTCAACATCGTTTTTTACGAAAAGAGGTTTTATTAGCGTATGCATTTTTTTTTTCTGTTCGTGATATTCTTTTCTTAAAATTACGAAGTTCTACCTTTAGTCTGCTCTGGATCATTTGATATTTCAAAATTATATTTCTGTATCTTTTAATATTTAGTACTTTAGAAATCCTTTGCATGCCGAGTAGATTTTTTTACAATTTTTGTCCCGTGCAAATATTTGTAATGGATAATTTCAAACCGAAAATTATCCTAATTCTTTGTGATGGTTTTATAATATGATCATAAAAGATTACCAATTTATTACGTCACTCAAACTTCACAGAATTTTTTATCCCCCCCCCCCCCCTCCTCCTATGTCAAAGGTTGTCACTATATCTTACTTTCACAAATTCTGCACTGAAAGAAAAAAAGAGACTAAACTATTGAGTTCCAGGAACAACGCAAAACGTACTCTATGAAGATCTCTATTAGTCTCAAACACAATACGGCGTTTGTGCTTTCTGCTATCGCCAGGATCAAGTTATGCGTGTACGCAGGAGATTGCAATATAAAAATCCTTAAAAAATATGAATTATGTTAAAGTAAATATTAAAATGTTCCGAGTCTGATAAATTTATTGACACCTTTGTAAATAAAACTGAAATTTCTGTCAGAACAGCAGCGTAAAAATAAAAATAAATAAATAATAAACAAAATTACGCGTTTAAAAATTTATAACTAGAATATTTTTAATTTTATTTCTATTATTAATAAACGTAAAACGTTTCTTACTACTATTTAATGTATTGTTTGACATGCATAAAAATTTTGAAGTTAATGTTTTCATTATTTTCTTCCAAAAGTTTTAAGCTTTTGCACTCTATAATTCCGAAAACATGTATTAATTATTATTTTTTAAATTGTATATCATAAAATTTTATTAATATTCGTATTTTTTGTAATGTTCATATGTAAACTAAAATTTTGCACACTACGGGGTGTGTATATATTCTATAGACCACATACAGAGCGACACAAAATAATTCGTAACCATTACTGAGAAAAAGCGTGAATTGCTTAAAGGTGTTGTTAAGAATTTCAAACGTAGTTGGAAAGTGCTCATGAATTCGGTTTATCTGTCTGCCCGTGTTTTAACTCGCGTAAATATAGTAAGATTGCTTATGTTATTTGTATTTACCGCGGCATGTTCGGTATTGAAAATGAACTGTGTAGCTATTACAGTTCATTTACCCAAAACAGTTCAATTACAAAAAACAATTCTGTTACGGCCTATTGAGAGATATCGTTTGCCGTGTGCTTTAATGATGTTACGCCATTTTAAATATATTGAAATTATTACTGACAAGGGAACCAATTTCGCTCGCATCTAGCAACGAGACCTGGTGCATTTTGCAGACCTATACATAAATGTTAGAAAACCGATAAAATTTCTCTGTTAAAATCGTATTTTATATACTTTTTTATACTTTTAATTTTTTATTATTACATTCTTATTTGTCTATTTCACGCCAAAAGTAAGTTAAGTCGCCAAATATTTCGCTATAAATTTTCCGCCTGCTTTATCTGAAAGTAAATGTACAGTGCATGTTACTAGAATTATATCAGATTGCGATTTTTTAAAAAATAATTGATAGCATAAGAAACAAATACAGCTTAAATTCAAAATATTAGAATAATTACTTTTTTTACAAATTGAAATTATTGTTGTAATTTAATGTCTTTTAATGCAAATATGCAAACGATGTTTTTATTAAGAACTTATTGTTGATTAAACTTATTTATTATCTTAAAATTAATATCATTTTTGAAAAGATTAATTGAAAAAAAAAAATATTTTGAAAAGTCAAAATATTAGAATATTTATTCAAGTGGTTCCAAATATTAGAATATTTCACATTAATTCTCCTTTAATTATCACCAACTCATAACTGGTGGCAACATTGATTAAATTCAGACGATTTTATTTAAAATCAGTATTCTTTTTGCAGTTTGTTTGCTTTTTCGTCTTAAAATGGGTCGTGTGGGTGATATTCCTG
Source organism: Maratus speciosus (assembly GCA_963932465.1). Taxonomy (NCBI): domain Eukaryota; kingdom Metazoa; phylum Arthropoda; class Arachnida; order Araneae; family Salticidae; genus Maratus; species Maratus speciosus. Next base: position 276,987,132 of record OZ010790.1, on the reverse strand, counting down.
AATCTATTAAACTTCGTATGGTTGATTTGTATCGCACGGTAAAAATCAATGTTAAATAGCAAATTATTTACATTGTTTGCAATCAAGCGTTAGTAAAATACTAACACAATATTAAAAAAATGAAAATTTTGAAAATAATCGGCGAAATGGCTGCCAGAAACCAAAAACATCTGATAGAGATGACAGGAAACTGAAGCGTATAGTTGAGAAAAACCGTTTCAAAAGAGTGCGATTCTTGCACCGAGAGGGAAAGAAGAATAAGTTGAACTTTCTACATCAACAACATTAAGACGTCGCCATAAATTTAAGTTTGAATCTCGTGTATTGAAAACAAAACCTCTCATGACTGCAAAACAAAAGAGTATAAGATTGAATTGGTGTAAATCAAGACATTTATGGAGCGAAGAAGATTGGAAAAATATATTATTTAGTGATGAAAGTATGTTTTGCGTTTCATATGGTAATCAAAATATTCGAGTTTGGAGAATGAAGCAGGGAGCATTTGATAAAGAATGCCTTAAACGTTCTGTAAAATTTGCTGCTAGTGTCATGGTTTGGGGTTGCATGAGAGCAGAAGGATCTGGAAAATTATGCATCTGCTGCGAAAAGGTTATTTCTCAGATATATAAAGAAAGTTTCGGAATATTACATGATCCCATCATCAGAAGATTTATTTGAAGATGATTTCATTTTTCAACAAGGTTTAGCGTCACCGCATACCTCGAGGTCAACTAAGAATTGATTGCGCCAACGCAACATTAAGGTATACCTACTAATCAAAAATTACAAAAATCATTAAGGTATATCCTTGGCCACCAAAATCCTCAGACTTTAATCCCATCGAAAACTTATGGTCCATAATGAAGAAAAAACTCCAAGAAAATCCTCCTTCGAGTAAAACCCAATTAGTGGCACGTATAAAGTCTATTTGGGCTAATATTGATAGAAATATTTGTAAACACCTTGTATATAGTATGCAAGATCGATTGTACGCTGTTATGAAAGCTAAAGGGGATGCTACAAAATATTAACTACAATTTGCTTCATATTCATAAGGTAATAATGCTGCGTAAAATAAAATATTCTAATGTTTTGAACCAATCTAAATTTTATTCTAATGTTTTGATATGTTTCAGAAAGCTGTATACCTAATTTATTGTACTGCATTTTATATTTGTAAACGTTAAAATCTTATCTAAACATTCCAGATTTAATTTATAAGAAATTTAATTGCATTTACTTAGTATCAAAAATAAATAAATGAAAAATAATTTTTTCTTATTACTTTTTCTCAGTTATTCTAATATTTTGAATATGAGCTGTAATTATGAGTTATCGGATGAGAACTGGATGGTATGAACAACTTCTTGTGAAATGTGTGGAAAAAGTTCTTATTTTTGATGACTATCGCACTCGATGTGCAGATGTTTTCTCCCATAATGTCAGTTAAAATAAAGTAGCTTAAAAACTGTTTGAAACTTTTTTGAATATGAATGCCACTTAAGAATGATTTGGAATAGATTACCATCCATTTTAAATGCAAAAAATATCTAAATTTTTAAAAAGAATTATACGCACATTCTTAATTTTCCGAAAGACTTACATAAAGATATTTATTTTTATTTATTCATTATTATTATTTTAAGATAGAAACTTTAAATTAAATATGAACAGTGGTTTTCTCTGTCTTGAAGTTGTTTCGAATGTTTAATCGAAGTTGTTTAATTTATTGTACTGCATTTTATATTTTGTAAATGTTAAAATCTTATCTAAACATTCCAGATTTAATTTATAAGAAATTTAATTGCATTTACTTAGTATCAAAAATAAATAAATAAAAAATATTTTTTTCTTACTACTTTTTCTCATTTATTCTAATATTTTGATTATGAGCTGTATTAGATTTTTCTTTTTTTTTCTATGCAGACGATAAATATATAAACAGTAAATATAATTCTATAAAAGCTTCCAAGATTGCTGAAAACTATTTATTAATCTGAAAGTAAATGTACAGTACATATTACTAGAATTATATCAGATTGCGATTTTTTTTAAATAATTGATAGCATAAGAAACAAATATTAGTTTTTTTTTCTATGCAGACGATAAATATATAAATAGTAAATATAATTCTATAAAAGCTTCCAAGATCATTGAAAACTATTTTTTAATGAAATACAAAATAAGCAAACTATTTTCTTTTGAAATCGAATGAAATAAAGTTTCGAATGTTTAAAATGAAATGTTGCTGTATTAAATGATCCTTTGGTAAAAGTAATTATAAAGTAAATTAATATTTTTACACAATTTAGAAAAATTACTGTGGCTAATTAGGTCAGACATTACAATTTCTACAAGAGTCCAGACCAGTTCTCACACAAGACAAACAGCTATCTCATTTGGCTAGGGTTGCCAGAAAGCTCTACTTTTGAGGAAAAAAAAAACGCCAACTGTTTTCACTCCAAAAATGTGAATATAATGTTGCAATTTTTCAAAATCAAATTCGTGGGTTCTTGAAGGAATTTTTAAACTTTTTTCAATATTTTATACTTATTATTAACTAATTTTTATTTTTAAATGCCTTAAAAAAAAAAAAAAAAAAAAAAAACAAAAAAAAAAAAAAAAAAAAAAACTTCAATGTTAATAGTCCGATAAAAGGTCTCGAAAATCGCATTTTCCCAAAGTTATGCTGCTGTAAAATCAAGAAATATTATTTTAACAGAAAAATTTTATCGATTCTCAAACTTCATAATATAGGGCTTTAAAATGCACCAGGTCTCTATGCTGGGTGTGAGCAACACCAAAATTGGTTCCCTTGTGAGATGTACTACAAAGCGAATCTGGTGTGCCTGTAATTTATCTTTCATTTACAGGGACACACCAAAATATTTGGCTACAGTACTGCCTACAGGGTTCGAAAATATCAAAAATATCCGATATTTTGATACATATCCGATATTTTCGATATATATCCGATATTTTCGATGTAGTCAACTTATTGATAATTATAAATATTTTCAGTCTTAATATAAATGAAAAACTAAAACATATTGCCTTTAGCATGAAAACTTCATAAAACAATATTCTAAATGTATTTTTTTTTAATTCAGTTATGTAACCAAATTGAAGATCAACTAATTGAAAACACACATAGTTTGCTTTTTACACTCACAAAAGAAAAAAAACTCTGGGAATAATTATCAAGTTTTCAGAAAGTTTTGTGTTTTATACAACAAAATTATATACAAAATAATCTGTTTGAAATTTTTGAGCATAAATGCTAGCATATGTGCTTTTTCATTCTCTAATCAGTAGTGTAGCTTAAACTATAAAGAAAATTTACCAGAAAAGATTTTAATGAAGCTGTAAATAATTTCTCTAAATTAGACAATTTATCTTTCAATTGTTGTTTTAAGTAAATATTATCTGACATAATTATTGGTTCTATATTCTACATTTAAAAATTCAACTTCAAATGTAAGGAGAGGGGCAGGAAGCTAAAAACGGCCTGCCAAAGCAAAAGTTCTTATCCACAGAATAACACAATCAATTACAGTTAAAAAATTCATTTATACTTGTTTTGACTGAAAATATCAAAAATACCATACATAATGTTTTGAAAATTAGTGTAAAATATATGAAAATATCGAACATCTCAACACATTGAAGACGTTGACATTGAAGTCCACCGTAGTGGAGATTGCTTTGGGGACTATAGCAACTATGTTCGCCTCGAATGATCCTTATTATACACAGACACAAACCACAATTTTTTATTTCCCTTTTTCCATTGCATACCATACCAGGACGAGATAGTCACAAGGAAATTTACAACACCGGAGAAATACAACCGGGAGCTCCACAAAGAGTGTGCAACGGAGCCAGCGGGAGTCGAACCGCAGACCTCCTACGCTCTCAAGAGATTAGCGGCGTGGTGCCTTAACCACTCGGTCACGGAGGCCCCTCGAAAACTATCAAACTTCATCATATTTTGAAAACAAATATTGGATATGTATCGTAATATAGAGGGTGTCCATAATTAAACGACCCTACTTTAAAGTTGTCTACAGACAAAACTATTGTTCATAAAGTTGTAACAGACATAAAGTTGTAAAGACATAATAAAGGGATGGGAATTTGTTTAGGCTAAGAAAATTGTAAATAAAAGTAATTCAAAATTTTGCCACCAGAGCGAGTTTTTTAATAAATTACACATTTAGCATTACGATAGTTTAAAAATTTTATTTATTAACTTAACCTTACTCTAAAGACAGATTTTCACGACATTTTCCTAGCTTTTCCCTGAATATACTGCGGTCAACTGTGGAACATGCTATCTTACGATTCCAGATGGTATCTGAAAATCATGAAAATCATGCAGAACATGTTTGGTTATAACAAAATTTGTTAAACTATCGTAAATGTATGCTTAATGTGTAATTCGTTAAAAAATGGCCCCCTAATTTTTTTTTTCGTTCACACATATTCCCATACTTTTATTGTGTCCACCAAAAAATTTCACAACATTCTGAACAACAGTTTCGTCTGTAGACAACTTTAAAATAGGGTCGATTAATTATGAACATCCTGTAAATAAAATTTCTAAACTATCTTAATGCTAAATATGTAATTTATTAAAAATCGCCCTCTGGTGGCGAAATTTTAAACTAGTTTTATTTATATTTTTTTTTTTAGCTTAAACAAATTCCCATCCCTTTATTATGCTTTTCCCAAAATTTCACATCTTTATGAACAATAGTTTTGTCTGTAGACAACTTTAAAGTAGGGTCGTTTAATTATGGACACCCGGTATATATCAAGATATCTAACCATTGATATATATCACCGAACCCTGACTGCTTATGAACAGGCCCTGATTACCGAATAGGCACAAGAAGCACGTGCTTCCCTTAGAAAATTTTGAATGGTCACGAAATTAAGAATAGAGGTTGCCCCGAATTTTATATTGAATTAATTCCATTCCAAAATTCTAATTTCTTTTCAAATTATTAAATCATTTATATATATATAATATATTAAAGCATTTCATAAAAATACCTTTCATAACAACTTAATTTTTCATACAATAGATCAGTTTCAACCACATGATTACAATTCCTCATTTGTCCAACCAACCAAAGTTGTCAATTTATCAGGCGTCCAATCAAACAAAATTGAAAAATCGAATTATATAATACTTGTACCAATTTGACTAATATATGTAGCATTGGTGAGTTTCCGGGTATGTCGAATTTTGGAAACTTCTCGAATAAAAGAGGGCGCCGAAATGACACTGTGTTTCCCATAGCTTCAGAAGTTAATCAGGCCCTGCCTATGAAGACTAATTGCTGGGAGTGCGTTTCCAATTTTGTTACGCGTTTTAAAATTTAACTGTTCTTTTGCATATTGCTTGGTGTGTATAAACTCTACAGATCATATACAGGACAACACAAAAGATCTCAAGTACATTTCCATTTATTGGCAGAAATTACTGAACAGAAATTTTCAACTGTGCTATGCGTTTAATTATTGAACTAACTTTTAGCATACTACGTAGTATACATTTAAATCTATGCGTCAGATACAGGAATGCACAAAAAAAATCGGATAATTTCCCGACTATTCTGACTATTGGTGGTAATTGCAGTAATTGGTTTTTCAACAGCTTTGTGTATTTTCTAACTTGTTTATTTAGACTTCTTTTATCGTAATAAACTGTTTATTACAGCATTCCGAATGTGCTGGAAAGTGTTGCAGAATCCATGCTGGACGCATGATTTTTCGTTCTTGTTTTTAACCATTTCGAGTCTGGTGTACTATTATTAGTACATGTCTTTCCATCGAGTATTATTTTGTCTTAACAATTACTTTTCTTACTATATACACATAGTATTGGTAGTATATGGCTATGCCTTTCTTATGATGAATTCATTTATCTTTTGATATTTAGCTATAACAATAATAATAAAACTTTGCTTAATTCTCTTTGCACCATTGGCGATTCCTTTATTTTATACCTATATTTCACTCTTTAAATTTAACATGTAGGTTACTTTTCTAAACGAATCATGTGTGATAAAATGCAAAAAACATTAGAAAGTGGTAATATCTGTTGAACCCTGTTGTAATACGATATTTTCCAAACGTCTCCAAAAACTCTTCCTTAACCTATTATAATATAAATATGAATTGAATAGCACACAAAATAACTACATTCGTCATATTTCAGACAATGAGATAATCTTTAAACTTCAGTAAATCTATTTGGATAGCTACGATTAACATTATTAAAGTAAATGTAATGGTGTTCTCAAAATTGAAAAAAAAAATAGGACCCGAAAGGGTTAATGTCTTAGTTCTGATTGGGAGAACCATCAGAAGGGACCCGTTCAAAAAACAATTATAAACATCGAAGCATCCGTTTCAAAGTTACGTGTAAATATACGTTAAATACATGCTGCTTTGTTGGAAGTTAGTTAATAATAAATGACAGTTCGTGAAAAAATCCGTATCATCAAGCTACTTTCATATGATAATCGAAATTCAGCTTACTATCGCCAAATATCTTTCTGAATTTTCGCGAAATTTGACTGGCCTCGGTAAAACCAAATTCTCGTTACATCGGAACTCTGACAAAGTTCGACAGTAGTAATTTTTTAACTTCCCCAAACCCCGATTTTTTTTATTTCTTTTTTTTTACTTCACGTGCTAAAAATACCGATTTAGGTAAAATAAAAATCTGGCAACAGCGACTTCAATCGTTTTGTTTTTTGATAGCATCATTTAATGATTTGATTATAAATTTACTTTTAAAATATTACATGAAAACAGATATCTGTTAAGTTTAATAAACATTCCTATTATAGTCTTTCAATTATATAATACAGAGTGATTCAGATAAAAAAAAAAAACATTGAATCCTTAGTATGTAATAAAAGAAGCTTTTTTAATTATAAATTTATTCTTGTCTCTATCCGAACACATGTACTTTGTTCTGTTAACAATTATAGCAAACAAAGAATTAGTTTCGACTTAAATAAGTTATGTACAGTTGAATGACTGCATTGCTTTTGCTATATTTAGCTGAATGACACACGGAGATACCTTACAAATGTTTATTTGGAACAGATTACAAAAGCTGCATAACACCCATCGTAATACTTTAGTTACTCGTGTCACCGAGGTTCGATCTCAAAGAGTCAGTCAATTCAGTTTTTGGCCGAGCGCCAAATCGCGGATTATTTGGAACAGACAGAAAAATAAATTGTTTTGACATATTGACGAAAATTGGTCCATTATTGTTAGATTTCAATAGGTTTAAAAATGTCATAACTCTTTTTTAAGTTACATCATCTGATTTGTTAGGGAAAATGGCTGAATTTAACTTATATGATATAGTAAAATTACGCAGTTAAATATTTAACTGACGAACAACACAAGAGCCGAGTGAACCTATTTGCATCGTTGCTGGTCTGTAGAGTCCTGCATTGGGGCCAGGCTGGCACTATATTTTTTCGTAGCGGGTCGGGTTCGGATTAGGTTGACGTCTACACTTTTTGCTGCGTGTCAGGTTGACTTTAATTGTTTCGGGTTCGGGTCATTTTTAGTTTGGGTTTTGACTCTTGTGGGTCGCGTTCGATTTTATAAAGTAATGACAAAAATATTTTTTCAGGTGAAAAATGAATATTCAATAAAACTTCCATAACGGACACTCCAGAATAGCGGAAACTTCCACTTAGCGGTCACTTTTTCAATTCCTAACACATATATTTGTACGCTTTTACTGAATACTTTACATCTTCCAATCTCCACACCCTTAACGTGTGTACAATAGAAATACAATAACATGTGTTTTTATGTGTATGAAGAACACAAATGTCGATATTAATTTTCATATTCCGAGAGAATAAAAAGGTGTTCTTAAACATATCATAAAGAAAGAATAATCTATGATCACATTTTTATTTACATTTCCTTTCTCATGCAGTAAATTGAATATATATATACGAGTATACTCATTCATATTAAAATATGTATTTACTTGCATTTAAAGCATAGTACTGCTAAAATGTTTTGTGGAAATACCAACAACCCTTGCAAAATCCTAAATCTGATCCGCAAGAAGCATTCTAGAGTGAACCCGACCCGAAAAGAGAGAATTAGGGGCAATCTGATCCGATTATCCCAAGGTGTCCGCTATTCAGAGGTTGTACTATATGTATTTGAATATTAAAGTATATATAAACTCCATTTTTCTATATAAAAGATAAAATTGTATTAGAGATATAAATGTAGATTACTTTTCATAATTGCATTAAAACTTGATTTACTTTCCATTGATTTCTGGTTTGGGTCGGGTTGCGGGTTAAAGTATTTTAGGTTGAAATATGTCGGATTCCGTCGGGATACGCGTCGTCGTTGAAAATTATTTTGTCAGGTTCGGATCGGGTTGTGGGTCGATTAAATTTTTTTTTGCCGTGTTTGGATCGGGAACAGGTTTGATTTCAGATGGAATCTGCGGGTTCGGGTCGGGTTGTACTCGACCCATGCAGGACTCTAATATCATCAAAAGCTCATATGTGCGCACAATTTTTTTAATAAGATTCTAACTAGAAATCATGCATACGTAGTTAATAACTAGCAAATACTTGGGGTTGTGTCTGACAATACTCATTGTAAATTGTTTAAAGTTCAAACTTTCAAATTGAGTATTTTTATGTTTACTCAGCAATAATCTACCGTAATAAAGCAGCTTCGATTTCCTGAAACATCAGCTTCATGTCTAACAAAGAGACATGAAGCTGATGTTTCCGGAAATCGAAGAGAATTTTATGTGTCGAGACAGAAAAATTAGATGTTTTTTTTAAATGAAAATGATGATTTAGAAAATTGATGCTGCTAAATGACAATCGATAAAATGTTGGGTAAACATAAAAATACTTAATTTAAAAGTTTGGACTTTAGCAATTTAAGTACAAAACTAATTTATATGTAAAAGTGTCAGACACGTCTCCATGTATTTGGCGTGCATGAATTTACGTTATTGAGCTAAATAAAATCAGGAATTTTTTTGTTTATGCCTTCTGGTTTTTAGTTTTTTATACATTTGAAGTATTTCCATTTTCATACACACACACACACACACACAAAATAAATAAATAAAAAAACAAAAAATAAAAATTCGTTTTCAGCACCAATTTTTCACTTTTCCAAATGATGCAAATGGTATAACTCATATACTTACTTTTAATTTATTACGAAATGATAGCCAAACGCAATATTTTTTTTGTATTGCTGCTTTCAAGGTTCATCTCGCACTATATGTACAGTCGTGAGGAGAAAAAACAAACACCCCCTACTAACTCTTCCACTAATTACAATAGAAGAAAGTTACTAGTACCTAACGATTGGAAATAAGTTTACTTTTAAATTATGTATATAAAATTTTCTTAGGGGGCCATCTACAAATCAAAACCAATTTGTTTTTTGCAAGAGAAACACCAAATTTTGACAATATATTTTAAATCTTCTGTTCAAACAATGCCTAGAAACTAAATTTCAAGTCATTTCGATCATCCCGAAAGTTCATTTCGATGATAAGTTTTTGAATTATAAACATTCAAAATTTAGAATTTCTAATGTTAAATTACATTTTCATAATTTTATTAATATCTCCTGAAATTACAATCCTAATGTGATAATTATTTCTCTGGTTATAATATTAAAAAACACAAACATAAATACATTGAATTTATAATTTAAAAAATTTTATAATTTGAATTATGAATTATAAACTTAATATTCGAAAAAAATATGTATTGCAACCTACAATTTTTTTGAAAGATTCATATTTATTATGTCCAGCTGTATGCGAATTTCCAATTTATAATTTGTTTTCCAAGTAGTTTTCAAATTATGATTAAAAAACGTCAAAATGATGGTTTAAGGAGGCGTCTATGATGTGCAGAAAAGCATAATTTGAAAAAAAAAAAAAAAAAAGAAATGTATATTTTACTTATTTTATTGAAACATTTGGGCTGGCAATATTAAGCGAGCACATATTAAGCGAGTGAAATTGGCAAGAAATAATACATTAGTAGAAATGACATAGTCATTCTGCAGCATTTCAACAATCGAGTACTGAACTACAGCCGTTAAAATATGCTCATTTAAAAATAATTAATTTCTCTGAAACTAATCGTACGAATTTCATGCAAATTTGTATTTTGGCTAAATGAAGGGTGTAAAATTTATTTTTGGTGTAAAACTTTGGTATTGTTATAGAAAAAACAAAGTTTGGGTTCGCTTTGATATGTAGATGGCTTCTTAAGCAAATTTTATATACATCATTTAAAAGTAGACTTTAAATCCAATCGTTTGGTACCAGTAACTTTCTTTCACAATAATTAGTTGCAGAGTTAGTAGGGAGTATAAACTTTTTTTCCACGACTGTACATATTACAGTTTGATTTGAAAACTTAAGAATAATTTTCATGAACTTCCAGTGACATAAACATGTGATCCAACTTTAAAAAGTAGCAATCGAGAAACATTGAAAAGACAATTTTAATTTTAATTTTGCATTACTTGCAATTCTTTAGGCTTTTCATGTTATCTTATTTGGCATTAAGTGTATTTTTTTAAAAAAGTTACATGATTTGAATTTAAACTTATTGTAATGCAATTTGATTGCGTCAAACTTCTACACATTTTAGTTTATTTAAATGAAAATTGATCAATTGCAAATTGCAAGTTGCAGAGTTTTTTTTTCTTTTTTGAATGAATTTTGGAGTAACATAAAATTTGATTTTCTTAAAGTTAGAACTCTGATTTTCTGGTCAGAATGGAAAAAAAATAACCATAATTTTTCTTTAAAAAAAAATTAGACCATTTTTTAGCCATTCTGATAATAAAATCAGAGCTCTAACTTTTTACGACTGCTCTTTCATCATCACCTAACACTGCATTTATAATGGTTGTTTCATAATAATGGGAGCCATCAGTCCATCAGAAGAAAATTATCCATTCCAAAGGTAAAAGTTCTATTTAAAAGAAAGTATTTAATACTTTGAGCAGAAAGAACAGGCTACACCTGCAATTTCCATGACACTGATAGAATCACATAGCTGCCAATTTGTACGGTTTTGTTACCTCTAAAATGTAATAAAATTTTTGCCATATTTAATCGTTGACAATTGTTAGATTTTGGCGATTGAATTAGGCAAAATTTACTGCTAAGTTTTACTGGTAAGGAAAAATCTTAGAAACTTATAGATATGCAGTAGCGTAATACTGCAGAAAAAAAAACTGCAGCAAAATTGACATTTAACAAACAAAAAACTATCAAGGATTTTTCAAATAAACAATTTCATTCACCGTTTTTCTTAAAAGTAACGGAAATGTTACTAGCACCATAAAAATTAATAAATTAAGTGAAAATTTATATTTCATCTCCTTAGTTGGTGACGGTTTGTGTAAATCCAGTGTATCCGAGTTTTTTGCTTATCCGAGGTGAGCTTGGTCCATATTAAATCGGATAATTGGGACTCAGCTGGATAGTCATTCACTTCACATACTTTCATATGATTGAACGTGTCCTTTTTATTTGTTAAAAAATAAATAATAACATTCATTTATGTTAGTGCTGCTTCTACACGTTAGTTATATTAAATTGTATTTTTGTGAATTGTGATTATTTACTTACAAAATCTGTTTTCTAGCAGTTTCCGGTGATGCTATATTATAATACAATAAATTGTAAGTAGCGTTAATTTCTTAAAGGTGTAATTTTGGTTTAAAATAATTAGTATGTTAAATGGTGCAAAGTAATACGCTTTTATGGGTTACTTTACACCACTTTTAGAAAAGTAAGTAGAATATAATTGTGATGATTTATATAATACCAGTGCTTAGGATAGATAAATATTGTTTTGAAAAGTTATTTTGCAAATTTACTGCGCCCTATATGAGTTATTTAATTAACCCATTTGTACCTGAATTTTTATTTTTTCAAATTTGTTGGTAAAAGCACTTTAAAATGTTGCAAAATAAACTGTAAAAATACTAAAAAAAATACCCTTTTTTTTTGTATTTATTTGATAAAATGTAAACGTACTAAATATGGGAATATGCATAATATAATATGCATAATTATATGTATTGTCTATATTTATGTAAAATAACCCTTCAAATTGTGTATTACATACTATAATTTGTATTTTTATGAATTACTAAAAAAATATAGATATTTCTTTACAGAGACTAATAACATTATAAGTATCAGTAATAATAAACTAAGAATAAATGCATTTGGGGCTTAAAAACCATTTGTTTCATAATCATTTCGAAAGAGATTTTACATAAATAACTGTCCCTTAAATGAATAATAAAAATATATACCCATTCATGCCTAGCGCCCTATATTTTGTACATTACAAAAATGCATAAAAAATATGTTTGAATACATAATTTCATAATTAAAAAAAATACGTATTTTAAAGAAGTCTACAAGCTACGATTATGACTTATTTATTTGAATAATTGGTAGAAAAAACAAAAATAAACTTATTTTTTACATTTCGCCATCTTGAAGATGAAAAATCTATAAACTCCGAAAAAAGCCTTTATTTTAAGCAAACAAATATCCATTTTATGCTACCATCTTTCGGTAACAGATAAAGACATTTATAGATAATCATTTTATACAATTTTCATATTATAAAAAAGAAGAAAATAATGCAAATTTATTAAAAGTCGAAGCATCTCAAAAATGGGACGCTAGGCATAAATGGATTAAGTGTCAAAAGTGGTGAAAATGCCTGGATTACTGTGTTTGCAATCATGTAAATAGTTTTTTTTTAATTAACCTATATATCCGATTATCTATAATATTTAATAATATGTCACTAAGCTGGAAAAAAAGAACAGTAATGCGGTCATTCAAATATACCTAATTCATTTAATTATTTTTGTGTTATAATTAAAAATCTGAATAGTCATTCAACGGTGATACCCATTAATTTAATTACTTATCTCGAAAATAAATGTTAAAATTCGAATTACAAATATTTTATATCTTGTATTATAATTTTTTTAACTTTATATTTCTTATTTCGACATAAATGAAACTTAAAGGAATATATTTTTTTAGTTAACATTTTATATTAAAGTTTAAAGAAATAATATATACCCACCGAGTGCCCTAAAATGGACTGACTGATTTCAAAATTTGATAATTTTCAAATGAGGACAGCTATTAAAAAATTCTTGCAGGAGGATTATTTAAGATGTCAAGAGTTTTTTTACTGTAGCGATAGATGCCGCTTCAAGCAATAGGCACTAAATTGAGGCCCGATTTTTTGGTCTCGCTCTTCTCCCCGCATTGATGCGAAGGAAGGAGGTTAAATATGGAGTGGGTGCCTAAGAACAATTTTCTATTGGTGACTGAGACCCATTCCATATATTTAACCTCCATTGCGTTTCCATTTAGTGCTTATTGCTTGCAGCGCCGTCTATCGCTGCTATTTGGAAGTAAAACCGGGAATCCCAGTAAAAAAATCTCCTGGCATCTTTCAAAACCCTCCTTCAAGAATTTTTTAACCATTTGGAAAAATAGCTATTGTCCTCGGTCAGGGTAGGAAATCAAAAATATATCTGAAGCGTTTTATTAGTTGAATCCCGCATTTTATTCGTCTTCTGATTGGTCTATACAGTAATCTGTATTTTCCCTTTACTTTCAACAGAGATGGATACTTCTGTTGCCAATATGACAAAAAAGTAATAAAAACTACAAAAAAAATTTAATAACTCAGAAACAAATTGAGATACAGCTTTCAAACAAATTGTAATTAAAAATGCATTTTTTTTCTCTATACGACGATATAAAAAGTAATATTGTGGGATGTTTAGAAGTTTAAAAATGAAATTTCATTTAAAATTGGTCCAGGAATATTAATGTTTAATCCATGGCGTACGTAATGTATGAGCAGCTCCGTAGAAGTTTAAAAATTTACAGTACCGAAAATTGTGAAATTGAAATTTCTTTTAAAATTTGTTCATGATGGGTCCAAGAATGTTAATGTTTAATCCATGGCTTACGTAATGTATGATCAACTCCGTGCGACTTTTTATGTCTTAAATTTTAGTCTTTGTAAAAATCATTTTCCAAATGGTCATTGTAATTTCTTAAATTTCTTTTTTCCTTTTTTTATTTAGTATCTGTCCTCATATGCAAGTTATCGAATTTAAAATGAGTCAGTCTTGGTATATATAAATATATCACATCTGGTATACATAAATATTCATAGATAGATATAGGAATATGTATTCTTCCTTTAAATTTTGCCATCGCAGTAATTATGTAAACATTATGCAGGATTATATCTATAACTTAAAACATATTATTTTTGAGATTTTCTCTTTATATTTCATACACAAAGTTTTTTTTTTCTTACATACGTCAAGAAAGCAATTATTTCATAATAAAAAAGTAAAATGTTTTAAAATCAAAATGAAGAATTGTTGATCATAAGAAATATTTATCATTTCCTATTACTTTCAAATAAAATATCTCAGTAAATTTAAGACTCAATTTAATAATTTTGTTTAAGCAGTAAAGCAGCTATTAATTATCAATTATTGGAAAACTGCAGAAAATTTGCATACAAAAAAAGAACAGGACTAAAATCCTGGAAAATAATAATAATAATAATAATAATAAAAAAAACCAAAAAACAAAGTATTTATAATTTTTATTTGTTTATAAAGTAACGTTACTAAAAATTCCGCAACACTCCGAATATGAAATGTTAAGTTTTATTTCAAATTTTTCTAATACAGTTTAACAACAACGAATAAGAATTTCGAATAAAATAAGCGATTTCATTTCAGATGTATCACACTTTTCTTGTAAGTATATCAAAATAACTTTTTTTTTTAAATTTTAAATTGATATTTTGCATTCAATAAAAGAATGTGTCGCTTACTATGTACTTAAATAATAAATATCACTCTCACCCTCTTTCTAGTTTAACAGTTGAATTTCTGTACTATGTACTTAATGTGCAACTCCAGTAACATTTTTAATTTCTTTTTTTTTTAGTAAATTGGAGAATCTAACTTGGAAGAGTTCACTAGTGAAATATGCAAATAAAAACATTTATATCAATCTACCTCCCACCCCCCATTCTTAACCTTCTCTTTTTTCTGGCATTTTATTATGATAAGAAAATCGATAATCTATTTATACATTTACTTTGCAACAGCACAATTTTTTATATGATAAGCACATGGTGAAAAAAAAAAGCAACCTAGCCGTTAACGGCATCGTCGGATGTATAGCTGTGAGTAAATAAGATAAACGGAGAATGACTTTATAGCTAAATAGAATTGGAAAGATCATATATGAGTCTGGATTTTCGGTTATGTTTTACTTCTTATTGTCGAGGCAAATATTTTTTAAATTATAGTATTTTAATATTTTTAAACCAATTTTCAATTATGTCCATAAAAGATACCAACAAATATTTAACGTTTACAATGCATTTACTTTGCGAGTTATGCAAGTTTTAGAATCACTTTCAGTTAGAAGAATTCTAAAAAAAAATTCTAGCTTAACAGACATTTGTGTTATCGACTTAAAAATTATTCTTTCATTTCAAAAGTTTATTAATCTAATCGTCTATTTTTAAAAATAATTAAAGAAAGATTTATTTTGGAAAATTGATGCTTTCTCTATATATGCATGGTATATCCTCTTATCATATGAAATATAGCTTTTAAAGCATCTATCACAGATATATACCTTAAGTTATAAAGTTATTTCAAATAAAATATCTTTATCCCCTAACTAGCTAAAGTAACCGGGCGATGCCTGGAATTTTAGGAATGTTTGCTTTGGAAAACCAGTTTCAAAATTTAACATACAACATAAAAAAAATTGGTACTTTTCGATTAGCCGGGCGCCAGTGTTATATATACATATGTATATACATATATATGTATATTTATACATATATAGAAGCTATATGTATACATATATATATATATATGAGTGTATATATACATATGTATGTATATATAGATATATATACATATGTATGCATAACACTGGCGCCCGGCTAACCGAAAAGTACCAAAAAATAAAAAAAAAACAAAAACAGTCGAAGTGCTGTACACATGAATCAAATGAAAACCCAATATAAAAATGTATAAATTTATATAACAGACGCAAAATAATACAGCTATAAATGAACGTATTTCCATTCATCACTGGAGCAATAATGTTAAAATATGTCAATATTTCCATAATCGTGTTTTTATCATGCTTCAATAAATTTTTCACACTTATGTGACGTTATATATTCGCCACGTTCTTTATATTTCCAATATGACGTAATATTCCATATTTTAATTCGTCAAATTAATTAAATAATTATAATTTTTCACATGGAAAGATAAAACAGAAAAGTTATGACGTAACATTCACTTTTGTTTTTAATTCCTCAAACTATTTATTTTATTTTCATTTTTTCACGCTTGCACTAAATCTTGCACTAGAAAAGCTATGATGTAATATTCCCTGTTTTTAAATTCGTCAAACCCTTTATTTCCTTTTTTCACGTGGAAATCTTGCAATAGAAAAATAATTGTTGTCGTAAGAATTTTATTATGGATTTTTAATTGTTGGAAACATCTATAACGGAAAATGTTTAAATTTGATTGGAAATTGCTGTTAAATTTGTGTTTTTTTTTATTAATTAAAAATTAACTATAAGTTATTCCGATTTCGGATTTCTTTAGTTGCCTTGGCCGTGTTTCAATACAGATGTACGTAACATTTCGCAATTCTGGCTTCCAAATTGTGGATTTGTATAGCATTACAGACAGACAGGCAGAGAAATCTTCATTTTTACTTTCTTCTATCTTCAATAGAAGAAAGTATTGTAATCGAAATTTTTTTCGACTTCCGGTTTTCGACGGATTTACACGTTTTAGGGGTCAGAGATCCCCAAAAACATGCTTATAGAAAATGTCTGTCTGTCCGTGTGTCTGTGTGTCCGTGTGTTCGTGTGTCTCGTCTGTCTGTCGCCATTGTACCATCAAAAAGTGTATGAAGTTATGCATAGAATTGAACCAAATTTTTATTTTAAGTTTTTGGATATGGCAAGCAGATCCTCCCTGAATTTAGAAAAATGTCGCCGGTAGGGGGCGCTGTAATAGCGATTTTTGTGCGATTTTGAATATTGTACCGTCCAAAAGTGTATGAAGTTACGTATAGAATTGAACGAAATTTTTATTTTAAGTTTTTGGATATGGCAAGTAGGTCCTCCCTGAATTTGGAAAAAATTCGCCGCTAGGGGGCGCTGTAATAGCAATTTTTGTGCGATTTTGAAAATTGTACTATCGAAAAGTGTATGAAGTTATGCATAGAATTGAACCAAATTTTTATTTTAAGTTCTTGGCTATGGCAAGCACGTCCTCCCTTAATTTGGAAAAAATTCGCCGGTAGGGGCGTTGTAACAGCAATTTTTGTGCCATTTTGAATATTGTACCATCGAAAAGTGTATGAAGTTATGCATAGAATTGAGCCAAATATTTTGTGTTTGTTTTTGGTCATGGCACGAAGGTCCTCCCTGAATTTGGAAAAATTCCACCGGAAGGGGGCGCTATAATTGCGATGTCTGTATCATTTTCATTATTGTACCATTGAAAAGTGTACGAAGTTATGCATATAATTGAACCAGATTTTTTGTGTATGTTTCTGGCTATGGCAAGCAAGTCTTCCCTGAACTTGAAAAAATTCCGCCAGAACGGGCACTATAATTGGATCTCTGTGCCATTTTCATTACTGTACCATCGAAAAGTGTATGAATTTATGCATAGAATGGAACCAATTTTTTTGTGTATATTTCTGGCTATTGCAAACAAGTCTTCCCAGAATTTGAAAAAAAACTGCCGGAAGGGGGCTCTGTAATAGCGATGTTTGTGCCCTTTTCTTTATTGTACAATCGAAAAGTGTATAAAATTATGCATACAATTGAACCAAATTTTTTGTGCACGTTTTTGGCTTTGGCCAACAGGTCCTCTTGAATTTGGAAATATTGCGCGGTAAAGGGGCTCTGTGATAGCGATTTTTGTACACTTTTCTTGATTTTTCGTAGTTCTGTTGTCCATCGGCGGCTTGTGCAAAGGCGGGAACTCGCTTCCTGCTAAGCTGGCTATTCGCAAACAACTGATAACAGCATAATAAGGAAAAACTATTAATTTTAACAAATATCATGATTTAGATTAACTCGTTTTTAGTTCGTTTAATTGACTGAAGTAGAAATTTAAGATGAAAATGAAAGTTGGTATAGTATTGAACTAATAATACTGAAGTATTAACTTGCGTAACTTGTTTTTGAAATATTAAGATGTATAAGATAGAAGAATTTTTTGGGATTGGCACATCCAACTAGTAATATATTAGATTTGTGATCCAGTTTTACCAAAAACTATACTCTCCAGGAGAAAAGAAAAAGAAGAAAATAATAATTCTGAATTTTACATATCTCTTGACACAACTAGTCAACTTATTCTCCTTTCATGAACATAAAATAACATGCAAAAATATTTCTCTTTTTTTATATAAACAGTGCTTAAACAACAATTAAATATCTAGCTTTTAAATTTATTATAAGGCTTAAGATAATTTTAATTTAAAATGCAAAAGTAATTCATTTTTTTGTGAAACAAAGGTATTATTTGCATTTGCTTCAATCTAAAGCAATATTTTATTTGAGGAATATTAGTCGTACAGCGAAGTATTTCAGAGACAAATAAATATCAGCAATTTAATTAATTTTGAGGAATAAAATCCACATTATAGAGAAATAAATGAGGATTTTTTTTTAATAACAGTAATAAAATATTAAAATATATTGATTTAAAACTATAAAGTCTTATAAGAAAATTAATTACCTTATCTTATTATGTCTTATTATATATCTTATTATATCTTATTATATTAAAAATCTTATTTACCTTAGAAGGTATAAATGTGAATTATTTATCACAATCTGATATTCGAATGTATGGCAAATTACTTTATCCTAATCTACATTCAAACTAGATTTTATTTATTACTTCAATACGGAATTGAAGTGTATCCACAATAATCAAAATAAAGTACAAAAATTAAATAAAATAAAATAAAAGCAATTTAACAAATTACAAAGACCATTTGGAAAATGATTTTTTCAAAGACTAAAATTTAAGACATAAAAAATCGCACGGAGTTGATGATACATTACGTACGCCATGAATTAAACATTAAAAGTGTTATTGCACATATTGCGTCTCGTCAGATTTCCTGAAACTTACATATTATCCAAGCATTTCATTGGCTGTTCGGGAAAAGGCTTTTCCATCGACATCTGACGACCCATTTTAAATGAAATTTCATTCTTAAACTTCTAAACATCCCACAATATTACTTTTTACACCGTCGTATAGAGAAAAAAATGTACTTTTAAATGCAGTTTGTTTTAAAGCTGTATCTCAGTTTGTTTCCGAGTTATTATTTTTTTTTTTTTGAAGTTTTTATTACTTTTTTTCCATAGTGGCAACAGAAGTATCCATCTCTGTTGAAAGTAAAGGGAAATACAGATTACTGTATAGATCAATCAGAAAACGAATAAAATGCGGATTAAACCAATAAAAAGCTTCAGATATGCTTTGGATTTCCTACCCTGACGAGGACAATAACCATTTTACCAAATGGTTAATAATAATCTGTTACATATTTGCATGAAATGCATATACGTATATGTTTCATTTCGTGTATACATTGACTGTTAGAAGAGTTTTTGACTATTTTTATCTCTAACGTTACGCAATAAATTCAAATCCAAAGTCATCTGCCTTTCGATTAATATAATTATATTAATCTAAAGAAAATTTATGTATTTTTTATATCTAAAACTAAAACATGTGGCTGTACGATACATAAAGGATCAGGACCTACAGTGCCTAACTCTGTTTACTTGATCCTGGTCCCCGAGGTACTATGCAGAATGTGTCCCGGCCGGATGGTCAGCCCAACGCGAGACACTCAGTGTTTGGTTCCCAAGCAAGCTTGGTACTCATTTTATCGACCCCGAAAGGGTGAAAGTTTGAATGAACCTTTCCCAGCCGGGAGCTGAACTGGCAAGCAGACAGGATTTTTTATATCAGTGTATTAATGAAATATATTTATATAAAAAGTTTTAGTTTTAATAGGGCATGTAAAACTATGCAGAACTCGATTCATTTTTATTCTAAAGAAATATGGAATTTATGTTTATTGACTTATTTGTTTCCTCGCTTGTTTCACACGTTGATGTATAAGGTCTTTTATAAAATAACTTAAAGAACTTGTGTTAAAATATTTTTTTTTTTATAATTTAGGTCTTTATTTTGCTTTAACTTTTTGATACACACACACACACATATTATATATATAATATGTGTGCGTACATATCATAAAGGTACATAATATATTTATGTGTGTGTGTGTTTGTGTGTATGCTTACAACAGATGCATTGATTAAAATATACTTTTAAGGTAATTCTCAAGCAAAATTTAATGATGTTTATAACAGGCTCATTTGAAAATGTAATCTTTCGAGCTTTATTCTATTAAAATACTTGAAACCAATCTTAAATCTAAATAGTTCATTTAATGCAGTTTATTAAGATATCTAACAAATTATAATACCGTCTCATTCATTTTGAGCAGTACTTAAACAACAATTAAATAGATTGCTTTTAAATTTATTATAAGGCTTACGATAAGTTTAATTTGAAATGCATGCTTGGGTAAACGAATGTACCTATCCAACTCTTCTAAGCATACGTATTTAAAGTTTGTTTTAGTTCATTTAAAATCCAGAATAGACAAAGCCACATATGAGATTAAGGACATAAATGAAATAAATTCAAAAGCTGTTTAAAGCTTGAAAAAAATTGAATGTATGTAAGAAACAGTTTTCCTCATAGTATTTGTAAATTCCCCAAACGACATTTCATATTAGATTTCTTTTCTAAGAAGCCTTCCTAAAGTATAAATTATATTTAATTCACTTTCTAGGATATGAAGGTTGGTTTTATAAAGTTGTGGACCAATTTAAGTCGTAAAATCTTTATTATGGTAATTTTATATACTGAAAAAAGAAATTAGACGTTATTTGCGGTAACGCTTTAAATATTTAAACAAAAAACTCGTTTCATAAATGTTATACCTTTGGTATCAACGCGCATACCCAAACTAGTTGGATGTGCCAATCCCAAAACTTTCTTCTATCTAATACATCTCGATATTTCAAAGTAGCTGTAGATGTTAATGCTGGAATAATATTATAGTTAAATACCATACCAACTTTGATTTTCATCTCAAATTTCTGCTTCGGTCAATTAATCGAAGTAAAAACGATCTCGACGAGCCATCTCGATCATGCTATTTAGCTATATATTAAAATCAATAGTTTTTCATTATTCTGTTGTACGCCAGCTGCGAATAACCTTGCTTAATAGGACGTCAGTTCCCGTAGCTGCGCGAGATGCAGATGGACAACAAAACTACGAAAATCCAAGAAAATTATACAAAAATCGCTATCATAGCGCCCCTTTCCGGCATAATATTTCCAAATTCAAGGAGGACCTGCTGGCCACAGGCAAAAACATACACAAAAAATTTGGTTCAATTCTATTCCTAACTTCAGACATTTTTCGATGGAAAATAAAAGAAAATGACACAAAAATCGCTACAACAGCAACCCCTTCCGGTCGTATATTTTCAAATTGAAGTAAAAACTGCTGGCCACAGTGAAATATATACACAAAAAATTTGGTTCAATGCTATGCGTAACTTCATACACTTATTGATGGTACAATAATGAAAATGGCACAGACATTGGTATTGCAACGCTCCCTTCCGGCGGTATTTTTTCAAATTCAGGGAGGATCTGTTGGCCATAGCCAAAAACATAGAAAAAATATTTGGTTCGATTCTATGCATAACTTCATACACTTTTCGATAGTACAATGGCGACACACGCACGGACGGACAGACAGACATTTTGTATAAACATGTTTTTTGGGATCTTTGACCCCTAAAACGTGTAAATTCGTCGAAAACCGGAAGTCGAAAAAATTTCGATTACAATACTGTCTTCTATTGAAGATAGAAGAAAGTAAAAATAATGTTACTTATACCGCGGGCATAAAAAGATGATTTTATTTATTGCTGCTATCTCCCAACACAGCAGTTAATGTAAATTGTTCATAGAATTCTTACAAGACGGCGATACTGAGTTAATTTCCATACCAAGGTTTTATTTATCCTTTGAACCGTTTTACATTATTATTGCTAAAATGAGCTCCGTAAATTTTGTAAAAATAAAAAGGCTGGAGACATCTAAAGATAGATTTTTTACAAAGGTAATTTTTAAATTTTACAATTTTGTATTAGAAAATTGACAATATTTATAACATGTATGTGATTTCCTGTTTATTGCTAATGTGTAAAAAGTACCTTTTAATCAATAATTTTTATTTTTATGTTCTATTACTTTTTCTTTTGCGTGATGATAAATGGTGGATTCGAACACGTGAGTAAATATTTTTCAAATTGCAGTTGTTGGGCCACAAAGGGTTGAATTGAAAAGTTAAAACAGTGTTACACGGGAAGAGAAGTATATAGAACATACTGTTTAATTGCTCCATGAAACTTAAGGGCACGTGTGACATCCCGATAGGTGAAATTAAACAATTTTAACATAGTTTTTAAATATCTATTTCACAAAAATACAAATGTGTAAACTGTAATTATATATACAGAGTGATTAAAAAAAAGTTTACATAATGGCATGCAAATCAGGCATACAGCATGGATAAAAAATCACACGGGAACATAGTGTCACAAACCACTTATTGAGTCGCAAATACATTGTTGTTTCCTCCTAACTGAACCCGGGTTGACGGAAATAATTTCGATAAAAATAAAAACATTGCAATGAAAATACAACGATATGTACCTTGCTTTGCGTTAAATGTGATAACATCACGGAAAGATCTGGAGAAACATGTTGCTCAAGCAATCGAGGATACCGTATGAACTGATAATCACAGTCCAAAATGTAGGGCGTCAAGTGCATACTGCTAGCACGTATAATTCAAAATTCTGCCACTTTTGTTTGGTGTTATCATATTTACAATAAAGGTGAGAATATCTGTTAAATGTTTTATTATAATATACACCAGTTTTCTGAAAGTTATGACCGTCAACCAAATTTGAGTTACGATGAAACACCATATATTGTGACTCAATAAATGGTTTGCGACCCTATGTTCCTATGTGATTTTTCATCCTTGTTGTATGCCTGATTTGCTATGTCCTTTTGTAAACTTTTTTTTGAATTACCCTGTATATACATACATATACACATTAAAAATAATTATAATTTACACATATTTATTCAATATAATTGCTGAATTTCTGTTTACCTTAGATTAATTGTTTTTCTCATGCTCGTATTCACTATCTAGTTCGACCTAGAAAACCTCGGTCGAACGCTCAAATGAAATTCATGATAACATTTGATTGGACATTATCAAGTGTGTCCAATCAGGATTAAAGGTGCATACCGTTTGAGCGTTCGACCGAGGTTATCGGTATAACTCGGGGTGGAAGTAGTTTGTAAATACGAGCGTAAGTGTCATCGTTTAGCGCACTTACTCAAAAACTACAAAACCTATTACTTTCAAATCTCTAACTTCATTAAGAACATGTCATTTAATAATAATAGGAAACATTTTGCGTTTTGTTTAAAAATAAATAAAATGTTTAAATGTTTGGCAAGCGTTTTTGAAAAAAAAATGCATTTTTTCTATTATTATTAAATATATTAATGACCATAAAACATCGAAAGTGATATATATTGTAATTTGTGAGTAAAGTGTATCAAACGTATACACTATGACATTCAATTAATCAAATGCATGTAGAAGTTAAACAAACGAATTTAATAAATGTAACTAAATAATATTTTTTTACCATATCTATCGGTGGTAGCATGTCAAATTATCCAATATGAAAATAGCCTCTTTTCAGGAGGCCAAAAAAACTGTGTAAACTGTTTTAATTATGGATTCAAAATCAGCACCAAGCTGAAATAGACAACTGTTATAGTTTTATATCTTATTTAAGTACACTATCAAGATAAATCATTAGAATAATTTTATTCGCCAGAAAATCATATTGGATACTTTGACATATTATTTTTATTTGTACTTTCCTCAGTTTCGTTAATTTAGTTAGACAGTTTAACTTGTAAAAATTTTGTGCTTTTCCCAGGTTCGTTGTTTCAAAGTAGGGAAGGTGTCATATTGGATAGTTTAACATGTAAAAATTTTGTACCTTTCCTAGGTTCATTGTTTCATAGTAGTGAATGTACCATAGTAGATAGTTTGACTTGCACAAATTTTGGTATTTACATATTCAATTTAAAACATTTCGGAATTTTATTTAATAATTTTATAAACGAATATACAGGAAAGTAATAAAGAAAAATTTTATTTTTAAACGCTGTGTAAATTTTATAAAATTTAAGAAAAGAAAGAAATAACCCTCAAACAAAGAGGCGAGCAAGCACGAGACGCAAGCCGAGACGCTTCTTACCCTTATTTCTGAATAGTAATCATGGATTTATTTAATCGGAGAAACCAATGGGCTACTTGCTACCACTATTTTTGAACAGGAATTGTCGATTTATTTAATTCCCTTTCAAGCAAGTTGAACCTCTGCTTTTAGAGAAAATTTGGATGTAAGGCATAATTCTTTATAGGCTATTTTAATGCAATAATTTAAAATGCTATCCCGAACGTTGAAAACGATTAAGGGGTAACAACACTTTTTAAAAACTTTTCTACATAATTAAAAATTGTTTATGACTTTGGTTTGCTTGTCTGCTGCTCTAACTCTCGTAACTATACTCGAATTGCTATGGAATTCATGTATGGTTTTATCATTTACTATAGCACGTTTTCTGTTGAAAATGGAGTATGTAGCATTCATAGATCTTTTACAGAGATTCTCAAAAGAATCAGTTTACATTACGTTCAAAGGGTAAAAAAAAAGTTTATAGCGTATGTAAATTATGATACTCTCTTTCAAACATAATGAAATTGATAGGCCGTTATAAAGTGCACTAACACATGTTTTCTGTAGTATATGATGTGCATTTATCATTTATTTTCAGAATAAATCAAAAGCAGGGTTGGGGAAATGCATAATTTTACTCGACATTGGCGAGTGAATTTTCTGAGACGACGAGTGAATTTTTAGGCAATCTTTGAAAAATTGCAAGCTGTGGAACACTGTAAAAAAATTCAGAAACGTTTCTGAATATATGAGGCAGCTACGGTGCCTGTAATTTTCAAAAACGTTTCTGAGTATGTCGGAAAGAGGTTTCCGACATACTCAGAAACGTTGTTGACTATTTGAGAAATCACAGAAACGTTGTTGACTATTTCAGAAATCAACAGATTTTCTGAAATAGTCAACAACGTTTCTAAGTATGTCGGAAAGAGGTTTCCGAAATACTCAGAAACGTTTTTGAAAATTACATGCACCGTAGCTGCCCCATATATTCAGAAACGTTTTTGAATTTTTTTTACAGTGAAGATATTCCAATCTTTTTTAACTAGTTAGTTATACTGTGCAACTTTCCAAATTACAGCGCTGTAAACATGGTTCTAAGTTCTATTCTATACTAAACTTTCCTCTCATATATATATATTATTTAATTTTTTAGAAAACAAATATGGAAATGCATTATAGTAAAAGTAGTTAACTATTTTTGCAGTTGAGTACATTTTGTCATAATAATAATTTTAAGTTATGCTTTGCATCTTGCTGGCTGGCAAAATAAATATTTAGCTACTAATATTTTCTGAAAATTCCCCGGCCCTGATCAAAAGAATTATTTTACATAACAGTCTATTGTGAAAAAATTTTTGAAGCATATTTTAATAACGTTAAATTATCTGAAACATGTCGAATTTATAGGCATTAATAAGAAGCATTGCAAGATGCTTACTGTAGAATATGACGTGTTCGATACTGTTATCGTTTATTTAAAAGGACACAGAAAAGATTTTGATTAATGTGTTGTCCATTAGCGATAATTGCTGGAAGTACGTTTTCAATTATGGTATGCGTTTTTAAGTTCCATAATTAGCGTCCTACATGGTGTGTGGAAATTCTATATATGATATACAGGGCTAAGCATTACTCTGTATGGGGGTGAATTGCTTAAAAGCGGATATTAATTTAGTTATGCAATTTTGGGTTAAATTATGTTTTGCAGTCTGTAAAACATAAACAGATTCATAATATACTGGACAACGCAAACAATTGGATACATAGTCGGTTATAAAAAATAATTTCTGGAATTATGCTTTTAGTATCGTTATGCGTTTTTAACTGAATTAAATTTTATCATGTTTTAATGCACTTCATAAATGAATATCAATTTCATTTTGATTGAAATAGTGTATTATTAAAATACACCGTGAACGTGTTTACCCATTGCGCGTAATGTAACGGGGCTCTTTTAAGTACCCCTGTAAATGAACTAAAAGTGTTACATACTCCATTTTCAATAGAAAACATGCCATAATAAAGGTCAAAAACATATATCAATTACATGATCATCTGAGTACATTTATAAAAAATGGAGCACGGTTAGATGGCAGACAAACAAACTGAAGTTATAAACACTTTTAAACTACTATTTTGGAAAATGTTTCAAAATTAGTGTTATCCCTTAATCATCCTGCACGGTCGGGAGAACTTTTGCAATTATATAAAAGACCCTATCATGGATTATGACTTGGAAATATTCTCTAAAGGCATTTGTTCTAACTCGTTTTATGGAGATGTAAAGCAAGATTACTTTTCGGAAATAGAGGCAGACATTGACCCAACTGTTTATTTGATTGAATAAGGCAAGTGTTACTATTAAAAATAGGGGTAAAAAGTGAACCAGTGGTTGCCCACCCTTCTGTTTGGAGGTTATTTCCGTTCCGAAAATTCCGTTCAGGAAGGCCACGAGTGACTACTTTGCGCGAAGACTGCCGCATCAGAAACTTGGCTTCAACTGGTAATTACTAACATGACTCGGTTACCATGTCTGAAACGACATCATAAAGAAGCTAGATTACAGTGGGCCAAAGAGCATATGTCATTTGGTGATAAGTGGCTGAATGTCATATTCAGTGATGAAAAAAAAAGGCAACTTCGATGTCCCTGATGGGTTTAAGTACCATTGGCATGATCTCCGCAAAGAAGCTAGGAGTATATTTAGCCGACAACATAGTGGTGGTTGTGTAATGGTATGGGGATGGGAGTATTTCAATGGACAGGCATCTCTAGCATGAAACTGATGACTTCATCAGTGGTCGTGAAAACTCAAACTATCAAGAGATACTTGCTCATAATTTGCTGTCTGTTGACGAGGTTTCGGGGGGAGGGGAGAGAAAAATGGTTATTTCAACATGAAAATACTTCGATCCATACCTCTAATTTAACTTCAACATGCCTTAAGTCGAAAAAAGTATCTGTTTTGAAATGGCCGGCAATTAGCCCTGATTTAAAACCAATAAAAAATATGTGAGGTATTCTCTCTCATGCAGTTTATCCAAATGGAAAGCAGTATTCTTCCGTTAAAGATTTGAAAAATGCCATTGAGAACGTGCGGTTTAAAATTGAACCAGAAACAATACAGAACCTCATTTTATCGACGGAAGACTGTATATTTAAAGTAATTCAACAGAATGGAGTAATAATCAAGTATCTTTTTTTTTTTTTTCTTGCTCTACTAAAGACTAAAAAACTACTGTGCTTAAACTTTTGACACACTCATTTTAGTTCTTTTAATAAATTCTATTATTTGAGATAAATTTTAAAGCATAAATCTGTTAAATATTATTTTTTAAACTACAATTTTCAGGTCATGTGAAAAGGAAAGTAACTTTCAGTCAATAATAAAATTTTATGTTGTGCTTAAACTTTTGACACGCACTGTATTATAATTTTACAATTTGAATTAGTTTTCGAGATATTAATTTATTTCTAATTTTAATGACTCCTGTAATGATGTCATCTAAATTACTCCATTTTTCTGGAAAAAAGGGAGAAAATACAAAAGGTAGGGATTATCAGATTTCTTCTTTTTCGTCATTTTCAGATTGAAATTGAAATTATCTATTATATTCAATCGACAGTGAAGACAATATTGTGACTAAATTATGTTACTCAGGAAAATTTGAAAAATAAAACTTTTTTAAAAATTTAGATCGTCAGAAACCACATATCGTTTGTCATCTTCATAAATTCCATAGACGTAGGAAAAAAAAATCCATTTTGTGTAGGAAAGAGTGAGAAAAGAGAAGACGAAAGGGATTATTAGATTTCTTTTTTGTCGTCATTTTTTAATTGAAATTAAAAAAATGAAATTATTAAAAACAGAAATGAAATTTTAAAATAAGAATTAAATGATCACATGTTAAAAGTAGAAAATAGGGATTTATGATACAAAATAGATAAGATGCAAAATATGTACATGTAAATATTAAAAAAGTCCGAAAACTTTAAAATAATAAAATTATTACACACGAAATGCATTTAAATGTGATAATTACGTCATACGCAATATTTACGTCATTGCTGTATGCATGTATGTTGCTGCATGCAAGATATATGAAAGCATACAAATATAGGGTAAGAATGCATACTTAAAATTTTGTGTTAAAATCAAACAACATGCTAAATGGTACGCACAACAAA
Source organism: Maratus speciosus (assembly GCA_963932465.1). Lineage (NCBI taxonomy): Eukaryota > Metazoa > Arthropoda > Arachnida > Araneae > Salticidae > Maratus > Maratus speciosus. The sequence continues at coordinate 276,958,265 of OZ010790.1, read as the reverse complement.
ACAGTGATTTCACAAACACATTTAAAATCTTAGTAACACATTTATTTTCTGCACTGCTAAAAAACTACAGCAAACTGTCCAGGCAATTTGACCGTTTTTATAGAAAACGGCTACATAATCGTAATTTCATTTAATTCTGATCATAATATTGTCAATAATATGGTCCGCTGTGCGTAATAATATAGCCAAGTAACCGTTATCTTTAAAAACGGTCGAATTGCTGGACAGTTCGCTGCAGATTTTTAACAGTGTGTGTACCATTTAGCATGTTATATTTGATTTGAATACAAAATTTTAAGTATAATTTATGGGGCAATTGTCCAATATATAACTGGTAAGAATGCATGTGAGTACGAAGATACTGTACTATGTACGAAATATTCAGCATAAATAAAAGAAAAATATTAAATATACTTCGTAATTTTAACCATTCTAAGGTATAAATAAAATCTGTTAAATCACGCAGTTTTTTTCCTTCACTTTTTCGGTTCGAAATTTAATGTAGTGTTTGTTGAATTGTATGGTATCATTAAGGCCACCAGAAGGGTTTGAAATGACAAAAAATGTACTTATTATTATTACCATTATTATTATTATTATTTTATAATGTTTGAAACTTTAAAAATGCCATACAGTTGGTCCGATATGAAAATTCTTAAAATCACGGTCTTACATTTATAGTATCAGTAAGGTGGCCAGAAGAGTTTGAAATGATAAAAAAATATATTATTATTATTATTAATAATAATATTATTATTATTATGGTTGAAAGTTTTAAATTGCCATACAGTTGATCTGATACGTAAATTCCACCTAAATTACAGTTTTACAAGTATGGTATCAGCCACCAGAAGGGTTTGAAATGACGAAAAAAAGTGTGTTTTTTATTATTGTAATTTTAAAGATATTTGAAAGCTTTAAAATGTCATACAGTTAGTTCGATACAAAAATTCCTAAACCACGGTCTTACGAGTGCGGTATATCAGTAAGACAACAGGTTGAAATGATAAAAAAATATATTTTTTATTAAAATAACAAAACTTTGTAAAAAATCACCATAGAATAAAACAATACACAGGACGCGTTTCGAGCTAAAAACATAACAGCCCGTCATCAGCTACAGCAAGCACGTGTCCGCAAGCGAACAAGGTCAAAAATGAACTGAAAGTAAAGAATGGTGCAACGAATGCGACAGATGCTAGCTGAAAGAGGCACATGCAGAAGAGAAAGGTGTTGCCAAAAAGATAGAAGAGAAATTGATAGGGAAAAATGGAAATAAAAGAAATAAACAAAATTAAAATAAAATAAAAGAAGTAAATTAAAAAATATAAATAATAATAATAAAGAAAGAAATATAAAAGAATAAAACAAGAAAAAAAAAAAGATCCCTTTTTTTAACAAAATAAAAAGAAAAGAAACAAGAGAAAGGGGAAAAGAATTACAAAAGTAATTTCCACGCTGGAGATAGGAAAGGAGATGATAGGAGATCATTGACAAGATTAGCAGAATTTTTAGAAATAAAATATGCTTCATGAAAATCCAAGTGAGAGGGAGAGGCAGGGGAAGAAATAATTTTGGCCATGGAGAAATTGAAACAATGAGTGGAAGACCAACAGTGAGAAGCAATCGAAGATTTAGAGATTTCTTGATTTGCAATATACCTCTGATGCTCGCCTAATCTGAATTTTAAAGCTTTCTTTGTTTGACCAATATAACCTAAATTGCAAGAGCAAGGAATATAGGCACCCCACCGGTTCTCAGTAGGAACAGGATCTTTTAGAGAAGATAATTTAATTTTATTAATAGGTTTGAAGATAACTTTAAAATTAAAACGAGAAAGGATTTTAGCAATTTTGAAAAAGAGAAGAGAATAAAAGGGCAGAACTATTATAGAATTAAAATTAGGAGGATTATTTGAATCAGAAAAAGGACGTTTAGGCTTATTAAATTTATACAAAGCTTTATCAATCAAAGTGGGATTATAACCACGAGCAAGGGCAAGAGATTTGAGATAATTAATTTCATTATTCAGAGCAGAAGAGTCAGAACAAATGCGTAACGCCCTAAAAACAAAAGTATAAAGGGACGCCACTTTTTGTTGAGGAGGATGATTTGAAAGAGCATGAGGAGAAAGAGAGACAGCGAAAGGTTTTCTATAAACGGAGGTAGAGAACCGATCTGGGTGTTCTGAAGCCAAGACGTCAAGGAAAGGAAGATAATTGTTATCTTCGACTTCGAGAGTAAATTGAATACAAGGATCAACAGAATTAACAAGAGAAAGGAGATTAGAAAGATCCAGGTCAGAGGGAATTAAAATGAAAGCGTCATCAACATACCTAAACCAGAAAGGAAATTTATATAAACTGAAGAGTTTTTCTTCAACAAAATGCATATAAATATCACATAAAAGAGGAGACAGTGGATTACCCATGGCCAAAACCTCAGTTTAAGAATAGAAAGAATTATTAAACTGAAAAGCAGTTTGCCTGACACAAATACTAACTAAATGCAGGATTTCATCAATCTCAATGGAAGAGTAATGAAATTCGCGCAGCCTTCTTTCCAAACAATCAATTGCCCCTTGAACAGGCACGTTAGTGAAAAGGGATTTAACATCTAAGGAAACCATTATATAATTGCAAGGAGAAAGGCGTTTAATTTTATCAACAAAGTCATAAGAGTTTTTCACGGTGTGAAAGTTAGTGGAAGATAAAGGAGAGAGTGACTTAGAAAGGGACTTGGCAAGTTTATAAGAAGCAGTACCAATATTGGAAACGATAGGGCGAAAGGAAAGAGTAGGTTTATGGACCTTAGGAAGACCATAGAAACGAGCACAATTAGCGATAGAAGGGGTGACCAAACGTTTGGTGTTAAGAAAGACAGAATTTTTAATGACATGCTTGATATCAGATAAATGCTTATTTAAAAAAAAAAAAAAAAAAAAAAAAAAAAAAGGGATCTTTTGTTTTTTTTTCTTGTTTTATTCTTTTATATTTCTTTCTTTATTATTATTATTTATATTTTTTAATTTATTTCTTTTATTTTATTTTAATTTTGTTTATTTCTTTTATTTCCATTTTTCCCTATCAATTTCTCTTCTATCTTTTTGGCAACACCTTTCTCTTCTGCATGTGCCTCTTTCAGCTAGAGCCATCTGTCACATTCGTTGCAACATTCTTTACCTTCAGTTCATTTTTCACCTTGTTCACTTGCGGACACGTGTTTGTTGTTGCTGATGACGGGCTGTTATGTTTTTAGCTCGAAACGCGTCCTGTGTATTGTTTTATTTTATGGTGATTTTTTACAAAGTTTTATTATTTTAATATCTTTAAATCGCCAGTTTTCGGTGCTGTTTCGCTATTTTTTATTATTAGAATTTTTATACTTTCGAAAGTTTTAAATTGTAATAGAGTTGGGCTGAGACGAAAATTCCTAAACAGTCTTAAGAGTATGATAAATGCAAGAAGAAGGATATGAAGTGACGAAAAAAATGTATTTATTATTGTTATTATTATTATATTTTTTTATGAATTTCGAAAGTTTTAAAATGTCATACAGTTAAACTGATACGAAAATTCCTAAACTACGGTCTTACGAGTATAGCATCAATAAGCAACCAGAAGAGTTTGAAACGATAAAATATATATTTTTTATTATTATAATTTTTATAATGTTTGAAACTTTTAAAATGTCATACAACTGGTCCGATACGAAAATTCTTAAAATTACGGTCTTACAAGCATGGTATTATTATGGAGACTCCAAAAATTTTGAAATGACAAAAAAACACATTTTTTTTGTTATTATATATTTTTTAATAATGTTTTGTACTTTAGGAATGACTTACTAATTGTTGCGAGAGGAAAATTCCTAAAATTATGGTCGTACGAGCCGTAAACGTCTATCCGCGCAGCGCAGAACACCTGCGAAATCAAAACTTCAAATTATCTCGAAATAATGTTTTTTCAGCGGTTTTGTCACAATAACTTTTGAACAGGTTAACGGATTTACATGTTTCTATTTCTTGAAATAAATGAATTTAAATTTTCCATAAACTTTATCTAAAAGACAAACTTATAAACAATTTTGTTAACGTTTTAGCAAAAAGTATAATTTTTATGGATTTTGAATTTTTTTATAATATTTTTTTAATGTTTTAGAATTTTCTTTCTGTTTCAGGTATAATCGACAGAAAATATAATAAGCAGGATAAAGAAGAAATATAGGAAACCTGGACATCAAAATTGAGGCAAAACTAGTTTTGCAAGATTAAGTTTATCGTAGAACATTAAAACTTTTGTTATTATGTTTTACAATTTAACAAATATTTTTTATTTGTATAAAACATAGATAAACGAATGAAAAAAGAGAAGAAGAATAGTTTAAATTAATTACTGTTTTTCTAATTCGTGTTCAAACTTCTGTCAGTTTTGTAATTTAAAACCTTTCTCATTCCCTTAAACGAAGTATAAAGTTTTATTTAATTAAATTACCACGGTCTCTCAGACCAAATACTGTACATTTCCAGCATTTTTCGTAGTGGCATTGTATTGCGCTCAAAGCAAAGCAAGGTTATTGAAAATACATCTTTAAAATATCTTAAATATTGTTAAAGTTATAATAAAAAATCCGGTTTTGAATTACAGTGAGACACCCTGTATTTTTGAGGAAATAAATGATTTACGACTGTGGTTTTCGATATAAAAATTGTTTGTTATAGTGTGCTCTACCATGATAGAGCTTACATTATCCCTTTTGGAGCACCTTATATCTGTTTTTTTTTTCAAACAACATATTATTTATTTAAATGAATTGGCTTCATATATTTTTAACGCTTTTCTCCATTAAAATACTACAAGTGCATAAACCCGGACTTCCCGGCTAGCCGAATAAAAGTGAAACCCGCGGCTCTTTTTATAGATTTTAATAGATTTTTTACATTTAATATATTTTTTCATCTGAAATAGAATTATATCAGTACGGATTAGTGAGAGAGCTTCGCACTTCAGTCTATTTGAAAAAATATATATCTAAGGTTTGCTAGATGCAGGTTTATACTTTTAGAGAAAAAAAAATTTCTTCAAATAATATTAGTTAAGTCTAAGTATCATCTCAATTCCATTACAATTACAGTAAAAAATGATTGAAAATAGCAAAAGGGTAGCGCGCGAAAAAATTATACAAGCCTGCAAAATTTGGGTTGTGTTATATTGCTTAGCTTTTGATAATTAATTATTACGTATTTTGTAGTGCAGAAACCGAAAATAGCCTTAATTTTTTACCATCGCGTCAGAACAGGCATATAGACGTCACATTTTACCTTTTTTGTACTATTAAGTTCTTTATAATCATTGCAGAGTATTTTATAATGCTTTTTTTATTTTTGTGGCAACATTGATTTGAGAAAACCTTCTCATATTATTTATGAAAAAATGCTAATTTAATTGTTAATTAACTGCAATTTTGAATCAAAAGCATGTTTTAACGAAATGTGAGTATACTATGTCAGAACCCGGATTAAAAAATATTTAGAATGATACCGCATTCATCGCTTTGCCTTTTGTAAATGCATAAAAAAGGATGTTGACAACAGAAATAATAAATATGATTCATTGTAATCAGTATAAGATCTCGGAAGAGATTTAAAACGCCCGATATACAAAAACTGCAGCCAAATTTGGTGGCTCCGCGGCCACAGCCCAGTTGGCCGAAACTTTCATCAGACCCGGAAAGTCATCCATTTAAAAATTATGTTTTCTATAATTCTTTATGGATAAAATAAGTTGAGAGGATCATCTCCATTTTAAAACAGAAATATATTTTCTTTTTAAATACTCAGTAAGAATATAGAAATTTGATTCAATATCTCCGTTTCTAGGGTAAATTTTAACTCTCTGTACCAAGTTTTAACTCAATCGATGAAGAAATTTGAGATTTATTTTGAGATAAAATGTTGGTGCTCTAATTTCAAACTATTTTTTTGTATATTTTCTATAATAGTTATTTTTATACTGCTTTGCTTTTTTATGTCAGTAATAAATATTTTAAATATAATTATTTCATGTTATTGCATTTATATATTTTTATGTGTGAAGTTGGAATTATGAAATTTATATTTTCTGAAATATAAGTATTTTAGCAGAAAATATAGTGATGATGATGGACAGTAAATATTTCAGCAGAAATCGATTTATAGAAGCTTTTTATATGCGTAAAAATTTAGCTCATACATCAAGCAGTTTTTAAGAATGCTTAAAAACTATCACTACCTGAGGTAGGAATCACTACTGTAGAGTTATTTTAGTAAAATATTTCGCATCTTAAAAACTATTTTAAAAAATGTAGCAACGCTATTTATTTAGTGGAATATTTAAATAATTCATTTAGAAATGTTTGTATCACCAAAAGCACATTACACAAAATATATTAATGAAATTTCAATTCAGCCTGAACTTTATAGAAATTGATTTGATTTTTGAGATTCACATCTCTATTAACTCAATCATAAATATTGAATATATTTTAAACTATTCCTAGAAATTTAATGTAAATTTATATCAAGGTCTAAATTTGTTATATGGTGCCTAAATTTGATATTACAGCTGAAATTTTTAAAGTTTGATCCCAATTCAATATAGAGACAGCTTCCTAAACTTATTTGTGTGGATTAATAAAAAAGACACAATTCCTCATGGAATAGTAATTTTTGTTTTGCCCTGTAAAAACTTGGTAGTTAAATAATGTTTTGATATTTTGTGGGGAGGTGAAAAAAACAGTTGGGGCGACAGTATATTTGTTTTCCTTGCAACAATGTAGAATTTTACCAAAAAAGATATTAATCTATGACCAACATACATTTGATAATGTTAAGATGTTTCCGTATTTTAATATTATGATAGAATAATATTGCACACTCATTTCAATGTAGTTTTGTTAAGTTGCATAAAGATTTTATTTAATAATACCTTTATTTGTTGTTATCCCTTTACTTGTTTATTTAAATTTTATATTAAAGTTGTTGAAAGAATTCTTTTAATTTAATTAAACAAGTCTAAATATCGATTCAAAATTTCTACAAAATGGCTTCCGGGTGTATTATTTGTTTCATTAACTGAAATTTAGCTATTAATGTTTACATTTTAAAAAATATATTCTTAAAATAATAACCTATGCAAATTAATTGATTTGTAAAAGATAAATATATAATATAGTTTTTTTTTTAGTTTCTTTTTTTAATAAAGTAATCTGTTAAAGCTATGTAGAAAGGCCTCATTTTAGATATTGAAACCTTTAAGCAGTTTCTAATTTTAAAATTACGAAACATTTGTTATAAAAAAAAAGTATATTTCAAAATCGCCGACAGCTGAAAGGTTTTATTTTGTTTCACAGTTTTAGAATTAGGAATTAGAATTATTACAATAAAAGTTTAACGCAGTTTAGCAGATGTCTTTAAAATTATGTTAACTTGCTTGTAATGCATTTAGCGTTTATCATTATTATTCAATAAGACATATGCCTATTTCTGAATTTTGATTTAGATTATACTTTTATTGTTTTATTTAATCTTGATCAATTAATTAAGAACTTTTTAATTAGGAAAGACGTTGTAAATATTTATTTTTGTTAACATCCCAATGTAATTTTCTTTTACTGTATTTGAAAACAAATGTGAAATTAGAATTGGCAGAAAAATTACACAATGTTTGATGAAAATGTTTCTTTAAATAGAATATCTTGTTTAAAAAAAAGAAGATAAAAAACGGTATTTGAAGAACAATCGGCAACGATAAAAAAAAATTAATAAAATAATAATAATAATAATAATAAACATGCTAAATTTGCATTAATAATGTTTTCGTTAAAACTTTTTTTTTCTTTTTTTCGTAAATAATATTTATTAATAATAACATGGAGGGCTATGTGATATATATCAATGGACATATATCTTGATAGATAAATCATGATATATATCTGATATTTTTGATATCTTCATATATTTGACACTAATTTTCAAAATATTGCATAAAATATTTTTGATATTTTCAGTCAAAACAAGTGTAAATAAATTTTTTAACTGTTATTGATTGTGCCATTCTGTAGATAAGAAGTTTTTCTTTGGTAGGCCCTTTTTAACTCCCCCTCCACAAAAAAATCTTTTCCCAGCTTTAAATTTGAAGCCGAATTTTTAAATACAGAATGCAGAACCAATAATTATGTGGGACAATATTTTCTTTAAACAGCTATTGAAAGATAAACTGTCTAATTTCGAGAAGTTATTTACTGCTTCATAGAATCTTTTCTGGTTTTGGTTTCCTTTAGTTTAAACTACACAACAGGTTAGAGAATGAAAAAGTACACAAGCTTACATTTATATCCAAATTTTGTATATCGTATATAATTTTGTTGTATGAAACACAGAATTTTCTGGAAACTTGATAATTAATGCCATAGTTTGTTTTTCTTGAGTGTAAAGAGCAAATTGCGTCTCTTTTTAGTTAGTTGATCTTCAATTTTGTTACATAAGTGAAAAAAATGCATTTAGAATATTGTTTTATTACGTTTTCATGCTAAATGCAATACGTTTTAGATTCTAATTTATATTAGTCTGAAAATATTCATAATTATCAATAAGTTGACTATTTTAGAAATATCGGATATATACCAAACTATCGGATATTTTGAATATTTTAGAAAATATCATGATATTTACGAACCCTGATAACATGTGTACTCTATAAGTTTTTTATTGTCTCTTAATCCCATAATTCATGCTCGTAGGACTTGATATTCATTTCTGAATATGAGTTAAAAGTAAAATAGAAATTTATCATGTTGTTTTTTGTTATTTTTAGGTGCATTGTGTAAAGATTTCTTTTTGCAGTTATAAACCGCAAAAACTTGGGTTATATCGATTCAATAAATATGACAAACAGATTATAAGTTACAGTGATAATACTTAAAACATATTTATAAAAAGCATTAAATATTATATATATATATTTATAAATTGATGTAAGATTCTAAGAATTTTCTATTCAATATTAAAACTTAAATGAACTACAGAAAACTGAAATTTTTCTTAACTGTATTAAGCTAAATGTCTTGGATAGTTTATGCTGTTTTAAAGAGCTATATTTAATACAGAAATATGTGAGGGAAGGATTCTAATGATCTGTAAATCAGCTGATTCACAATGTATTTATTAAAATCAGGTATAGAGAAATTTAGATGATCAACAGTTCATAAAATGGTTTTAAGCAATTCACGATGTATATTTTTCTAAAGTAAATATGACGTATCTACAGAAAGGAGATGAAGCTACGGAATTACTATGCTGTCAATAAAAGCTACTATTTACAGAAAAAGTTTCTCGGGAAGGAAACTATTCCTATTGCAATTGAAAATCTTTAAATCTATTTTAGCACAACAATGTTCAGTACCTTAATTCAAGTTTTCTTCTTTTGAAAGACGATGAAAATCCACCCATGCAGTACTCTACAATAACCACTGACTGTTATTCACCAAGTTTTACTTGATTAATAGTGTAATTTTCAGGTCATATTATTCATATCAATGTCATCTTAGTGCTCCTATTACTGTCATTTTCAGGTTATGGATTAAGATAAATTCAGAATAAAAGATTTTCTGGTTGCCACGGCGAAGCTTAAGCGTCAGATGGTATAACTTTATAGAAAGTTATTATTTTTTTTTTTTCAAAGAGTATCAAACTATACCATTATTATTGTTATTATTATTATTAACTGTTATGCTAATTAATTAGATTTTTTGTTTGTTTGTTAGCACTTCAAAAGTTATAGATCTTTAAAAAAAAAAAAAAAAAAAAAAAAAAAAAAAGAAAAAAAACCCAGCTTACTTTAAACTACAGATTGGGAAGCATGTGAAACTCACCCACATTCAGACGTAAAGAGAAATTTGGAAGTGCAATAAAAGACAATGATCATGGCACAAGAAATACCAGTTTCCCCGTGCGCTAACACAATATCCTTAAGATTCGCCGAAGCAGAGAGAAAATCCTGTGTCTTATTCCCGATAGAAAATAATTTCCGAATATCAGGAGCACGGAGCGACCTCATTTACAAGCGGATCCGATGAGATGCCGATGAAGAGAAGAGATGATGAGGTGTCTCACCTGAGCAGGTGTCCGTCCCTCCTCCTGGCATGCTGCCAAGGAGAGTCCTCATATCGGTAGGCCCTGCGGATGAGCGGCGCACAGGAACAACTCAACTTGTTGCCCATGCCTCACGCCACTCGATCACGCCACTGCGCTCTTACTCCCTCTTTACGGTCCAGACACCATGCTCATCACACGCGACCAGCACGCCACAAGACTACCTGTTAGGAAGAAAAGAAAAACACTGTTAAAATAACAGTCTTTTTATTAAATAACATTTAATTTTATTTACAGAGAAATGTTCAACAAAATTTCAATAAATAGCAACTCTGAAAATCTTGATAGGATACTTTGTTAGTGTGTGAAGCGTTTTTCTGATGAGATACCGCAAAAGTTTTATAGTGAGCTCAAAACTTACTTTTCACGTAAAAATGTTCTAAAATGATTTGAACCGGTAAGAAATCACTGTTAAAAGAACAGTGTTTTATAAATTAAATAACATTAATATTGTTAACAGAGAAATATATAACATACATTCAATGAATAGAAATCTGAATACCTTAAGCGAATACTTAGTGAGTACAGTATAGCTTATTTGAAAACAACGTTTAAACACACAATAAAACAAGCAGATTTGATCATACGTATACGTTTCGTGAGTACTAGGACTCGCATCCTCAGAGTAAAAACTTTAAAAACTTTAAAAACAATATCCCCCCAACTGCATGTACGGTGAAAAAAAAACCAAATGTTTTGGGTTTTTTTCACCGTACATGCAGTTGGGGGGATATTGTTTTTATTTGGGTTTTTTTTCACCGTACATGCAGTTGGGGGGATATTGTTTTTAAAGTTTTTACACTGAGGATGTGAGTCCTAGTACTCACGAAACGTATACGTATGATCAAATCTGCTTGTTTTATTGTGTGTTTAAACGTTGTTTTCAAATAATTTATATTTTCACACAAGTTCTGTACTTATAGTACAGTATAGCGTTTAACATATGAGAAACCACACAAAACTGTTCTCAAAACTGTTCTATGATGAATAGTTTTTGTTCTTTTGCCATGAAGGGAACATTTCTGAAATGATGTGAATAAATAGTATATAGAAACATGATGTGCTTGAATTATAAATATTTTATTTTAAATTACTTTAAAGGAGAAAAACTATTGTATATGATATATTAAAATAAATACAACGAGCTGTCCCAAGACATAATCGAAACAAAATTTTTAGAATAATTCCAAAAGAGTATTGGGAAAAAATTTTTAGATTTCATTGTAGGACTTTTTATTATTGTGTTTTTAAATTTAGTTGGAAAAAAATATTTTTACTTGTTTTCGTTTGGATAATATTTGTCCAAGTTATTTTTAATTATGTGTTTTGCATTTGATTATCAACATATTTATTATTCTAGCCAGTCTATATTTAATCTAACAGTTACAGGAAAGTTAAAATAGTTAATTTTTAAAATAGTTAAAACAAGTGTTGCATTGAAGGCTATTATTTTTTTTTTTTTTTTTGAAATATTTGTAAAAAGCAGCGACTGCTGTAAAACTAAAGTTTAGTGAAAATTAGGAATATCCATAAGAACTGTGAATAATCATATAGACTACAGTGCATTATCTGCAAGAAATTCTAATTTGATAAACTGCAGTTTTTTTATTGCTTATGAAAGCACTTATGTGAAAGATTTTAGATACCCAAAATAGCATGTTTTTTTTTTTGTTTTTGTTTTTTTGTCGAAATATGTGCTTTTTGCAAATCTGTTTTTGAACCAGGCATCTTTTTAAAAACATGTCACAAACATTTTTGTGCATTTATAGTACTTGAATATAGTTCTCATATCTCTTTTTTATTTCATGCTAGTTTCTTAGTGCTTTTTAAATATTAATAGGTGGAACCCATTGAATTCGACGAAAATGTTTACATAGGAACTGTTTACGTTAAATTTATCATAAACCTATAAAAATAATTTCAATAAAAAAACCCATCTTACATTGGTTAGTCTAACTCATCAAATACATATTATTTTAATCTAAAGTTAAGAAAATACTATTTCCATAAACTTCAACTGTTAAAGATATAGAAAAATTAAACTTTATTCGCATACGTAATCAATAAAATATAATCCAGATAAGTAATTATTATAAAGTTATCAATAACGGCTCTTATGTTTGGTGTCACAGAATAAAAAAATCATCAAAAATGATTTCACCGTTTTATGTCCATATTTGCCATTTAAAAATCTTTTAACGCACAATAGGTTATCAGCTACAACTTTACATGTGAAAATTATTCCCGCTCGTGATTTGAAATTCCAATCTCAGTACCAGCGCATAAGAAAACTATAAATTTATGACTTTTAGACGTATTCATGTTGAAATATTTCGTTTTATCAATGAAAATCATCATTTTCCTTAGCTGAACTATTTTCCCAAGCTCAATATCAGCGGGATGAAAAAATAGTGAAACATAACAGCTTTATGGAGGAAGATGTGTATTTTTTTAAAGCGTGACGTCACTTTCTGTTGAATTTTTTTTAATGTTTTTTTTTTTAAATTGGAATGAGAAAACGGCATCATTAAGGATATAATCAATAAAGATTTCAAAACCCCATTATTTTATTTTTCTCTTAAAAATGGAAGTGATCCGATTGCAACCAATTTAAGAAATTTCATAAAAAAAAGGTTTAAATTTAAAATTAAAATATAAAAATGGGATTAAAAAAAATAGCTAGTTGCAAGCGCATCTACAAATGAGCTGCTTTCATTAAAAAAATAATTAGCAAACTTGGAACAGTAGAAAGATCACGACAGATGACTAAAAAAACAGCCTTGTGTTATATATATATAAATTTTCAGTTGGCTATAGTTCGTTTTAAAACTTCCAAAATAATGATTGGTCTTTTGAATAACTTCATGCTTTCTTAACTGCTACAATGTCAGAGAGATAGTTTGAGACACCTAAACTTAAACTTTTGAGGTTGATTTTGCAACATTTAAAGAAAAATTACATTTTAACACATGTTGAACACAGTACCTTGCAAAAAAATTACGCAGTAGATATTTTTTCATCATTTAAGGTAAAATTCCTTTTTAACATACGTTGAATATAGTATGTTGAAAGAAAGAAAATACACAACAGACACACGCATACTTACAAAGGAAAAAACAGATGCAGGCTATTAATTTAATTCTAATTTATGCAGGAAAAAGAAAAATGCCGTTTTGATTCATGAAGAATAAAGGCATATGGTTAATTTTGTTCTTGACTTGTTCATCACTTTTGTTCATCACTTTATGTTCTTGATAATTGAAGTATTACGAATCAAATCAAATAATATAAAGTTTAAACAAGAATAAATAAGTATTCATTCTTCAAGACAACAAAACACTATTAACAAGTTAGAAAATTATATATATATATATAAAGGACAGACTGATTCAGTTATTTATAGTAATGAAATTATAGCTGGCTTTCGAATTTTTTCTTTTTTCTTTTTTGCTAAAAAATATCGTTTTCCCAATTTTAAATGATCATGTAAAATTTTACTTTGAAGAAAAGGACTAAGTTTGACAAGACTATGAAAGTACCGTTTCTGGAAGGTGCACATAAATGTTTCTTTTATAAAAATTATTATAATTTTTTATAGTTTATTATAGCTATTCAATATTACATAATATTTAATTTCATTGCAAGTGTTAAACATTTTATTTTATGACCAAATTTAGTTACGATCTTAGCAATTTTCAAGTTTTAACTTGTATTCTTGATAATAATTTACTAATAGTTTGCGGGCGAATGTAGCTGTACAAAAATATTTAATAATTAAATATTTATGTAAAAATAATGTTTTTTTTTTTTTCAAAATTAAAAAATTTCGTTTATCTTGTATATGAAAAAGTTCCTTTCAAGTAAGAGAAAACTATGGTATGGAATGGATTTTATTTTAATGTTTTGTAAATCTTTATATTAAAACGATATAACATAAACATACATCAAAATTAAGGTCACTTACAAGGAAGGTCTCCATACGGGCATACTTCGAAAAATCTGAAAAAATTATCTGATGTTCTGCTCATGAGGATGGATAGTTTTATAAAAAAAAAAAAAAAAAAAAAAAAACTTCGGCGGAAACTCGATAGACCGTCCGTAAAAAAATAATGAAATTTTCGATACTTGACAGTTTATCACCGGTTGGCGATGGAATAAATTTTCAAAAAATACTTTTATATGTTAAATACTCTTTAAGATAAAAATGTTTCATATTAAACTTGTTTAAATAAATTTAATGAAAATAAATTAGTTGTGTCAGTTTTAGTTTGATTTAACCATAGTTTTGTCATATAAATATTTTTAAAATGAAAATTAACTAACAAATTTTATGAATTCAAACAAAATTTAAATTAATTAAAATTGTTTCCATCTTAAAATTAAGGCCAACTGAGCACTGTCGATTCAATTCTGTTGCTATGGAAACAAAGAATTCCTTGATATTGAAATGACTAACTGCAGCATTCTTCATCTTGCCTTTATTTTATAATACGCTTAAATATATAAAAACATTTTTTATGTATGAAATTATTTTTAAAGTAATAAAATTAAATAGCAAGCAACATAAATATGAAATACAAAAAATGTATTTATTAAACTCTCTCATTGTTTAATTTTAAATTCATTAAATACTATTTACAAGCATTCTAAAAATCAATTAACAAAAAATTTGCAGGTGCATTAAAATCCTTTGCTTTTGGCGAAGAAAAGTGCTGCTCGCCAAATCGTGTGTCTGTCGCTTTCGTCTTTTCGCACCAAATACTCGAAAGTATTTTATTTATTTAGACTTTCTAACTGTAATTCCGCCGCTAAATTTGACTGATTCTTTATTGCTTACATAAGTAGTTTAATTAGTACTTTTTTTAAACATTGAGCATGCTCGGTAAGGACACCCCCCTCGTTAGTAGCAAAACACTGCATCAATAGTAAAAATCAGTAAAAAAGGAAAATAAGGTTTAAAATAGCCCATTTTAGCTATCTGTTTAATAATTGTAGTGAACCTAAACATTATATAATAATTAATCTATATCATAAGCAATACAAAAATGTAATAAATATTTTTTAGATGAAAATTTATGTCCATCTCACAAAAGGGACTTTCATAATCTAATAGGCCCTTAAATGAAATGTTGAAGCATACTTTCATCTAATCATGGCTATTGAGATATGATCGCCTAAGCCCATACGAAATTTAAAAATACAGTATTAAATTAATATCAAATAATAAATAGTAAAAGAAGTTTTCTAAAATCTGACTGGTCGATTTTCAAGAAATTCTATTTCCTGATATCACGCAAATCATTACTTATTTAAATCGATTTAAAATATCAGCAGGAAAAAATAAACTTGGTTTCATTTTAAACGTGTCTGGATTTGCAATCGATATATCTATGCGCCAAAACTTTTATTGTCGCTATCATATTTTGCCATTAGGCTGCGATACTCCAGAGACCCGTAATGCCTTTGCTGAGTTATGCCTTGTCTATCATGTTTTTGGGTATGGACTGTTGCCAAAAAAATATTCTGTAAAACCAACAAAATAAAAAATGTTCAAACGGATTCTATCTCTGGGATGCTGTTCACCAATTCACTTGAGATAGTGGAACTCCTCTAATATCGGATTCATGGAATGAAACGATGATGTTTAACGGTTTTGATAGATAAATTCTGTTTTCATTTTTATGTCGATATGTTGGCTCAGTTTATTATTTATTTATTTATTTATTTATTTAGATTTCCTAATAATGTTTTATTTTTAACGTCTGGTTATATGAAAGATAAATGATAAAAATTAATAATTTTGCTTTATTTATACGATACGTATTTCGAGATAATTTATTCATATGATATGCATATACTATGCTGTAGTCTTTACGCTCGTATATTATCTAGATTTACGTATAGTAAATATATATATATATATATATATATATAATTTACATCAAAATCGGCATATTATTTCTTATACTTTTGAGAGAGAAACACTTTCTTCTAAAACATCTTTAGATTTATCTATCAAGAAAGTTATCTAATTTAAGAAAGTGTATATTGCAAACTTCATAATAGTTACATTATTATAAAAGTGTAAGCTTTAAATTTTGGTTACATATGGACACTTTTAGATATTTTTATTTAACATTTTTTTTTTTTTTTTTTTTTTTTTGTTGTTGTTTTTTAGGGGGGGGGGCGGGTATTTCTGAGTTACTTTCTATAATATGCATGTTGAAATATGGACAAACATTAAATGAAATCAAACATTTCCGTTCCTACGCTGACGCTGTGCACATATTTTCATAATAAACTGCTATCTTTATGCTTTATATCAAAGTTATCAGAAGAATTTAAGTACTTAGCTCGAAGCATTTTTATCTAAGTCGCTTTTGTCTTATCTGTTCGCACGTTATCTAACTTAAGAATATATGAATAACAACTTCATAATATTTACATTTACACATTATTTTCATTATCAAAGCGAAAGCTTTAAATTTCGGTTATACATAATGTGGTACTTTATTATCACGATTGCCGTTATGAATGTCACTAACAAAAATGAAGAAATATTAGTTTTTATAACAGTCGATACGACTATTGTAAATGTCAGGAAAAATTACTTTTAATTAATGTTTGATTGCAATGGAGGACAGAGAAATTTAACTGAACTTTTAAACTACACAAGATATTCAAGATGTTCAAAAGTTAGACAGTGCAGATAAACGGAGGCGAAGATATGAAAGAGAAATATCAAATAAAAATCCTGCTACCATGTTCATAAAAAAATCTGTTTATACAGGAAAATAGTTTAGAAATGAATTAAGCATTAGTTTTCATCATCAAAGGGAACAGTGGATAATGCAGCATCAAGGTTATAAAGGAGAATTTCTTCTGCCTTTATTAGCGTAGATATCTCTCTCTATACTCGAGTCCATAAAGGAAGCTGTCAAGGCTTTTTTTAAATCCCATCTGGCAATTTTTTGACACATTTCTTAATTGGTTTATATTCTTAAACACATGAAATTGACAGGTGATCTTACCCTGAAGTTATGAAATAAAATACATTTACCAATAGAGATACAGGGTTTTTCAGAAAATGCTATGAAAGTTTACGTTTTAAATCGGATTTTCAGATACACCTCGGAATACACCGTAAAAAATCCCAGATTTTCCCTTATCTTAGAAAATATAACATAACTACGAACTAAAATATACAATATCTTCGTCCGAGTTACCCATGATTTCGAAAAGCCTTATTTATCTTTAAAAACCTCAGAATGTATTTTCGAGAGTTAAATCGAGATTTTATCGAGAATTTTGTTAGTTTCAGAATATATTTTCAAGATTTAAAAAATTGTTTATAACAAAGTTTCTTCTGCTGTCATTAATTTTCAGAAACGTGTTTTTAGCATGTATTAATCATTTTTCTTAACCCAGAAAATAGGTTTTTCGGATGCTATCAATTCTTAAATAAACATTTTTATGTTCATCAAACATGTTTTACAGATAAACATGATAAATTAATAACATTAACATTAAAATTAATATTATTTTGTTACTCTTCATGTATAAATTCAATTTCTGAAAATGTTTAGAGAATTTCTGGAAATGCTTTGAGAACTGATAACATCCTAAAAACCGATATTCCGGTTTGAGAAAACTGATAAATCCCTTCGCGACGAGCGTCTTTTACAACATTTTTTATCTTTTATGACCGGTTTTTCAAAACAGAAATTTCTGTCTAATTAAATCGGGAAAATACCCCGATTAAATAATGCAAAATTTACAATAAAAAATAACTGTTGGGAATAATCACGGAATCTGAACACTTTAAGCGTCACGTATACGTGAAGTTCGTTCCCGAGGGGTTTACATTGCAAAAACTACTTGGAAAGATTTCCGAATATCAATGCAGTAAAAGAACCTTTGTTTTTATAAATAATTCTTTAAATATCCAAAGTATATTGTTCTCTGAACTTTCTAACAACAAAGAACGATTTTCAAAATCATGGGTAATTTGAAAGAGGTTATTGTGTAGGTCACTAATGGAAAAGAACCACTTATAACACAATAAGTAATCCATTCATCGAAAAATTAAAAACTCTATTTGATTTCAAACCACTTTACTAGCCAGCCAGCCAACTGCATGCTTTTACGTTTAAAATTGAGTCCGTGAGTGTATCAGAAAATTACACATTATTGAACGGGGAGAGATAATTTTTGAAGCTTCAAGTTAATCGTTTCCGATAGTACAATCCTGTTTTTCCACGTTTTATGGAGACGACAGAAATATTTTTAGATGATATTTTGTAGTTATTAAGTTTTTAAAACATGTAAAATATTTTTCTATTTAATTTTATATGAATAAAGTATTAAGTTTCTTTTCAATGTTGAACATACCCAATGCTGAAACATACATAACATACAGGCAGATAAGAAATTATTTGTTGTATTAATTAGCAAATTATTTGCAATTAATAGTAATTTTTTTATGAACTTTGTCAGAATAATACAATTCGTCATAACAAACCAACATAAAAGTAAATTAGAATATAAATATGCTGAAAATTTGTTATGAGTTTTAAAATTTTCTGATTACACAAACTGAACAAAAATTAAAAGATCAATTCTAATTCTTTTATTTTATTTTACTTAAATTGTTTAATTATATTTTTTTTCATACACATACACATGCAGATGCACAAGAGAAAAGCAGTAATGTAAAGTTTAGGAACTGGATAGTAAAAACAATAATTAAAACAGACACTTCTGTTTTAGATCTTAACCAGGTATACTTCAAAAGAAATTTTTTTTTTTAGAAAATTAATCAAATAAATAAAATAATTTAGTAGCTTATTTAATATCAAGAGGAGCATCACGTTATCACACATTCGTTACCACAATTTCGAGTAATTTCTTTTTTTTTTTTGAGCGTGTGTGTGCGTGTGGTGGGGAGTATACTTTTAAATATAAAATTAGCTATCCAAATGACAAAAATTAAGGTTCGCTTTAATTTAACGAATATGTCATTTTTGAAATCTAATTAATATAGCTATTTTGCTCACTATCAATATGATAATAGGCTATGGAAGTATTTTTGAAGATGTTTGCACAATGTTGCGATACAACAGTATTAAATAGACATAACAACTTCTTTTTTTATTAAAATTTTTTTATATCTTACATTATTTTTTCGGACAACTAGCACCAATTTTTTCATTAAAAAACGCCAATAAAGAAGAGAGTTTGTTTGTCCGTTTGTGTATGAGTGTGTGTGTGCGTATGTGATGGCTAAAGAAATTGACCACGCGTAGCAGCCTGACATTTGGGTGGGGACAGTCCAAGGCAGGTCCTAAAGCACCTGAGGCTTAGGTTTTTCATTTTCTGATATTTAGCCAAGATAGTAATTAAAATGCGCAATAAAAAACGACAAAACCGTCGTAACAGTGCGTTTAGACAACACCCACTTGATATTGTACAAAGCCTTCAGGCGACTCCTTCCTAGCCCTCTATCGTCACGAATAGTGGACCGATTGCTGAACTGGTTTTCAACCCCAGAGAAGCTTTCCTTGTCTTCCATAAGAAAGGAAATTGAAGAGTCTGCCATGTTGTTTTAAGCGTTTTTATATCATACTATGGATAATTTAAAATAGGATAATGTAAATCATTTAAAATAAGGTAAGTGTTTTATCTTGATATGTCTTAAATATGTGTATGAATTTATTTATTTATATTACTTTCTTCTAAACTTTTGCGCGCTTCTGATATACTGAATATAAGCTATGCCTTACCAGACCACGTGTTTGGAAATCGAATGCATTGTAATATCTATTTTTCAATGATTATATTTTTTTAAAACATAATTACTGCTTTGGATTTGGAATGCATTTATGTTTTTAAAAGTGATATTTCTTTTGGTAAATTTTTGTTGTTTAATTATGTTATAGAATACATTTAAAAAATAGATTTTTAGTAGTTAGATAGATAAATTTAATGGACATTATATTTTTCTTTTAACAATCAAATTAAACTTTAAACTATATTAAAGTTGTTTAATTTTACTATTGTAATTCATTTATTTTACTATACTTTAAAAAAAATTAAATAATAATAATAATGAAAATAATAGCAAAAAAATTATTATAGTTTAAAGTTTAGTTTCATTGTGAAAGAATTTACTGTGTTTTTAACAATGGTTTGAAATTTAAGTGAATGATGTTTCATTTGGCATATTATTTTTGTTGTTTTAAATCAGTTTTAGAATAAATATGCTAATTATAACCAGATAAATCTAGCGGTTTTTTTTTAATCAAATTAAACTACATTAAATAGCAAATAATTTAGTATTGCAATTTGTTTATTTTATTACTTTTTAAGTTTACTAAACGCTTCATTTTTAGCTTGTTGGTATTTTAATTTACAACTTTCAGTGCTGGACGTATTTTAAAACTTTTCGAATGTAAATAAAATTTATTATTTTAATGTATAATGTCGAGTTTATCGTTAATTTATAGGTATTAATCTCTGTAGCTTTCAGATTTTTAAATTATAGAATAAATACTGATAACAGTTTTTTAGTCATTTAGGTAAATTTACGGCGCTTTTTTTTTTTTTTTTTTTAATCTAATCAAACTGAATTTTAAACAACTTCAAATAATGCATAATATTATTAAAATGTTAACTATTTATTAATGTTTAATTAACTATTAGTGTTTAATTTAACAGTTTCTAGTAATATAGTATTATTAGAACTTAAATTTAATGAAAATTTAATATTTTAATTTCGGGTTATAAAAAATGATTGTCTATAGAATTAAGAGTAATAACCATAGCATTATTATTATATTATCTTAGATATTTTTAGATAATTTATGTTCAATATTATCAAAAGCAAGTAAAAATATTTGAAGAAAGTGATATGAATAAATTACACAATTTTTTTTTAAGAATTATCAAGATAAAACACTAATATTATAATCAAAATGAACAAAATAATTTTTTTTAATAATAGATTATTACCTTTCAGAATCGAATGAAAATTTTATTTATACATAAATAAACAATCTTAGAAAATTAAATAAGTTGAAATTAGAATAATTTTGCAAGAGAAAATATGTTCAAAATACAAATTATTTTTCACAAAAATATTATTTTTAACCAGTTTTTTTTTTTTTTTTTTTTGAGGGAGGGGGGGGGGGGGGGAATGGGGTGAGATATATTTGCTCTAGAATTTTTATTAATAAATTTACAAATTGGCCTTAATTAATCTTTTAAGTTATATTTTAATACATTATTGTTCTCTTTAAACATTAATTAATGATTTAACTTCTGAAAATAAAAATCTACCTTCCTATATATTTACTTTCTACTTACTAATATA
The DNA here is from genome assembly GCA_963932465.1 of Maratus speciosus. NCBI lineage: Eukaryota > Metazoa > Arthropoda > Arachnida > Araneae > Salticidae > Maratus > Maratus speciosus. The sequence goes on along the minus strand of OZ010790.1, from coordinate 276,936,705 downwards.
TATTCAGAAAAATTTAAATTTATCAGATTTGAAAAATAATGAATAAAGAATTTTATTTAAACATGGGCAAAAAGTCTTAGAAAATGAATAAATAAATCGTCTTTTTTAACAATTTTGCTCCTCCCCCCCCCCCCCCCCCCACCAAAAAAAAAGGTGAAAATACAAATTATTTTGACAAAAAGCTATTTTTGAAAGACATTTTTTATCAGATTTGTCTGGGCTAAAATTATTGTTAAAAATAAATTTACGAATTAGCTTAATTGTTCTTTTTTAATGCATTAATGTTTTATTAATTTTCTCTTAAAACATTAAATCATCTGATTTACTTAGTATAAATAAAATCTGTAGCAAAATATTCATATTCATATTTTTTTTTTTTTTTTTTTTTTTTTTGTTACTGATGTATATTTGGTAAAATTGGAATTTATCCGTTTACAAAAAGCTTTTAAACAGGTTGCTATACAAACACACACACACACACATATATATATATATATATATATATATAAGCATTAATATCTCCCTCTGTTTATAAAGTAGGAAGAAAATGAAAAGGGAATGTTTAACTTTGAAAAAAAAAGATCAGATTGTAGGAAAATTCGTGATGAGTGATATTCATTTGAGGTATTTAAAGCTCTCATATATTGAACAATATCAAAAGCAAATAAACATATATGAAAAAATTATGTAAATAAAGACACAAGAAGATTTGGAAATTTTCAAAATAAAATATTTATCTTAAAACAATAGATGTCTTTCTAAGTAATAAGAACAGCACTTTTATAAATGAAGAACAGCTAAAAATATAAATTATTTTCATAAAAAATGAAGGAGATTATTTTCCAAGATAGGTTGAATTGTTACTTCTCATAAAGAATTATATTTAAAGATGAGCAAAAAAGTCTTAAAAAATTAAATAAATAAATTGTACTTTTAAAAATTTTACAATATATATATATATAAAGGTAACGAAGTTGAAAAATTATTTTCACAAAAAAAATTACTTTTGCAAGACATTTTTTATGATATACATTTGGGCTAGAATTAGTAATGCATTTACAAAAATTCAAATTCTTTAATGCATTGATGTTTTCTTATTTTCTCTTTAAACATTTATTATTTACTAATGTGTATTTGGTAAAATTGGAAATTATATGATTAGAAATCTCTTTAAACATATTGTTAAATTTAAAATAATAACGACAATTAAAAAAAAAAAAAAAGAGTATCTTTTTTCGTTTACAAAATAGGAAGAAAATGGAAAAATAAATGTTTAAATTAATTTTTATTTTAAAGATCACGTAGTGGAAAAATTCATAATATAGGTAACAGTTAGTAATTTTTCAAGGTACAAGAAAAGCGCAAAGTTCTATCGGGGAAAAGTATCATCGGTCGTCTAAGAGTGACGTCACAAAATCGCCCAAAGGCTTTATGTCAAGTAGGTGTTGGTTTAGACCCCCATTCCGAAGCAACGAAGTAGAGAAGAACCGAAAGCACTTTTTTTCCGTCGTTTTTCGAAGTGCGCATCGGCAAAACCGTTCAAAATACAGGAAAACTGAAAACATATTCTTAAATTTCATACTTTTTGCTTTCATACGCGTAATCCGTTAGAAGTTTTTTTTTATTTTAACACTTAAATTTTTTTTTCAAAAGTTCGACTCTGCGACGTTTTTTTTTTTTTAATTCCTTTTTTCGAATCCCGCATCCACCCGAATTTCCTAAATATGAAAAAATGAAAAGTATTCACTTAAAATGGATACTTTCTCATCAATGATGCAATTAATTTCGAAAAATACAAATATCAACCCTGTCAAATTAAAATTTGGCATTGCAAGTCACTTTCCGACTACTTTCAACAGTCTTTTTCCTAAACTATATTTTAAAACAACCTTTTACACGTTCTTCGGACATTTTATTTACATCACATATAAAAATCTTGAAACAATTGTTTAAATATATAAAATTATTCAATTTGATTTTACGTATATTTAAGGATGGACCCGGGAAATATTGTTGGGCGGGTAAGCTAGTTTGAAATAAAAGTCTCCGCAACGGTGTATTGAACTTTAAGCGGACTTTTTATTGTTATTATTAAATATTGAAACATAAAGAAAGCGATATAGTAAATATAAATCCACGTAACAGTATTACTACATACAAATAATAACAAAACTGCAAAGGCAAAATAATACTAAATGTTCTCGTATTAATGCGCCAGACCCGAAAAGGTTAAATATTGTTTACGATGTATTTATTTAAGTATTCCTATTTAAATGTAATAGCATTTATAACTCTAACCTCATTTACAGGAATTTACGGCTATATTAAATACTGAATGCAGAAAAAAAGTTTCATAATGGGAAAAGTTTAATTTTCTTTTCCTTGTGTTTTGGCAAAACCAAATCTATAAAATTTGTTAATTCATCATGGACTTGTTCATAAATGTTTCATCAAATGTTTCCGAAATATCAGAAAATGTACATTAATTCTTTTTCTCTTTTTTTAAGCGAAATTTTAGACTTTAGTTTTCAATCATTCATGGTCTCAATCCCAAAGGAACTATTCAGACAATTTTTTTTTAATCTTTTGCTAGCTTCTTCTTTTCTTAATAAAAGAAATTTGTTGTGCAGTCAGCAGTTCTTTACTCTATAATTTAAGGGACTTCAGCGAATTATTTTAAGACAAGGCAAATGTATCAGCAACTTTTGTAAGTGATCAGGAATGATATATATAATGTTTAAACTCAATAGAAACTGCTTATAATGAAGTTGCAGATGAGCGTGAAAATTACTCGTTATAGCTAGCTCGCTTATAATCTCTTTTAAAAAATCATAATTTGACTATGTTGACTATGGAATTTAAGTACATACTACTGTGATAAAAAAAGCATCTGGAATGCTTCATTTAAAATACACCTATAGTAGATACCGTCTGTAGACTTTTATCAAACATTTTTACGAATTCTATAAACATCTGACAATAGTCAGGAATTTATTTCCTTTTATGGTCTGAAAATAAATTTGCTTTTAATGAGATAAGACTTTTCACTCTGATGATTTTCCGAAATGGCGAATGTTATTGGACAAATAACATGCATTAAATTTTGTTATTGCAATGAAATTTTTGCTACTAAAACATTTGAAATGTTACAAAAAGCTTTTAAAATTTTATCAAAATGAAAAGTATTTGATTGGCATAAAATTTTTAAAGATGGTACAGAATCCGTCGTAGATGATCCGCTGTTTGGTACACCATCCACTTCGATTAATGATAAAGATATCGATAAGGTCAGATAATTAGTACTTGGTGATCGATGTTTGCAAATAAGATAGCTTATTAGACAAGTTACTATATATCATTTGGTTCCTGTCAAGCAATTTTAAAAGATCATTTAAGGGTTGCGATGCGACGCGCGATTCCCGATTTGTTCCAAGAACTTTGAATGTGTTCCAAAAACAACAACGTGCTAATGTGGCTCGAGAGATGGTTTCTGAAGTCTCTATTCAACTTTTTCAATTTTGTTTGCAAATACTTCTTATGAAGGTACTTTCACTTCCGAAATCGGTTCCGAAAGCGAAAATGGCCTCATTAAAAAATACTGCAAATCAAAATGGAAAAATAAAAAATAACAACGATACAAATTGATCTCAGCTATTCAATGCAAAGAAAAAAAATATTTTAAAATGTTAAAATCCAAGAGAGAACATTGAAAAGAACACTTCCGTAGTTTGGGAGCTTCTTCGTGTGACTAGTGTAAGCTCTTAAGGCATATTGGTTTAATCAGAGCTATTGCAACAACAAAAATTTTATACGGAATCAAACAGAAGCCAATATAATTTGACAGTTAAGATCTTAGTAATACTTTAGGTGGAAAACTTCGTTATATACAGTATTTCATTTTACAGCATTTTTATATGTCGGTTTAAAACAAAGGGTAAATATTACAATTTGCAAAGAATTCATAATATTACGAGTTATCCGACATTTCGCTTTCATTGGAATCATATTATCTGGATTTTATTTCGATTCAGACATTAAATACACAAACTAAATTAGAGGGGTTTTTTGAGGGGGGGAGGGGTTGGCAGGGAGGTTGTGTGTATGTGTGTGTGTGTGACTTTCACCATTTATTTTTGTATCTCTCCGTGCGTTTATACCGTATGAACATAAACCTCCACAGGATTGAATAAGACACCAAAGTTATTGTGCAGTCAAACGTTCTTTAAGGGTAAATAGAAAAATTTGAAACAACGAAAAAATGCATTTTTTGTTATTATTTTTTTAATATAATATTTGAGCCTTTAGGAATGTCGTGAGTTGTTGCGATAGGCAAATTCCGGTCTTACGATTGAAAAGCGAACCGGCAATACCTGCGAAAAACAAAATTTTAAACTTAATTATTTTAAAGCCCCATTTTTCAGCGGTTTTGCCATGTTAACTTTTGGACAAGTTAACGGATTTACACGATTCTTTTTTTAAAACGTATAGGTACTTAAATTTTCTACAAACTATATTGGAGCAAACAATTATTTTCCAGTTCTATCAAAAAATATGGTCATTTTTTATAGATTTTAACTTAACTTTTTTATTATAGTATTTTAACTTTTGTTCTTAATACTTTCCAAAACAGTTAAAAAGTGTTTATGGATTCGGCTTGATTTGTCTGTTCGTTTGCCCGTGCTCCAATTTCCTTAAATATAGTCCGATTGCCATGAAATTGATATATGTTATTTGATTGTACTATGTCATGTTCGGTATTGAAAATGAAATGTGTAACATTTATGGTTCGTTTACTAGGACACCCAAAAGAATTCCAATTCATTACAGTCTATGGGGGGAAATCGTTTGCTGGGTATTATAATGGTATTATACTATTCCAAACATATTGAAATTGATATACATCATCGAGTTGCATTACAACATATTGAAGTTTATGTATATCACTGAAGTGTACTGCAAGCAGCTTAACGTAGAATCAGTTGTGTCTATAATTTATCGTTCATTTACAGAGACACACAAAAGAATTTGACTACAGTACTGCCTATGAGTAATAATGGCAGGAAGTGCGTTTTCAGTTGTGGTACGTGTTTTCAAATTTAATTATATTTTGCGTGTTACTTGGTGTGTATAAATGCTATGCATCGTATACAGGACTGCACAAAGGGTTTCAAGCACATTTCCCTTTATTGACGGAAATTTCTGAAATGGAATTTTCAACTGCATTAACTGAATTAACTTTTAGCATAGTATGCAGATGCATACAAATCTATATATCTTATGCACGGCTGCACAAAAAAAAAAAAAAAAAAAAAAAAAAATGGATATTTTTCGGACAATTGGTGGTAATAGCAGAAATTGTTTTTTCAAATGAGTCATGCGTTTTCTAAATTGTGTATTTAGACATTTCCCCTAGGGATTGCATTTGTACTTTCAAGCGAAATCTGAGTTCCGTGGGCGGTCATCCCTCATCCCTTGTGTATTTAGACCACTGTTTCTCAACCTGTGTGCCACGAAAGATTGTCAAATGTGCCGCGAAGACTTTTGACAAATAATTAAAATTGCATGGTGTCGTATCAATGATTACGACATTTTCTATTTATCATATGCTATATTCCTTGTTCACTTCTTTCCCCGTAAGAGCCTTCCCATTTGTAATTTGCAAGACACCAAATTTGACAAAAACAGAAAAAGAACAGCTCATTGATTTGAGAAACGATAAATATTACCGTTCAACATTCTTCGATAAAAATTTGGATGAGTTTTGGTTTTCTATCAAAAATTTGTACCCTACAATCAGCTCAAAATTATTAAAATTTGTCTGCCTTTTGCATCTTCATGATTCTGAGAATTTGGATTTTCAACATTGACAGAAATCAAGCCCGAAAAGGAAGAGTGACTTTTAAAAGTTGGCGATGAAATACTAACTTTTCTGCGACTTTGAACCTCACTTTGATTGAATTTGCCCAAGAAAACCAGCTCATTCCTCGCATTTAATAAATATTGTAAATATATATTGTTTTCATTTTGTAGATTATGTACCATTAGTGCTATCTCATTCACTTGAAATCTAAATGTATTTACTTTAGCATTAATCATTCAGTTCACTTTATTTATATGTTTGTTTGTTGTCCCTCCCATCTAAAATTATTATCATTTTTTTGGGCTTAAGATGGCAACACTAAACATTATTGTTATTAATCCAGTTCTAATTTACATGTTTCTTTTCTAACAACAGATGGCAGCACAGTTATGGGCTTCACTCTGATGCTCAACTGTAGATCACATGTTAAAATAGTCTTAACTTTGTTTCCATGCTGATATGCAGTAGTTTTGACTCTTAGTATGTCATTCAGGTGTAGTGCTCTAATAATTTTTAATATCCTGTATGAGGTGTATCTTTCTTTGGATCTCTTAGCTTTTTATTATCTATTTTCTGTAATGTTTGCGTTATAAGGAGCTAAATTTTGTCCCTTTAAGCTTAATGCCGACAAAATTGGATGAAACAACGCATCTTCTATGAATGAACTCACAAGCTCCTCTGACGATTCTGTGAGTCATTCATAGTTTCTTATTTTACATACTGGTTTCCTATGTTCATTTCTAAATCATCTTTAGAACTTTATCAATTTCTTCATATATTTGTGATTTCAAATTTATTATATATATATATATATATATAATATGTACATATATATATATATATATATATAAAAAAAAAAAAAAAAAAAAAAAAAAAAAAAAAAAAAAAGCGGGGCTCTTGTATTATTACTATTTTCTTGTTATGTATTTTATGTGTATGTTGATTTGATATTTTATATGTAAGTTGGAGATTTTCATTAATATTATAATTAGCTTAATTATTCATTAATCTAATTTACAATTATTTGATATTAAATTTTAATTTACTTGGGACAATATCATATTAATTACTAATAGTATGCCACTCTTAGTTTAATGTTTTTGATTGTCCCATATTCATTCTTTATGGATTTTTATGGATGTCTGAAAATAATCCACATTCTATATTTGTGCGTTTTAAGTAATGGGATTTTAAGTATTATTTAACCTTCTATATACTTCCACATGTTTGTTATTTCCTGTTCATTATATAAATATCTTATATATAATTCATAAAAAATAATTTTTAGATAATTTTTAATAATTATTTATATTAATTACTGCTGAATTTATTTTGTTTTATAGCATATAGATATATGCTATATATTATCAATGTTCTAACATTATTTAAACTCTTAGTTTACTTTAAATAATTTAGCTAATAGAACATATTGTATGCTTTTAAATATTATTAACAATAGTTTTAAATACTTTGTGTGATTTATATTAGGTTTATAATTCTTTATATATAAGGATTTGTTTGGTTTTGCTGTTTAAACAGTTATTTACATTCACAAGCTTGCAAATTTTTATCTTGCGATAGATGTTTAATATAATTATTAATAGATGGCAGCACTAAAATTGTATTTTCAGATTGCTTTAATTTTTATTTTTCTAGCTCCATTTCAGTTATAATTTATACATCCAGGGTGTATTTTTAGCTAAATTTTGACGATATTGTTAAACTGTTATCTATTAATTTCATAGTGCATTTTAAATAATGTAATTAATATCTATTTATCTTATATTAGATTAAATTTGTTTTACAAGGTCTTTCAAATTTTATTTCAAAATGTATTAACTGCATCCTTTGGTATCATTTACTGTGATTTCTTAACTGTTTTATTCACCTTAATCTTTTTGATATAATGGAAGACATGTGCACATGGATTTTTGTAAAATACTGAAATATTAATCGGTATGGTATTTATTATTTCTATTTTATATCCTATAAATATTTAAATACGTTTTATTGATTCTTCCATTTCATATTATTTGTTTCTATTCTGCTTTTATTTTTAATCAATTCACTTGATTTTAGTGGTTGTTCTATAATTCTCTATGTATAAGGATTTGTTTGGTTTTGCTGTTTAAACAGTTATTTACATTCAAAAGCTTGCAAATTTTTATCTTGCGATAGTTGTTTAATATAATTATTCATAGATGGCAGCACTAAAATTGTATCTTTCAGTTTGCTATATTTTTAATTATTCTAGCTCCATTTCAGTTACGAATAATACACCAGGGTGTATTTTTAGCTAAATTTTGACGATATTGTTAAACTGTTATCTATTAATTTAATAGTGCATTTTAAATAATGTAATTAATATCTATTTATTTTATATTAGATTTAATTTGTTTTACATGGTATTTCAAATTTTATTTTAAAATGTATTAACTGCATCCTTTGGTATCATTTACTGTGATTTCTTAACTGTTTTATTCGCCTTAATCTCTTTGATATACTGGCAGACATGTGCACATGGATTTTTGTAAAATACTGAAATATTAATCGGTATGGTGTTTATTATTTCTATTTTATATCCTATAAATATTTAAATACGTTTTATTGATTCTTCCATTTCATATTATTTGTTTCTATTCTGCTTTCATTTTTAATCAATTCACTTGATTTTAGTGGTTGTTCGGGCACAGGGGAAAATTAATTTTAGCTTTAGCTTATTTTTCCAACAGAAAACAACCATTTTGCTTATATCATTGAATTCTGTGCCCTCGATAACGTAATTCAATGTATAAGCTTTTCAATTTTTGTCGGTGTCCACTTTTTTCTTTTTTCTTCCATAATAATTCTTATAATATTTTTTCATACTTACAGCTTTAATTCATAATAATTGACGGTGGCAGGTTATGTTTAATTAATGGTAATATATATATATATATATATATATAAAATATGTAATATATATATATATATATTGTATCATAAAACTTTCACATTTTCTATATTGAGGTGTGCCGCAAATAATTCTAGAAATTTTTAGCGTGCCGTCAACCAAAAAAGGTTGCGAAACACTGATTTATGCATAGTCGTTCACCTTAATAAACTGTGAAGTTTCTTTACCGTATTCTGAATGTTTTGGAAAGTGTTTCATTTTCAATGATAAAAGCATGATGTTTCGTTAATGTTTTTTTTTTTTTTTTTTTTTTTTTCTTTCTTTGTTGTTGTTGTTGTTGTTGTTACAGTTATAATAGAGAGAAAACTTAATAAGTAGTATAAAGAGAAGAAATACCGACTCTAAAATATGTAACCGAGAATTAATGTTGCAAAGCTAGTTTTTCAACATTTATTTTATCGTATGATATTGAAACATTTGTTATTGTATTTTTACAATTTAATAAATATTTTTTCATTTTTATAAAACATAAATAAATTAAAAAAGAATCAATAGTTCAAATTAATTACAAGCTTCAAATCTACTGCCAAACGTCAGTCAATTTCCGATATTTTAAACTATTTTATCCCCCTAATTTCCCCCCTAATAGAGTATTTATTCACCAATGCACGAATTTCATAAAAGAAAATGGATTGAAAAACCTATTCAACGACGTTTCTATCCTGAGGAAATACCATCAGAAAAGCACATGTGAATATTGGTTCACATGTTTAATAGCCTGTGTTATTGGTGTCAGTGGCCATCAACGCAAATGGAGATTCGTAGAAAGTTGCTTACGAATTACAAAAAATGTTTGGATATAGAGTTACAGTTGTCGAGAAAATTACAAACTCGGAAAGATCCATTCTAAAAATTCGAAACGAAGCAGTAAAACATCTGAAATGCAAGCTTATGAGCATTGCTGATAGGGATTGCTGAATGTTACAGTTTTCAGTTTTGTGAAAGTCACAGAATGATCGTATGTTTCCCAAGAGACTTTCGTATATTTTTAATAACCGAATGATTTGTTTTCAAAACTTAAAAAAAAAAGGAAAAAGAGAAAAAAAAAGAAAGAAAAAATATTCTTTTAGTAGTGTCGTCCACAGTCCTTTTTAAGAAAAAATTGATTCTGGCCAGTACCAGGTGGAAAAGTTAGCTTCCCATTACTTAATTTTAAAATTCTACTAATTTTACTCAAACACACGAAGGTAAAATGCTGTGAACCCGATTATAGAAGCTTCTCAGTTTTTGTCAATAGTGAGTTTGAATGGGAATAAACAAAAACAAAAAAAAATTAATCAGCTAGCACCAAATTGACGTATTAATTGATGGCGATTTATTTTTGTCGCCAAATTCGGCACATTTCGTCAAGCATAACAAGAATTCGACGCTGGCGGATATGAATCTGTACTTTTAAGCGTATAAGAGTAGAAACAATGATTACAAAAATTTAAGTAAATTTGCAAGAAACCACGTTTTCTAAAGCTCATAAACGAACTTGATTATAGAAAAATCATCCACCCTAGAATTTCAAAATATTATATCTTAGCCATTTTTTTAAATTTAGGTAAAACAAAACAATAACGAAAAATAATGCGTCCAGCATAGATTATGAAACATTTTCCAACACATTCAGAATGCTTTAACAAAACTTCACAGTTTATTACAGTGAAAGATGATGTCAACATAAACAATTTGAATAACTCATAACGCATTTGAAAATCAAATTTCTGATATTAATATCAATAGTCTGAAATATATATAATTTTTTTCGTGGAGCCCTAGATATGATCTATAGGTTTGTATGCATAATACTACATAGTAGCCTAAACGTTAGTTCAGTTAACGAATAGCATACTTGAAATTTACAATTCAGAATTTCCGTGAATAAACAAAATCTACTTGAGAACTTTTGTGCAGCCCTGTATATGTTCTATAGACTTTATACGCCGCAAATAAGTATTAAGAAAAATGGTTCAATTTAAAAACGCCGTACCACAGCTGAAAACGCAGTTCCAGCAATTATTGTTAAATTAATTCAATTAATGTTAAATTTCTTCTGTAGCAAAATTTTTTTTGTTTGTTCCTGTAAATGAACGATAAATTCTATGCACATCTTATTCTACGGTAGATTACGTGTATGTGTAGTATACTTTAGTGACATACATAAATTTCAGTGTGGTTAAAATAGTGGACTATCATTAAAATACGCCACAAACGATTTTTCACCGTATACTGTAATGTAATGGAATTCTTTTGAGTGTTTCTGTAGATGAACCGTAAATGCTACACACTTTATTTTCAATACCAAACATGTCATAGTGATACCCAATAACATCTATGAATTTCATGGCAATCGGACTATATTTACGTGAGTTAGAGCACGGCGGACAGACGGCAGACAGACAAATCAAATCAAGGCTTTCAATTTTGTTGCAAAACGTTAAAAATGCTCTGGAATCCTTGTAGCAAGGTCAAATGCCTAAGTCTAAACACTTTTTTGGATTTTCGATTAGTTTATACATAATTCTGAATTTGAAATATTTAAGTGAACGCCATTTTGAAACAAGATGGCGGATGAATTTAGCCAACGAACTCGATAAAGATCTCAGTAAGTCCTTTACACATGCTCAGTCACATCCAAATCGACTGCTATCGTACGGCAGAAAAGTGAGGTGTATTGTGTATATGTTATATATATATATATATATATATATATATATATATCAAAATTTGAACTGAGGGTGGTTTGGAGATCCGAGTCATAATCGATGAAAATATATATATATATATAGATATTTTTCGGAATTGCTTCGCTTCTAACGACTGCATTAGGTAGCTTCTTACTTTTTTCTAATAGAAGCTAACCTAAAAAAATGAAACCGATTTCAAATGATTGTTAGATAACCTTATTATAATGGTGTTTATTTATTCTACTCCGAGTTGATTATTTTATTAAAAAGCTTTACACAACAAAGTACTTTTTTTAGAACCCTTTATTATTCACATTTCCACATGTTTTTTTGTAACTAGCACACAGTATACGATCATTTATTAAAATTTTATCTCTGTAAGAGAGGAAAAACTATGCATCCAATGACTAATGTTGAAACGTTTAGTATTACCGTATATCTTTCTTAACAACATATGATTTTTCTGACGATTGACTAACTTTTAAGAAAGTTGGAGTCTATAAATTTAAAACAAAAGAAAAAAAAGACTAGAAAACAGACATGCAGGCTAACAGGCCTTTTATTTTGTTCCTTATGCAATTTAAAGAGAGCCATTTTTACAATAATAATAATAATAATCAACAAAATCAGAGCATTTCTTCAAACTTTATCCGTAGGCATACATTTACAAAAAAAATAAATAAAATAAAAATAAAAATAAAATAAATAAATATATAAGACCATTATAATCGTGGAAGACGGTAGTATTCCGAGTGACGCAGCCTTAAGCCTAAAATCGTATCGTATCGTATCGTTAAAATCGTAGCGTATCGTATCATAGAATTCGTAGATGGCGGAACTCATATATACAGCTAACTCGACATCAAAGAAAACGCGAAAAGCCGCCTTTTAACTCAGCAGATATAGGTCTTATTGTTCTGAATTTTCTAGAACAGTCTTATATCTGCAGTCTAATCGTATACTGAAATTTTTACATTTCTACGTGCAGTATATTTTGAGATCTAAATAGCCATTTTTAAAGTGAAAACGTTGGTATGATATCGAGGAAGTTCCTAATTTGAAAATCTCGAAAACGGTTCTAACGATTGTCTTTAAATTGATACATAATATAAATGTGATTAAGGCGAGGTGAATAACACTTTTCTTTTTTCTGGAAAAACTCTCGTTCGTTAAATAATTCGATTTTTTTTTCTCTCGAAAATGACACGGGCGATTTTTTAAAAATCAAATAAATATGTTTCAGATGAACCAAATAACAATTTACTTGTTTCCAGCAAGACTCTTGTTCGTTTTATAATGCGCATGAAAAATCGGACTATATTTCTTCGCCATTCTATGGAAATTTCACCGAAAATGCATGACACTGTATTCATACACATGCTTTCTTTTTAACCACTTTTGGGGAGAAAAATTTTGTCTTCCCACTGGCTGAGTGGTTAAGGGCCATCGTCTACTGATCTTAAGATAGGCAGTTCGATACTCACTGGTACTTGTTTTCACATGTGAATGTGTTTTTTTTCTTTTAAAGTCTGTTAGTTGACCATTATTCTCAGTTCCTTTGTAATTTTTTAATTGCTATTAAGTTAAATAAAATTACAATTATAATGACGCAAATTTGATGATGATTATTTCTTGGCAATTTTTCAACAATAAAAATATTACCATAAATTTTATAAATGTATTTAATTTCAATCACTTTACAAAAAATATACATTAACTAGCATATGGCCCCGTCAAAAATGACGGGAAAGTGTTATTGTAAGTTTACAACATTAAGTCAGACTCAATTAAACAGGTGATTGATATGCATGATTATTCAGATAGTGGCAAGTCCTCAAAAGCATTAAAAAAAATAGTGTTTGTAAAAGTCAACCTTCAAATGAAGAAAATATGAACCACCTCATGCGGGGGGGAAAAAAGAGCTTTTTCCAACAACCCTATGGCAGAATTCTCATTTTTTCTGCACATCTTTGATGAAATTCGTGTTTTTTTCGCAGCCTTTTGACGAAATGAGTGTTTTTATCGGGATTTGTTGAAAAATTTGCTTTTTTCTGCGCCTTTTTGACGAATTACACCTCTCGCGTTTCTTTGACAAAATTCAGGGAAGAGTGCCACTTGGCAAAAAAAAATTGTTCAAAATCTTGCCAAAAATCTTTTCAAGATGGCAGAAAAACATCATTTTTAAATCTTTGTTATTTATAAATCAATGATTTTGCCCAAAAAATAAAAAATGATGTAAAAACATGGATTTATAAATAACAAAGATTTAAAACCGAAGTTTTTCCGCCATCTTGAAAAATTTGTTACGAATGCCGGTAAAATCTTGCTCACAACTACCAAAAAACTTACTAATATAAAATAAAAAGATAAATATAAATAAATACCAATAAATGAGACGGCGATTCAGGAAAAAGGGGAGTTTCATACAGAAAAAAATATATTAAAAAAAACTAAAAATACTTACACAAAAAACAAACAATCAGTTAAAATTTACAAACAAAAAAAAATCAATAATTTAATGTTTATGGTGAAATTCTCGTTTTTTCTGCACATCTCTGATGAAATTCATGTTTTTTTCGCAGCCTTTTAAAAAAATGACTGTTTTTACCACAATCCTTTCACGAAATGAGTGTTTTTATCGGGATTTGTTGCAAAATTCACGTTTTTCCTGCGCCTTTTTGATGAATTACACCTCTCACGTTTCTTTGACAAAATTCAGGGAAGAGTTTCGCATCCTGTGCCGCTTGACGAAAAAAATTGTGCCAAAAATCTTTTCAAGGTGACGGAAAAACTCAATTTTTAAATCTTTATGTTATTCATAAATCAATGATTTGCACAAAAAAATAGAAAATGATGTAAAAACATGGATTTATAAGTAACATAAAGATTTAAAAACGAAGTTTTACTGCCATCTTGAAAAATTTGTTACGAATGCAGGTAAAATCTCGCTCACAACTGCCAAAAAATTTATGAAACATAAAATAAAAGTAAAAGGATAAATATAAAGAAATACCAATAAATGAGACGGCGATTCATAAAAAAAAGGGGGAGTTTCATACAAAAAAAATTTCAAATATTTACATAAAAAAACAAACAATCAGTTAAAATTTAAAAAAAAATCAATAATTTAATGTTTAGAAAAAGGGATCCTAGTCAGGGTCTGAAACATCGTCAAGGTATGGTACTTCTCTTCTAACTGAATTAAATTTAAATTTTGATGGATGTTTGGTAATACACCCTCGATGTTTTCAGACTCTGAATTTTTTCGGCAACCGTTGGCTGAATCGTCGTCTCTAAAACGGTAAACAATGTAAAAATCGATATATTCACCAATAAAGGGTGCATTTTAAACAGCTAATGCAAAAATCCTAATAAAAAAAAAAGAAATAAACAGCAGAGCAAGCGAGACTTACCTTACAATCAAAATATGTTGACAGAAGCACAGGTGCATCCGAATGTATGCAGCAAATTAGTTACGTAACAGAAAATTTAGCTGACTAACGGTTCACCTGATACTGATGAACCAATAAGCTTCAAGATCCCCCGATTTCAAAATTTACATTTTTTTTTAGGTTCTTATGTTGAAACTTACGCTTTTGCAACCTTTTGATGAAAATCTCGTTTTCTCTGTGATCCTCTAATCAAAACATATTTTTTCTGTGATTATTTGACGAAATTCACGTTTTTCGCGATACTTTGATCAAATAATGCATTTTTTCTGCAGTCATCTGATGAAATTCATGTTTTTTCCACGATTATTTGGCGACATTCACATATTCCATGATCCTTAGACGAAACATGCATACTAAAGGACCCTTTGGGAAAAATTGTGCTTTTTTCTGCGATCCTTTGATGGAATTCATATTCGTTTGATGACACCACCCTTTTTCTACGATATTTTGATGCTTTTGCAATCCTTCGGGGAAAGCAGACAGATGATAGTTCCAAGCTCCTGGCTATATGTTTTTTTCATCCTGTTTGTTTCTATACATGGACTAAATGCACAGGTCATGGGAAAGGATTAGAAATAAACTCAAATTGCAGTTGCTTGTACTCGCATTTTTATTTTGTCAAATTCTGCTCCCCCCCCCCCCCCCTCTTCTCGTCCTAAAAATGTCAACAAATTTTAATACTGATTTGCATCAATCCCAGGGATGATAAATTGTGCCGAAAAAATGGAATTCCCTGTTTTCGCTGGAAAGTGGCATGTCTGTAAATGCTTTTAAAAATATATGCATAGTTGAAAAAAAAAAAAAGCTGTTGCATTTTTCAAACAGCAAAAATAATTCACAGAAATATATTAAATTCAGCTTAAAAAATGCAGCATAGGTGAAATAAGAAACTTAAAAATAAAACAAAAAACATATGGCATTTCTTTAAAAAATCAGATGTTTATTTTTTAATTTTAGATGAAACTTTAAAATTTGATTCATATATTTGGCCAAAACTAAAACACCATTATGTGCATCATTGAAAGTAATACACATACAAAAAGCTATGTTTTTTAACGGTACAAAAATTTAGTAAAATTAAAAAAAAAATGTAATTTTGATTTTTAAATCTTTATTATAATGAAACGTTCCTGTGAGTGATAAACACTTTATGAACATGAACTTAAAATATGCATAGTTAAGATAAAAAATAAACAAAAAATTGTGCATATGGGTGTTTAATTCTGTTCGGTGTAAACTCAGCTGAGTTTATCAGGCAAACTGAGAAATCCGTTGATTGCCGCGATCGCGCAATTCTTTTCCTGGTCAATTGGCGCCTTCTTTCCGAAAGTCCATAATAAAAATTAAAAAAACTTTTAAAACATTCAAAAATAACTATTGACAGATGAAAGCGAGTAGTGGCGAAAAATCAGCACGTTTATCCCTCTGTTGTTTTTCCTAAAGAAACAGCGTTTCACTGTTGCCACTACAGAAGAGTGAAATATATGAATCATTGATATGAATCAATATTCATATGAATGATTCATATGAATAATGATGAATAATCATTAAATAATGTTTTTTAAAATATTTATTCAATAAATTACGTAATATTTCATATGTATGTCGTAAACTGACTGCTTGTAAATGTAAACAGTCGTAAATAAAATTGCTGCTTATAAATGTAAACGCATTGAAAAACGCATTTAAAAAAACTTAAAGGCTTTAATATGCTTTAAAAAATATATTTAAAGCAGAATCAGATGTTAGCCGTATTTTTTTTTTTGATGAATCGTCAAAGAGTCATTCATTTGTTTCTTAATTTGCTGGAATTTGAATCTGAATGGCAACAGTATCGTTTGTTTAGATTT
This sequence comes from Maratus speciosus, assembly GCA_963932465.1. Taxonomy (NCBI): domain Eukaryota; kingdom Metazoa; phylum Arthropoda; class Arachnida; order Araneae; family Salticidae; genus Maratus; species Maratus speciosus. The sequence continues at coordinate 276,919,918 of OZ010790.1, read as the reverse complement.
GATTTCTAATAGCTTAATTTTAATTTAGAACTTAATACATTATAAATGGATATGATACACATGTTTTATATGAAAATATGCTGAACAGACATGATTTTAAGTAGAAAAAATTATCATTTAGCTGTCATATGTTAAGATATGTTTTTCATTAAGCCTAACATGGCGTTTAGCTACGGTCGTTTCGCAGACCAGAGTGGTTCGCACCGGCATCGTTCCGTCGGTCACGTGCACTCAGCTTTTATAATAAGTAGATAATTATTATTTGAATATAAATCACACGATCAGAAACGTAAAAAAATAATTCATTTCAGCTCTTCTTTTTATAATATCATTTTTTATTATTATGACGGTCAATCAATATATAATCACTGACATCCATAATATTATTATTATTATAATTATTATTTTCCTTGCATAAAAACTATTGTGATGTAATAATTCTTTTATAATAAATAATTTAGTTGAAATGTTTTATTTATAAATAACAATGAAGTTTGATAACCTCGAGACAATTGTTTTTATTTAACTTTGCAATATTTACAGTTTACATAATAAGCATATCAGAATTCTAGTGTCACCATCTTTTGACGCAATTGCGTACTACATTTTGTCTCTTATTCGGAAAAAAAAACTAACGCTCTTCGCCGCTTTGAAAGAATCTCTTGTGACTAGAGGTCTATTTCGCAAATATTAAGAAAATTACTGCATACAAAAATATTAAAATGGGTAGTATTATAGAGAAATGCTTGATAAAAACGTTGAAGTAGACAGTTTTTAAATCGAAGAATTATTTTAAGAGATATTTAATGTTAAATCTGGACAAAATTGTCTCATTAAAAAAGTCTCATAGGAAAAAAAATATACATGGGAATTTAATCATTTTCATTCAATTTAATCATTCAATAGAAACTCGAAGTTTGCAGAGTGTATTTATTATTTTTAACTTGCCTAATTTTTTGGCGGTTTATTTCAATTTTAAATTAAAATTTTCAGAATTTCCAGAGATATTTTTTACATATTTTAGAAAAGGTTATTTTAAATTGCTGCCAATTGTTAAAACAGCGCAAAGAATAATATATCTTTTAAATTAAAAATTTAATCACACGTGACTACTATAAACAGAAAAAAATCCTTTTAAATTAGAATTAAATGATAGCGTGTTAAAAGCAGGAAAATATTAAACATTGCGTCATAAAAATTGTTTTTACACATGCTTACTTAAAATGAAAGAAAATTATAAAATAATCAATTATTTTCAAATTTGAATTAAATGATTACGCATTAAAAGCAGGAAAACATTAAAAATTACGTCATAAAAATTATATTTACACGTGAATATTAAAAGAAAAAGAAAATTTTTAAATAATAAATTCATTGATATGTGTTAAAAGTCGTAAATGGAGGAAATTACGTCATATTGGCCAAAGTGGCCAAATAATAATATTGCAAAACAGTTTAAATTAAAAAATATATTTATATGAGAGATTTATTTCAAATTTCGAGATGATATTTTTAACTATAGTTGCCAATTTTAAGGTAGCACAAATAATAATATTATCTTTCTAATAATACAAATATTTTCAGTTGAATGTTACAAAGAGAAAGGAAAGTTTGGTGAAAATTATATCAGATTTAAAACGTTACATTTAAAATCTCTTATTTAAAATCATTTTCTTATAGCGTTGTTAAAAAATACCATAAAGCAAAGACTCTGTTGACTCAGTTCCTTTTATATTTGGTAATTTTCAAATGTTTAACTAATCTTATTTAATCAAGCACGGAAACAGCAACTAACATCAGCTGATTCGGTCTTGAAATCCCTCAGTAAAAGGGAAACCCGTTTACAGTAAGATCGCCATTGATTTTTTAATTATACAGAGCAGCCTCGATTATCCGAGCTAATTGGGACTGTTAGTAAATCGGAATCGGAAATCTCGGTTAATAGAAACTGTGTGTAAAAACTCGCCGTGCTTGCGAATTTAACATCTCTTTTATAAAAATATATAGAACGTTTTTTAAATAATAAAAATAAATATATGTAAAGTTCTGTTTCACAGCTTAACAAATTTAAAAAGAAAATCAACTACCAGTAGTAAATTTTAAAATGCAAATTGAAAAATTTGCGAAAGTTCACACAGCCACTGGAAACAAAGCATTGTTCGCTATTGACTTCTCAGGGTCCAATGTTTCTTTGGAGTTGAGTGCTTTTGGGGGCAGAAGGACCTGTATAGCACGGACAGTGAGCTAAAGAGTGTGGTTATTTTTAAGGCTAATTCAAAAAGGAAAAAAATTAGACTTTGTTATCGGCTCGGTTAACAGAAACCTCGATTAATCGAAGCTCGATTAATCCAGGTTCTACTATAATTCAATCTTCTGTAATCTTTTTAAAGCAGATCAAATTAATGGACTTTAGCACAAAGTCACATAGCTGATAACTGCCATGCTTGTTGGCCACCTTTTTTTCAAAAAGTTTGCTTCGCCTTATTCAATTAATGAGATATCTCCGATAAAATAAGTCACATTTTCCCGTTCTAAAATACTGGTATCCAAAAATCGTAGCATGTAACTGACACTACAAGTACCCATGGAACTAGACTATTTTAAGTCTGATTTTTATTATAGACTATATAAAATTATTAAAAATATATATTATTATAATAGGAACTAGCGGGCTTCGTCCGCTGTTTACGTTACGGATATAAAAATCATGGTTTTTTTTTTTTTTATGGAAAAAGAAATAAAAACCTATTTGACGATAGGTTTATAAAGACACATTTTTTATTTGTTATATTTCCGGGGATGAGGAGGGGGGGGGACTATTTTGATTAAATATCGCAATTAGTCCACATGGCAGATATAATTATGATAGACACTAGCGGGCTTCGCCCCTCTATGGCGCCTTATGGGTCCAGCTTCCATAACTCAGAAACTACCTTTCGGACATCAATGCAACATATTCCAAACGTTATAATTAACTTAATAATCACCCTATATAGCATTAAAGTAAATTTATGAGTACTGCATACTATTTTTTTATCGTAATTTCTGAAGAGAAAAAATTATTTCGGTTCCATTCTTAGGTACTGGTCTGAAAAATTTTGAAAAAGGGGGGGAAGGTGGGGACATGAGACTGCTGTTTGTCAAACAACACAACGGGGTCTGGCTTATTCAACTTGGTTTTTGATGACTTCAATTGGAAGGTGGTTTGTTTAAAAGAGTGCGTTCCCTGCCCCATGAAAATTGGAACTATTGGTGCACCATCTATGTAAGGATTTAATAATTATAAATTAACATTTTGGATTTATTAATTTAAGGATAAAGTGTTTTTAAAGGAATATCAAATGAAACCCTCTGTGCGATCTGCGATTATACTTACCCACTTGTTTTTATATACAAACTGCTATAAGGAAAATTGTAATAAAATAGTAAAAATTAAATCTGCATTAAATCCCATAAGTATCTTTTTTTTAATCATTTTATCACTAACCTAAAAAAAGTAATGATATCAATGCAAAAACCCTTGACGGGTTAAAAGTTTCTGACGCAGCACTTTATCTTATGCTCTAAGAATTTTAAATATGGAACTTAAAAATACTGATATCAAATTTTGAGTGACGTTATGCTATTTCTTAAAAAATATATTTGTATTTATTTCATCATTTTATTTTTGTTTTATTTATAATCGCATGTGCAAAAGTTATGTTCAACATGAAAGGCTGCATAAAATTTTATTCGCTGTTGCTTTATCATTTACATCTCTCATAAATTCAAAATATGAGTTTTAAAAGATATGATATAAAATTTAAGTGACACCTTGATGTGACTTTAAAAGGTTTGTTTTAAAATTCAATTTAAATTATTTTTGACTTGGTTAAAATATTTTTTACATCTACACAATACTTTTAATTTTCCAATTCACTGTTAAATATATCACTTTCATTGAATCTATACTATGCATTGAAATGTATTTATTTCAATAAATTGATTTATCTTTTGTGTCACGCTATTCAAAATTGTGAGTAAGATTTATGTAAATGGTTTCTTTGCGTCATTGTGTCCAAACTACATGAAATGTATGAAAAAGGATAGTTTGACGCAAATAAACCATTTACATAAATCTTACTCACAATTTTGAATAGCGTGACACAAAAGATAAATCAATTTATTGAAATAAATACATTTCAATGCATAGTATAGATTCAATGAAAGTGATATATTTAACAGTGAATTGGAAAATTAAAAGTATTGTGTAGATGTAAAAAATATTTTAACCAAGTCAAAAATAATTTAAATTGAATTTTAAAACAAGCCTTTTAAAGTCACATCAAGGCGTCACTTAAATTTTATATCATATCTTTTAAAACTCATATTTTGAATTTATGAGAGATGTAAATGATAAAGCAACAGCGAATAAATTTTTATGCAGCTTTTCATGTTGAACATAACTTTTGCACATGCGATTATAAATAAAACAAAAATAAAATGATGAAATAAATACAAATATATTTTTTAAGAAATAGCATAACGTCACTCAAAATTTGATATCAGTATTTTTAAGTTCCATATTTAAAATTCTTAGAGCATAAGATAAAGTGCTACATCAGAAACTTTTAACCCGTCAAGGGTTTTTGCATTGATATATACATACATACATATGTATATACATATAAACGAGCTGTATAACATTCTTTTTTTAAAATATCATGTGATTTACTTAGTCTTCTTCACTTGTATTAAGTATAAATTATCGGTTAGTCCGACTTCTGCTTCTTCTTAAATACATATTATAAAGCAAAACATCTTCGTGAGTAAAGAGCTGGCGCCATATCGATAGTGGCAAAGATTTGACTAGTATTTGTTTCTTTGACTGCCACTTTTAAACTTTTAAACATCGTACAACTTCAATTTTTACACCGTTGAATAGAGGAAAAATTTGCTTTCAAATGCAGTTGGTTTGAAAACTGTATCTCAATTTACTATTTTTTATGGGTTTTAAAATAATTTTTAAGCATGAACAGTTGAGTTTTATTTAAGGTTATTATGACGGGGCCCGGTCAGGCAACGCCGGTCGGGTCAGTTAGTTTCTAATATAAAAATGCTTTTGTGATTTTAGTGAGAAACCTAAACTAATATATTAAATGTAAAAAAAAGTATTAGAGTTTTCAATCAAAGATTATTTTCAGCTATTTTCTGTAAGCCAAGCATTACGTTCTAAATCCGAGGATGATCGCTGGTTTTTCTTAAAACTAATTTTAACTTAATGTAAAATAACATTTGATATCAATATGTGGGGCATTCTCACAATCTTTTGACTATTATGTCCCTGAATAATGATTTTTATTTTAGTTCACGTTCTTGTGTTTTGTTTTATTTCATATACTGATGAACATCCAATTGCATGATTGCATAACAATATTAACGAGATAAATAGGTTTTGGACGATGTTGGGGTTCCAAATACCAGGAAAACTCCTATACCGTCCCGTGTCCCTGATGCTGATTTTTAAGTTTGGAGCTGTCTGTATAAAATTGTTTCAATAAAAATAATTCGATGTAATTTTTTTCCGAAACTGGAACTATAGTTTCATATAAATATGTAGCAAAAAATTAACCTGCACACATTTTTACGGTTGTTATTATTTTTTAAACTCTGTCCCTGGGTTATAGATTCCTTACCGTCTCTCTTCTAAAATTATACAGAAAATCACTTCAGATGCAGCCACAGAATTTGTTTCATGTTTTTTCTCATGCAGAGGTATGCTAGAGAAAGAATGTCTAAAATTCTTTGACAGTAAATTTGCTTCAGAATTTAAATCAGTATTTAAATATCAATTTCAAGCTTAGTGGCTTTATTGGTAGTCTTACCGTCCCCAAGGTTTATTCCTGCACTTTTCGAGGTAAATTATTATTATTTTTTTTAAATTTAAACCAATGTAAATTACTGTTTCTAAAAATCAATGAACATTGTGTCTACCACTTAGTCTTAACATGATTTGCCTAAAATAGGTGGTAATTTTCCTTACCATTTCATCCTTACCATCCCTTTTTTTCCCATTCCATCCCTTTTTTCCTATACCGCCCCCTTTTTTTTACCTTACCGTTCCTTCTTTAACATCCCTGACAATGTTATACCAACATTTTGTACTAAAATACTACATTGTTATTATTTGTTATTTAGATGTCCTGTGGGTACTATGCAAATTCATTATAAGTAAAAATTTAGAAGAAAAAAGAAAGTTATAGCGGTAAAATGGTAAAGAAAATTAAACTCGCAAGTTTAACTTAAACCTCAGTTAAATAAAACATTTTTTTGCTGCTGACCATTTTTTCTTTATTTTGAATCATTAAGGCATTCGTCTATCAGATTAAAATGTTATTTTAGCAAATTTAATTTCACCAGATTTTTAATCCCGAAAGTCAAAAGATTGTGAGAATGGTCATATGCATTTAATTTTTCATCTTCAGCTTATCTGAAAGTACAGAAAAATTACAGGAATAACGTTTTAAGTATTGCTCTGCATAATTAAGTGAGATATTTTTGTACATGCCTTAGGAAGAACTATTTATGACTGACTAAAACCAATTGAACATTAAAGAAAATAATTTTATAATAAATTGTAATTAAACTTTCTGCCCAGTTATGGTATGTGCCTTCTCTCAAATCACTATTTTTGCGAAAATTTTCGATTTTAATATTTTAAATTAAAATTCGAACATTTAGGATTCCAAAAATGCCCTAATTTTGGTTCAGCGACAATTAGAAGCAAAATTATAGCCAACCGGGAAAGAACTGCCTTAAACCGGAAGTGAGCGTTTAAAGAAATATCCACAGAAAGGTAAACAATACATTTTAATACACACATATATAATATATACACAAATATATAAACACTTACAAATATGGTCGATTTTAAAGTTGTAAACTTTATACATAATTTTTTGTGCTACATTAAAATCTCAATTTGCGTTTTCTGGAAAACTGCCTTTTTCATTGTGTACGTTTACGACAAACATCATTTCTTAAAAAGTTTTTAAGATATTGAAATAAAATTTTCCACAACGTTCTACTCATCTGTTGGTATGTTATGATGCAAAATATAACTTGTTAGATTGTATATTAAGTTTAAGAGCTATTTTCATTGAAAAATATACATTTTTTTTAAAGCATGTTTTGTATTACAAAATGTGTTATATGTTAGTAAATTTAAGGGGTATTGCAAACCTTTTGCTTAAGTGGTTTGCTAATATATTGTTGAAAAAAGGTGAAATATATTGAATAGATTTCGTTAAGGTTTGGCATAAACGCAATTACAAAAACTTGTCTGAATATTGCTTAAATTTGAAAAATTATTTAAAATTCCATTAAAATTTATATCTCTTCATAGTTTTATTCTCTGTTTTAACTGAAAACACATGTGTTTGATAAAAATGTAATATTTTTCAAAAAAAAAAAAAAAATGCCCCGAAAGTATGTACATGCGTTAAAGAAATATCTTAATCAAAGAAAAAAAAAATCCAGCTAAAACAATTTTCTTTATCTTTTCACATTTGTGTATCCATTTTCAAATGCCTTTTATAAATTTACCCTTTTACTTTAAAATTAGTAGCCATTCTAAACAAAAATTCTGATCTTTTTCACTTACCCATCATACGTAGTATAGGGTAAGTCTTGTAATCGTTTTAAAAATCGAAAAAAAAAATTGACGGATTTACATGTTTCAGGCACTGAAGATTCCGAAAAACATATTTTTAGAAAAAAAAATTTGCCGTCCGTCTGTATGTATGTGTGTCTGTAAACGCTCTATCTCCCGAACAAATTGAGATAGAGACTTGAAATTCGCTGTGTACTTAGAAAGTAACAATGGAAAGAAGCCTATTGAATATCAGTAACCTCGATTATCCGGAACTATTTTTTTCGGACTCACGAAATATTCGTTCTGATAAAAGGTATACAAAAGTTTTCGAAATTGTTTATTTAAAGGAGTGAATATAAAAGACAATACAAAAATATAAATTTTTCATCATGAATGAACTCGATCGGATAATTAGTTGTCGAGATATTTGTAATTCTATTTTTCACACTCTTCGATTTTTCATGACCCTGTATTTCATTCAAATTTCAATTTAAAGATATATTTTAATTGGAAATGAGACGCTTAATCCGACGCAGTAAACTGTTAGTTAGTATTATTATAACTTTTCGAGTTATAAGGATGTTTCTTTTACGCATTTCGGTTCTACACAATTATCCCGCCAACCAAAAAACTATCGCCAAACTATAAGATTAGATGCCAATTATGGCTTATTGTAAATGCCAAGCATTTAATGCATCTCCATATCTATAAGGGGGTTGGTTACCATAGGGGCATCCTGTACTGTCGCCAAATGCCGCCAAGTTCGTCGCTAACTTGGCAATATATCGCCAAATTTGACGACCAAATTAGTCGCCAAAAGTGAAGCCAAATAGGCGGTATCTTTAATATTTCGCCAAATTCCCATAAACTTCCATTGTAAACCTATAGTGTTTACTTGCTTACATAAAATCAACAAATTGAGATATTTTAATGCAACAAAAAGTAATATTAGCTTAAGGGATTATATTAATTATATTTAAGGGAGTCTAAGTAAATTAAATTATGAATAAAGTAACATGATACAATGCTCAGCATGTATCACATGTTTTATTTTCCTATTTTATATTATGTATAGCCATGATGGGTAAGTATTACGGTGTTTGGTGTACCTGAACGGGGGTTGGCGAGCGTAGCTCGTAGGGGCAGAGCCTCCTAGTTAAATAAATGTTAATTTTATCGCCAGTGAATGTTTTTCTTCACAAAACGTACAAAAATCAACATTTTGTAAAGTACAGTGATAGAATATTGTAGCACCAGAGAATTAATTGACACCGCTAAATTTTATTAATATTCTTCGTCTTATTTCAGGATAGAATTTCTGAGACTTTTTCAAGACGAAGAATACTATTAAAATTTAGTAGTGACAAAGAACAACTGCTGCGCCACTATTCCATCACTGAAAGTACAATATGCAATGTAATTAATGTAGGGTAGGGGAGTATACAGTGAGACATGGTACACAGTGAGACATTAGCCACTTTGACATATAGTTGTAACTTTTTCTTCAAGCTGGCACACACACATAACGACCTCATCTTATGCAACACGTGGATGTAGTTTCGGCACTTCAGTTACTCGTCCGACAAAATAGAAGATAATTCCTTATTTTAAAGTGGTTAAAGTTACATAAACGTCTATTTTTGAGATTATTTAATTCAATATGACATATATTTACTTCCAAACATGGTTATATCTAATAATAGACCATTTCGGCAAAACGACATAAACTTTTTAAAGCGATGAAATTGATGTACCAGATGTGGCATCCATTTTGTTACAACGTAACGAAAGTACACAGTGAGACACACAGTTGTGGTACACAGTGAGACGTGTCTTATTGTGTACCTACTATGTGGTTCTGATATTAAAAAAGTTATTTATTAATAAAAGAATGTTTTTCTCTCTCTGTCTCTTTTTCTGTGTGTGTGTGGGCGTGCGATGGCTAGGGAAATTTACTAAACGTAAGGGGCTGAAAATTTGCACGAAGGTAGCCCAAGGTCTGCCATTGTCCACCCGAGGCTCATATCTTTAATATTTTGAAAATCTAGAAATATTAATTAGAAATTATAAACTGCAGAAAATTATTGATAGAGTGTAAAAATGTATGATTTATGAAAGTATATACATTGTCTCACTGTGTTCTACTTGTGGTACACAGTGAGACAATTTTCGATACTCCTTTATGCGGCTTCTGTGCTTTTATAAATAATTTTATCAAAACCATTTATACATTAATATGTAGCGCATTTGTGTAGCTTAAAGATGCAGCAAAATTTTTTTCAAAAGAATAAAAATCGTCGCTATTTGTTAAGTAATAATAAATTTCGTCTCACTGTGTACTACCCTCCCTTACATCGCTTTATTTTAATTAATTTCAATTATTTAAAATATGATTGGTAATATAAAAGAAGCTAGAAAATATTCTTTTCTGATTTTTAAAAATGAAAAAAAAAATATTTTGTATACTACCTTTTATTAAATTATTTATTACTCATAAATATTTAATACTCTGAAAACAAAAGGTAGCTCCAATGAAAAAGTGTCCAAAAATGTCCGGTTTATATCACAAAAATACAACATTTTTTCCCACGCTTGAAAACTCTCAGGTTTTATACAACGCTTCTGAAGAAACATTTGGCTGTTTTTCATTCTAAAAGAACTTATTTTGAATTTTAAACTTATGTTTGTCTTAAAATATACCGCAAAATAAGAATTAAATAAGTAAGTTTTACAAGATCGAAAAAGAAATAATAATAATAACAAAACCAATTTTACGATTTGTAATAAAAAAGTGGAAGTAATTAATAAAAAAAAAACAGGTAGATTATTTTTGTGTATGATTATTTCTTTTATCATCGATGATAATTTATTCTCCTTTCGGTTGAGCGTCATGCTAAACGAATCCTACAAAATACGTAAAATAAAAATCTTTGATAAGAAGTAGAAATAAATTTGAATTAACCTTTCACAAATTCAAAAATTAGCACTAGGAGCAAATCTGGCAAACATCCAAGAATTGGAGACTAAGTATCTTCAAATATTCCTTTGCTCCTTTTGTCAAAAAGAAAAAAAAAAGATGCTCTCTCGTTTCGTTTCGTTGTGTTGAAATTTCTTTTAGTCTAATTGAAGTTGGGAAAAAATGTAAAAGAACCGTGAAAACACAATAAAATCACAAAACTTTTTAAACAAACCATACATGTATAAACACTGAAAATGTTTTAAAGGAATATATACTTTTTTTTCAGGCTAAAACACATGCATTTTGTAACTATCGCAAGAACTGGTTTTGCTCTGAAATGAATCACGAAGGATACAACTTACTTAAAATTCTCTATTTAACTGCAAATTGAATAAAAATTACTGCTTTTAGTACATGTTAATTTAATTTAAAATTTTTTAACAAAGAAAAAATCAAAAACAAAATTTTATAAATTGTAGGGTTTTTTTTTTTTTTTTTTTTTTTTTTTTTTTTTTTTTTTTTGGTATACCTCAACATTAACCATAGTGATGTGGTCAATAACCGACACTTGTTGATCAAATTCCGAAATGAAGTATAAATCTTCCCCTTCCTTCGATCCTACCTACGAAACACTTGTTGATGAAATACAGAAATGAACTGTAAATAATACTATGTGTAATACAACCGACTCGCTGCCTGCGATGACCTTTTCGTTGCCTATCTGCTTATCTGTATTCATCTAATTGTAAGTGAATATGGACGACTACAATTTGATATATAGTGTGACTCCAAAAATCCGGCAACTTCAAAAATCCAGCATCAAAACCATCTTTTCCCTTCCTTTTTCTTTTACACTTTCAAGTTTTGGGAGAAGAAAAATAGCAATTCTTTATGAATTAAAAACTTCAAGATCGAAAGTAAAAATGCAAAAAAAAAAAAAAAGAGAATATGACTTTGTTTTTTTTTTTACATTTGTCAGACGCGATTATTTTCTGAACAAATTTTCTGGGAAGCTGCACTGTTGCTTAACAACGTGAACAACTTTGGCGACAATTTTGGTGAATGCTAGGCACAATATATGGCTGGACCGATTTTTCGGCAACGGCGACATCAATGATGAGGAAGAATTTTCAAGCTTTTAAATTAGCCGTGAAAAGGCTGCAATTATGAGCTAATTGGACATGCAAAATCTGAAAATGCATTAAGTGTCGAAAAAAGGGATACAAATATTGGCTAAGCATTGACGAAAATGCATCAACAACAAACAATTTAACGGACAGCGATATCGCTGACGCTGTGCTAAATAGAATCGCCGATAAGGCTAGTAGCAGCTCAGAAAACGAGGATGAACAACCGGCAGGAGAAAAGTTTTAGTAGAAAAATGCATACATTTGACCGGAGTATTAACATATGTTTTAGAGAAACAAGACTGTATTTTTGAAATAGACATTCTTCATTTGTATAAAATACAGGAAAAAAACTTGTCAAAGAACAGCCAAAAAAAAAAAAAAAACCTAAAGCAAACAAAGTTGTCATCGATGTTTCCGAAATTAAAAGAGAAGAAATAATTTCACTCTTTATTAGATTTTTTTTCTGTAACATAGAAAATGTCATGTAAATAAAGTTTTTTTTTATATTTAATTTTTTTCTTACATAGTTATCACTTCTTAGTAATGAATTAAGTTATGGCTAAAGGCACCATTAAGAATAACTACTTTTGATATTCCTTCAAAAATCCCCCATAGTCTTGGTCCCGGCGATGCCGGATTTTTGAAGTTGTACTGTATATATTACTGTAAAAGCCCAAAGTCTGGTAAATCCTAGCATTTACCGAAGGAAATTGGTAAACCCCCGAAATATGTTTCTTAACCCTTCTACTTCAGTCTTTTAGTGAATCGTTTCGGTAAATTCTATAATTTACTGATTCCTCTTTATAAAAGGCAGAAATTATTTATAAGCTTAGCATAAAATTCGGGAAATGCATGGTTAACATACTGCACTCTCTTACGCAGATACGTGGTATATTAAATCGGACATTTATTTATTTTTATTTTGAATACTATGTGAGTTGATTGGTAAATTAAAGAGGTGTCAATAGTTGCGAAATGCTATGAAAAAAAAAAAACCCTGACCTTTATGTGGTTATTTCTCGGGAACTATTGACTCGATTCCAATAATATTTCAATAGTTGTGAATGTAGCTCAACTAAAAATTGATCATTTGTCGAAAATTAAAAATTAAAAATAGAATAGTTAAACAATTGTAAAAAAAATACTTCTTTTTAACTTAAGATAGCTGTCGGATTTCTATTTTATCTTACGATAAATTTACAGTTTATCTACCGCCAAAATTCTTAAAAGAATATGCCAATCGTTTCAGTAGCTTCGACAATAGTTTATCGACAGAGAGCTTGAACAATGTCAGGTTCTTACACGTGATTTTGCTACTGCTATCGACCGCTCAAAACAACTTTATTTCAAATTACACTCTTTCTTCTTTAAAGTTTCGATAATTTTCTTTTTCATATCAAATTTATACAAAACATATAAAAACATTAAAATTAACTTTTTATAACACTGAACCTTTTTATTCGGTAAATCCTAACATTTATCGAAATAGTTAGATAAAAGCTCGAAGTAGAAGTGTTTAAAACCATATTTCGGGCTTTTACCGACTCACTTTGGCAAATGCTAGGATTTACAAGACTTCGAGCTTTTAGAGTAACATTTATATAGGGGAGACTAAGGAGGGTTGACCATAGGGAGGCTTGAGTCATCCTTCATTTTTCATATTTAAAAGAATTTCAGAGTTTTGCCAATAGGTGGCAACCAAAGCTACTAAATTAATCAAACAACTGTCTTTTTTTCAAGCAGATAATTGAGGCAGATGAGGAAAAATCAATTGTGAAGATTTTCAACATAAAAAGTGTTTTTTTTTTTTTAATATATATATATTTTGTAAGGTTTCTCAGATAAAATATATCATAGAAATTTAAGTAGGTTTTAAGTAATGCAGATATATAAAGCTTTTATTCCAGGCATAAAGATAGCACAATAAATTAGGCTTAACATAACCATGTACTATTCTTTAAAAAGTGGCTATGTGGGAAGTATTGACCAGTCAATGTAAGGGAGTGTTAACCAGATGTGAAAACTCTCTTAATTAAGTGTTTTTGTAATTCTTTTTATTATACACCGAACATAATCAAGGATTAATGATTATATTTTAAAATAACGTAAATTTATTCTGTAGAGCTATAGTAAAAAGGGGTGATATAAAGGAAAAGTTTAAAATTGATTAATGGAAGATATGAAAAATCGTTATAGAAGCAGGAAAAAAAATTAATGAAATATAAATGGGAAAGCCGATAGGAACCTTTATTTAATTTAAATTGTACCCATAGTAGGTAAATAAAAAGAATAGAAGAGACTAGAAGGGAAGAAAGCTGCAGCATTAAGAAATGTTAAGTGTTCATACCTCTACAAAAGAACATAGTATTGATCAAAACATTAGGAAGGTATGTAGATAAATTTCACCAAGATGAACACAATGAGATGAAGCCAAACTATATGGTAGCTAATGTTGCCAGATCGAGTGTCAAAAAATGTTGGTGTTTAAAACGGAATTTTTTCCTGTGCCTTCCATTGAAGCAGGCTTGTTTGCACATCACATTTTCTTAAATACTTTTGAACCATGTAGCATAAATTTATTCTGTGTTTTTTTTAAAGCTGATTTTATTTCCCTGAACAAATATTTCAGTATGAAATAAAGAGAGCCAAAACTCTCATGTGTGGGGAGGTCTTGATCCATTATTTTCTCACAATTAAAATCAAACATTTTTCAAGTTTCTTATATATTACACTTACACCGCAAAATTTATTTTGATAACTGATTGTATAACGAATAACATAATATGTAAAACTTTATTCGATGCTCAATATTTAAAAAATAAAAAAAACATTTTGTAAAAAATGGGTCAAACCTCCCCAGTCTCCCCTAGATATATAAAATTAAATAAAAAAGCAATTCTGATCCGTGATTTCTAAGTTCTGAATGCATTTAATCGTGATTCACAAAAATAAAGCCAGAAGCATTTTAGTACTTTTTAGTAAACTTTTTAGTAGTTGAATACTTGTAACAAGAATGCGCATTATGTTGGAGTAAAATGATCTCCGAAATTTTGAAAACTGGAAGGGAAAAATGTATTACAGACATACTTTCCTATAACCCAGGAATATTCTTATATCTGGATAAGTACAGAAGAGCCTATGAATTAAGGAATTATGAACAACACTTTCAAAATTCTATTTAACGTAACTTTAGTACATTTTTGAAGTGGCTTTTCTCGGGAACTGCTGCAGCAATTCTGATGCATTTCTTAAATAGTTCTGGCCATAGTTGGGACATAGTTCTGGTCCCATTGTAACTATAAATTGATTGTTCGCTAGATATAAAAATTAAAATTTAGCAGTTATTCAATTTACTACCCAAGGTGGCTTGTATGAAAATTTGTCTGCCATGCGAAAAGTAAAAATTTAATAAACACTATGTGTCAAAGTACTTATTAATTGCTGTGAGTGATACACATACATTTTAAAGCGGCAAAATACCTTTATTTATTTACATTTCGGCATGTTTTATTGCATCAGACGGCAACATTCTCAAGAAAATAAAATTATAAAAATATTTTCGCCGTCTGATGCAATGAAACATGTCGAAAGGTAAATAAATAAAGGTATTTTGCCGTTTTAAAATGTATGTTTATCACTTATAACAATTAATGAGTACTTTGATGTTTTGAAGTGATTTTTATATATCGTTTTAAAACACTATATGGATAAAAGAATTTGGTCTATTCTTATAACAAATAAAATTTTGCTTAATATGTAGACTCTGTAACAAAAGACAAACGTTTCTTAATCTATGAAAATGTAATATAGTCATTTCCAAAAATATACGTTAGTCTTTTTCGAGTTGCGCAAAAGCGTTCTTTATCTTTAGAAATCTCAGAAAGAAACATATTTTCGATATTTAAAAAATCCTTTTTAAAAACAAAGTTTATTTTGTTGCTACTGATTTTCGGAACCGTTTCGGGAAAGTTTTGGGCTAAGATCAGACGAACGTCTATTTGCACGCTTTTTGTTTCAACATGAAAAAGAACCACACGCTAGAGAAAGTGTAGGAAGGAAAAAAGCGTGAAAATAGACGCTCGTCTGACATTAGCCTTAAAGTTTATTAATTCGTTCTCGAGCCAGGATATCGATTTTTGGGATGCCATCAATTCTCATCTAAGTATTTTCAGCTGTGTGATTGATTTTATACTTGCAAGAGTTATAAAATAACATTAATTTTAATGTCAGTATTAATGCTGTTAAATTATAATCTTTTTCTCTAAAACAGGTTTTTTGAACATAAAAATGTTTACTTCAGCATTGATAGCATCAGAAAAACCTATATTCTAGATTGAGAAAATTAGTTAATATACCGTAAAAACTTTCGGAAAAGTTTTCGAAAGTCGATGGCAGCAAAAGAAGCCTTTTTTCATAAATATTTCCCTAAATATCGAAAATATATTAGTTTCTGATGTTTTTAAAGATAAAGAAAGCTTGTCAGAATGGTTTGGTAAGTCAGAAAAGGGTAATGTATATTTTAGTTCGTGATTACATTAAATTTTCCTAGAATAAGAAACATTTGTCTTTTTTTTCAGGGAACTAGGGGGCTCGGCCCCCTACGAGCTACGCTCGCCAAAGATTGAATTATAATTTAAAAAACAGTGGCGATCTCCCTATAAACGGGTTTCTATTCATTTCTTTTTGATTGGGGAATTTTAAGGAAAAATCAGCTGCTGTTAAAAGATACTATGGCTGTTTTCCTCTTTGATTAAATGAAACCAGTTAAACATTTCAAAATAAACTAATATAAAATGAATTAAGTAAACAGAGTCTTTGTTTCCCGGTATTTTTTAACAAAGCGAAAAGAAAGTTCTTTTAAATAAGACATTTTAAGCGACTCTCATGTCAAGCACACAAGTCGTATGTTTGTTGTTCAATAAATAAATAAATAAATGAAAGACATTTTAAATGTATCGTTTTTAATCTCACGCAATTTTCACCAAACTTTTATTTCTCTTTTTAATATTCACGTGAAAATACTTTTGTTTGAAATGAAATGTTATCTGCGCTGTCCCAACAAAAATAGTTGAAAAGTTCATCTCGAAATATCAAATAAATGTCTCGCGCAATTTTTAAATTTAAACTGTTTTGCAATATTATTTTTTGTTCATTTTACTTAATAAGTGTAATGTGACGTAAATGGGACGTAATTTCTCCTATTTAAGACTTCTAACGCATGTTAATGAATTTATTATTTTACAATATCCTACAGTATTTTACAATCTGTTAAAATTCACGTGTAAATATAGTTTTTATGAAGTAATTTTCAATAACTTCCCGCTTTTTGTACGTAATTATTTAATTCTAATTTGAAAGTTTTTTTTCAGTATTTTTACAGTATTTTTACAGTATTTTACAATCTGTTAAAATTCACATGTAAATATAGTTTTTATGAAGTAATTTTCAATAACTTCCTGCTTTTTATACGTAATTATTTAATTCTAATTTGAAAGTTTTTTTTTCTGTTTATAATAGTCACGTGTAAATAATTTTTTAATTTGAAGCAAACGTTATTGTTTGCGTTGTTTATACAGTTGGCAACTGGTTAAATTAGTACAATTTTCTGAAATAAGTGAAAAATATCTCTCGAAATGCTGAAAATTTGAATTTAAAATAGAAATAAAAGCTCAAAAATGAGTAAAATTAAAAAAATAAATGCATACACCTTTAAAGTATATAGTAAAGTGAGGACAGACGCCGCGGTAGGACAGATGCCACAGAGATTGTATTGGCGATACTAGCGCTTCCTAGGCCAAATTAAGAATTTCGTTGTGTGCCTAAATGCTGTCTGCTGTATTGTATGCGTTTCCAACGCTTAATTGTAAGTATTTACATATTTATGCCGGTTTTTATGGTTCGAACCTGCATGGTAAGTTGCTAAAATTATTCTAATAAAGTTTTATAACATATTTTAAGGAAAATAAACAGAGATTTCATCTCAAAACCGATTGCAACTGTAGACTAGATCCTTGTAGAATACAGACATGTGCTTGTCTTTCTTTCGCGTCGCTCACATGACACAAAATGGCGACGCGGCATCTTACCCACCACTTTGGGACAGATGCCGCACCGAGCTTGAGTGACAGATGCCGCAAAATATATTTTTGTTTTTCGGTTCAATAAATTCATCACTGCGATTTAAGTAGAACTTACATTTAAATGAACGTATATTAGCGCATTCTGCTGCTTATCAAAATATTCTCAGCAACAGTGGTGGTTCACCAAGTATGAATAAGGAAAACGTAGGCCGTTTACAATTCTCACCATCTAAACTATTAAGCAATGGTCAAAAGATCTATACAGCCAAGTAAGAGAAAGCAAAACGCTGTAAATATTACAAGCACAGATTTTATAAACAAGAAAATAGAAGAAGGAAATAAAAAGCAAAAGAAGCAAGAAAGCGTCAAAGAACGACAGCTTGGGGGAAGTAAAATGTGTAAAGAAAGAAAGGGAAAAATAAACTTGAAAACACCTCACTTTAGGAAGAAACTGAAATGTGAGTCATCTTCCGACAGTGACGAAAGTATTTCTCTTATGGATTCTGAAGGCAGTGTTGGATTGGAATTTGATGACTCTGAATGTGCTGAGTGTCTGGAGTCATATCAAGAAACAGAGTCTAAAGCGGACTGGATTCTGTGCATAACATGCAATCAGTGGCTGTATGAAACATGCTCACTTTACTCTTGCAACGGTAAGTGTGGTGATTGTGGGCGAATAGAAATACGAAATAAAAAAAATTAGAAGAAAAGCCAAAAATAAAAAGACTACGGCCTAAAATGAATGGAACTAGTACTTAAGAGCAAACTACATTGGTAGCCTGGATATAAACAAGTGGTTTATATCTTTTTTATAATTATGCTGTCTATTGTTCCCAGTGAAATGATTTTTTTTTCTTTTTTTGCCTTAAGTTTTATTTTTTGAGCTTGCACTTTTGCAATTTCGTTAAACTTTTCACAATTTAGTGATATATATATAATTTATGTAAGTTTACTATTATTTATTTTCATTAAAAGTAGTTTGAGGAAATAAAAATGTGATTTACTTGAAAAAAAGTAAACAGCATAGCTTTTTTCTCTATGCAGCATCTGTACCACACCCCACGCGGCATCTTACCCAGCACATAAAAAATGATGTTAAAAAAAGACGTTTGGGAAAATAATTATTCCTGCTTTATTAAGAGGGCTTTAACTTGTTTAACATAGAAATTTGATTCTAAAGGGTTTGATTAATGATTTCTGGTACTTAGTTTGTTGTTTTTTGCTTTATTGTA
Source organism: Maratus speciosus (assembly GCA_963932465.1). Lineage (NCBI taxonomy): Eukaryota > Metazoa > Arthropoda > Arachnida > Araneae > Salticidae > Maratus > Maratus speciosus. The sequence continues at coordinate 276,900,884 of OZ010790.1, read as the reverse complement.
CATTTTAAAAGAAGAAAAGTAAAACTGCGGCATCTGTCCCCACTTTAATAAAACGTATAAAATGATCTAAAATTGATTAAATTCCGATGTATAGTTTTTGCTCCTATAAAACTTTTTTAATGGAACGACTTTGTCCAACTTTAGCATTAAATATCTCTTAAAATAATCCTTCGATTTGAAAACTGTCTGCATCAGCGTGTTTATCAAACATTTCTCTATAATACCGCCAATTTTCATATTTTTGTATGCAATATTTTTCTCAATATTAACGGAGAAAGTCCGCCGGTCACAAAAAATTCAAAACCGGCGGCGGCGGTGACAGCGTAAGTTACTTTTTTTTTAGAATAGAGAGAAACTGAAAAAATTAAATAATTATTTCTGCGTGAATTAACACATTAGAGAATTTTCACAATATATAAAATATATAGAAAACTGGTAATTAGAACTTTGTTCTTAGTTATTTAATGCATGAAAGCGACTGATTGTACTTAAACAGCGTTTCGTATAAGCAGATATTTCGCAATATATTTTCATGTGAACTATTAACTCGTTAAAATGTTGACAGATATTGTCTAAAAAGTTTTTGGTTCGCCAATCCTGTTTTACCCTACATCACATTTGGAGAATTATTAAGACGGATAAAAAGTTACAAATACAAAATTCGCATCGCGCGCCGTTCGTAATCACAGCAGTACTTATGAATAAGGAACAGAATCAGAAGAATTCGGGTGGCAAATGCCTTTGGCGTAATTTCTATATGTTATTCGTATCTCTATTTAGAAAAAAAAATTGTTTCACGCGCATTTTTTTTTTTTTTAATTGTTCTTAGGAACCAGTGGAGAAAAAATCATTTTATTGAAAAAGTGGCATGAACAGAATCAATAAATTGTTGAAAGTGGCAGGTCTGAGAATGCTAGATTACAGAATATCGATATCGTTAGATTACATAAATTACAGAAACAATCACCGTTCCACCGCACACTCAAATTTAAAAAAAAAATTTAAAAAATCAAACGCTTTGAAAAAGCACAAAAGAATTGTAATTATTAATTCAGTTTTATCGACTAAATTTTCTTTCGATGTCAAATTAAACTGATCGATGCGCAGTGCATTTCTCATTGCGAAATAAAAATTGCAAACTCTAAATTGAAAAACTTTTATGAACTTGCGGCTGCTTTGTGTAAATTCAAAGGTATTGTGCGCAAACAATCAAGTTACTTGACACGAACGAAAACCAGGAATTATCAAATATTGAAGGCAGAAAATAACAGATTTGTATAAGCTCATGTGATTTAAAAAAAAAAAAAATGTTTTTATTTGAATGAGCAGAGTCTGTACCCCTCCACTGCTCTTTATTTTATTCCCAAGAAAAAAAGGGACGAGTGCTCAAAAAAAGAAGGAAAAAAAATCTAAATTGTATATTGTAATAATTTCGCAGAAAAAACAAAGAAATTTTAAATGAGTTGGCCGTCCTAAAAGGCAATCGAAAACTTTAACCCTTTCAGGGGCACAGTACTTCTACTCGTAAAAGACTTAAATAGTTGATCGACACCAGAATTTAAAAGCAAATTTATTTCAAAATAGGTAAAAGCTTTACTTCAACACTCAATAAAATTAAAATTTTATTTTTTAAATTCTCGTGTCAATCTGGCATTTATGAATTTAAATTAAGTGGGATATATTATATCCCACCAACCCTCTAGGGGTAAAGCATAGTAAAAGTTCATTCTGTATGTAATATGACAAACTGTAATATCATTGAAATGAGTTGATTTTATAATAAAAAAGTTCAAACTGAAAGACAGATGTGACATTTTATTTTAGCATTAAGGCATTACAATAGGATAAAATAAAAATAAACAGTAAACATATTTTATAAGAGCAGGAAAACTATTCCAGGAAAAATGATGCACAGAGCAAGTAGAGGATGTTATTTTGTAGTACATTGAAATCGTAATAAATCATCGAACTTCACCAAAAACCAATTATGAGTTTAGAGCATATGTCACCACTAATTAAAAAAATGCTGTGTAAGTCTAAGGGGCTTATTTATTATACAGTATCCTTAGCATTTTTTCCAATTTTTAAATTATTTCTGTAATATAAAGTTGCCAAATTAATGTTCCGTGAAAGTGGAATATATTTCTCACATATGTATTCTAACTAATGTAACAACGCAACAACGCAATCTTTAAAGTTAAATAACGATATATGAAAGCGCTTAAATTTTTATTTGTAGCATGAAAACAACACATTCGGGCTTGACAATTTCATGGATTTTTTTCTTATCAACGGATTATTTAAATGTTCCAGTTTGTATGCAAAATTTTCTGAATTTTAAGCCTTGTACAAGAAATGTTCGAAAACGCTCTTTCGTAAAAAAGAAAGAGTAATCACATTTGATTCGCCCGGTCAAAAGTAATGTAATGAAATCAGAACTAAATTAGTTGAATAAATAATTGTGATAACAGAGCATTTTAGGGAAGACTGACTAAAATTTTCCCTTAATATGTATGCACTGTAACAAAAGAGAAATGTATCTTAATGTACGGAAATATAATATAGCCGTTTTCGAAAATATATATTAGCCTCTTCCGTTCCCAAGATTCCAAAAAGTATTCTTTATCTTTATAAAACTCAGAAACAAAGATATTTTCAATATTTAAAGAATCATTTATAAAAAAAAAGTTTATTTTATTACCTCTGACTTTTGGAAACATTCCCGAGTCAATTCCGAGTCATCCCGATTTTTCCATGAAAGTGGAATATGTTTCTCATACATGAATTCTAACTAATTAACAATACAACAACACAATTTTTAAAGTTAAATAACAATATATTAAAGCGCTTAAATTTTTATTTGTAGTATGTAAACAACATGTTCTGGCATGTAAATTTCATGGATTTGTTTCTTTGCAACGGATTTTTTTAATTTTCCATTTCTGTGCAAATTTGCCGAATTTTTACCCCTGTCCAAGAAAAGGTTCTTTAGTAGAAAAGAAAGAATAATCAAATTTGATTCACCCGTACAAAAATAATGTAAAGAAATTACAATTAAGTTAGTGTAATAAAAATACCTTCAAATGAGCAGTTTCATTTTTATATAGAAATAACAGAGCATTTTATGGAAGACTGACTAAATTTTTCCCTTAATATGTACACTTGTACACACTGTATCAAAAGCCTCTTCCATACATTACATACCATCCTATACATTAGCCTCTTCCGAGTTACCCAAGATTCCAAAAAGTGTTCGTTATCTTTAAAAACCTCAGAAAGAAATATATTTTCGAGATTTAAAGAATCATTTATAAAAACAAAGTTTATTTTGTTGCCACTTATTTTCGGAAACGTTTCTGAGTCGTCCATGAAAGTACAATATGTTTCTCATATATGTATTCTAACTAATGCAACAACGCATTTTTTAAAGTTAAATAACATTATATGACAGCGCTTAAATTTTTATTTGTATTATGTAAACAACATGTTCTGGCATGAAAATTTCATGGAATTTTTTTCTTCTCAGCGGATTTTTTAAATTTCCTAGTTTCTGTGTCAAATTTACCGGGTTTGAACTCCCTGTTCAAGAAGGCCCCACCAGTGGCTGAGAGGTTCTGCTCTCGAAGCTGGTAGACGGGAGATGCTGGGTTCGAACCCAATCGCGCCCGTCGGCCTAACCGTTTCGGAGTTTTCGTGGTTTTCTTCGAAACATTGGATTTCCATGCGTAAATACGGGTTAGGTTCCCTTAGAAAGACCCCCACGGAGGGCACTCCCCCTAGGGCCTATATCCCAAGAGTAGATAATCGGCCGTCATAAATCAACCCAACCCAACCCTGTTCAAGAAATGTTTGAAAACGCTATTTCATAGAAAAGAAAGAATAATCAAATTTAATTCACCCGTGCAAAATAAATTTCAAGAAATTACAATTAGTTGAATAAAAATACCTTAAAATGAGCAGTCTCACTTTTATATAGAAATAGCAGAGCATTTTAGGAAAGACTGACTAAATTTCTCCCCAATTAAAAACATTACTTGATCAAATCAATAATACACTCACGCAGCTAACTTCAAAACTGATTAGCTATTAATTTAATGGTTTAATTCATGAAATTCTAATAGACAAGATTAAACAGATAAAATGCAAAAATCAGATATCTAACGTTTCAGATAAGCTGATAAAAATTAATATTTAGGGCGTCATTCTGAAAGTTATGATTAAAAATAGCGTCATGCAAAGTATAAATCCTGAGCCACGACATAACAACCCTATAAAAAGAAAAAGAAAATCCAAACTAGTGTAAAGCTTCTTCCAGAATATCTTTTATATACAGGAAAAAATATCGTGAAAAGAGCACACTCTCCAGCTATAAAGCTTGAGATGATAAGACAAATAAAGTGCAGGTAGAAACGTTCTTTAACAATTAATATAAGGTTTGTAGTTTTCAGATTTTCTAATTAAATAGTTTTATCAGAAAATTTAATTTTAGAACTTTAACGATCAAATTACTCTCACAGCTTCTTTCAATATTTGCTTTAAAATGTTGTAAGAACATTTTAAGTGCAAATGTAAAATTTTCACTTTTATTTATATGTTTATGGGAAATTTTATTCATGTCTCTACAGATAGTAAAATTAATTCGAAATAATTTAGTGAAAAATATATCAACGCGTCACACATATTCATTTCGAGTTTCTTGTTTAATTAAAGATTACTCTTTTTTTTGTATGTGTATGCTGATAACAAATATATACATATATCATATTCTACATTCATCATATTATAAAATAACGAAATCACGTGTAAAACCAACGTGAATTAATCATCAAATAACAATAAATGAAATAGAAATTTAGTTAATTTTTAGAATTCCTTACTTAAAAATTAAAAACAGAACCATTATATGAACAATCGCGTGTCTGTCTGTCACAACCATTTTTCTTGAAAACTATAGAAAGTGGAAATTTTAAGCTTGCCAGAGTTATAAAGGCTATTAACTCTCATATTTATTGACTATTAGCCATTCACATATATTTTTAGGAAAAATTTAGAAGTTAAATAAGTATCAAAATAATTTATGTATATATCGTACGGGGTGTCGTTTGAAAGATCTCGTACCGAACTCAAAACTATATATATTATTAATTTTATGTATTATATTTTCCGAGATATTGTTGAAATTGTTTTGCCAAAAATTTTCCCCGAAAAATCTTTGGTATTGTATTCATGGGCGGACTGCTGGATTCATTGAATCAGAATAGAGAGTTAGTTCTCCGTATTATTGAGGATCTCAGTGAATGTCACAGCTCGGTTCTCAATATGTAACCGCCTTCAAGAGTTTTCCTGAATCGTTTCCTTTGAGGCGACGACGTACTTTAAAAATAATTTTTTTGTTATTTATGTTATTCCAAAAACAAATCCTAATCTTCATGCGAAAATTAAGCGAATCTTTTATTTTACCGATTTTTCTTTCAAAAGTAGAAAGTACGAAAAATTTGCGAGAGCATAAATTATGCGAATAAATAGGTTAAAATACGCGAATAAGCATTTTTTCTTTAACCCCTTTCCTGACGCGAATGCGTCAATTTTGGAGTGCCCGACCTGAGTTCGGGCAAGAGAAAAATCGGTGTTTCAATTCTGTGAAGCCCGGAATCAGCTCGTCTAATGCATAATATTTACTCTTTTCCAATTTATGTCGATACTTTCAATCGAAAAGTTAGGCAATTTCGCGCCATTTTTGTAATTTTGCAGTTCTTTTCAAATTTTATTCAAACCACAATACCATACTGTAAACGATTTGTGAAATTCAAAAGAATCTGGAGGACATGGAATTCATGACAGTTCATATAAATAATAATATTTTTTATTAGTTTATTATATTTATCTTGAAATTATGTCATTTGATTTATTTTGCTATAATTTGAGCAAAAATTACTGTAATCCATTAACATTTCCCGTATATGTGAAAATATTGAATGAAGTAGTTATTTCGTTTAAACTTTTGTTTTAAAAAAAATAATAATAATCTATTTCTAACATTTTGATGATGATAATAACGAACAAAACTGAAAAGATTTTTTTTCTTCCACTTTTGGCATGCTTTTCTCAAATATGTTCCACAGGCAAGGGGTTAAACACAAAAAAGAAAGACGACTGACATGGAATCTTCTTTGCATTTCCCAGCATTAGCCGTGTTATGAAGGTAAAACACGTTTTACAGGCCCAGCAGATGTCGCAGCGCGTTTCTAAATATGTAACCGTCTTCAAGTGCTTTCGTGAATCGTTTCCTTTAAGGATACGACGTACTTTTAAAATTATTTTTCGTTATTTATATTATTCCAAAAACAGATTCTTCAAGGAAATTACCCTTCACTTTTTCGATGTGTTGACATCTGGCTTCAAAAAGACAAACTTTTGAATCAACGCAATAGATAACAAAATAAAAATATTGAAGAATGAAGAATGAAAATCATGAGGATGCATGCTGTATTATCTCCTAATCTTGATGTGAACTACGCGAATCTTTTATTTTACCGAATTTTCTTTCAAAAGTAGGAATTACGGAAAATATGCAAATACGTAAATAAGTAAAATAATAGGCGAAAAAAAACGTCAATTTTTCACCTCCAAAAAATAAAGAGAACTGAAAGAGAATCTACCTTACTTTCTCCAATTAAAATCCTTCAAAGAAATGACACACAAGTTTTTCGTTGTATTGACATCGGGCGTCAAACACAGGGCAAACTAAATGAAAATAATGAGAACACTTGCGGTTTTGTTATCTCAATCTTCATGCGAAAAGGATGCGAATCTTTGATTTTACCGAATTTTCTTCCAAAAGTAGAGAGTGCTGAAAGTATGCGAGGGCGTATCCCATATAGAATTTTTAGTTTGCAGAAAATTTGCAGAAATCTTGCTTTGAAAACCTGCAAAGTTGCAGCAAGCTCAGCATGACAAGATTGAAAGTTCATAACAAGACTGCAGCAAGATAACGCAAACACGAAAATCACCACACTTTGAACTTGCAGCTAACTTGTCGTGCAAATTAAATTCATGCTGTATCAAATTTATTGCAAAGTTATGGCAAACAAGCAATCAAAAATATGCAAACTTACTGCAAAGTAGTAATCTTTCCACGCCCCATTAGCTGTTTACAACTGTTACATTATAAGTTTAACCCCTTCGAAGGGGTCAATAGACCTAATCAAGTATATCGATGCATACGCGCCGTTAACTCTTTCGAGGGCGGTGTCCTTAAAAAAGGACACCTAATTTTAATTCCAAAACTGACAAACGGCTCCAAGAATATTTAATTAAAATTTTCCTTTTAATTTTCTGACGGAGATTTTCTGTCAGAGAATCTTCCACACTTTTCCCAGCTCTAACCGTGTTATGAAGGTAAAACAAGTTTTACAGGCATGGCAAATGTCAAACGTTGGTTGTAAGTATGTAACATGTAACCGTGTTTAAGTGCTTTCGAAAAATCATTTCCTTTAAGTAGACGACATATTTCGCAAATTATTTTTCGTTATTTATATTTTTCGTATTTCTTCAAAGAAATGACACTTCAATTTTTCGATGTATTGACATCTGCCGTCAAAAACAGCACAAGCTTTTTGATAAACTCAATGTATATAACAATATATAAATATTGAAAAATGAAAATTATGAGAGCACATGCGGTTTTGTTATCTCTAATCTTGATGTAAAACTTACGCGGATCTTTTATTTTACCGAATTTTATTTTTTAAAAAATAGGGAGTACGGAAAATATGCTATGAGGTGAATACCACAAAATTTCGAAAATAAGCTCCCTTCCGAATTTCCAACAAATTTCATTTTTCGACAAATTCCATTTATAATCTCCCCTCCCCCCCCCCCATCCAAAATCTCTAATTACAAAGTGCTTTTATAGACCTTTCTTGACAACGAAAATTTTTTTACGGTGTCGATAAGTCTGCCCAAGTTAGTTTCTTTATTTTCATTCTTCTTATTGTGCCGTTTGACGGATTTCAAAGGACGCCGCGCACCACCCTTTTTGTTTGAAGTGCCGATTCACCCCACCCTTTTTAGACACAGAATATGCGCCCTGACACTTTTACATATTTCTTCTTTACATCATTTATTTTTGTATTTCTTTTTTAACCATTTAGAAAAATGGTTATTGTCCTCTGTCAGGGTAGGAAATCAAAACCATATCTGAAGCATTTTATTGATTGAATCCGCATTTTATTCGTTTTCTGATTGGTCTATACAGTAATCTGTATTTCCCTTTATTTTCCACAGAGACGAATATTTCTGTTTCCACTATGACAAAAAGATAATAAAAACTACAAAAAAAATTAATAACTCAGAAACAAATTGAGATACAGCTTTCAAACAAATTGCATTTAAAAGTACATTCTTTTTCTCTATACGACGGTGTAAAAAGTAATATTGTGGGATGTTTAGCAGTTTAAGAAAGAAATTTTATTTAAAATTGGTCGTCAGCTTTCTTGGAAATCTGACGCTGGAAAAGCCTTTTCCCGAACAGCCAATGAAATGCTTGAATAATACGTAAGTTTCATGTGGATAATACGTAAGTTTCAGGAAATCTGACGAGTCGCTGGCGATTTTTGTCGCTTGCAATTTTTACGTGTAAAAACACTATTAATGTTTAATTCATGGCGTACGTAGTGTATGATCAACTCCGGTCGATTTTTTATGTCTTAAATTTTAGTCTTTGAAAAAATCATTTTCCAAATGGTCGTTGTAATTTGTTAAATTGCTTTTTTATTTTTTATTTTCAAATTATTTTGCTTATGAAAAAGCACATGGCATTAATTTCTTTAAATAAAAAATTATCTATGCACGGTTCCTTTCTGTCTAACAAAATATATTATCCATCCAAAACTGATGATGAGATTCGGATAACGTTCGACTTCCGAATTCAGGGAGTTGATTAAACAAAATCAAGAGCAGATAGTTTGAACGAAATCAGGCAATTAACAACGGAGATATCGTTTTATTCTTCAACTCGAAAAAAAAAAAAAAAAAAAAAGAGTGATGGCAGAGATTTTTTCTTACTTTTCCCAGCGCTAACCGTATTATGAAGGTAAAACAAATTTTACAGGCAATGTAAATGTCGCACGTCGGTTCTAAATATGTAACCGTCTCCAAGTGCTTTCGTGAATCATTTCATTTTCTTTGAAAAATATTTTTCGTAATTTAAGTTATTCAAAATACAAGTTCTTCAAATAAATGACTCTTCAGTTTTTTGTTGTATTGGCCTCTGGCATCAAAAACGTGACAAACTTTTGGATCAACTTAATATACTGTGTGTCCACGTATAACCAGACCGACCTTTATTTTAGCAATCGTTGGTCCTAGATGCATACTTCCAATTACAAAAATGGTTTAAATAAGGTAAAGAATTATTTTTGAAGTGATTTGGATCAAGAAAAACATTTATTAAAAAATTACAAAATTTCAATTTTCATACGGTCCCCCGGTCCTAAAAGTGATATTTAGTAAAAATTTACTGTGACACTAACAAGTAAGACAAAAAAAAACAGTGCCATTCATCTAACATTAAAATTGACTTTGACTCACTTTCAAATGTCCGATCAAAGTTAAATTTTACATACTGACTTAAATTCGATGACAAAGTAATATTATTATTATTTTCGACGCTAACCATCTTATACAAATTTATATTAGAGGATAACACAAAAAAATTCGGATAGATTACCGTCAACAGGTTTAAGAAAGAGATTTAGATTAGATAACATAAACCTGCTATGGTTGTGTTTTTTAACATTTATAATTACGTTTTATGTATTTTTTAACGCTGAATAAAAAAATTACCTTCACTTTTAACCATCATGTCAGGATCTTTCAAAAATTTCAAGGTTAAAAAATAGCGAAAAATCTGTTACTATAAAATAGATGTAAGGCTTTCTTATTTAGTTTAATGTTATTTAATTCAATAATTTATTCAATTTTTTGGCTTGTGGATTTCTTACAGCTAACCATCTTAGGGGTACGATGAGGTTGGGAGGGGAGGCGGGATCAATTTTAATTTTAACTTTGAGCTTTTTAACTTTGAAATTTGCGATTTGAGAAAACTCCTGACGTGATGGTTTAAAATGAAGGTCATTTTCGGATTCAGTGGTAAAAAAATATATAAGAATCAATTCTTAAAAGTTAAAAACACAACAATCACATCCATTTTATAGTATAAAATTTTCGCTATTATTTCTTTTTTTTTTAACTTTAAAATTTGCAAAAAACCTTTACATGATGGTAAAAAATGAAGGTCAATTTCGGATTCAGCGGTACAGAATACATAAGATACAATTATGAAAAGCTTAAAAACATGACATACCCAACGTTTACATGCTAGTATAATCTAATAACATTTTTTATTTAACAAAAATTCTGTTTTTGTTTTCTTCTTATAAGTTTATAACAAAATGTATATTTTGCATCAATATGTCAGAATGATTAATGATTTCAAATCTATATTGCAATGTTAATTTTACTTTCAACCATTTTTTTTTTATTATATCTGACGAAATTATATTTCTAATTAATTTGTGAATGACCCCTAATTTGAAGCAAAAATTATGCTCCAACTTTAAACAGTTATTACTCGGTCAATTTTAATCGTATATTAAACAGACTTTTTGTGTCTTACTTGTCAGGGTAACTGGAAAATTTTAGTAAATATAACTTATAGGACCAAGGGACCGTATAAAAATTTAGATTCTGTAATTCTTCACTAAATTGTTTCTTCGCTTCAAACTTTTTTTTATATTAACTCTGCACCTAATATTGACTACCTTTGTAATTGGATGTATGCACCTAGGACCAACGATTGCGAAAATAAAGGTCGACCAGGTTATTTTAAATAAATACAAAAACTGAAAAGATGAAAATCGTGAGAGCACATGTAATTTTATTATGTCAAATTATCTCCTAATCTTGATGCACAAATTACGCGATCTTTGATTTTACCGAATTTTGTTCCAAAAATAGGGAGTGTGGAAAATATGGCATAAATAATTAAAATAAGCCAAAAAACTTATCTTATTTAACTCCAAAAAAGAAAGAGAGCTGACAGAGAATCTTCCCTACTTTTTCCACCTCTAGCTGTTTTATGGAGGTAAAACAAGTTTTACAGGCATTGTAAATGTCGCACCTCGATACTAAGTATGTAATCATTTCAAGTGCTTTCGAGAAATCATTTCCTTTAATTACACGACATATTTTGAAAATTATTTTTCGTTATTTATTTTATTCGAAATATAAATTTCTCAAAGAAATGACACAAGCGGGACAAACTTTTGGATCAACTCAATGTATACCAAATGCAAATATTGAAAAATGAAAATCATCACGAGAGCACATGCGATTTTGTTATTCTAAATCTTTATACGAAAATTGCTCGAATCTCTGATTTTACCGAATTTTCCTCCAAAAATAGGGAGTGCGGAAAATATGGAGGGCATAAATAATTAAAAAAAAAAAACTTATCTTTTTTAACTTAAAAAAAGACTGGTAGCTGACAGAGAATCTTTCCCACTTTTCCCACCTCTAGCCTTTTTATGAAGGTAAAACGAGTTTTACAGGCATGGTAAATTTTGCATCTCGATTCTAAGTATTTAACCATATTCAAGTGCTTTCGAAAAATCATTTCCTTTAAGTAGACGACATACTTTGAAAATTATTTTTCGTTATTTATTTTATTCGAAATATAAATTTCTCAAAGAAATGACACAAACGGGACCAACTTTTGGTCCACTCAATATATAACCAAATGAAAATATTGAAAAATGAAAATCATCACGAGGGCACATGTGATTTTGTTATCTTAAATCTTCATACGAAAATTGCGCGAATCTCTGATTTTGCCGAATTTTCATCCAAAAATAGGGAGTGCGGAAAATATGCAAGGGCATAAATAATTTAAAAAAAAAAAAAAAAAAAAAAAAAAAAAAAAACTTATCTTTTTTAGATTTAAAAAAGAAAGAGAGCTGACAGAGAATATTCCTTACTTTTTCCAGCGCAAGCCGTGTTATGAAGATAAAACAAATTTTATAATCACAGCAGATGTAGAAGCAAAATAATGCTCTAAATAAATGCCATCTTCAGGTGCTTTCGTAAAGCAATTCCTTTAAAGGTTATTTATGGTTTTAGCAACCCGATTACTTATTATGTCTCTTATTCGGAGTAACATCAGTAAGTGGGTTTCCATTCATTTCACATTGTAGCAAGCGGTAAGATGTTGCTATGGAAACACCGACACGTATGTGGTGGCATTTCTGTTTTCTGCACCATCTAATATATCATATATTTCAAAAACATCCACGCTAAAATGGGTTGTCAAAATGTGACGTTGATTTCCGGACTATAATGTTATTCCAATAAGAAGTTAGTGAAAGAATTTTTCTGTACCACGAATTCAATAAATATTTAGAAAAAATAAAATATTTACTGAAAATAAAATAAAAATTCAAGTTATTCATAATTTTTTTAATGCATCAATCGTTCCAAGTTTTTAAACATGTTTTCATTTTATTATTTTAAAGGATTTTTTTTTTAAATGAGCATTTTCAAACTGACAGCTAGTTATTTAAAGTATAATAATACTAAATTGGCACGAAACTCAGTTTTCTTTAAAAAATCATACGATTCACTGTAAAAAAAATAATGCCAGTTTTCCGGTAGGAATCGAAAAAATGGTTGCCCTTATCGTACCGGAATAATTTCCAACCCAGCTCGGAATAAAATCCGTAAAATACCGTTTTACTGACTATTTCCTTATTTTTACGGATTTTATTCCGAGCTGGGTCGGAAATTATTCCGATACGATAAGGGCAACTATTTTTCCGATTCCTACCGGAAAACTGGCAGTATTTCTTTTTACAGTGTACTGTACTTTATTATTAATTTGAGGGCTTTAATAAACCATCATTTAAAAAAGTTTGTACGATATTTTTGATGTATGTATCAAGATTATCAAACATGCAGATTGAAAATTTTGAAAAAAAAATAATAATAGTTAAAATTCGTGGAGCATCTGAAAGTAGTACACTGTAAAAAAAATAATAATAATAATGCCAGTTTTCCGGTAGGAATCGAAAAAATGGTTGCCCTTATCGTACCAGAATAATTTCCAACCCAGCTCGGAATAAAATCCGTAAAATACCGTTTTACTGACTATTTCCTTATTTTTACGGATTTTATTCCGAGCTGGGTCGGAAATTATTCCGATACGATAAGGGCAACTATTTTTCCGATTCCTACCGGAAAACTGGCAGTATTTCTTTTTACAGTGTACTGTACTTTATTATTAATTTGAGAGCTTTAATAAACCATCATTTAAAAAAGTTTGTACGATATTTTTGATGTATGTATCAAGATTATCAAACAGGCAGATTGAAAATTTTGAAAAAAAAAATAATAATAGTTAAAATTCGTGGAGCATTTGAAAGTAGTACACTGTAAAAAAAAAAAATAATAATAATGCCTGTTTTCCGGTAGGAATCGAAAAAATGGTTGCCCTTATCGTACCGGAATAATTTCCAACCCAGCTCGGAATAAAATCCGTAAAATACCGTTTTACTGACTATTTCCTTATTTTTACGGATTTTATTCCGAGCTGGGTCGGAAATTATTCCGATACGATAAGGGCAACTATTTTTCCGATTCCTACCGGAAAACTGGCAGTATTTCTTTTTACAGTGTACTGTACTTTATTATTAATTTGAGAGCTTTAATAAACCATCATTTAAAAAAGTTTGTACGATATTTTTGATGTGTGTATCAAGATTATCAAACAGGCAGATTGAAAATTTTGAAAAAAAAATAATAATAGTTAAAATTCGTGGAGCATTTGAAAGTAGTACACTGTAAAAAAAAATAATAATAATAATGCCAGTTTTCCGGTAGGAATTGAAAAAATAGTTGCCCTTATCGTACCGGAATAATTTCCAATCCAGCTCGGAATAAAATCCGTAAAATCGGAATAAAATCCGTAAAATACCGTTTTACTGACTATATCCTTATTTTTACGGATTTTATTCCGAGCTGGGTCGGAAATTATTCCGGTACGATAAGGGCAACTATTTTCCGATTCCTACCGGAAAACTGGCAGTATTTTTTTTACAGTGTATAAAGTGCTATTTTATTTTTTTCTTTTTGAGAAAAATCCACTTAAATGCAGTATATTACGCGATTTTCCTTATTTACTTTTAAGGAATATGAACGCACACTTTCTGCGGCGAATATAGCGGTATACTTTTATTTCTTAAATTTTAATCTGTTAATAACATGAAAAGATTAATTCTTACATTTGGTCTATTTTTTCTGATTTTAATTTTTTTTAAAGTTAATTACTCTACAACTATAAAAGAATTACTTGTTCCCCTTATTTTCACACCTGTTCTCCAGAAAACTTAATCCTATCAGTGTGCTGTTTTAAAAATTTGTTCAGTATTTTTCGATTCCCGAGCCAGATATTTCTTTCCGTTATAGTTTGCAAAATCTTTTTTGCAGGTGTCAGTACAAAATTTCTTCCTTTCTGTTGTTCGGACGATGAGCAAAAACATACAAAACGAAGGTATCATAAAATCTGCTGCCAAAATTTCTGTAATAAATTGAAGGGGATTACAAAGCCGGTCACGCATCAAAAGGAATAGTGCACAGGGAGGAAGTAAAAGGAGGGTGGCACTTATTTTAGTGAATGTCTTTTAGAGGTGATGCCTTGAATCTGAGATTGTAAAAAAAGTTCTGCCAGGGTAATATGTCTATATTGTAAAAATAAGTCAGAAATTGTACGATCAAACGTGGCAAATGAGGCGCATTCGTGCTATGTTTTATAAATATTCAGATCTTCGTGCAATAGCTGTTGCACTCTTATGCAAAAATGCATGAATATAAAATTTATTACGATTATATATATTAAATTGAGTAATAAGGAAATAATCTGACTCCATCTTTACTATAAAATAACCAACATGGTAAGCTTAAATTAGTATCTATCATGGGATATCACGGAATTAATTATGTATGATAGGATTTAATAGAATGAAGAAAACTTTTATTAATATCTTTTAAAGTTTTGATTCGATTTTCGTAAACTTTGAAATTGCTCGACAAAATTCTGCAACGATTATATACATTAAATTTCAAACTATTCAGTTGGATAGTTTTGCGCTGTTATATGCGGACAGACGAATCACTACTATATGTGCTACGTATTTATATAATTACGAACGCACCTAAAAGTACAAATATTTCTTACTAAACTAAGCTAATACATGCTAAAAGTGATAAAAATATATTTTAAAAAGCATATATAGAGGGGACCATTTTTATAAATAATAATTTTTTATAAATTTTTTGCCATTTTGATAAATAATTTTTTTTTCGGGATGACTATTTAAATGCTCCGTTTTGCGGCCACCGAATTAAAGAGACAAGAACTATATATTTGCTGTCGTATTGCAGGTTTTTAGCACAGAGTATATTACCGGAGAGCTTTTCACTACAGATTATGTGTGTATGTACGTACGTACGTACATGCCTACGTATGTAGGTACATACATACACACGCAACTCGATATCTCTTGATAGAAATGTCCGATCGCCTTCAAATTGTATTAATTGTGTTTTTATTGAAAAAGTGTTCACTAATTAGTTTCGGAGGCTCATAAGTGGAAAATAAAGGAAGAAAGGCGGGAATTAAAGATGTCTGGAGTAAACGCAGAAATGATTAAAAGGTTGCAAGTAATATTGGAAGTCATAACAAGTGGGCATCGCATTGACGAAAAAAAGTTCCAAACATGTGCTGATAAAACAGCAGGACTGTATGTGAACCTTTACAATTGGCACCCTATGATTCCCACAATGCACAAGGTTTTGATTCATGGTACCACTGTAAGTAAGAAAACAGTCGAACCCTTTGGCCAATGCAACGATCGAAAGAAGCTGCCGAGGCCAGAAAAAAACACTTTAGACAGTACCGTACAAAGTACTCAAGAAAGTGCAACAGAGATGTCCCAAATTCGCTTCTTTTAAGCAGTGATCCTTTTATAAGTTGCTCTAGACAAAGAGAAAGGGAAAAGGGGACCTTTAATCTGCTCTACATGTTTCACCGCACAAACGGCGACTTTATCAAGACCTATATTGACAAAAAATGATTTCCGCAAAATATTTTGAATGAAAAAAATGAAAGTGGTATATAGAAATTACGAGATCACATGTATAATTAAAGAAAGTGCTCAAATAAAAATGGTCATCTTTGAACGTGAATTATAGTATTCTGTTGTTTCTTACTTTGCAAAGCATTTTTTTACATAATTTAACAAAATATTTTTTTATCAATGAAAACATAATATAACCACAAACAAAAGTATACAATAGCCTCTTCCAAGAAACCCACGATTTCAAAAACAGTTTTTCATGTTCAGAAAACTTAGAAACTTATATATTTTCAAGATTTAAAGAAACATTTTAACAAAAGTTTCTTTTGCTGCCACTTATTTTCGAAATCGTTTCCAAGTAGTTTTTACAGTACATTGATAAGATTTTTCAATCCATAAATAGGTTTTTTGGGTGATAACCAATTCCCAAGTAAGCATTTTTCTGTTCAACAAACATGTTTTACAGGGAGGCAAGAAAAATTAACAGCACTAATATAAACATTAAAATTAACATTATTTTTTTACTCTTGCATATATAAAATCAGTTACGCCTCTGAACATGTTTAAATGAGAATTGAAAGCATACTAAAATCCGATATTCCAGTTTGAGTTAAACTTATTAATGCACTATAAAAACTACTTGGATATATTTCCGAAAACCAGTTAAAAAGGGGGGGGGGGGGTATAAACTTTGATTTTATAAATGCTTCTTTATGTTTCATTATTATGCAATAATAATAAAAATAAAAATAATAATAATAATAATAGTTTACTTAAGGTGGTCCTGGACAGAAATTTTTCAAAAAAAGAAAAAAAATTATTTGACTAAAACAAATTACAGAGTTTTTAAAGTTAAATTCAGGGCTGCGGCGTCGGTGGGGAAAATGGACGGCTCCGACTCCGGTAATTTTAACAGATCCAGCTCCGACTCTTTCGCTCAAAAATGGGCCTGGCTCGGACTCTCCGACTCCGACTCTTTCGCTCAAGAATGGGCCTGTCTCCGATTCTGACTCCGCTGCCCTGGTTAAATTACGCAAACCGCATACTTTTATCAGGATTAGATTTGGAGATATAACATATTTATTAGGTGCGTTCATAACTATATAAATACGTAGCACCTATAGTCGTCGTCCAGTCTGTCCGTCTGTCCGTCTGTCTGTCTGTCCGCAAAAACTATCCAACCGAATGGTTTGAAATTTAAGATATATAATTGCTGCAGAATTTTGTCGTGTCATTTCAAATTTTACGAAAATCGGATGTAAATTACAGGGACAGTCAAAAGTGTTCTGTTATATTACGGCCAATGGGAAAAAAGTTTCAAGTGCATTTTAACGATGTTGCACCTTTTCGAACATAATAAAATAGATATGCTTTTATGAAGTGCACTATATGAGGTATATTCCTTAGAATATGCGGCGTAAAGCATATTTATTATTCATTTACAGGGCCACACAAAAGAATTCAGTTGCATAATGGTATAAGGGGAAACCATTGTTTGCGGCGTATTTTAATTATGTTAAACTATCTCACAATAAGCAATAAGGAAATTAATATACGTTGCTTAGTTTTACTACAAGTTACTTTCTGTATAATAGAATGGGAATACTATTTACAGGGACTCACAAAAGATTTTGGATACTATACTGTATTCAAAGTACTGTATAGTAACGATGTTTGCTGGGAGTGCATTTTTAGGTGCGTTCGTAATTATATAAATATGTAGCACCTATAGTCGTTTTCTGGTCCGTCTGTCCGCATATAACAGCGCAAAAACTACCCAGCCGAATGGTTTGAAATTTTAAATATATAATTGTTGCAGAATTTTGTCGCATCATTTCCAATTTTATGAAAATCGGATGCATAATTCAATTACAGGGAGAGCCAAAAGTATTCCGTCACATTACGGCCAATGGGAAAAAAATGTTTCAAGTGCATTTTAATGATGTTACACCATTTCAAGCATAATGAAATAGATATGCTCTTTTGAAGTACACTTAAATGTACATTCCATAGAATATGCGGTGCGAAGAATACTTATTATTCATTTACAGGGCCACACAAAAGAAGACAGTTACATAATAGTATAAGGGGAAACACTGTTTGCAGCGTATTTTAATTATGTAAAGTTACTTCACATATCATGAAACTTATATATGTTGCTGATGTTTATTACAAGTTACTTCCCATATAATAGAAAGTGCATAGTATTTACAGAGACACACAAAAGATTTCAGATACTATACTATACCCGAAATACTGTATATTAGCGATGATTGTTGAAAGTACATTTTTAGTTGTGATATGAGTTTTAAGTTTAACTATTTTTCTGCATATTACGTTGTGTGTATAAATGCTTTAGATCATATACAGGGCTACACAAATAATTCGTAAGGTTTACTGAGTATGAGCGAAAATATCTTGAAAGTAGTTTTTAAATGAATTATGCATTTTTACGCTGAACTGCATTTAGTATACTAAGATATGTTTGTGGAATATAGATGAAATGATATACAGGGCCACGCAAAGAATTAGATACATGACCGTCTATGAATGATATGGATGTGTGATTTCAGTAGTTTTAAGCGTGTTTTGGTCTTAATTGAATTTTAGCTAAATAGTGGCATGTATATATAGTACGAAAAAATACCGGGCTGTACAAAATTATTCAAGTATATGCTTCCGTCTATTGGTATAAATTTTTGAAAGTCAAATTTCAACCTATTACGCATTTTTAACACTCCAAGACAGTTGAAAGTGTTTATGAATTCGGTCTGTCTGTTCGTTTGTCTGCCCGTCTATCCGAACTCTAACTTACGTTAATGTAGTTCGATTTCTCTGTAATTTATATATGTTGTTGAGATTTACCATACCATGTTTGGTATTGAAAATAAAGTATGTAACGTTCATAGTTTATTTACAGATACGCTCAAAAGTATTTTATTACATTATGATCTATGGGGAAATGTCGTAATTATATAAATACGTAGCACCTATTGTCGTCATCTGGTCCGTCCATCTGTCCGCATATAACAGCGCAAAAACTATCCAAACGAATGGTTTGAAATTTAATACATACAATCGTTGTACAATTTTGTCGAGTCATTTCATATTTTATGAAAATCGAATCAAAACTTAAAAGATATCAATAAATTTTTTCTGCATTCTATTAAATCCCATCATACGTAATTATTTCAATGATACCTCATGAAAGGTAATGATTCTAAATTGCCATAGTGATTACATCCTATTTAAGATGGTGTCTTATTATTTCCGCATTACTGATTTTAATATGTATAAACGTAATAAATTTTGTATTCATACATTTTTGCATAAGAGTGCAACAGCTATTGCACCAAGATCTGAATATTTATAAAACTAGATATAATACGAATGCACCTCATTTGCTCGCTTGATGTACAATTTCCAACTTGTTTGTCTTGTGATGAGACACTTTAAATGAAGTTAAAGGAAACTTTAACTTCGTTTATTTCAGAATATTTTTTTTTTCATGGTTTGTCAACTTTGAAAGGAGATATCTAAAATTTCTTATAAGGTATATGTATGAAATTTTCAAAAAAGTTTTTATACTATATTTCTAATAAATTATTTTCAGAATTTTTTATTTTGAGGGAGAATGGTGAAAATATGCTAGTTAATGCAATTTTATATGAAGAACACAATTTTGATAGTTTTTCAAACTTTAAATACCAGTTTTATAAAAAATATGAATGGAAAAATACTCTGCTCAAAATTACAAATTTATATGTTTATTTCTGATCCAAAAAAGTGTGTTTCAAAATTCATGGTAGCTATGAACTTTTCAAGTAAACATTCCATGAAAAATAACATAACGCGCTGCGTAAAATGTAGTGGAAAATTACATAAATTTTGTTTCTCTAACTCATAAAGCATACAGTTATGTGTGCATGTTATTATCTAAATTGTATTGTCCATGAAAATCACACATATTATATAAGTATTAATTAAACAATAATTTAGTTTTAAAATGAAATTAATTAAACTTAATTATTGGAGTTAGTTGATTTTTTTATAAACATATGAATTAATTAAAAATTAATTTAATTTAGAAGACACAAATTTAATTATTGTTATTAATCTATTATTTTTAATCCACCTATTATTTTTAATACCGATTGGTAATGATATCATACGAATTCAATTTCTCCAACAGAGCGAAAAAATGCCCAAACTGGGATAATACGAGTCAAAGGTTTTAGGTTCGAATCCCGGTTTGCACATTTTTTTCGCTCAATTGGAGAAATTGAATTCGTAATTCTTATTAATATCTTCTCAAATTTCCCTTTTTTATATCAATAAAAGTATGGGGACCCCTTGAAGATTTTATTCTGGGAGCCCAAGCTGGCTCTCTGCGTCTCTGATTTATTTATGTAGTATAGAGAATTTTTATATTAAAAAATGTATTTTTAAATTAAAAACCACAGTTTAAGATCATTGAATGCCCTAAATAATTTTAAACTTTTTTCCTTTTATAAGGGCCCCTAAAAACTAAAATTACCTTATAAGTATTTGGCAGACTGTTACTTCATTATTTCCTGGTAACATACACGTTTCTTCTTCAAATAAAAATTTGATCTTTCTAATTTCAATTGAAACACACATATATATATATTACAAACAAGAAATATGTCTGATAAATTATATCATAAAAAATTAAATCTAAATGAAAAGAAAGGATTAAACTATCTAATAATAACATAAGAAGTTATATTTGGGATTTTAAATAAGCTAGTCTCAAGCATATTTGTTGAGTGGAATTTATTTCAATGTTTCTGCGTAAGATTTGTACCCCTTCATCGTGGAATATAAGATTTCATCTTCCTAATTGTAACTCAAACTCTTTTTTCTTTCTTTCTTTTTTTTTTTTTGTATTTTTTTTTTTTTTTTTTTTTGTATTTTTTTTTTTTTTTTTTTTTTTTCACTTTAAACAAGAGTTATGTCTGTTAACATTTCAGTGATGTTATCAAACAATAATGCTCGTTTTACTCGTTCTGTCTCTCTATATGTCGTTCGACTGCGCCCACTCAACGCATAATTTGGCTTCTTTTTCTTCTTATTTTTTTTTAGATCATATATCTTTTATCATAACGAATTAAATGTCGAGACGGCTAACGTAAACGCAGTAGTAAATAAATTGAAAGAGGACTGATGATTGAAGTTTTTCCCCAAGGAGCACCCGGAGTGATATACATTATACATGGCTTAGGTTTGTGACATCGATCTGCATTATCAGTTATTTGACGTTTACGTATAAAGAAATAGAAATGCATTTTTTATACTCTTTTATTTAAATCAACCTGATTTTTGCATGTAAAAATGTAATTTTGTAATAAATTTTCACTCACTTCCTGATATGCTAGAAATATAAAAATTACGTTCACAGATGTGTTTTAGATGACAATACAGCATTTTAATTACAACATTTTAAGTATTTATTATTACCTTTTTATTATGCCACCTTCTAAAATCCCCTCTTTTATATCAGTAGAAATATAGAGGTTTCGTGGAAATTTTATTCTCGGAGACCAAGCGCGACTCTGTCTCATTTGAAGAGCTGAGTGGAAGAACATGTTATGCTACATTTTCTTAAAAATTATTTTATCTTTTAGACAGGTATTCTATCACATGGTAAAGCTAAAATAGCAAAGTTCTATTTAGATTTGAAGATTTAAGGCATTATTCATTAATATTTAAGATTTTAATATTTAATAATGCAAATAATATTAATATTTCTTAATGTTTAAAAATTAAATATGAATAAGTTTTTTTGGTAGAGTTTAGTACCACACCTGTTAATATTTTAAACGCGTGATATCAAACAGAAAATAAATCAGTAAAAGTGACAACAAAAATTTTCACATCAAATTTCTTCAAATGTAATTTTTGTTACTTAACATGTTCTTCCACTTAGCCCTTCATTTATCTAGTATAGAGCATTTTTATATTAAAAAATAATGTATTTAAAAAAAATAAAATTACATAGTTTAAGGGCATTAAATCCCCTAAATATTTTAAACTTTTTTATTTTCACAATTTTATTTTATTTATTTATCTTTTAATAATGACATTTAAGTATTAACCCTTTATCTACTGAATTATGAACTCGTGAACATTTTATCTTGTAAAGCATTTTTCGTGAATTGTTTATACTACATTAGAAGATTTCCATAATCAGTTAATAAATTTTAGAAGGATTGGAGGATTAAGAAGGATTAATTAAATTTGAATTTGTAGGGATTTTCTGCAATATTTATAGCTCCATTCAAATATTTTATTTTAAATATATTTATTAGTATTTTGTATAATTAGGAAATGTACAAATATTATGTTCTTACAATAGAAATATAGAAATATTTCTGAATTGAAAAATCTCTCCCCCCCCCAACGCGAAGAAAGCTGAAAAAAGATGCAAAGGCAAAAGAAATGATCCTTTTAAAAATATTTTTGTTTTGTGTAACCAATAATGCTTTTGGAACAAGATAAAGTAATGTATCTATAACTCATTCTAAACTGTATTACAACAAATCGATATATTAAATGAATTTTATAACAATTTATTTAATGGTACTTATAAGTACCGTCAGTAGATAAAGGGTTAAAGAAGTTACTTTATAACTATTTGTTTGGGTGTTATTATTTATTGATTATTTCCCTGGAACAAACACGCTTCTTTCTTATGGAATAAATATTTTATCTCCCTAAATTTCAATTCGAACTTTATTTTTGTTTTGTTTTACAAATAAGAACTATATCTATTAATTATGCATGAAAAAATAATCTGTCTAAATTCTAAATCAAACTTTATTTTTGTTTCGTTTTACAAATAAGAACTATTTCTATTAATTATGCATGAAAAAACAAAATCTAAATGAGAAAAAGAAAAAGATTAAATTATCTAATAATAACATAAGAATTACATATGTGATTTTAAACAAAGCATATTTGTCTCAAGCATATTTGTTGACTGGCATTTGTTTAAATGTTTCCCGGTAACACTTGAGCTCCTTCTTCATGGAATACCAGATTTCATCTTCCTAATTGCAACTCAAATATTTTTTCACTTCTTCTTTTGTATCCTTTCACTCCAAGCAAGAACTACGTCTATTAACATTTCGGTGACGTTATCAAACAAATAATTCTCATTTTACTCGTTCTGTTTCTCTGTATGTCATTCAGCGCTAAATTTGGCTGCTTATTTATTTATTTTAGATCATATATCTTTTATCATAAAGGATTAAACGTCGAGACGGTTAGCATAAACACAATGGTGTGTAAATTGAGAGGGGACAGACGATTGAACTTTTTCCACGAGGAGCTTGGCTGGGTTTGTGACATCGGTCTGCATTATCAGTTATTTCACATTTACGTAAAAAGAAATGAAAATGCATTTTTTACACTCTTTTATTTAAATCAACCTGATTTTTGTATGTAAAGATGGAATTTTATAATCGATTTTAACCCATTTCCTGATATGCTAGAAATATAAAATTACGTTCACAGATGTGTTTTCGATAACAATACAGCATTTTAATTAGATCATCTTAACCATTTATTATTAACACTTTCTAAGGCTCCCCCTTTTTATATCAATAGAAATATAGAGGATACCATGAGGATAGAGGTAGAGGCAGAGCACCACAGAGGATACCAATATCTATATATATACTATGGAGTATGGAGATATTTGCTGAATAATAGACGAAAGCTCGTTTTGTTTGAAAATTTGAATAACTTTATTTGACATCTCATCTGACGTATAATCTTTAACTTACAATGTTTTCTTTTGGACAGTTCTCGAATAAGCCCAAAGAAAATAATAACAACATTTAAATCCTACTGATGACGGCCTTGTAATGGTTGAAAACGTTCTGCGTTTTCTATTGTGTTTTAAGTTACTTTAATTTGTATTTTAAATATTTTTATATTATATGCATGAGCCTGAAAGTAATTTTTGTACAATTATTTGTACTTTTATATGTATTTTAATTATTTATTATAGATATATAGAGGTTTCGTGGAATTTTTATTTCCGGGGACCAAGCTCGCTCGCTGCGCCTCTGACTCATTTTTCTAGCATAGAAGATTTTTATATTAAAAAATATTTTTTTTTTAATTAAAAATACATAGTTTAAGAGCATTGAATCCCCTAAATATTTTAAAACTTTTGTATTTTTATAATTTTATTTTATTTATTTATCTTTTAATAGTGATCTTTAAGTATTAAAGAAGTTACTTTATAAGTATTTGGTTGGGTGTTACTTCATTATTTCCCTGTAGTAAACACGTTTCTTCCTTATATAAATATTTTATCTCTCTAAATTCCAAATCAAACTTTATTTTTGTTTTGTTTTAGATATAAGAACTATGTCTATTAATTATATATGAAAAAAAAATCACTCTAAATTCCAAATCAAAATTTATTTTTATTTTGTTTTACAAATAAAACTATGTCTATTAATTATGCATGAAAAAACAAACAAAATCTAAATGAGAAAAAACAAGTTGGAAATTGCTCGTCAAACGTGGCAAATGAGGTGCGTTCGTACTATAACTAGTTTTATAATTATTTTTTGCACCCCATATTGTACTGAATGTATACTTTTTTGCACTTCATAAAGCGCATAGTCTGATACATCATTAAAATGCACTTCCAATAATTTTTTCCCATTCCCCGTAATGTAACGGAACACTTTTGACTGTCCCTGTAATTAAACTATACATCCGATTTTCCTAAAATTTGAAATAGCTCAACAAAACTTTGCAACAATTATATCTTTAAAATTTCAGATCATTCGGAAGGCTGTAATATCATTAAAATGCACTTGCAATAATTTTTCCCATTCCCCGTAATGTAACGGAACACTTTCGACTGTCCCTGTAATTAAACTATACATCCGATTTTCCTAAAATTTGAAATAGCTCAACAAAACTTTGCAACAATTATATCTTTAAAATTTCAGACCATTCGGAATGCTGTAATATCATTAAAATGCACTTGCAATAATTTTTCCCATTGGCCGTAATGTAAAGAAAAACTTTTGACTGTCCCTGTAATTAAACTATGCATCCGATTTTCCTAAAATTTGAAATGGCTCGACAAAATTTTGCAACAGTTATATCTTTAAAATTTCAGATCATTCGGAAGGTTCTAATATCATTAAAATGCACTTGCAATAATTTTTCCCATTGGCCGTAATGTAAAGAAAAACTTTTGACTGTCCCTGTAATTAAACTATACATCCGATTTTCCTAAAATTTGAAATGGCTCGACAAAATTTTGCAACAGTTATATCTTTAAAATTTCAGATCATTCGGAAGGCTCTAATATCATTAAAATGCACTTGCAATAATTTTTCCCATTGGCCGTAATGTAAAGAAAAACTTTTGACTGTCCCTGTAATTAAACTATACATCCGATTTTCCTAAAATTTGAAATGGCTCAACAAAATTTTGCAACAGTTATATCTTTAAAATTTCAGATCATTCGGAAGGCTCTAATATCATTAAAATGCACTTGCAATAATTTTTCCCATTGGCCGTAATGTAAAGAAAAACTTTTGACTGTCTCTGTAATTAAACTATACATCCGATTTTCATAAAATTTGAAATGGCTCGACAAAATTTTGCAACAATCATATATTTGAAATTTCAGACCATTCTGTTGGGTAGTTTTTGCTCTGTTACATGCGGACAGACGGACGGACAGACGGACGGACAGACGGACGGACGGACGGACGGACGGACGGACTGAACGACGACTATAGGTGCTACGTATTTATATAATTACGAACGCACCTAAAAAGGTTAAATCATCTAATAATAACATAAGAATTATATTTGTGATTTTAAACAAAGCATATTTGTCTCAAGCATATTTGTTGACTGACATTAATTTAAATGTTTCCCTGTAACACTTGCGCTCCTTCTTCGCGGAATACAAGATTTCATCTTCCTAATTGCAACTCAAACATTTTTTCACTTCTTCTTTTGTATTTTTTCCCTCCAAGCAAGAAGTACGTCTATTAACATTTCAGTGACGTTATCAAACAAATAATGCTCGTTTTACTCGTTCTGTCTCTCTGTATGTCATTCGACTGCGACCATTCAACGCTAGATTTAGCTTCTTATTTATTATTTTTTTTAGATCATATACCTTTTATCATAAAGGATAAAATGTCGAGACGTCTAGTGTAAACGCAATAGTGAGTAAATTGAGAGGGGACAGATGATTGAAGTTTTTTCCCCAAGGAGCGCCCGAAGTGATGTACTTGGCTCAGGTTTGTGACAACGGGCTGCATTATCAGTTATTTCACTGTTACGGAAAAAGAAATGGAAATGTATTTTTCACGCTCTTTTATTTGATTCAACCTGGTTGTAAAGATGGATTTTTTTATGATCGATTTTAACCCATTTCCTGATATGCTAGAATTATAAAAATTGTGTTCACAGGTGTCTTTCCGATGACAATGCTGCATTTTAATATCTTTTAAAACTTAATTATAAGTTGATACATTAATTTTACGGCATTTTTAAGCTACAAAAACGTGTGACCATTGTATTATGTACTGACAAAAAAATTTAAAAAATAGTTTATAGAAATTTAACAGTGAAATAACTGATAATGCAGTTTTAGGTTAGGTGGTATTACAAACATTTTAATAGTTTTTATCTTTTTTTTTTTTTTTTTTTTTAATTTGAGGTTTATCTCTCTACTCTAAAAAAAGTAACTAACGCTGTCACCGCTATCGTAAATCAATTTTTTGTGACCAGAGGTCTTTCTTTACTAATGTTAAGAAAATTATTGGATTAAAAAATATACGAAAATTTTTAGTATTATAGAGAAATGTTTGATAAACACGCTGAAGTAGACAATTTTTAAATCTAAGAATTATTTTAAGAGCTATTAATTGTTAAAGTTGGTCAAAATGGATCCATTAAAAAAAATTTTATAGGAACAAAAACTGTGCATAGGAATTTAATGCTTTTTTCCAAGGATATACATTAAAAACTTGCGGTGTGCAGAATGCATTTATTTTTTTAACTTGACTAAATTTTTTAGGGTTTTTTTTTTTTCAATTTTATATTCAGATTTTCAGCATTTCAAGAGATATTTTTTTCAGATGATTTTATAAAATATTATTATTTTAAATTGTTGCCCATTTTAAAAACAGCGCAAAGAATAATATTTTCTTTCAATTATAAACTGATTTCCACGTGACAATTAAAGACAGAAAAAACCTTTTAAGTTAGAATTAAACGATTACGTGTTAAAAGGCCATTATTTACCCCCAATTATTAAAGCCCATATTCTACCCATATATATATATATATATATATATATGGAATGTATGTTAAGTGTTCTGGGGGGGGGGGGACGTTATTGGTTAATGTCATTTTATTTATAATTTCAGAGTTTTTGTTGGTGGTCGGTAGAGTTTATTTAATGGTTATATATATATATATATATATATATATATATATATATATATATATAGTAGCCTCCCGCTTAACCGGCCTAAACGGGACCTAGGGTTAGCCGGTTAAGAGTAAAACCGGTTAAGGCGGAGAAGTAAAAAATTTAAATAAGTATCTGCGTAATTTAATTAATTAAACGATTTAATTAATTAAACGATGCATTTAGTTTTTCAATTTGTGCAGTTTTAAAAAAGTACATATTTTCTATATTTTGTGAAATGAATCTTGGTTATAATTAACTGAATTGAAAGAAACATTATCACTGATAACAAATGAAAAATATTTAACACAAATTAAATTGTTGAAAATCATGTCACACACCTTTATAAGAAGTTGAAATTCTTCTACATTATATATATTTAAGTTAATCAACAATAAAGAAATCAGTGACTTTCTTCTGTTGAAGGCAAGATACCGACATTTTGCAGTATAATCGTTCCATCTCTTTAACATCATAAGTTTAACCGAGGAAACTGTTAGTCGCTGCTCAACATTGTATAGCGCCAACTCTAATGTTTTATCCCGTATGAGGAATTTTAGCAGTTTCAACTTCAACTGGATCATC
Source organism: Maratus speciosus (assembly GCA_963932465.1). Classification (NCBI taxonomy): domain Eukaryota; kingdom Metazoa; phylum Arthropoda; class Arachnida; order Araneae; family Salticidae; genus Maratus; species Maratus speciosus. The sequence continues at coordinate 276,872,615 of OZ010790.1, read as the reverse complement.
ACCAGGATCGTCTTCGTATTGAACAACATCAATTACAGACCTAGTTATATCCTCGTCAAATAATGTTTCATTCTTGAGATCTTTATCAGACTCAAACAACTCCTATACATCTTCTACGGTGTTCTATTCGCATCCCTCAAGCTTTTTAGATGTTTGTAAAAAACAGTTTGCAGATAGATCAGACATTATAAAGTTCCGAGGGTGGGAGGGGGGGGGGGGATTACACTTTTGACCATTAAAAACACAAAATCTCAAATCATCCGTGGGGACATTTCATTGTTCCTGGGGGTAAGGTCGCCCTCCCCCCTGGGCCACACCCTGAATTCAACACTGATGAAGGTCAACTCGTATCTATTTAGAACCGATGTTCTCCTTTCTGAATTTTGCGCCTCCTTCCCCTCGGGATTGCACTATAACTCGAAAGCGTAAGCTGAGTTCCCAAGGCCGTCATCCCTGAATTTTGCCGGATGTTGGGAAAAAAGTCGGCCTGTTAAAGCGGAGTCCCGGTTAAGAGGGAGACTACTGTGCATATATATATATATATATATTTATTTATTTATTTATTTATTTATTTATTTATTTATTTATTAAGATTTGTAACTCAAACTTCCATTATTTCCTATGGAGACGCATTTATTGGTGCAAATTACGTCATATATTAAAACGATATATTTAAAACGATTCTCTTATGTACAATATTCATGTGACGCCACAGTGCGAATGACATGGTGTAAAAATAGCGCGGTTAACAAGTTTGCATATATTTATCATTATTTGATGCAAGACAAATACAGGTAAATAGGTAAATGCATGCGTAAAATACTTTAGATTTATTTTGTAAAAATTACTATTCGATAAATACACATTAGAAAATTCGTATATACTTATTAATTAAAATAAGCAATTTACATTTTAAAAATAACATGAAACTAATCATGATGGTGCAATATAATACAAAAAAGAATTCATGCATAAACTATATCTGTTTCTGAAAAAAACATGTAAAACTCCATGTACACATAAAGCATAAGCTTAAATTTGCAAAACACAGTACTTTTCGATGGCGTGGCTCTGTAAATTAATCCTAAACAGACGATTTTTTTTAACTCGAACCCAAAGGAGAATATCGTCCACAGCGTCGTTACAAAAGTCCGAGAGGCAGGGGCATTTTTAATTAGCCACTTTATACAAGCTGATTTATGTGATTATTATGTGGATATTTATGTGAAATATGTTATTGGTCTTGTTTATCAACCTCGAAAACAGCAGTCAACTGTCACAGAAGCTATGGATGAGGACATGGTAACGAAAAATGCCGCATTCAAACGGAAAAGCATAGTCTCCCGATTGCAGAAGATCGTCTCCGTTCATGATAACACCATTCAATTTTCCGTACCCGGGTAGCTAATATCCAAACTCTCAAGCGTAACACTTTGGCGAAATTCGGAGAATGCCAAATAAATCTGCGAAAAGAGTACTTTCCGCATACGTGCTCGTTGACATTACTGATAGTGCATTTCAATTCTCGTTGATTCAAATATTAATCTGTTTCCAAAAACGTTCCATCCCGGGTAGCTAATATCCAAACCCTCAAGCGTACAATACCTTGGCGAAATTCGGAGAGTGCCAAATAAATCTGTGAGAAGAGCACTTTCCGCGTACGTGCTCGTTGGCATTACTGACAGTGCATTTCGATTCTCGTTGATTAAAATATTAATCTGTTTCCAAAAACGTTTCCTCACTGTTTTACATCACTTAGAAATAGAGAGGTAACATTTTAAAAATTATCATTTTAATAAGAAGAATTAGAGAACCATATATGAATAGATATATGGAAATTTATAAATTGTTCGCCTGTAACAATTTTTTTTAAATGGTTCATACAATTTACACACATGTAAAATAGAAATTCATATTTAAAAAACACAATTACAAATTGGCAAATCTGGATCTATTATAATATATCATTGAATACCATTGCTGAATGAAAAAAGGGAATTAAAAAAATCTATCCGGTGTTAACAATGTACTGTATTACTAAACAATGAATTTATCAATATCTTTTTAATAAGTAGTAAACTTTGAAAATACATAAACTTTTTTTTCTTTTTTTTGAAAAAGGGCAAAAAGTCAGTTTGATTTAATTATTTATTTAATAAATTATCTGAATTCATCTTAAATCAGTCAATCAACTAACCAACAAATTAAAAATATTAAATCAATATTTAACTTATAGTAAAAATATGCACGGAATGACGCTCTTCTCTCCAAATCATATGGCACTCTTTGACTTTTGCCAAACGTGTTGTACGCTTGAGAGTTCGGATATTAGCACCCGGGTAATCTTTTTTTAAAAAGGGTACATTACCATGTTTACAGAGGCTGTGAAGTCTGAACTATGCTTCGTGAGAGTAGCTAGCAGGGGAAGATCCCCCAATGCATTAAAAAATAAAATCTGAAAGGAAAAAAAATATTAAATTGTCCAACAATAGCTTAAAAGTTATACTTGTGATTTTTAATAAGCCAATCTCAAGCATATTTGCTAGTAAATACGCTATCGTGGAAGTTATTTATTTATCTGCTATATTTAGTATATCTTTCTTTTTCTGCATCCTTTCATCGTGGAATAGAAGATTTGATTTTCCTAATTACTACTCACACATTATTTTTGTCTTTTAACCCATACAACATTTATATCTGTTAATATTTCAGTGATGTTATCCAACAATAATGCTCTTTTATTGGATCTGCCTTTCTTTGTGTCATTTGGTTGGGTACATTCAATACTATAATATAGATTTGGCCTTTTATTTTTCAGCTCCTATATATTTAGCCGTAAAAGAAAGTCGCTACATCAAAGAAGGCGAAAAAAAGGCCCGCGTCACAGAGTGTGATCTAATCGCACCTTAAATATAGAGACAACTAACCTAAATGTAACATGAGAGTGGATAGATAATTGCGCGCACCAACCCCCCCCCTTCCCCCCCCCACCCCCCACCCAAAAGTTGCTTTTTTTATCTTTGAAATTATGAGGAAAACTTTATTTATAAAAAGAAAAAATAAGCATTATGTTTATTTGTAAAAAAATCTCTCCTGGTGGATAAGTTTGCCACTGAATGTATATTAAATTCTATTAAAGTGTTTAATAAATGACAATACATGAATTTAAGGCGTTATGTTGCAAACTGATAAAAAAATTTCATTTAAAAAATAAACAAATAATTCAAGACAATCATTCATTTGACAAATATTATACACACACTCACACACAGTTACCGTTTTAAAGCTTAATTCACTATTAGATATTAATATTTATTAATTTTATTCCTTCCCTTCATGTTTTTTCCTAAAAATACATCCTTGTGTAGTAATCTTTAAATGTATTATTTAAAGATAGAGGGCAGCACTAAATTTGATCCATTAGTAAATACTTTGGAAGTCATTAAATGTGTTATTCAACGATAGAGGGAGCACTTTCTGTTCCGTTAGTCAATATACTACAATTTTACTATTTCAACCTGCTTACACTATATATTTTTGCTCCATGGTAGATTTTTACTTAAATATTTTTGGCGACATATGCAAATCATTCCTTATACATTTTACGCTGTTTCATTTATGCCACGTAGGATCTTCAATTGGTAATATGCTTTTTTAAAATCCATTTTAATCCTTTATATATATATATATATATATATATATATATATATAAAACCTATAACCATTAAATAAACATTACCGACCACCAACAAAAACTGTGATATTATGAATAAAGTGACAATAACAAATACACCCCCCCCCCTCCCCCAACACACTTAACATGGATACCAAAAACATAGTAAAAAACAGCAGAAATTGAATAACAGAAATGAAAATATATATATATACCAGCTTTTATGTATAAAGTATAGTCCCTTGTACTATCTTACGAGTATTAATATGGAAGAAAAAAAAGAAAAATATGGATATTGATAAAAATAATTGGAAAAAAAATATATATCCAATGTTATTTCTGTTTCTGTTCTGGATTTATTGTGTACTATAACCCTTATTTTGCAGTTTTTAGTTAGTTGTGGTTAATGCGAAGATGAAACCGTACATCTTATTTGTGGAAATTAAAGTAATTTGGGAATGATGATTATGTCTTGGTTCCACAAATATTTCCATTTTTCCAATGTTTACTGAATTTTCAATTCCTTGTCGCACTTGTTATAAGCATCTGTTTCAAAGATTTTTATAATATATATATATCTATATATGCATATATATACATAAAACCGTTATAAACCAACACAAATGATCATTTATAATTGTGAATATGCAAATTAATAATGAAGTTTTATCGTTTATAAAAAAAATTCCTAAATATATTATTATACCAAGCGAGATATTGAGACTTATACTGTAAAAAATCCATGAAGGAGTATTCATACTACTTTGATCATATTCATACAAATCAGAAATGAACGAATCATGCATTTAAAAAAAATTAAAAAATAAATAGGGAAAAAATGATTAAATTATCCAACAATATTTTAAGGGTTATATTTGCGATTTTTAATAAGCAAGTCTCAAGCGTATTTGCTAGAAAATAAGTTATTTTTGCTTGTGGGAAATATTTATTCATCTATTGTACCTTTTTTCTACATTCTTTCATTGTCGAACAAAAGATTTGATTTTCCTAATTGCTATTCAAACTTTTTTTTTTACTCCAAACATTAACTATGTCTTTTCGTTAGCATTTAAGTAATGTTATCAAACAGTAATGATCTTCTTACTCTCTCTCTCTTTTTTTCCCTTTCGATTACATCTATTCAACACTATATTTCGCCTCTTATTTTTTAATTCATAAATATCTTTTGTCATAAACTATTAAATGTCGAGAAGGCTAACATAAATGTAACGGTGAGTAACATGAGAGGGAATTGATGATTGCGATTTTTTCCTCCTAGGAGAACCCGGAGTGATGTACTTGGCTCAGTTTTGTGACATCATTCGGCATTATCAGTTAGATTCCTGGTTACAGAGAAAGAAATGCAAATGCAATCTTTTTATACTCGATCTTCCTTCCTTTTTTTTTTTTGCATGAATTTCAACATATGGGGGAAATTATACTTTATTGTATATATATTTGCATGTTGTAAAATGATGCGATTACAATTTTCTTAAATTTTCTTTTCTTCTTTAATTCAATTTTGTATTTATATATATATTTTTTTTTCTATTATGGGTTCCAATACATTGTATTGGCAAGCAACAGACTAAATTTTGTTTATTTAGCTGCTTGTTATTCGAAATAATAAATTTTTCAGAAACACGTGATATTCTTGCCAACTGACAATTAAATACTATGTGTTGCTCTGGTTGTAATCTTTATTTTCCTTCTTTATGTTTTTATTACATTTTGTTCCCTTTGTAATTAACTCCTTTTTTCACAAAAGGGGAAGAGCCTAACTTACTTTTTTCCCTAAAGGGACTTTGTGCCATTAAATCTAATCAATCAATCAACTTACTTCAATTTTGTTTGATATCATCCGTATATTGAAAAATTTTTAGAATATCAATATTTTGAGATTTTCTAGTGGGTTTTACTTGACAAGAAGTTTTACATTATATCGCTCACCCACAAGAAAAGTGACACATCTCGACAAAAGTAAATTTCACAGGAAAGGCAAAAAAAAAAAAAAAAAAAAAAAAAAAAAAAAAAAAAAAAAAAAAAAAATTTGCATGACTTTGCTATAAGATGAAATTGCAGCACTTAGCGCTGCATGCAAGAATAAAAGCGTGCATAAAAGCATAAAACCCTTAAGACTGAAGACGTAGGATGAGGTTTGGAGGGTCCGATAATTTTACCTCCCCACACAATCCACCCCTCTTCTCTGGTCACAAATAGACATATAATGTAATAAAGAGTTTTTTCCGTGTAACTACAATTATGAAACTGTTTGTGCAGCAAGACACACCTATGACACCCGTATTAGTGGAATAAAACGCAAAATGAATTTTTGCGAGATGTGTCCCTTTACTTGCGTGTGAGCGTTGCGTTCTAGTATAATATTTAGCAATGTACAGCAGAGTCCCGATTATCCGAGTTAATATGGACCAAGTTCACCTCGGATAAGCCAAAAACTCGGATAAACCGGATTTACACAAATCGTTACCAACTAAGGGATGAAATATAAATTTTCACGTAATTCATTAATCTTTATGGTACTAGTAACATTTCTTTAATATACATTTCCGTTACTTTTAAGAAAAACGGGGAATGAAATTGCTTGTTTCAAAAAGCCCTTGATAGTTTGTTTGTTGAATGTCAATTTTGCTGCATTTGTTTTTTCAGTATTATGCTACTGCATAGCTATCAATTTCTAAAATTTCCCCTTATCACTAAAACTTACCCGTAAATTTTGCCTAATTCAATCGCCGAAATCTAACAATTGTCAACGATTAAATATGGCAAAAATATGTATTAAATTTTAGAGGTAACAAAAACCGTACAAATTGGCAGTTATGTGATTCTATTAGTGTCATGAAAATTGCAGATGTCTTCTTTCTGCTAAAAGTATTAAATAGCTGTTTTCAATCGAACTTATAACTTTGAAATGGACCATTTTCTTCTGATGGACTGATGGCTTCCATTACTATGAAACAACCATCATAAATGAAGTGTTAGGTGAAAATGAAAGAGCAGCCTTAAAAAGTTACAACTCTGATTTTCTGGTCAGAATGGGAAAAAAATGGCCGTATTTTTTTTTTTTTCTAATGGCTATTTTTTCCCACCCATTCTGACCAGAAAATCAGAGTTCTAACTTTTTACGACTGCTCTTTCATTTTCACCTAGCACATCATTTATAATGTTTGTTTCATAATAATGGAATCCATCAGTCCATCAGAAGAAAATAACTCGGTTAAAGCGGAAACTCGGTTAAGCAGGAATCGGGTAATCGGAGATCTACTGTATATGTTTTAGTATGCATTATATGTTTTAGTATAACAATTAATGTGTAATATTTCACCTGTCATCTTCATTAAGAAATTTGTTTGATATTGTTATTTAAACTTATTAGATAAATTTTGATTCAAATGTAATTATATATAGACACTATTTATTTATCAAAAACCTATCTTTGCAGATAATTGTTTGCCACTCACTACATCTTAATAAATATCAATAAAAGAACTAAAGTAGTAATGTTACAAACTGGCAAAAACGATGCGTTTAAAAAAGTAACCATAATTTATTAAAAGTATTCATTAGAAAAATTATTATTTTTTGAAAATTTTAAGATTATAGAGTGAAAAATTCATGAAGATGTATTTATGTTACATGTGAATTATGTATTTAAAAAATTCTAAATGAAAAAATATTTAAAGATATATATAAATATTATACAGACATACAAACAATGAATACAATAAACCCAACTGGAGTGAAAAATTAGCTAGAGCCAGGAATCGAACCCGGGACCACAGTATACAAGACTGCTGCTCTAACCACTGAGCTACTCCGGCCGATGCCTGAGTCTGCAATTTCTCACTAATAAACCGTGTTGGGGAAGTCACCAGCCATCTATACAACAGCCTTGGATGACCGGACAACGATGAATAGAATTTACTGTTACATCGATCTACGATAATTTCAATAAAACACTCATACTACAATATATATTAAAACACACATACACACATAAAATAACGCCTGCATTCAACAGTTAAAGGTATATATAAATATTATATAGACATACAAACAATAAATACAATAAACCCAACTATCGTAGTATCAACTATCGATAAAATAATTATCGTAGATCGATGTAATAGTAAATTCTATTCATCGTTGTCCGGTCATCCAAGGCTGTTGTATAGATGGCTGGTGACTTTCCCAACATGGTTTATTAGTGAGAAATTGCAGACTCAGGCATCGGCCGGAGTAGCTCAGTGGTTAGAGCAGCAGTCTTGTATACTGTGGTCCCGGGTTCGATTCCTGGCTCTGGCTAATTTTTCACTCCAGTTGGGTTTATTGTATTTATTGTTTGTATGTCTGTATAATATTTATATATACCTTTAACTGTTGAATGCAGGCGTTATTTATGTGTGTATGTGTGTTTTAATATATATTGTAGTATGAGTGTTTTATTATGAAAAAATATTGTTTAAATTATTCACCAATAACTTATGAGGTAAATTTGCAATTTTTAGTAAGCTAATCCTAAGCTATTTTAACTTGTGGAAGATATTTATTTATCTGTTGTCTTTTGTACCCTTAAAAAAAAAAAAAAAAAAAAAAAAAAAAAACCCTCTGATATGCTACTTGTTTTACTACAGTAACATTTACGTTCCTTCATCGTGGATCTGATTTTCCTAATTACAACTCAAATCTTTCCCCGCGTCTTTTTTTTTTCTTCTTTTTACTCCAAACAAGATTTTAGTGACGTTTGCAAGCAATCTGCTCTTTTTTCTCGCTTTGTCTCTCTGTGTGTCATTCGACTACGTTCATTAACGCTAGATTTTGCTTCTACTTATTTATTTATTTATGTATTTTAGATGATAAATCTTTAGCCATAAAGGATTAAATGTCGAGAAGGCTAATAACGCAAATGTAACGGTGAGTAACAGGAGAAAAGATAGATGATTTGCGGTTTTTTCCCTCCAAGTAGTGATGTACTTGACTCAGTATTGTAAGTTGTGACACCGGTCTGCATTATCAGTTAGATTCATGGTTACAGAGAAGGAAATGGAAATGCCTTCGTTCTATCTTTATATATCTACATTTTGCCCATACTGTGGCAAATTAATTCAGTTTAATCAAATTTTAAATGCATAATTTCATTGCTGCGTGTGCACATTTAATTGTGTATTTATATATTTCTTGTTCCATATATATATATATATATTACAGTAGAGTCCCGATTATCTGAGTCCAGCTTAACCGAGTTTTCGCTTTTCTTCTAATATTATTCTTCTGAGTTATTTTCTTCTGATGGATTGATGGCTCCCATTATTATGAAACAGCCATTATAAATGAAGTGTTTTTACGGCTGCTCTTTCATCTTCACCTAATACTTCATTTATAATAGCTGTTCCATAATAATGGGAGCCATCAGTCCCTCAGAAGAAAATGATCCATTCCAAAGGTATAAGTTCGATTGAAAAAAACTACTTAATACTTTGAGCAGAAAGAAGAGGCTACACCTGCAATTTTCATGACGTTGATAGAATTACATAGCTGCCAATTTGTACGATTTTGTAACCTCTAAAATTTAATACAGGTTTTTGCCATATTTAATCAATCGTTAACAATTGTTAGATTTCGGAGTTTGAATTAGGCAAAATTTACTGGTATGTTTTAGTAGTAAAGAAAAATCTTAGAAATTGATAGCTATGCAATAGCGTAATACTGCAGCGAAGAAAAAACTGCAACAAAATTGACATTCAACAAACAAAAAACTGTCAAGGGCTTTTTCAAATAAAATATTCTATTCCGATTTTTTCTTAAAAATAACGGAAATGTACATCAAACAAATGCTACTAGTACCATAAAAATAAATGAATTAAGGGCAAATTCATATTTTATCTTCTTAGTTGGTGACGATTTGTGTAAATCCGTTTTATCCGATTTTTTTTGCTTATCCGAGCTGAGCTTGGTTCATATTAACTCGGATAATCGGGATCCTACTGTATTTTAAATATTTATAGTGTACAAGTGATGCTTTTTTCACTGTTACTTTTTGAAATGCTTACAACTGAAATACCAAGCTTCAGATCTGTGAGAAAAGTATGTTGCACACTAACAGTCAAGACTTGTAATGGATGTAACAACCAACTGTTTATCAAATGTGCCTGGTGTGAAGAGGCCCTATGCTTTAAGCACTTTTACACTGACATCCATTTTCACCAATAACCAAGTGATCAGCCTAATGTCATAAATAGACCTACTGGTCATATTGTCTACAACGTCTTTACTAATTGCAACATTTGTGTCATAGCGGCCTTTTTCTGTATTAAAAAGTCCACATTCATAACATTCGAAGTCAAACAGTACATTTCTTTCATTGCATTATACAGCAACACATTGTCTATATTAACAACATTACGAACTCATGCCAATTACTCACAGTCACATTTGAAATTAGTTGGATGTGTCAATCCCAAAACTTTCTTCTATCTCATACATCTTAATATTTCAAAAAGTAGTTACGCATGTTAATACTTTAATATTATTAGTTCAATACTATACCAACTATGATTTTAATCTTAAATTTCTGCTTCAGTCAATTAATCAGAGTAAAACGAGTTAATCTAGATCATGATATTTATTAAAATCAATAGTTTTTCCTTATTCTGTTGTCATCAGCTGTTTGCGAATAGCTGGCTTAGCAGGATGCGCGTTCCTGTCACTGCACGAGCCGCCAATAGACAATAGAACTACGAAAAATCAAGAAAATTAGACAAAAATCGCTATTACAGCACCCCTTTCCGCGGAATATTTCGAAATTCAAGAATAACCTTCTGGCCATAGCCAAAAACATGCACAAAAATTTGGTTCTATTATATGCATATCTTTATACAGTTATTGATGGTACAATATTGAAAATAGCACAAAAATCGGTATTACATCGTCTCCTTCTGGCAGATACTTTTTTTTTCAAATTTAGGGAGGACTTGCTTACCATAGTCAAAAACATACACAAAAAGTTTGGTTCAATTCTATGCATATCTTCATACACTTTTCGATGGTACAATAATGAAAATATCACAGACATCACAATTATAGCCTCCCCTTCCGGCGGAATATTTCAAAATTGAATGAGGACCAGTTTGTCACAGCCAAAATCATACACAAAAAATTTGGTTCAATTCTACGCATAACTTCATACACTTTTCGATGGTACAATAATGGAAATGCTACAAAAATCGCTATGACAGCGCCTCCTTCCGGTGGAATTTTTCACATTCAGGGAGGGCCTGCTGGTCATAGCCAGAAACATACACAAAAAAAAATGGTTCAATTCTATGCATAACTTCATACACTTTTCGATGGTACAATATTGAAACTGGAACAAAAATCGCTATTACAGCACCCCCTTCAGGCGGAGTGTTTATAAATTGAAACAGAACCTGCTTGCCACAGCCAAAAACATACACAAAAATTTGGTTCAATTCCATACATAACTTCATACACCTTTCTATGGTACAATGGCGACATACGGACACACCGACAGACATTTAGTATAAACATGTTTTTGGGATCTCTGACCTCTAAAACGTGTAAATCCATCGAAAACCAGAAGTCGAAAAAACGTCGATTACAATACTTTCTTGTATTGAAGATAGAAGAAAGTAAAAATGCTTATTTATTTATTTATTTATTTATTTATTTATTTATTTATCAGTTAGTGGAATGCTTGTGCAAACTGCCTCGCAATGCCTGCGGTGTTCATTGCGGACGGGTGGTTACTTTGGATTTTTTGTTTCTCACGACAAGACCTCTCTAGAGATACCACTCTTATCAAAATCGGAGACTAGCACCTCAGGCAATTCCCTTCGTAGTAGATTAATAACTGAGCTTGATTTCATTTTTGGATCTAACTCTAATGCATAGTATTTGAAGTTTCAAACTTCGAGAAATAGTATATCTGGAAAGAGGCGAAGCCAACTTAGTACGATAGTAATAAGATATTTAGTATAATATAAGGAAAACTATTCTTCAGCTAACTAATGTATATATTTGCATAATATGGAATTATTTAATTATTTTGGAATATTAAAAAAATAATTCTGAAGACCCCCCCCCCTCCCCCTCCCCAAAAAATAAAAAATAAATAAATAAATAAAATAGATAAATAAATAAATAAAAATATTGATAGCATCGCTGTACTGATAAAAAAGTCTTACTAATAAAAATTAACTATTTTTATTTTGAAATTCTAAGTTATCCTAAGAAATGAAAGAATGTAACATGGAATTTATTCCAGTGTGCTAGGGGCACGCTGTTTTTATTCTCTTGTAGGTAGTATCTGAGGTAACTTTTATAATGATTTCTCAAAAAAGTACACTTTGTTACTTTTATATTGATAAAACTATGTTGTGGAATTGTTACATTGCTAAGTCTTATCAATTTAATATTTTAGTTGAAATAGTTACAAAATTTGAATTAAATCTGTATCCATAATATCTAAGCATTCTTTTTCATTAAATGGTTCATTAAGCAGTCATAGAATTTTGTTAATTGACTGATATATATTCTTTTTCGATATTGTACATTGATTAATATTTTGTAGGATTTAATTTTTTTGATTACACATTAGCGATGAGACATTCCACAATTTTTAAAAGTTCTTAGTTTTTGGAGGTAAAATAGGGTACAAAACATACAAAACACAGCAATGCATTTTTCAGAATGTTCATTCACAGAAACTTTATTGGCGGTGATGCCATAGGTGCATTTGCCCAGGGCGGTAAGATTTTTAAAGCATCATATAAAAATTTAGATTGAAATAAAGGAACAAAAAGATGCATTTATTGCACAAGATTAATATGCACGCAGGAGGAAATAACTTGTTGCCTTTTTAAAGGAGCTATAACAAAGGGCCCAAAGAGGGCCAACTGATAGTTAAGAGCAGGGCCCTAATATGAAAACTTGTTAAAAGGTCACATCTTAGCACTTCAGATCTTCAATTAGTTAAAATTAAGCATAGGGTATGAATTAATCATTGTGGAATAAAAACTTAAAGAAATGCATAAAAAATGGGGGGAAATGCTTAAAAGAGGGCCCTAGGGTCCCACTAAAAATAACAGGGTATTGGCTCAGGGAGAGGAGTCCAAGACTTAACTTTAAAATTTTGCATTGGGAATGTGAGAAAATTAGAGCATGAAAATGCATGCCGCACAAAAAGTTCAAAGGGCCCCGGATTGGGCCCTATGGGACCCTAGGGTGCCCCAGGATTTTAACTGGAATATAGAAACGGGAGAATAACTAAATGGAAAAAGGGTTCCAAAAATGAAGATAGGATTAAGAGGGGGCAATTTATTAACAATTTATCGTGCAAAAACTTCAAAGAGCCTTGTACTGGGTCCCAAAGTGCCATGGATTTAAGTGGTATGTAGTTGTGCATAAAGATATTTTTTAGTAGTTTTTAAAGTAATCAGAGGATGCTAGAACTATATTAAAGAAAATTACAAGCATTTCGGATCATTTTTAAAGAAGCTGCACCAAAGGCCCGAAGAAGGCGATTAATATTCAAAATTGGTGGTAGCTGAAGTCTGATTTTTTTTCTTTGTCGTTCATGTCGTAGCTGGACAGCCTAAGAAGTTTTTTTAAAAAAAATCTAGTGAATCGGACAATTTTAAAGGGAGCTATAATAGGGGGACTAAAAGGGGCCAACTGATAGTTGAGAGAAGGACCCTAACATGAAAACATGTTAAAATATTTTAGTACTTAACGTTTTACATCTTCTATTAGTCAAAATTAAGCATAGAGTATGGATTATTCATTAGAATAATATTTTAAAGAAATGCGCAAAAAAATGGCAAATGCTTAAAAAAGAGCCCTAGGTCCTCAATAAAAATATAAAAGTGTTGGTCCGGGGGGAAGAGTCCAAGACTCAAATTTTAAATTACGCATTGAGAAAGTGAGAAAATTACGGGTTGAAAAATGCATGGCACACAAAAAGTTCAAGTGTCCCTGGATTGGGCCCTACGGGACTCTAGACGGGCTCAGGGTCTTAACTAGAATGTAGAAACCGGAGAATACTAAATGGAAAAAGAATCCCAAAAATGAAGATCGGATTAAAAGGAAGCAATTCATTGAAAACTTAGCGTGCAAAAATTTCAAGGGGCCCTGTAGCGGACCCCAAGCGTGCCAGAGTCTTAAAGCATTAACTTCAGTTTAAACTGAAATGTAGAAATGGGGTAGAATCTGAATGAAGAATTCGCCCCTAAAACGAAGAAAATCGGACAGAAAGAAGGCATGTTATTAACAGTTTAGTGCATAAATCTTAAAGTGGCCCCAGGGGTCCCGGCTCATAAAAAATTTTCGTGGTTATAATATATTACTATTATTTTCTATATTAAGAAATATTTATCTTTTTTATAGTACAGAAAAGATCTAAATTTGGCAAATGGTTTTTGTTTCACAACTCTAGGAAATAAAAATAAAAGTCTAAGAATATGTCACTCACTCACCACATTCGCTGGTATAAATAAACTTTTACTATTGGCCATAAACAGATATTTACTCGCCATTTGGCAAGAGACGAGTGTCATTCGCTAAGACGGCTCGTAAATTTGGAAACTGTGCTATAATCTGTACATGGCATATCATTTTTACTTATTACTTATACGGTCGGGCTCGGTTATAACGAGGAGGAAAGGGCTAACGTATTCATTAGTTCAAATATTATGCATTGTCTGTTGGAATAAAAAATAAACTTAGTGGTAGAGATACTTTTACTTCCTTTAATTAAAGGTATAAAAATAAATTGGCAATTACAAATCATCAATTTCGGCAATGATGTAAATGCTATAAACTTATGTTTTCTTAAAAAGGATCATTCTTTAAAAATACTACTTTTTTTATGTATCTGCAGATTCTTTGCTCGTTATATCTTATACTTACTTGTCATAACAAAGTTTCTCGTAATATTTTTTTACACTTAACCAACTATTTACTAACTCATTCCTCCTTAAAACCGTTATATCTGACCTCGCTATAACTGAGTTCGACTGTACATATTTTATGTTGCACTGATTTCTCGAGAAACCTGACTGAAACATGTTACATAAAAAAATATTTATATATTAATACTCCTAACACCATATTTATGAAAGTACGTAGAAGCTGATATAAAATCGAATCTACTCCAACACTTCCTTTTTTTTCTCCCAATAAGTTCTACTCCATCCTGAATGCATCGATGAATATTTTAACCATTTGTCAAGATCCAGCACACGTGGCGAATCCTATTTTTCTTTTCAAAGTTGTGCAAACGTACGATCAGAATTCTTTTTCCTGGGTGATACCAGAACGTATTTTATTCTTTCGCTCATCTAAACTTTCTATCTTGCAGATTCCATCTTTGGGTAGATCTCTCTTCTCCTGGTAATAGTTCAGAATCAAAGCTATGATTCTCCATGACCGTTTCCATAGCAACCACAGCAAGGAAGAATCTTTGTTGCATCAGGCGCCGCCACTAAAGTTTATTACATAAATCTGAGTTATATATGCGGAAACACTATTCGCAAAATTTTAACTGCTTTAATCTGCAAAAATAAAATAAAATAGCCGACTGCGCGTGCAAATTATTTAGTTATTAATTCTTGTCTGTTATTTATTGTATTTTAAGGAATTAAAACTGGCACCGGATAACTTTTTCACTATGTTAATATAGTAGCTATTATTTCACAACATTCATGGTAGTCACATAATTTATTATTCTATAATTAAAATATTTGTATTCTTTAACTAAACACTTACAAATAAAATGAATCTAGAGTTTCAAATTTTTTCATAAATTGCACTGGAAGTAATCGACAACAAACAGCGATAGTGTATTTAAATAGTTTTCCCATATAATGTCAAAAACGAGTATCTTTATCGTCTAATTATGACATTAAATGACAGAAAATTTCAAAATAAATTTTCCTTATACATGCAGAAATACACATATACATACATATATAATTTCCAGTGAATCATCCTGTGGGATTAAAAGTAATAATAACAGCTAAATGAGCCCAAAAATATAATAATAATTAATATATATATATACATGTGTGTGTGAGTGTGTGGATAGATAGATGTATGTATTTGGAACACATGAAGAATACTAACAGGGAACCAATTAAAAATTAGAATAAAAAAAAGAATATAATCTAATATTCAAAAGGAATTTTTTTTAATATATATAAATATGTATATTTATAATTACATGTGCAAATATAACAGAATAATTTGAAAGTATAACACAATAGGAAAAACAATCATGAAATTCTAACGAATCACCGCAGGGAAAGTTAAGTAATTATAACAGAGATATTCAAATTTAATAGAGAGAATGAATCACTGGATTTATGATATTAAGTTTTTATGGCTTTGGCTTGTTTTGTCTGCTATCTGATTGGCTGACTGACCATGCTCTAACTTCCGAAAATATATTCGAATTGCCATGTAATTGATAAATGTTGTTGAAGTTTACTATAGCATGACCCGTTATTCTAAACGAATCATGTAGCATTTATTGTCAATTTTCAGGAACACTTAAAATAATTCTATACTTTATGGTGAATGAGGAAAAATCATTTGCAGCGCATTATAATCATGCTACAGTATTTCAAACATAATGAAATTGACATGCATATCTATAAGATGCACTAAAACATGTGTTTGTAGAATATGGACTGTAAGGCATTTATCATTCACTTACAGGTTCACACAAAATTATTCCGTTGCATAAATATCTAAGGGGGGAAATCGTCTCAATGTATTTTTATTATGTTACAGTATTTCAAACATAATGAAATTTATATACATTACTGAAGTGCAGTAAAATATGCTTACAGTAAATTATGGCGTACACTTATTATACATTTTCAAGGACACAGAAAATAATTCCCCTACAGTACTCCATCTATCAGTGATAATTGCTGGAAGTGAGTTTTCAGTTATGGTATGAAATTTTAATTTTAACTAAAATTTTGCATATTACGCGGTGTGTATAAATTCTACAAATCATATGCAAGACTGCACAAAATAATTCGCATGTATAACTGTCTAAGGGCGTGAATTTCTTATTGAGGTTTTTAACTGTGTTATGCATTTTCCTTCGGAACTATAATTTAGTGCACTAAGAGATGTTTGTAGAACATAAATAAATGCATATACATGGCTATGCAAATAATTGGATATATTGAAGTCTATGTGTGTCTATGTTTGCTGAAAGTACATTTTTAATTGTGCTATGTGTGTTTTAACTGATTTAAATTTTAGCTTAATATAGTTTGTGCTTAAAATATTCGATTTTGGCGCAGCATGTCCCTTACGCGATTTTGCGCCATAAAACCTCATATAACCAACCATTAGCTTAATGTAGTTTATGCTTAAAATATTCGATTAATATTTACTTAATCAATAGTCCAAATCTTTCAAAGCATGCTCCAGCATGTCTACATGAAATTTTGCAATTGCCTTTAATGAATTCTAACAGAAAATCTAACAAGGACATCTACCCCGGAATTCCAATTTTTGCTTACACATTTAAAAATCCATGTTTGTCTAAGAAACACTGCATTTAATGAATTCTAAAAGAAAATCTAACAAAGACATCTACCTCGGAATTCCATTTTTTGCTTACAAATTTAAAAATCCATCCATGTTTATCTAAAAAACATAAACTTGACTCATAAAGAAAGAAAGCTTTATGTGCTGTTGTTATATGTAAAAGCAACATAACTTGGCTATCTTATTTCTTTCAGATCTTTTAAAATGTGAAAATTGTAAAGCTAATTATCATTCATCCGAAGGACATTTCTCTCATATTGTGCAAAATATATATCTGAATTTCTGAATTTGCCCGATTTTATCCTTCTCCAAATATTTGTCCGTGAAACAGTTGATCGATTAAATTCAGAAGTTGCCGTTTCCAGAAGTACCGTACTCCAAAATTTACCGTTATTTGTGAAGGAAAAAATGTCGGCTAAAGTAATTTTAAACAAGCCTTCCCATGCAAAAACAACTGTAAACAACAATTTTGACGTAAATACAACTATAAAAAAAAGGCTTCTTAATACTCCAAAATCCTTTAAAGTTATTATAATTTCAAGCGGAACATTTTTATAATGGATTGTATCTGTCAAACCTAAGTTTCTATCTTTATAAACTACCAGGATTTTTTACTTGAGAGAGATGTATAAAATTATTGCTCTTGAAATTAATCACTTTTAATAGCAATTCTCGTGAGTTAAGAAATTTTATTTTGATATCAGAATTCAGTTATTTCTTTCATATTTCTAATCCATTCATATAAACATCTGCGACATACTTTTCCCAAATAAAAGCAACAATAATAAAACAAAAAGTACAATCGAGAAACTCGAATCGATGCTGTCAGATTCTGGAGGGTGTTGCTCGTTTAAAAGCTGCATCTGGATTCGCCCGCCAAATTCGCGCTTCCTAAAACTTGTCAGCGAAACGGCTCATCGATTAATTTCAGAAGGTGCAGTTATGAATATATCATACTCCAGGAGTTACCTATATTTGTATAGAAAATAAAATTAAGCTAAAATATCTTTAAACAGGCTTCTTAGGCCTGAGGCAACAGCAGCTGTAAACAAGGATCCTGAAGTAAAAACAACTGTTAAACAAACATTCTCAATACTCTAGATTGCACTTTGAAAGACAGGTTCAAAAGGGAGATTTTTATGAAATCATGAAACTGTCAGACTTAAGTTTCTATCTTTGCGAATTACACGGATTTTTGCTTTCTTCTGTCTTTACAAGAAGAAAGAATTGGATTCATGAAAAATTTCGAATTCCGGTTTTCGACGGGTTTACACGTTTTAGGGGTCAGAGAACCCGAATAACATGTTTTTACAAAATGTCTGTCTGTCTGTGTGTGACACAAATTTTATGGGCGCTCTGTCTCAAGAATTAATGAATGGAATTTAATAAAACTTTATATTCAGATAGTCCTTGAGATAAACTGGTGCTGATTACTTTTTGGCGTAAATCGCCCAACAGGTGGCGCTGCTATACTGCATTTTTCACGATTTCCGCAATAGCTATACTTCAAGAACTAATGCACGGATTTTTGTAAAACTTCAGATTCCGTTAGTCCTTGATATAATTTGGTGCTGATTACTTTTTAATGGAAATCGCCCAACAGGAGGTGCTGTTATGCGGCATTATTCATGATTATCGCATTAGCTCTATCTCAAGAACTCATGCACGAATTTTCACCAAACTTCAGATTCAGTTAGTTCCTGATATAAATTAGTACTGTTTAGTTTTTAGTGAATCGTCCAACAGGTGGCGCTGTTAGGCTGCACTTATCACGATTTCAGCAAGAACTGTATCTCAAGGACCAATGCATGAATTTTCATCAAACTTCAGATTCAGTTAGTCCCTGATATAAATTGGTCCTGATTAGTTTTTGCAGTAAATTGACCAATAGGTGGCGCTACTATGTAGATTTTTTTACGATTTCCGCGATAGTTATACCTCAAAATCTAATGCACGGATTTTCATCCAACTTCAGATTCAGCTACAACTTGACATAAGTTGTCGCTGATTAGATTTTGGGGTAAATCACCTAACCAGTGGCACTGACATGCTTTATTTTTCAGGAAATATTAACATGTATGAGACAGAAGAAAGTTTTGGGATTGCCACATCCGACTAGTTTTTTATTGTTATTATTTGTTTGATGAAGATATGTATAAAACTAGAAAACAGGAATTCTGCTTTTGCAGAATTTAGTGTCGCCCCCGATGACAAAAAAATATATGTATATAAATATAGATACAGTAGAATCCCGATTATCCGAGTTAATCGAACTTATACCTTTGGAATGGATAATTTTCTTCTGATGGACTGATGGCTTCCATTATTATGAAACAGTCATTATAAATGAAGTGTTGGGTGAAGATGAAAGAGCAGCCATAAAAAGTTAGAACTCTGATTTTCTGGTCAGAATGGGGGTGGGGGAATGGCCATAATTTTTTTTAATTATGCCCCCCCCCCTCCCCCCCCCCCATTCTGACTAGAAAATCAGAGTTCTAACTTTTTACGGCTGCTCTTTCATCTTCATCCAGCACTTCATTTATAATGACTATTTCATAATATTGGAAGCCATCAGTCCATCAAAAGAAAATAACTCGGTGAAAGCGAAAACTCCGATAATCGGGACTCTAATGTAGTTCAGTTTTAAGACCTATAACACGCAATTTTACTTTACATAAAGTGACGTCATCCACATCCGCTGAATAATTCATTTTGCAATCCAGTGTTAAACAACATCTACAGTAAAGTGCGCTTAGGACGTCACTATCGCTGAATAATACACAAATCCCCCCCCCCCCCAAAAAAAAGGAGATTTCGTCATTCAAAAAATCGTCTATCTAAAGATTTACAGGCCTTCATTTGTTTGTATTATTAAAATAGATATTTAAAATTAAATTTTGTTTCTAATAGCTCCCTGTTTTATCAGAAATCCTTCATTTATATGTTTTCAAAATAGCACGCATTTTAATTTTTTTTTTTTTTCAGTTTGCATGGGAAAACGGCAACAAAAAGATATAATTGCTATTTTTCTTTCACTTTCTACAGAAATGGAATTCTTCCGTTGCCAAAATTAAGCAAATGGCACTAAAAACTACAAAAAAAAAAAATTAATATCTCAAAAATGAATGGAGATGAAGTTTTCAAACAAATCTCATTTAAAAGTACTTTTTTTTTCGAATACGACGGTATAAAAATTGAAAATGTGCGATGCTTAGAAGCTTAAAAAAATTGCTATAGAGTATTTAATCGTACTGCTTTGTTTTACGGCTGGCTTCTGTAAGGTAACGTTATTTTTTGGAGACTACACAAAATAAGCTGGGCGAAAGAAATAGCATACCGTACCGCGGGCTAATAGCTTCCGGAAAAGATGCATACAGTTGCTTCTGGATTAAGTTCTTTTCTCACACATTCCTAATCAATTCGTATAAACATTTGCGACATTCCCAATTAAAAGCCGCATTTATAAACTATGAAGCAATCGAATGGACGCTGTCAATTTCCGAAGGGCATTGCTCTCATGTCGTGCAAAAGCTGCAATCCGAATTCGTCCGATCTTGCCCTCCTCCAAGAATCTGTCAGCGGAGCGACCCGTCGATAATTGTGTGTCCAGCCGATATGTCTTGGGACAGCCGGGCGTAATAACTTTAGGTGACAAGCTCTTTCGTTATGTTTATTCTTACCCTGGAGGATATTTCCTGACAAATCATTCTAACTCAGTTTCGTATTATTTATATCATCCTGTTATTATGATTATTTTATGCATGAGAGAGATATTTAAGGCGGAGATTGTAGCACATGTGCTGAGATAGACCCTCTACATGATTTTCTTTTCTTGTAAAATATATTTTTAAAACTACAGTAATCCAAACTACAGTAATCCAAACTACAGTAATCCAAACTACAGTACCCTCTAATCTGCGACTCTATAATCCGCAAACGCCTATAATCCGCACTATATTTCAGATGTACACAAACAGTTAAAATATTTTTTAAACCAAGATAACGTACATTTTGATCACAATAAAAGTTTGCTGATCTGATGAATTTATTAAAAATTTTAATAAATGTTAAATGCTTTAAAATTTTTTTATGTATTTCTGCATTTATTAGAAGGAAATGTTCTGGGTATCTTGTAAATAATTATTAGACTGCTATATTTTGAACACATTTGTTGGCTATATAAAAGGTAGAATTGTTTTTGAAGAGAAGTTACCTCTTTTATATTTGTTTTAGAAAAACAAACTTTTGTAACAGATCAAGAAATGCTGATTCTTAAAAGGCTTTAAGATTAAACTGCAGAGCATAAATTAAAAGCTATAAAGCAAACCATTGTCACTGTGATATTTGAGATTTAAAAATAACTAGAAATGTTTCGATTAATTTTGTATTATTATATCATTTAAACTTATTTTTAATATTGAATATAATTTTTTATATAAAAAAGCAATTTTTTTCATTTCCGTGTTATTTATTTACAATGTGATTACTATATTTGTTGATAAATTCCAAATATTAGAATGTAAACAAAGAAATGACTTATAATCCGTAAAATTCTATAATCTGCAAAACTCTTGGTCCCGACCTGTGCGAATTAGATGAAGTGTACTGTATATCAATTTAATAAATAAAGACACACAACCTTGCTTAATGGTACACAAAACACGAACTTTAATAAGCTAAAAGATAAATTCTACATTTCGGGCTGTTTCTACAGCCGTCTTTGTTATTTGGACTTATTTCATTAATAAGTATTTATTTTCACTGGATAGCACCACTACATTTTTGTTTTCATATCTTTAGTCAATATTCAACAAATTGTCTCTCGCACAGGAAGCCTTCATCTCTAAGTTTTTAGCCATTTAACCATCATATTTTTCCTGAAGACGGCTATAGAAACAACTCGAAACGTAGACTTTATCTTTTAGCTTATAAAGCTCGTGTTTTGCGTACCATTAAGCAAGGTTGTGTGTCTTTATTTATTATATTTTATGGTGCAATTGTCCAGTATATGTTATATCAATTTAGTTTAACTAAATAAAATTAAAATAATTTTACTATTTACAAGTGAAATAGAAATGCCCTTTTGCGTAAAGCATCATATTATGTAATATATAAAGGATGCGTCTGGTGAATTTTTCTTTTTATTTTTAGTATTAATTCCCACCAAAATCTTCGCGGAATATGACAACAACACGTGAACGAAAAAAATAATTCAGGAATCTACGATGAAAATTATAGTTTGACAAGTGCGATACTAATATAAAATATAAAAATAATCACGAGTTGTAGCCCTGATATATTAAAATACATCGTTCATTACTGACAACAGCAACTCTGAAGTAAAAGAGTATCTGTTGCTTTCAGGTTGCATTTTTACTTTCTTCTAGCTTTACAAGTAGAAAGTACTGGATTCGTGAAAAATTTCGAATTCAGATTTTTATTGATTTATATGTTTTAGAAGGTCCTGAACACAATTTGATGGTTTTTAAAAAATGTCTGCCTACATGTGACAAAAATTTTGTGGGCGCTTTATCTTAAGAACTAATGCATGGAATGTCACAAAACTTTAGATTCAGTTAAGCCTTGATATAAACTGGCGCTGATTAGTTTTTGGTGCACATCGCCCAACAGGTAGCGCTGTTGTGCTGCATTTTGTACGATTTCCGCAATCTCAAGAACTAATACACGGATTTTATCAAACTTTAGATTCAGTTAGACGTTCGCGTAAGCTGTTACTGATTAGGTTTTGGTGTAAATCGCACAACAGGTGGTGCTGTTACGCTAATTTTTTCACGATTTTCGCAAAACCTATATCTCAAAAACTAATGCACTCAATTTAATCAAACTTATTATTCTGTTACATTTTCACGTAAGCAGATCCTTATTAGACTTGGGTCTATATTTAACAACAGGTGTTGATGATATGCTCTTTGTGTTAAAATTTTGATTGCGGACATTTAAGAGGGTGGGTTCCAAAATTCAGTGATTGTTTTAAACAATGCGATACTTATATCTCCTTGTTAAATGCATCCAATTCAATGAACCTATATATCTTTAGAATTCTCATGATGGGCATAGATTGTCAATAAATTTTGGCACTGTGGTGGCGAATTTTGAATTATTAATATGTATGAGATAGAAGAAAATTTTGGGATTGGCACGTCTGATTAGTTTGTTAAGTTTTTTAAATGATAAATTTTAAATGATAAATTTTTAAATGATAAATGTTTTTTGAATGACTGTTTCAGCCATTCAAATGGGAAAAATCATGCGCGCAATGCATGCAAGAATAATTCCTTCGTAAAAATTGTATTATCTTTAAAAATAAAATTTGAAAAACTATATATGTGTATATCTTTTTTTAATAATTTTAATTCATAAAATAAATCGTTCCTAACATGTGTTTTAAATTTTATAATTAAAAGTTAATTAGTTAAAGAGTGACTGCAATTTTTACAGAGGTCATTTTTCCATGTACTTTGTTGGCTCAAAGGATACCTGACCCCTTAATAGCTACCTTTAGAAATTTTGAGGCTTGTACTATTTTTTTCAGGTATCAAAGTACATTTATATGGCATTGATAATATTTATATAAATCAGAAACTGCAGTAGACTAGCGACTCGCTTATAAAGAGTCTCTAGAGTTTTGAATGTGAACGTGACGTCAAACATTTAACCCGTGTGCGCATACTTAACTTTTTCCCTAATTTTTCGAAGTGTGTTTGAAGCTCTTGAAATCTATGGCTGCTGTTTTTCGCTGGTTTATGCAAATTAGGCTTCGTCGCTCAATCTGCGGGGGATAAAAGCAAAACGAGATGCAAAAGTTTGTGTCGTCGGATTTGGGTCGAGTCCTGCCTATCTGAATTACAAGGCTTGCATATATTTTTTAAATTAAATTTACTTTTTAAAAAAAATAAATTGTAAAAGTATTTATTATAATTTTTAAATAAATTATAAAAGTACATTATATATATTATTATACATATATATCGCTCACCCGCAATAAAAGTGACAAATCTCGCAAAAATTCATTTTACTTTTTATTTTACTAATAGGTCGTACTTACTAATAGGTCGTAATATTACGTCTTCCTACGTAAAAAGTTTCATAAGTGTAGTTATACGGAAATCCCTTTCTTACGCTATATGTCCATTTGTGACCACAGAAAAGGGGTGAATTCTGGGGGGGGGGGGTAAAATTACCCAAACCTCAACCTATGCCTTCATTCTTAAGGGTTTTACGCTTTTATGCACTTTTTTATTCCTGCATGCAGAGACAAATGCTATAATTTCATGTTACAGTAAAATCATGCAACCCCCCCTCCTTTTTTTTTTGCCTCTCCTGTGAAATTTACTTTTGTCGAGATGTGTCGCTTTTCTTGCGGGAAAGCGATATATATTAGGTAGATTTCGTTCGAAATACTACCTATTGGGAT
This sequence comes from Maratus speciosus, assembly GCA_963932465.1. Lineage (NCBI taxonomy): Eukaryota > Metazoa > Arthropoda > Arachnida > Araneae > Salticidae > Maratus > Maratus speciosus. Next base: position 276,847,902 of record OZ010790.1, on the reverse strand, counting down.
CGTTCCTACGTTGGAATTTCTGAAAAAATTTTGCGGATCTACACCGATCATGACCCCTAGAACCCAAAACCACCCTCAGTAAAAAACTTTATCTATCTATCTATCTATCTATATCTATATACATATATATATATATATGTAAGGAATACGGGAACCCGTCATCGGGGGATTTTCTGACTCGGGGCGCTTTCGGGCATAGCGGCCCGCTCCGGACGTCCGGTACTGTGGTGGGGCGCTTGCGAAACATGGCTTGTTCATCGAACGTCATTGCCTTTCAAGTAGTCGTGGCATGTTCACTGTGGGCAAATATTGTTCAAGAAAAGGGGAGATAGAGTTCGTTTTGACCTGGTTTTATTGGGCCTTCTAGTTACAGGTGATCCTTCAAAACCCAGGTCCAGATGACTTGAGAGTGGTTCGCGGACCGCGTCCCAAACGCGCTGCCGAGGGCCGGCAGTTCTTTTAGCACATCATTGTTGTAAAAAGCCACGTGTTTTTCGTTGTCCCGTCTTAAATATGAATTATTTCCGCTAGAGTGCGGCACTACATAAATAGGAGGTGATCTAATTTAATAGGCTAAAAATTATCCAGGCATTATGACGTTTTATGGGTTCGGCATCTGGGATCTTTAGCCTCACCACAAAAACGGAGAATTGCGTTTACCTCAGCATTTTTATTCTTAACGATAGATGAATTTTGAAGCCTGAAAGTAATAAATGTTGGGTTGGAAAACCAAGTTAACAGGGGCAAATGACTACGGCATTTCAAAAGTTAAATAAAATTTGGGAGTTTTAAATTTTGAACTTTTACTTTTAAACTTTAAGTTTTAAAAAGCTTAAGTTTTAAAAAAGGTTTAATCTTTATCCTTTCATGTATATATATATATATATATATATATATATATCACTTCCTTCTGGACACGATAACTTCCACAATGCTGCACAAATCTCTCCCAAACTGATACATAAAATCAAAGGACATAAAATCTCGGTCAAGTTCGTTAATGGGCAAAATCGGACCAAGGGGATGGAAATAGGGAGGGGTTTTGTGAAAACCGAAAAAAAACCATAACTTCTTAATTTTTGTACTTATCAAATCAGTTTTAAGTTTTTATTACTTCTAAAAATAGGGCCAAAAGTTTATATATCACAGATTTTTGATAAAATTAAAAATGGGCTCAAGGGACGCAAAAATTAGGGTTTTTGGGAGAAAAGAATTCCTAACTTCGTCAATTCTCAAGATATCAAATCCAATTAATTTTATTATAAATCTCCTTAATATTATCTACAACTTTTATACTCACAAGTTTTTGATAGGACCAATTCGTACCGCAAAAAAAAAAAAAAATTTAAAAACGAAAACGAAAACAAAAAAGGGGGATTGAAGGAGAAAAATTTTCATAGCTCTGTCAATTCACAAGATATAAAATCTCCATGAATTTATCATATGTCTTCTTAATATTGTCTTCAACATTTATATAGACAAGTTTTTGATAGGACCAATTCTTACAGCAAAAACAAATTGAAAATACATAGCGGTTGAAGAAAAAAATCATCTTATTAAAGGTGTATTCAAATCCAAACTGCTTTTTTTCTTACTCATTTTTAAATTCCTTTCTGCTCTCAAACGCATCCAGTTGGTAGATTCTCTTATTCAGAAACTATATAATGTACCGTAATGATCGATTTTTTGATCGAGGCAGAATATATTTCAAAAAAGTGATGTCAAAGAGGGCATTTTGAACAGAATTTCCCGAAGCGATTGTGTTAGAAACGAAAAATATTGCCCTACTGAGAAAATAATTGTTTATTAATCAAGGTTTAATTAATTGAAAGAAAAATAAAAACACAGGTCGCTTATAAGTCTTTTCAAAAATCACGTCAGCAAGTTTCATATTCTTTTTATTAAAAATGAATCTGATAATGTGACAGAAAATTTCGAGTTGTTGAGCATGGAAAAGTATTTTTTTAAATACCGCCTTAACATGATTCTGATAAAAATGAAATAAAAACTCGTCAAAAGCAGACAGATAAAACTGTTAAAGTGGATTTATATCTAATCATGATGTAGTTTTTGTTAGTGAAATTAGTATACTTAACTTCGAAATCTACCTCTGCCTGTAGGCCGGGCCGGCAGGGATTTTTAGTTATTGAATTAGTTAATGATACCGCTTAGTCGCCGTGTAATCGAGGCTAAATTTGTGGAGTAACTCTGGCACGGACCTGCTCGATTAGTCTAAATAAAGGTCTTTTAACTTTAAATCTGAGTTATGAATGATGGAGGATAGAAGCATAAATTTGTGGCACGTGTAAGCTAATTCTTAGCTTGTGTAGTATGTGGTTGCCAGTTTGTAAGATATTTTGGATTATAGCCTGAGAAAATAATAGTTTGTTGACAACCACTGGTTGTTGAATTTAGCAAAAGTTATATTATATTGGTGGTTTGAGCAATGTTTACTTTGCAGCTAAAAGCAATACATTAGGTTGGAAAATCGTTACTGATTTGAACTATCGGAAAATTTTATGTAAGTAGATTTTTTTTTTTTCATAATCTGTTAGTTATTGAATAAGTGACTGATACCGCTTAGTCGCCGTGTAATCTAGGGTAAATTTGTGGAGTGACTCTGCCACGTCCCTGCCATCTTAATTTAAATAAATGTGGTTTAACTTTAAATCTGAGTTATGAATGATATTTTAAGGCGGGTTCGTTACAAAGTGAGTAAATTAAGCATTAAAAAAAATAATAATAAAATCTAAAAAATAATAAGTTAAGTTATCCAACAATACTTAATTTTGCGGTTTTTAATAAGTCAGTCTTGAACACATTTCTTAGAAACTTATCCACCTTTCCGCTTGTGGAAGACATTTATTTATTCTTTGTCTTTAATAAATTCTTATAAAATTTGTGATCATGTATTGTTCGCAGGGATCTGATTACCGCACAGGCCGACTAGGCTGTACTCTTTGGCCAACCTCAGACGAGGACCCCAAAATCAGAGAAATGAAAATAATAAAAGTAAAATTAAAAAAAAAAAAATCTTAAATATCCTAAAAAAACATTTAATTTCAAGCTCCGATATCTGAGTAACAAATACCCCAATAACCTAAGTTACCTTGCCTATATTTTTCTTTTCTCTGGAAACAGATTAAATTTGGTATGTTACAAACAAAATATCAGAATTTATCAGATTTTTTTTTTCAAAGAAATATTTAAGATATTATAGAATAAGACAGCAAAACAAAATTTAAGTTAATTTTGCCCCTTTTTTAGCTTGTTATGGCTTATGCAAGGAAGAAACCGTACATATTATTTGTGAAACTGAAGGTAATTTTGGCCTGATGATTCCGCCTTGGTTCCACAAATATTTCCATTTTTCCAAAGTTTACTATATTTTCCATTCCTTGTTCACTGGTTATGATGATCTGTTTCAAAGAATTTTATAAAGGTTAATATACCATTTTTAATTTGCATAAAAATTCATTTATAACTTGTATATTCACAATTGTTGATAATAATTTGTATTGATTTGTAATGATCATATATATATATATATATGTATTTGTGTATATATATATATATATAGCATATATATATGTATATATGTGTGTGTGTGTGTACTTTTGTAATTTATTTAAAATCTATAACAAATACTTTTCCTATTTATTTTTTAAAAAATTCCAATTTAATTAAAAAAAATACGTTTTAAATTTATGTAAAATTAAACATCATTCTAAGTTATTTTAAAATTAAAAAAATATATATTTCTAATTTATTTTAGAAATATATTTTTCCATGTGTAAAATAATATATGTATATATATATATACATATACATATATATATATATATATATATAATATATATATATATATACTTATTTAATTACCAAATTGCTATTATTTAGTTAAAACTAGAGAAAAATACTTTACTAATTTATTTTAAAATATTGATTTCCAATTTATTTGAAGATTAAAAACAAAAAATATTTTTTTAATATGTAGAGAGGAAAAGAAACACATAAATTTTTAATTTCTGAATTGCTATTTTGAAACATTATAATACTTTTTAACTTGTTTATAAATAAAAAATACCCTTTCCATTAAAAAAAATAATACGTTTTTAATTCATGTAAAGACAAAAAATACTTTTATAGTTTATTTTAAAATTAAAAAATATATTTTTAATTTATCATTTTTTTACATCTAATTTATTTAAAGAGGAAAAAAAAATATATATTCCATGTTTAACATTAAAAATATGTATGTAAATATTTAATTTCTGAATTGCTATTATTTTGTATTACAAACTGTGCATTAAAAACAATAACGATGAATTATCCCAACTCTAAATGCTTCTTTTTTAATTAAAGCTGCTTTAAAGCAATACAAAAGTAATAATTTACAGCGCAGAAATTTAAATAGATCCATTCACTTTGTACGCCACCGCTACAGAACGAACTAAATTGATTTTTTCTTCAGTGTATTTAGTTTCAAACTAAGCGCATTGATTTTTGATTACGAGCAGTTCCAAACGCAATCAATGCACTGAGAGACTTTGCGAGCGGTCAATATGAAAACTAACTGCACACGAGTTCAGCGAGTTTCTACTTTACAAATGCGTCCAAGTAACATAAAAATCCGTTTAGCAGAACGTGAGTCAAAAGAGTTCAGAATCAAATTTCCATTCATAATCGGGTTGGCCTAATTATAGAACTTTCTCTCTTAGCTCTATAACTAAGCAACGTAAAACGATGTGTTATACTCTAAAACCTTCTCCCAAAAATTATCTTACTGACAATTTAAGTCCCATAAAAATTCGTTGAAAAGAAAGAGTTACAAACATTCGGAATAAAATTCTCATAAATACTAGATTTATTTATTTATTTATTTTTATTTACTTTTTTATTGTAATATATCACATACAAAATTTATTTGTTGAAAATTTTGAACTTTACTATAAATATTAAGAATATGACAAATATTCAACTGGTATTGTTTTGTATTGGATCGTGCGATATTTACGCTTAATTTCGTTATAGTAAATTCTAGATAGATTATCTCATACCATATATACAAACAATTGTAGTTCATAATAGAGCACTTCATTGTTTTATGTGGACAAAATAAACAAACCTACAAAAAAAGAAAAGAAAATATTGATATATCTCCCAGGTATTTAGATCAAAACTTTCTATTTAAAAAGTTCACATATATATATAATAAATCATAAAGAACTAAATATTCCAATTCTTAAAATTAGACGCTGGAAGATAAATTGGGTAACTTATTCAGATATTGGCACTTAATGAATTTTATAAATATTTTAATCATTTTACTTTCTCTTTAAAAATTATTCTTTAAAAAAGTTCGGCGTCATTTATCGAAGACAGGTAAAAGTAATATATTTAAGCGTCATTGTTAAAAAAAAAAAAAAAAAAAAAAAAAAAAGAATAAAAAATCTATGATTATTTTCTTATTTAATTCCACAATTTTTTTTTTTTTTCAGAAATCTTTATTTTTATTATTGATTCTATAGAAAATGCTTGTTACATCTGCATTTTGTATCAGATGCTGTTCAATTATTTTTTTTTCTTTTTTTTTTTTTAATCATTCCAAAATATAAAAGAATATTGGCCCTTTTTTTTTTTTTCAAACATGATTATTTTGTCTCAGATTATTACTGTTATTTAAATTTGATTCCGAAAACTTTTAATTTTAAAAAGTTCAATTGAAAGGTATTATTTTAAGATTCATCGCCAAATTGCGGATGCCTGTCAGGTGTTTCCGGCAACCCTATGAGCAACATGGCGATTTAATCCAATTTTGCTGAAAAACACCCGGCTCAAAACAATGGATAGAAGGAGGAGGGTATCTGTTACATGCTCTCTCTTATAGGATAAACCGGAGCAAAGTATAGGGCTTGAGAGCTTGCCATTTTGCACCGCCGCATTTGCTGGAACGCTGTAAATACACGGCTACGGCTAGTATATTTATTCAAAGTATATCCCGAAAAAATTGAACTATATGGCAATTGAATGCAGATGCCCCGTTCATATCCAGATAGAAGTATTTTACTTGGAGTAAACATCAGATAATGTTTGCCTGTGCTATGCTTCTTTTCTGTTTTTCTGGTCTTGATTATATTTTTGGGGCATAAGAAGCAAGGAAAGAAAGTTTATGTAATAAACCTACCGGGTTCTTTTAAGGACCTGCCACTAAAAAGACGTACTAGGACTGTGTTTGTTCTTTTTAAAAGTGTAAGAGCTGTTAAATGGAACTTATGTATATCTAAATTAGAGTCATGCATCGGGTTGGGTTTAGGTTGAACCGATTTTTCAAAAGAAAGTTCAGAATATTTTTCAGTCGAATATATATTTTACTCATTTTATTAAAATATTTGGGCTGGCAATAGTGGAAACGTATTAAGCAAGTGAAATGGTCATATCGGCAAGGAATAATACAATAATAGAAGAGACATATTCATTCTGTAGTATTTCAACAATCGAGTACTGACCTCCAGTTTGGGTGCAGCCCCTAAAACATTCTAATTTTAAAATGATTAATTTTTCGTAAACTAATCACACGAATTTCATGAAAATTTGGATTTAGGCTCATTCAAGGATGTAGAATTTATTTATGGTGTCAAACTTGGGTATTGCTATTGAAAAACAAACAAAGTTTGGGATTATTTTGTTATGTAGGTGACTCCCTACGCAAATTTTATATACATGATTTAAAAGTAGACTTTATTTCCAATCATTTGGTACCTGTAAATTTCTTCTACGATAATTTGTTGCAGAGTTAGCAGGGGCTGTTTCCTTTTTTTTCCCCACTACTGTACATGTACTGTGGGACAACAATTAACTAAATTCATCCAACGTTGGCCAACATACATACATATATAAATATTAGTGTGTGTACATGAAACGTTGTATAAAATTCTTGTCGAACTAGTGAAAGGTTGTAGTTGGATGCATTAATTCATGGAATACTGGCGGCTGGTGACAGATTGTGTTATTTTTGCAGTTAACAAATCCAGTCAACTTACATCAAATCGCTGGTAATACCTGAGATCGGCTAATTCCAATAGAGACACGAGTAGTCGTTTTGCAGTCGCAAAATTAATCCCATGGTCAGGGCGTAAGTGTAACAAGGCAATGGATTTAGCAATCCGGTGGTTTCTGCAGAAAAAAAACAGAGCCAATTATCGTTCTAAAGTATTTATTCATCAAAACGTGAAAACATAAAAGCAAGTCCCACATTATGAGAAAATTCGTAAAGCCCTCAGGCTGGGGTGTAAATAGCTACATCATGTTATGAGATCTTTAAAAGCAAAATTAGAATTCTACTAGACTGTAAGACACCGGGTAACATAGTTTGAAGCACTTGAACAAGACAAAAATCTGAGCTCCGAAGTCACGGAATCTGGTTTTTGTTAGGACTCGCCGAAGGTGACAAATATTGACGTAGTACAGAAACGAAACAATCAGTGAAAGACACACTTCGAGCCACGGGCAGCTAAACTAATGGCGCGAGCGAGGGAGTAGGGAGTAGCTTAGGAGAATGAACCCCATACCTGATAACGTAGGGAGTTCGATGTAAAAAATCTAGTGCCTCAAAAGGACGCGGGAAAACTATATTCGTGGAATTAAGATTAGAAATAAAAATAGCAAAATGGCTTTTAAAAACATCCGAAAATAAAAACTAGCTTCTCTCAGAATATTATAGCTTGGGTAGCTGATAAAAATTTTTGAAGGGTTTAAAAATTTTAGATTAAGATTTCGAATAAAATAATTATTAATATACGCGTTTTAAATTTAAAGGAAATTAGCTAGGAATAAATAATAAATATTATTAAGAAATAGGGAAATAATGAATATGCCGGAAACTTAGAATAATTTAAATGAATATCGCGAAATAAAACTTTTATATAACATACATATATTCATTTTTATACAAAAATGTTAAAATTGATATTAGAGATATAATTGTAGACTACTATTCCATAATAAAAATATGGATTTTTTTTTTTCTACTTCGGATTCGGTCCGGATTTGAATATTCGTGTTTTGGGTTGAAGTTTGTCGGGTTCGGGTACAAGATGACCCATATGATTCTAATCTGAATGCTGTTTTAAACGAATAATCTGGCGTCCCCTTGAAAATAACGCAATATAATTACAAAAGATCGTGTACTTGCTTATACAGAAATCTGGTTGAAATGAATTTTCTTCTTCCAGGTCCCTTGTTATTTCATCTTAGCATGTAAAATTCTGATTTTTATTTATTTATTTATTTATTTATTTTTTAGCAAAAAATTGATATTTTACATTAAATTTTAAAAGCATTTTAAAAGTTTTTGTGCATCACACACAAAAGAGTTATAGGTTTACAGGTTTAAAAATAAATTAATATATGCAACAAGTTCTTTGAAACTCGAAAAAGACACATAAAATATTCGAATTATCCAAAATTTGCACATTTAAAAAACATCAAGGCAGTCACAACACTATAAAAAAAGACAAAAGTTTCTTAACCTGAGAAGATATAACTACGAACGAAAATATATAATAACCTCTTCTAAATTACCCATAAACCGATTTTTTTTTTTTTTTTTTTTTTTTTTTTTTTTTTTTTTTATCTTTAGAAACAAATATAATTTCGAGATTTAAAGAGGCATTTGAGGACTAAGAATGGAAAACGCCGAAAGTACCAAAAAAATCTAAAATATTTTTTTTACAAAGAAAAAAAAAAAAAAAGGTCTTAAATGCCAAGCAAACACGAGAACCCTTGAAGTGGAACCTTGAACCCTAGTATAAATCGTTCAAAAAAGAGTAGAAAAATGTCATTGGTTGAAAGGGCCACACGAAGTAAAGTGGAGAACGCTGAATGTGCCACACGAAGTGAAGTGGAGAACGCTGAAAGTGCCAGAAATAAGATGCTCGGCGACTGGTGGCCATTATACAGCTTGATCATGTTGTTATTGTTTACATCAATAGCATATTTTTTAGCAAGGTGAAAAATATTAAATAAATAAATAAAATAAATGTTTACAAATGATAATATGAGGTATTTAACACGTTCACGCCGGCGCGGTGGGTCACACTCGACTGCCTCAGAGTGTTCAAGTCTCCGGCTTTTTGCAAACCACTGTTAATTTAGAGAAAATGTTGTTCCTTTAAATCGCCCAATTGTTCTAATTAAATAAAACAACCTTTTCTGTATTAAAATACTGGTATCCAAAAAGCCGAAGACTTGGCTGCTCCGAGACAGTCGAGTGTGACCCACCGCGCCGGCGTGAACGTGTTAAATACTAAACGAAAAAAAGCTAGGTACCTATATTTTAAAGGGTTGAACTAAGAGCCCAAAAGGAGTGAAATAAAAAACGCTGTAAGTACCAGAAGTAGGAATTTTCCTTTTTTTCATTCTCTTGAAAAAATTTCCTTTTCTGGGCTTTCAGCGTTTTTCATTTTTAGTCCTCGTTTATAAAAACAAAGCTTCTTTTGCTGCCACTGATTTTTCAGAAACGTTTTCGAGTAGTTTTTTATGGTGTTATGGTGTTATGGTTTTGTGGTGTTATGATATCAGTTTTCTGAAATAGAAATATCGATTTTTAAGAGCTATCAATTTTCCATTAAACATTTTCAGCTACCCAAGAATTTGTCCATCTAAGCGTGACGACATAATATTAATTTTGATTTTAACGTTAATGTTAATGCTATTAATTTATCATGCTTATCTGGAAAATATGTTTGTTGATCATGAAAATATTTACAGGAGATTTGATAGCATCGGAAAACCTATATTTACGGTTAAGAAAACTGATTATACTATAAAATTTACTTGGAAACATTTCCGAAAATCAGTGAATAAAATTGCATAAAAGTAATTCCATGTGTTAAATTCTGTCTAAATCTTATTTAAATAATAATTTTTTATGCATTTTGTTTCATTAATTCATACATATTATATTGTAAATCTTATTAATAGTGTCTGTCAAATGAAATATTATATTCCACATATTATATTGATAAGCTATATATATAAGCCACAGTATTAATAACATAGCTGAACATAAAATATTGCATTTTTAAATATCATTATAAAAACTTAACACACTCTAAAAAATATAAATGTTTTTATTCGTGATATTTTTAAGAATAAATTCTGTTTGGTATCAGCAGCTACATATTATATGAATGCGCTAAGTAATGCTGATACAGACTGTTTACTTTGAAATCAGTGGAAGCTCTTTTATACTTCGCTCGAAATATTAGTGTGCCTACATAATCAATGAACATGCAGTTTTCTTTTAAAGCCTCCGCTTCCAGTGTACCACTATTGAATATATGCTACATAGAGTTAATCCATCAGGAAGCCAAAGGGTCAAACATGAATTTTTACTTTTTGTAGTCCCAGTTTGAAAAATAATATACTTAAATCCGAGAAATGGTGCATTTTTAGAACACAACAACTATTTCTTTAATAAAAAATAAAACCGGCCTTAAGGTTGTTCTCAAATCCAAAAAGGCAACTTTATGACATAAGTTTTAATTTATTTTTGTTCGGAAATGCATGAACCTAACAGGTGTTGTTGTTCAGAAACTATGTAATTAAACTGTTTTTTCCGGTATTTTTTTTTTTTTTTTTTTTTGTATAGGCAAAAGATTTTTCAGAAAATAGTGTCAAAGTGGGCGTTTTGAACCGAATTTCCGCGCGAAAGAAGAATAACCACCCGAGGAAGGGTGAGAAACGTCTTCGTCGCGTGATCAAAATCGCTTATAACTCAATAGGTAATTTATTTATCAAAAAATGTATGACACAGTTCGATTCCAAATCGCTTCCATAGTCAGGCCTTCCAATTTTATATCTTTACGTTCAAAAATGAATTTGTAATTGTGTCAAAATGTTTTGCGCTTGTTGAGCAGAGCAGTTGAGAACAGCCTTAAGTGTTTGTTTCTTAACCACCGGCTTGTTTACAGGTAGTGAAAAAACATTTATGTAAAAATGTGTGGATTTTTTTATTATTAATTACATTTTATTTAATTATTGCATACAACAAATTTCACATTTTAATGAAAGTGATTGCGCAGAACAGAGTATTGCTGTTCTTTTGTGACAGCCCTTTATTTATAGTTGTTCTATAAATAATTTAAAGAAAATACAGATTAATTTTAATTAAGTGTGAAAAATAATCATATTCAGTAGAATTTTTTTTAGTCAAATAATTCTTAATATTGTCCTTTTATTTTATTTCTTTTCATAAAATCTAAGGCAGAAAAATCAGTCAACAAAAAATATGGATAGTTAAAGTAAGTTATTGAAATTTAAACCGAAAAAACTTTAAAAATGGTATCTACTTTTTTCCTCGAAGGTTGGCTAATTAAGGGGTTTCGCTTGTTTTCTAGATTAAGTATTGTGAAGACAGTTAGTTTTAGTTACATTCTCAAGCAGTTTCATGTGAGATATTGCAGAGTAAATAGAAATATAAAATTTACTTAATAAAAAGCTGGAAAAGTTGTATAAATCTAATATATACACAGCTGCCAACTTGTACGGATTTTTCTTACCACTAAAATTTAACCGAAATTTTTGACTTATCAAAACGCTAAAACTGCTTGAAATTCGGTGATTCAATTACAGTAAATTCTGTCTAAGGCGGACTCTGTGTAAGCCGGAAATCTGCCTACCGCGGAAAATTTTGAAAGTCCCGGCGAAGCCATAGAAAATAACATTAATTATTGCTGTATAAGCCGGAATCTGCCTAACGCGGAAACGGAAAGGGTTTTAAGGTCCCACCGAAACCAAAATTTTGCATAAGGCGGAAAATAGGATATTTTAAAAGTGAAAGGCATTTCGTTTATGAAACTTTAAAACTGATATATATACGTCAAATACTCAATCTCGAGCATAAAAATTAAATTCCGTAATACTTTAAAAAAGTTAATTAAAAAAAACAGAAACTGTTTAAATTTTAAGGAATTCTTGCTTATGCCATTTTTTTCTATATAAATATGCATTTAAAAGTTATTATTACTAGTTGAGTGCACATTTATGAAACTATGTACTGTCTAAACTATATTATGCTTTAAGGTTGTACTCAAATTCAAAGTGGTGGCTTTCTATCTCATTCCCGCTGTTATTATTATTATTTTTTTGTGTGTGTAAACTTGAAATTTGTAGGTATTACAGCGTTACTAAGAAATTGAATAGCGTTTCTTATTTATTTATAAAGACAAAAGATCTTCCAGAATTTCAGTTTTCGACAGATTTTCGAGTCAGGATAATCAATGAAAGATCGAATGAAAGATCGCGAGCAATTAATTCATTATAACACAAGATCCAATCCTTTTATCGAAAACATAAAACGGTATTCGACTGACGTATGCTTCATTCCAATAAATCACGCTTTTTTGCATAAGCCGGAATATTGTCTACCACGGAAATTTTTCTCAGTCCCGACAGATTCCGCCTTAGACAGAGTTTACTGTAGTTAAAATTTTCTATTAAATTTTAGTGGTATAAAAAATCCGTATAAGTTGGCAGCTATGTATATATATATAAACAAAAAAGCTGATGTGAAATTTAAATGTTAAATAAAAATCCAAAATTATATAAAAATATATCTTTATACTATTCCTCAGATTGTTTATTTTTTTGTATGCATATTTTAGGCCTTTGGTCGAGACATTGTAAGTACACCTTAAATTTCGTACTTGGACCTTGATAGGTTATTTAATCTACAAGAAAAAAAAGCTTTTAAATCCGTCATTAATCTACTATGTTGGCAGTATCGGTGTAATTCACCGAGCTTTGAAAAAAAAAAAAAAAAAAAAAAAATCAAGGATTGTAATATGTGTCATAGACATTTAGCTTTTTATTATCCTTTACCTTGATACATTAGTTTAAATCCTGAAATGAACATTGCGTTCAAATAAGGCATAATATATGCTTGTTTTGTCGATAATCAATCTTAACATACATTCTTTTGACTTCTGCATTTACTTACATCTATTTATGAGTAGATTACTGAAGATTCATTGTGATACCATGAAGAGTAATCCTCCACGAATCGATTTTTTTGTGTTCTCCCGCTGTTAATCTACTCTCCAAGAAAGAGAGAGATACAATGAAGCGGAGGTGGGTGGGCGCGACATCGACTGAATTGACTCCGTTGCCGGATAATGGATGCAAAATGAACATCTCCAGTCCACCGATCAGCTATTATTTTTATAGGGGGATAAAATGTTAGTTCATTAGAAGCGATATCCTTCGCCGTTTATTTAAAACTGCGAAACTATCTGCATTTCAAGGATGTTTCATTACTTTAGGGCAGCGGTTCCCAACCTGTGGTACGTGGCGGGCCTGCTCGGGATACGTGAAAAAAATAACAGTAATGGCGGAAATCACAAAAATTGTTTAATTAAAAACACATAAAGAAAATTGATAGTTTTAGATTACAAAGTTAGGTCATGTGTAAATCCAATATGTTACACTCAAAAAATGGAAAAGATCCACTATACCTACTAATTCATTGATAATGCAATGTCGGTAGCTCCGCCCACTGCTAGGCATATTGTATTAATACTTCTATATTTCTCCAGATCTTATCGAAAATTTCAATTAATCATTATGCAATATTCTTACCCAACCACTTTTTTTTATTATTCTGTTGTTTTTAACAATATCTGCAGAAAGCCTAAATTAAGTCAGAAGTTGTGATTTTAATGTTTTTTGTCAAAACGTGTTAAAAAGCTGGCCGTTATTTTCGTTTTCGAATAGGCGGAGTTACATGACTAATATATGGGCCATTCCCTGAAAGTGGCTCCTTTATATATATATATATATATATATATATAAAAAAAAAAAGCGGCCCAATAAAATTGCCTCAAAAATCTCAAAATTTAGACTACAAGTACCTTATTACTATATTTATCAAAAAATAATATGAAGCAAACAGTATCTCATAGTTCTTCTGATATTTTAATTTCAAAGCACTTCCATTGCTAAAATGTTCAAATAAATGTTGGCACCGGAATTTAAGAGCAAATTTATTTATAAATAAGAAAAATTCTATAATCCACATATATGTTAAATAGATACAAGTTTATAAAAAGTCTGGTGCCATTGTGGCGTTTGGGAATTAAAATTAAGTGGTTTCATAAATATACCACCGCCCTTGAAAGGGTTAAAAAAGAAAAGAAAGTATAATTAGGAGTCATACTGTCAATAAATAATAATAATATATATATTTTTTTTTTTACTCTATGTCAATTGAAAAAATAAAGGTAAAGCATTAACATTTAGAAGAGTTAATGTTTATTTGAATTAGTACAATTTTTTGTTTATTTATTTTTAACTTCTCCCTGTAAAATAATAAAAATTAAAAATGTATTTCTTTCCTTGCGGTAATTAAAAGTCTTATGAGTTTTTTAATGTGTATTTTATTGCATTATACTTTCTTATTTTACTGTTTAATACATATATAAATGGAATCAGATCCCTATATAAATGGAATCAGATCATTTCCTCACAATTTAAATCATTGCCTCATATTAAAATTATGAGGGAATGACGAAATACTTCTGAAAACCATGTTATACAAAAGTGATTAGTCTTAGGTATATTTTCAGTTACTAAATATCTTTTGAAACACATATCTAATAATATAACAACATAAAAAGACATTTCATTAGTTTTTATTAAATTTATAATAGTGAGGGAATGACGCGTAATAAAAAGACTTAGACTGATCTAGTACTTCAAACAGGGTCGTACTGGCATGACAAAAAGGGCGGTGGCAACTTGGATAAAAAGGGCGCCAACTTCTAATCAAATGGGCGCCAATTAATATTTAAAAGTATTTTAAGCAATTTTTTTTTTGAAAAGTTAAGCTAACAGCTACAAGATTATTCTATATATCTTGAATTAGATAATCCCTTTTCTTCAAATGCAGTGTCCTTTATTTGGAGATTAAATGCATTAGAAATCAAACTTAAACGGACTGGGACATATGAGATTGTCAGTTTCGTCCTGAAACATCTTTTACACCCCTCCTCTCATGTGCAATTGCATCCCAAGAAGGTTGGCCATAACGAACGGTCTGTAAATTTGGATGAGGAAAGGCGGTTCTAATGTACCTGAGTCACAATTTTGTTGTTTTTTATAATTGGCTGATATATTAATTAAACCCCGCAATTAAAAAGGTCGACCGAAAAAATGTTGCACCGGTGAGTGCCAGAAACTATGGTATGAAGCGTGGAGGCGGATAAAATCCGAAAGCGCCTTTTTTAGCCCGTCTTTCGACACGCGCATCGGCTAAACCATTCGAAAAACGAAAAACACCAAACCCCGTCCACGTTTCTAACTTGTCTTTCTTACTTATCTGGCTTTCCAACCTATCAATCAGCTTCGAAAAAATACGAAAATGAATCCCCTCTTTGAGGTGTTTAATACGCCAGGGCATTGTTTTCGACATAGAAATTTTGTTCTCACAATATAAGTAGAATTTTTCAAAAATAAAATAAATGACAATAGGCTCATAAAATTGTTGAAAATGTGAGATATAAAGAAAGTAGAAACAAAACAAATTTCATAAGAAATTGTTAACTAAGATTTTTGGATACTGACAGTAAGTTTTACTTATCAATACATATATTTATTAAAATAAATTAAATAAAAGCGAAATTTATTTGAATATAGACAGCATCTTTTTTTTGGCACTCTTTTTTTTCAAGGTGCATTTTTTCCAGTGCTCTTATACCGGGACACTTTTTCCGGAAATCCAAAATTAATATCTACAGACTATGGGCAAAGTATACTATGTTATAGACAAAGACCCTTTTATCATCATTAATATACGAATGGGAGGTCAGGTTTGACTATAAACTTGTGATATGGATGAAAATAACTTTTTAACAAAAGAAAATAAATAAAACCGTTTTGAAAAGATTTTTTCTTATCTTCGGATTTATGCCAATCCTATATTGTTATCAACATTAGAGTCCTGCACGGGTCGCGTTATACCAACTCAAAAATTCTATTTGAAGACGACCTGAAACCCGACACATTTCAACCGCATATTTTAATGCATTTGTCTATATTTTAAATCAATTACAATAGATTACTCTGTAATTATATTTTTAATATTTCACAAGCACACACACACATATATATATACTGATATATATGGAGATATAAAGTTTAATATTGGTGGCATTCGTTTGAGAAAAAAAATAAATGAATAAATAAACAGCTTACCAAAATCCATCCGCAAGAGTCAAAACCCAACCCTAAACAATTAGAGTCAACACAACGCGCAACGAAAAAAATATTGCCTGCCTACCCGAACCGATCGGATCCAAATCGCGGGTGTAGTCGGGTTAACTGACCTAATGCAGGACTGTAATCCGCATTAATTGTAAATCTCATAGTTTAGGATTAATATCGCGTATTATGATGTGAAGTAAACGATGACACAAATAAAATTTCTGAGGTGTACCTGTGAAAACATAGATATACATATATAATCAAACTTTTTATAACTGTTATATATATACACGAAACGACGAGTATTTTAGAAACGTAAAATGGTACTGTGTGTTTTAATTTTGTTTTTAAATCCAAATAGAATATTTTTTGACAATTTTTATTATTGTTCATTTTTGTTCTCAAACGCATGAAATTGACACAGGTGGTCTTATTGTGAACCATGTAAGTAAGCAATTTTTTTGTTTCTTGATAAAAGTAGGAAATCTTTCAGAAAATGTGTCAAAGTTGGAGTTTTGAACCGAATTTCCGGATGCGACGGCGCGGGAAAAGGAAAAAATCTGTTGCCACTAGAGAACAATCGCTTATAACTCAGGATGACATTTACATATCGGAAAACTGAAAGAAAAAAATCGATTACAAATCAGTTTAATAATCATGGCCTCCGGGAGTATGTCAAAAAGATTCGCATTGTTGAATGAAAAAATATTTATTTGAGAATTGCCTTAACAACGTATTAACATTTCGTCAAAATTAATCAATTTTTATATAAATTAAAGCCTAGAACGTAAAAAAAAAAGAAGAAAAAAAAAAGAGACAGACAACTTAATGATATTGAAAGAGAGCCATTTATAGAGGCAGAACCCGTCACCCCATTAAAAAAAAAAAAAAAGTCGTTTACGTTCAAGAGTTTCGTGTGGACAATGTACTTGTTTTTATAATATATGAATAGCATTTTATAATATATTGATATATACAATGATGTAGTCGCGGGAGAAAAACAATTTCGCAAAAGTCACTAGTATCAATTTAAAAAGCGATTTCAAACAATTACTTTATGCTGAGAATAATAATACAATTAGATTATTTTGTGTGTCCCTGTAAATAAACGATGATTATTTTGTGTGTCCTGTAAATAAACGATAAAAACTATTCAATTCGTATTCCATGTAGTTTATCAAATTAATAAATTTCGATTTAAATCTGTTTGAAGTACTGTAACATCATTAAAATACACTGCAAATTTTTTTTCCCATGGGACATAATGCAACGGAATATTTTTGTGTGTCTCTGTAAACGAACTATAAGTGTTACACACTCCAGTTTTCGTTAAAGAACCGCCTACAATAAGGAACCGCGTAGCAATCTGAGTTTATTTACGTTTACGGACAGACTAACCGAAGCCATACGCACTTTTCAACTATTTTGGAAAGTGTTAAAGAGTTGAATTTTAAATTTTAAATTTTTTTTTATGTTGGAGCAAATTTTATAAAGATTAAACACATATTTAAACAATATCGCCGTTATTCAGTAAAATATGTATCTTAACTAGAGGGGAAAGAAAAATATCTTGAAAAGCTCGTGTAGATTTGGTTTCCTCCCATGGGCGCACACAGAACAAAATCCAAGGAGGGGGAGATTTTGGAACAGATATGTGTTTGCTGCCAAAAATGCCAAAACTCACTTTTTTTTTCTTTGGCAAGAACCTTACTTAAGACAATTACGAAATATACCACCATTAAAAAAATACAAAAATGTAACAAATAAGATGTATATCAAAAATCAAACTTTTAACGGCTTCTTTATATGAAAAAAAAAAGATTGAATTAGTTTATCATTCTTTTTTTCCTCTCAATTTATTTATTTTTTCCTGAACCGCAATTTGAAATAATTTTTAATGTATAAACGTAGAAGAAAAACAGAACTAAAATTGGTCTTTTATGAGGGCTTCAAGGGGACAGATTATTAACCTCCGACGATTGAGTGTTTGGGCTTGGTTAATTTTTTTTCTTAATGTATATTTATAATAAATCATTTGAGAGGAACAATCTATTACTTTTTCAAAATCATGAGAGAAAAAGAAGATTTAGTTAAATTCGAAAATTCAGAGAGGGGCAATTGCTCTCTTCTTATTCCCCTCCCCTCGCCCATTGCTGGCGCCCATGTTTCATCCCTTTCTACAAAAGGCATAGTTTCATATCCGAAGCATATTGATATTTGGAAAATATCGAACACTCATTATCAAAAATTCATGGCATAACATACCATATAATTAATTAACAGCATATTATTAGTCAAAATTTGATAATTTAAAATTACTTACAAGTCTCTTGAATCGGACGTTTGATCTCCAATTGAAGTTAACAATTTCGTATTTGTATGATTACGTTTGGTTATAAATCTTTCGAGGCCTGGCTGTATACGTTTGCATTTTGTTATATTTTTTTTTTTTACTCTTCAAAAAATAAAAAATCAGAATTCAAAAATGAGACACTCCAGAGTAAAATATACTTGCTCGAATTCAGTCTAAAACGTTTGTGGGTTTTTTTTCTGTCCTCTGAACTAATCCGAAAATAATTGTCAATGTGAATGATAAACGATATTCGTAGGTAGTGGAAGCTGTGATAATAGGAAGATTCTTGCACGGCAAGCAGTTGTCGGTTTCGATTGATATTGATGGTCCCTCCTGTTTACCCTAAATGTGTTTAAAAACGGACCCTTTTAAATCACTAATGACAAACTGTTGTTAATTGTCATTTGAGATAAATTCTTCCATGTGGTGTACAAAGATCTTTTCGGGAGGTCGATCTTTCAGCTGGTCGTGGCCGTGGGAAGGGTAGTAACAGTTTTCTATAAGATAATTCTAAGTAAAACTAATGCATGCATCTGAAGAAACTAATGGTACAGCTGTATCTCATTACTGAAAGAGCAAGTAAACATCAGTTTTTCTGCATCTCTTTTCAGATTTTTTTTATGCCTAAAATACTTTAAAAAATCAATGCCTTACTTCATAAAATTTAATTTATTAATGTGCTTGTTCTCTTAAACATTTAATAAATTAGGAAGGTCGGCGTCGCTTCGCGTCCCTCTTGTAAATAAAAGCAAAGAGGGGGAATTTCAGTTTCACAGCCTCTTTCGTCGGAAGTTGGTTAAAAAATATAGACATTTCATTTAAAAAATTGACAGGAGTAAGAAAATTATTTAATTTTAGTGAAGAATTCGTAAAACTAATATTTTTAAAGATATATATGACATTCAATAAATGACAGAAACGTCAAATAAGATTTAGGTGTACAAATAAATTTTATTTATTTTTAAATCAAAATTTATAAATTTCGACTACATATAAACAAGCCATAAAGAAATTTCGAATATAAAAACATTCCATGAAAAACATTGCACTTAAGGCTGTTCTCAAATCCAAAAGGGTAACTTGGTGACGTAAGATTTAATTCATTTTTTTTTTTCGGAAATGCATGAAACTAGCAGATATTGTTGTTCAGAAACTATGTAACAGAACTGTTTACCTTTTTTTTTTTTCAAACACAATAGATCTTTCAAAAAATAGTGTCAAAGTGGGCGTTTTGAACCGAATTTCCACGCGAAAGAAGTATAACCACACCAGGAAGGGTGAAAAACGTCTTTGTCACGCGACCAAAATAGTCTTTAACTCAATAAGTAATTTATTTATCAAAAAATGCAAAACACAGTTCGATTCCAAATTGCTTCCATAGTCAGGCCTTCCAATTTTATATCTTTCCGTTAAAAAAGGAATTTGTAAATGTATCAAACGTTTTGCGCTTGTTGTTCAGAGCAGTTGAGAACAGCCTTAAAAGAAATCTGATGCTAGAGCAGCATTGACATTTTTTTAATAAAAAAAAACTTACCACTATTTTCGTCTTATCTAATGACAAATTAAATAAAGCCGAATATAACTATTCGGAAATAGTAATGGATTTTTTAATGAAAAAAATTGCCAAATTCGCAAAATAAATAAATATGGCTAAATAATAATCAAAATGCTAGCCACAATCTAGGGCGCCATTAACTGTTCTAATATTTGAGAAGAGATACCAATTGCTAAAAAGTTTTTGGAGTGGGTCCACGTATTCTCCTGTCAGTCTTATTCTAGGCTAAAAACTATATCTCAGGTCAGGAAGGCTTACGCATATATATGAGTATATTATGACAAAATGTTAGACGAAAAATCAAAGTCAAGGGTCAGATATGCCTTCGGAGAAGATTGCAGGGGAAAGGGGGGCACGGGGAAAGCTGGGAAGCTGCCCTTCACGCTAAAAACAAAGGAGTCAAAAATATGCAAAGGTATTAATACTAATACTTTCACCAGAAACAACCACCAGTGGATTCAATGAAAAAGTCTTTCTTAGGGTGCCGTGTATCAAAGCCAGCTCTGTACTAAAGAATAATTAAAATGAAAATCCGTTTTTTTTTTTAAATTGACACTCCATCTTCTTCTTATAGTTTGCACTTGCACAAAAGTTATAAATGTCAAAATACTGTGTAACCACCGAGGCGTCAAATTCTCAAAAGTAAAAAACACAAGAAAGAAATGCTTAACACTGAATGTTTGTTTCTTTAGAAGTCATCATTTGTATAGATGCTGTAAAAATATGCCTCTGGGCACCATTATTACGAAAGTCCCTCTGCCAATGTGGCCATTTAAAATTAAAATCTTTTTTTCTTAAACTGTCCTTCAATTTTTTTTACCGTTATACTTACGCAAAATGCAGAAATACCAAAATATCTGAAAATTACACAAGGCGAAAAATACGTAAAATGGGATTAATACTTAATATTAGTTTCTTCGGAAATCGTCTTTCGTAGGGGCGCTCAAAAAATTTGGCGCGAGGCGCCATGACTATTAAAGCCATACCTCTGTCAATAGGTAGAATTAAAATGATTTTTAAGGTGTTTATCATGTAAGTTGTTAAAATCGTGTTTCATCGTTTGCATTAGCTCAATAGGTAGAAATTCCAAAATACCGGGCAACCATACGAGGTGCCAAATACGCTAAATACGTGATTAATTCTTAATATTAGTTTCCTTACAAGATATCATTCGTAGAGGCGCTGAAGAAAAACTTGGCACGGGGCGCCATGACTACCAAAGCCACCTCTGTCAATAAGTCGAATTAAAGTTATTTTTAAGGCATTCAATCCTGTTTCATCGTTTGCATTAGCTCAATAGGTATAAATTCCAAAATACCGGGCAACCATACAAGGCGCCAAATAGTTAAATGCAGAAAAAACGCTAAATACGTGATTAATTCGTAATACCTGTTTCCTTACAAGACATCTTTCGTAGAGGCGCTGAAGAAAAAAAATCGGCACGGGGCGGCATGACTACCAAAGCCACCTCTGTCAATAGGTTGAATTAAAATGGTTTTTAAGACATTCAATCCTGTTTCATCGTTTGCATTAGCTCAATAAGGTATAAATTCCAAAATACCGGGCAAACATAGGAGGCGACAAATACTTAAACGCAGAAAATTAGCTAAAAGCGTGATTAATTCTTAATATCAGTTTCCTTACAAGACATCATTCGTAGAGGCGCTGAAAAAAATTCTGTCCCAGGGCGCCGTGACCCATGACTACCAAAGCCGCCTCGTGTCAAAATGGATCCAATAAAGATTAATTTTTTTTTTTCTTGAGATCACATTCTACCTCTTTCGTCGTTGACTTACCCAATGTGTAGAAATACCACAATAGCGGGTAACAGTTCGAGACGCAAATTCTTAAAGGAAGAATATTCTGTAAATATAACGTATAAAACGTTATTAATACAATTTCCTTAGAAAGTATCATTCGTAGATGCGTTTTTAAAAACGTCAAATAAATTTTTTTTTGCCGCTCAGAAACTTTATTTTAAGTGTGGTTCTAAACAAAAAAATATCATTCAAATAAAAAAAAAATAAAAAAATAAAAAATAAAAAAAAAATCCGACGAGGGGCGCACCGGGCATTTGCCTCGTTGCCCGGTGGGCCAGTACGACCCTGACTTCAAAGCTATGTACTAACTATTCAAGAACGTTTTTGAGCAAACAACCAGATGGATACCTTTGTACAAACTGTCCTAGACACATGCATAAAGCATGTGCTGCTTTCTACTAAGTAAATTATGGCAAATTTACAGTTATGTGAGGGAATGACGACAAATGCGAGGGACATCATTAAAAAGTGCCCTAATTCATTCATTATATAAAATATAAATATAATTAAATGGCTAAATGGCCGGTGCCCCTTGAGGGGCACCGGTATATACTATATACATAGCTGCCAACTTGTACGGATTTTTCATACCACTAAAATTTAATAGAAAATTTTAGCTAATTGAATCACCGAATTTCAAGCAATTTTAGCGTTTTGATAAGTCAAAAATTTCGGTTAAATTTTAGTGGTAAGAAAAATCCGTACAAGTTGGCAGCTGTGTATATACCACCTACGATTAATGAAGTTTTACACCAGAAAAATTTTATTAAATTTTACTTTTCTAACTTTGGTGGAAAAAGCCCCTCAAGGGGTTAAGTGTGTTTAATGAATTGAAAAAAAAATAATTATAAATATACGTGCTGCAATGGCAGAGAAAGCATTTTCTTTCCTATATGTGAATGGGGACATAGTGAGGGAATGATATTTGCATTAAAAAATACATTAAATTTATCAAATTTCAATTTCAATAATCAAATAATTACAGTTTATATGTATAACTGATTAATATTGAGAGTTAAAATCACTTTTTCTTTTTGCAATTTAAAAAATATGTCTTCACGATTCCTGGGACATAAAATTGCCACTTTTCAGAAAATGACTCATATATTAAATAATGGCGTAGCGAGAGGGGCATCCAGATGCACTTGACACCACGATGTATTCTTCGCCTTATCAAAGGCACTTCAGTTATTAATCAAGATGAAAAAAACTTTACAATTTTAGTGGTGTGAGTAAGAAAACAGTTAGGTATCTACCTGTAGTTCATACTCCA
The DNA here is from genome assembly GCA_963932465.1 of Maratus speciosus. Lineage (NCBI taxonomy): Eukaryota > Metazoa > Arthropoda > Arachnida > Araneae > Salticidae > Maratus > Maratus speciosus. Next base: position 276,824,638 of record OZ010790.1, on the reverse strand, counting down.
TCCGCTACGTGGCGCATGACCTTGATTGATTTGACCTCGCTTTTAATCTTGCGGTTATTTCTCCCATTTAAGATAGGACTTTTGCTTGTATCGCTTTGCCGCTGCTTAGTAAAAATACGGTAAAACTATTTATTAAATTATAAATAATACTATAATATTAATGGTGGGAATATATTTAATAATAAAAGGCAAGCGTAATTTCAAAAAAAAAAAAAAAAAAAAAAAAAAAATCTTATAGAACAGCGTAATTAACTAAAATGTACTTTTTTTTTTTTTTTTTAATTTACTTTTTTTTAAATCTCTACTACTTTCTACTACTTTTTAAATATGGATATTTCTGTTTCAAATGTTTCCCCATTTCTTGGAATATACTACATAAAACTGTGCATGGATTTTTAGATGTATGAGATATTACATTTAATATGAATTTTTTTTTCTCGTGTATAGTAAAAAATCAAGGAAATTCGGCAAACTCATAATTTAAATATTTAAAAATAATAATAATAACTATAAACTTGAATGTTAAATCCATGCACAGAAATATTAAATATACAATGAAAAACATGTAATTTTTTTTTTCAAAACTCTATCTGAGTTAGAAAAATAGCCTTACCCTTTATTGAACAAGCAAGTTATGAAAATATGAACATGGAGGCAGTGGTGGAAAATTGGCGCAGAGGAGGAGCCTATTGACACCACTAATATTTTATGGAATTCTTCATCTTAATAAAAACTGTCATTAGATAAGACGAAAAATTCTACTAAAATTTAGTGGTGTCAATAGGCTCTTCCTCTGCGCCAATTTTCCACCACTGATGGAGGAAAATCAGTTGCAAAAATAAAATGCTTTAACTTCTAACTTGTGTGAAGTTTCTGCACAATTTTATGAAGCACATAAATGAAAGTATATATAAACACTTGCATATAGTTTAGTTACATGTGACAATAAGGTAATGTTTTAAAATCATTAATCACCGAAAAATTAAAAATAAGAAAATTTTCTCACATGTAGTTATTTATATAAAATACTACTTACTAATAATATATATCATGCGAGTACATGAATAAGTTTAATATACATTTTGTATAAACATTTAAAAACAACCAGCGTTATATGTAAGGAAGGCCATCATTTTAATTTTTGAGGCATTCTTGCTTCAGCGAGTAAGTTTAATTTTTTCTCCCGTGCTGATTCATAAACTGTATTTGTTTTCCTCCCTCTTTGGTACATGCGCCTGTAATCTTTTCACATCGCCAAATTAACTCAAACTATTGCGGATAAATCATACACTGACTTTTTGCCATGTAAGAAATAAAATAATTCTCTATGTCCTTGAGTTTGTTCACTAGTGATCTAAATTAACCAGAATTGCGGAGTGCGCGTGGCGTCCCATTAAATTTTGTCATCTCACATAAAGTCTTTAATAACCTCTTTATTATTAAAGATACACCTTTAAAATTTCACCCGTATGTTTTTAAAAGATGTAGTTATACTTTAAGTCAATAATAATAATAATAATAATAATAAGAGAACAGGAATTCTGCTTTTTCAGAATTTAGTGTCGCCCCCGGCATTTCCATTACTTCATTTCCTTCTGGTGGACTGGTGGTTTCTATTATTATGAAACAGCCATTATAAATGAAGCGTTAGGTGAAGATGACAAAGCAGCCGTAAAAAGTTAGACCTCTGATTTTTCCATTCTGACCAGAAAATCAGAGGTCTATCTTTTTACGACTGCTCTTTCATCTTCACCTAACACTTCATTTATAATGGCTGTTTCATAATAATAGAAGCCATCAGTCCATCAAAAGAAAATGAAATAATGGAAATGTCGGGGGCGACACTAAATTCTGAAAAAGCAGAATTCCTGTTCTCTAGTCTATTTATTATTTTCGCTTCTTAATTTTTTAATTTATTTTTCATATACTTTACATTAAATTCCTCGATATATTAGTCATTTTTGACAATGAAGCTGGTGACGCCAAGTTAGTGCGACATTTTTTTTATACCAAAGTATCTACTATAACTTTTTAACAACAACCTTCATTTTATTTAATTACAAATATTCCGTGATTAAATAAAAGGAAGATTACTAACTCAAAAAGTCTGGTATATTCTTTAATAAAAAAAGAGTACTAAATTGCAACAGTAGTTGGGCACGAAAGATAAGCCTTGTGACTTGTGACTTTTTTAATTTTGTAAATTTACTGACCTGACCAAAAAAACATTTCATAGCTATCTTGCATAAATATAGAGCGTATGCATATGAATATCAATAATTTTGGATTTATTATTGCTGTAAACTGCATGCAGATCTTTTTATAGTAAAAAAATATTAAATTTCGGGTTTCATCGATGCTAACATACGTACACATGCGTCAATTCTACTAAAAAGTTTAATTATTACTTTTAGATCAATTCTTGTTCTTTAAAAGGTCATTTTAGAGTTTGTACTGCGTAAAAAAGGGTGTTAAATTAAAAGAAATAAAGCATACTAAAAAAGATGTAAGATTGCGTTAATTTTTAAATGAGCCGCTGCACGGTGGGGTATTTACCGATTCTAGCTGTCCAAAAGTCGATTTTTAAAAGTTTATCCTAACGTAATTTATTTTTTGCCTGTTATAGCTCAATAGTTAGGCCCTGCTACTGGTTTTGATATAAACATAATTGTATGGTCCATAGATAGCGCAAAGTTGGTGCTTCTTAGTTGGGAATGAATCAGTCAATTTTAGTATAGTTCTTTAATCTGCTACTTGAAGCGGAATAAAATATACTGCTCGATTATGGACGCTTCCAAACAAAAAAAGGACTTTATTTTATCGGATTTATGTGCATAAAGTTTGCACATCTCAGCTGTTATTTGATATTTAATGTCGCAAAAAACTCTGTATATATATATATATATATATATATATATATATATATTACAATTTTTCAGTTTTAATATAGAAAAAGTTATATTATAAAGTACGATTAAGCTCAATTTTTGATATGATGAAATAGTTACTTTTCGTTCCAATTTAATTTGTCTGCCCGTAAATGCCCTCGTAGCTTTTAGAATTGTTTTTAGCTTATTAAGTCTAAATAATTTTTTTTGAAATTTTAGTTCAAGTACCGTTTTCTTTTTATCAAAGACAGCAGAATTTAAGTTATTCACATAAATAAACTTTTGCACCATTATGCAACGACAGCAAGATTTAAAATTTAACGAAAATGTGAATTTGGTTAAAATATTTTGTTTATAGAAGAAAATTCGAGAAAATTACAATGAAGAGTACATGAAGTTTTGCAAGAGCGAAACGTTTAAATTTATGACCAAATTTGGACAAAAATGGCCAGTTGTATGGAGATATCTCAGGACAAAATGATTTAAAATATATAATTTGGCTGCAAATTTCGAGTGATTACAAAATTGATCCAGACAAATTCTCCAAATTCAGATTTGATACAATGCAAAACATAACGTAGGCATTTTCCCATGATATCTTATGATTCCCATTATTTACATAAGGTTCCTCTGTGCAGAGATAAATATAAATATACAACAGAATATACAACACAGCAATTTTCATTAAAGTTGTCAAATGTTGGCCCCGTATCCTAAATTTTAGAAAAGAAATTTCAGGATTTGTTATAATAATACAAAAATAGTTTTATCACTTTAACTTCCATAACGTTAAGAACATATTATTAAAATTACCAAGAAGAACATAAAATCATGCGTCAATCAGATTATGAAACATTTTTCAACGCATTCAGACTACTATAATAAAACTTCATAGCTTAATAACGTTGAAAACGATGTCTATGTAATAATTTGCAAAATATATAACGCGTTTGAAAACCCAATTTCAACCAAAGTCGAAAAAATAGCTGAAACTTTTGTACATCCCTGTATATGAACTATAGATTTATCATATAATTCACAATATGCTAAAATGTAGAACAGTTAGTGAACGCATAGCACAGTTGAAAATTCCTCGTAAGCAATTTCAGTCTATAAACGAAAATGTACTTCAGATGTTTTGTGCAGCCCTGTATATGATTTATAGAATTTATACACACTAAATAGTATGCAATTTTTATAATTTAAAAAAGTGTTCCACAACTGAAAACGCACTTCCATCCATTAATTCCATCAATTATATGTTCATACACAGAAAAATATAACTCATTTATTTTGTGTGCCTCTGTATATGAAAGATGAATGGCACATCACATTCAATAATAAGCATCTTATAGTCACTTCAGAGATATATATCAATTTAAATACTTTTGAAATAGTGTAATATGAACAAAATACACCACAAACAATTTTTCTCCATAGACCGTGATGTAACATAATTCGTTTTAGTAAATGATCGACAAATGCTACCCATACCATATCGTAAGGCAATCATCTTGCAGTGCACTTCATAGAGGTGTATATAAATTTCAAAGTGATTTAAATTATGAAACATCATTAAAAACCCCCACAAAGGATTTTTCCCCATAGGCCTTAACGTAATGAGAATGTCCCTGTAACAAAATTATGACTACTACACGCTACATTTTGCAATGGCTAACATTCAATAGTGAATATCAATAGCATTTTTCAATTCCATGGCGATGCGACTATATTGACGCCAAAAATAATTTTGGCCAGCTAGAATCGGTAAATCAATATTGAACGTGGAAAAAAAAAGTTAAAGCTGAAGTTTATAAGAAATTAACCGAAAATTTAACATTTTTAATCTATTCACAATATCTTTTAATATCAGTATAAATTTGTTACTAGTAATTGATTGGATCAACGATATTTCACATGCGTTGATTTTTAAAGTGAATTCAAGTGGACTTTGAATAGAATTATGTTTTATGTTGCATAAAAGGAACAAGCTTAATCATAATTTGGCAGTTCTATTATAACTGCGGTGAATCGGCAACATGGGTAAATTATTGTTTTATCATAATTTATAATTACATGCATACAACTAATTATTGAATATTTTTTCTTATTTTTTCCGCTTTTTCCAAAAAAATTATTGTTTTTGTTTTATTGTGAGTTTTTAAAGAAGATTGAAATATTGAAATAAAATAAATAAGTAAACAAAATAAAATATTGAACTTTTTGTGATTATTATTATATTCCATTCAATGAAAATCAACGTTTTCAACAAAGAAAAAAGTGAAGTTTTGTAAGGGAGGCAAGTACATTGGCGCATACCAAAACTATATATATATATTTTTTCAGCTAACACGGATAAAGGGTTGTACATTTATAACGTTATAAACATTTTGCTAATTTTGGACCCTCTCACCCCCTTACGATATGACACGTTAATAACACTTGTCAACCCCCTCCCCTCCCCCCTCCCCTCCCCCTCCCCCCTCCCCTCCCCCCCTCCCACCCACCTGATTATACCGTTATCAGTGTTTAAATTTATTTTTTTACAAGTTTTTTTCTTTCTTTTTCTATGTATACAGGTATCGTTATACATTTATTAGTCGAAAACTTTATGGATTCAAATGAAGTGATGAACTCCATAAAATTTCAATATAATCTGTGTTTTGCAATAAGGGCGTAAGGCACAAATGATTAATTGTTCAGGGGAGCCAAAACAAAGACTTCTTCACCTTGTAATTGTTTACTGCGTAAGAACCCTTGGGGGGTAAAGTTTTGATTTTTAGGTATATTTCTTTATTTCTGCAAAAATTTATGCGATTGGTAATAAGGGCTCAAGTGGCACCTTAAGCCCTTAATGCGCAACACCTACGGATAGTATATGTGCCTTAAGCCCTACTCATATCTCTCATTAATAGAGATACACTTACGCCCTTATTATATATTATAAAATATTGCTTCCTGACTCTGTATATACAATTGACAAAATTTTGAAATGTGTGTACCTTACGCCCTTATTGCAAAACAGGGGCGATATTATACATGAAATAAATTTATATCAAATGACATCTAAAAGATATAGTTACAATTTAAAAGTATTTAATAATATCTTAATGTTACATAACGCATTCAACAGTACTGCCTTCTTGCACTTGCCCCCACTGCCCGGAATGGTTAAAAGCAGAAATTGTTATTAACAAAACAGTTGACAACATCTTTTCTCTTTCTTTACTGGTAAACGCAAGTATCAGTTCAAATATATTTTGCTCCTGGTCTCTCCAATAATGAATATAAACGCATATGGCAGAAGAACAGGAATGCCGAACATTGGAGTATTCCATATTTTGGAATGAAATGACTTTATAAACATTTAATGGATTTAAAATTAGTTTTGTATTGTCACAGAAACATATAGTAAAAAAGAAAGTAACAGACTACTTTGATGTAAAGGAAAAGTTACAGTAAAAAGAAAAGTTCGATTGGATCAAAAATGATAATGAGACAAATCCCTCCCCCTCCCCCTAGAGATAGATATCTTACGATATCAAGTTTCAGACCCGCCCCCTTAAAGTGATAAAGTTACATATGAACACCCTTCATCTTTATTGTGTAATAAGTTTATATTAAAAAAGACAAAAAAAATAATGGCTTTTGGAATATTCGTAAAAAATTTTGACGAATATTTTTAAACCCAATCAAAATTAAATCCTTCAATATCTAGCAATAACAAAAATGGACTTGCCCGTCTTTCAAAATCAGTGGCTCAATTCTTTCTATTTGAATAATACGTTATTTTATGTAAAATAACAAAGTTTTCCATCCTGCTCATACATTCAGTGAAGCAAATTCACACACTGTCCAGATTAAGACTGCTAGTCACCCACGGTAAAGGTACTTTAGTCTGAGGTGACGAATTTTAATTTTTTTCATCTCATTCGATTCGTCTCATCGAGTTTAGTAATTTTATACCTTGCATATCGGTTATTGAGTTTTCATAATGACAGGGGGCCGGGTCAAAGTTCAAGATTTTGTTCATTGAAAAACAGATGCCTTCAAGGAAATAAGTGCGATTTAGGTTTACTAATTGTTTTTACAGTGCCATACATTATCAATAACTACTATAATGTTACAGTATTGCTGTTATTATTAGAATTTGTAATTGCAGATAAAATATTTGTATGCTACTTGACAGGCAAGTTTTCGCAAGTTATGATGTCCTCGTCTAGTTCAGTGTTGCCAGTGGGCTAATTTTTTTAAATTCAGATTACTTGATTGTCACCACTTTTCTGAAATGGTAAATTTCCCCTTGTTTTCTCCTTAATTAATATGTCATTAAATAAGGCGAATTTTACTATTTCAAAAAAGAGGTGCCAATCAAGAAATCTGAATTTTAAAATAATAGCCCACTGGCAACACTGGTCTCGTTTTGTTCATCCTGTCAATACTTTTGCCCGAACTACGAGCAAACTCTTTGTAACCACACATTGTCGGTTCTTTGTCAGTTTTTCCGTCACATCGTAGCTTGCGGAACGTCTGCGTATGGTTGCATGTAAAGGAATTTTCTGCTACTGTTTTATTTTCAGCAGCTCGCATTATGCACATTTTTAAACTGTGACCCGGCCCCCTGTCATTATTAAAACTCAGCAGCCGATATGCGAGATAGCAATTTACTTAGCTTGATGAGACGAATCGAATGAGCTATAAAAATCGAAATTCGCCGCCACAGACAGTACTTTTACTTGTCTGCTTCCGAATTCTCCATCGGTAATTTTAAGTCTATGGAAGTTTGATGCATTCTTATATTTAAAATATGTCCTCAGGGAGTTAATATTTTTAACTTCTTTTTTCAGTGTTCTCTTCTTAAAGGATGTCACTTCTTATCTTAGTTGTCGAAATATTTCTAAAATCTATGCTTTGTTTTAAAAACTGACGAACTGGCAGTCAAATTTTAACACTTCATATAAAGACTTTAGAAATATTTTGAGAACTAAGAAAAAAAAGAGATGTAGTTTAAGACGAGTACACAGAAAAAAGAATTTCCCGAGGAGGTATTTTAAATATATGAACGTATCAAACGTCCATAGACTTAAAATTGCCTAGGGGAATTCGGAAGCTGGGTGACTAGCAGCCTTAAGGAGACTGGGTAAGCGAAATTCAAACAAAAAATCGATTTTTACTTTTTTATATCTTTAAATAGTTTAAACTTTCACCTTTTCAACGATGTATTAAACATGTTTATACATAAAAAAAGGTGTTGGATTTTTTCATTCTTTCTAAGAGCCTTCGCAGCAGTGGGCTACTTTTTTTTAATTCAGATTTTTTGATTGGTACCATTTTTCTGAAGTGGTAAAATTCCCACTGTTTTCGCCTTATTTAATATGTTATTAAAAAAGGCGAATTTTACTATTTCAAAAAAGTGGTCCCAATCAAAAAATCTGAATTTAAAAAAAGTAGTCCACTGGCAACGTTGCTTCACAGCTTTAATTGACTTTTTCTCAAAACTTCGATTTTTCAGGTTTGTGTTCCCCCCCTTTTTTTTCAATATCTATTAAACTTAAGAACTCAGATTTTTCTAAATACTTATATTATAGTGCATACTTTAACACAGGATTTAACGATTTGTTGAGAATTATTTATTTTAGGCAGTGAAATCTAACCAAAAATGCTAATTTAAAAATGTCTTTCAATAAATAATTAATAATTGTTGTTCAGTTTCACTTAGAAAGAAAATGGTCCGTTAAAATACCCAAAGCATGTTATTCAAACTACTCTAAAAAATCTAGACCTCTATCTTTTACCATTTCTGAGAAAAAGGTACATAAAGTTGGTGTATTTTAACATGGCCGAGATAGAGCTTACCCGGTCCCTTTAAGGATGTAATTCAGCCAGAAATAAATTCATTTTCTGCCGTCCAGAAAAAAAGATGCCTTTCTTCCCAAAATGTAAAAGTGTTGTAAGGGAAAAAAATCAGTCCACTTGAAAATTTCTCTATTCAAAGACTTTCCCCGCTTAACTCATTGACTCGTCCATGAGATGTTAATACTCAGGGTAGGACTTATCACCTTAGTAGGGGAGATAAATAAAACGTGAGAACTGAAAATGTCTGCTTTTGTTCAAGAATACACGCTTTTCTAATTAACCAAAATAAAACTTTTTACCTCAATGTATAAATTAGATACGCTAATCTTTGACTTTGTTTTTTATTTATTTATTTATTTTTTTTTTTTTTATATCAAATAGGATAACAAAATTTTCAGTTTATTGAGAGGCAGTCTTATTTATTTTTATTTTTATATGGAATTTGTCATGCTCTAAGTATTATGCATCAAATGAAACGAAGAATTGTAAATGGCAAGTTGTTGGCAAGTACTGAGAATTGTAAATGGCAATAAAGAGCGACAAGCAATTGCATACAAAAAACGAAATTCGAATTTCTCAACATTTTTCGTGCGATATTCTTAGAAAATAAAGATACTTCGGCCCCATAGGATCGAGAAACGAAAACGGAGATCTAACTGACCTACAGCCTTAAAGAAACTCCATTATCGCCACCGCGTTTCTCTTTCTCTTTTACTAATGACCTGATATATCGAGTGAGATAAGGTGGTTTGATTTGGGAGTAAAGTTTATAGAGGGAGTGCTGAGAGCAGTTCATTAATCTGACCGGCCGGCGCGGCGCAGTGATTGTAATGTACACCGATGAAGAATAGTTGAAACGAGCTATTTATTGTAGCTGCCATGCTGCAAGAAAAAACTATTCAGGAAAAGCTCGAAAGCAAAAGAACCAGTTCTTAGCTTCAGCTTTCTCTCTGAAGGAAAGTAAAATATATTATGTTTCTACAATTCTTTAACTTTAGTTTGAAAGTATTGAAAGTATTTTCGATATGCCATCAAGAAGTCCGCACTTTTTTCCGATCAGAAAGGTACTATCGATCAACATATATATAGATATGTGTGTGTGTGTGTTTCTATATGCATTGATTTTTTCCCCTCTCTCTTTATAGTTGGATTACATTTGTCCTTCCCCATTTATCTCTGCGTTCAATGATCACTTATTGCATGAAACGTCTTCAAGAATTGAGTTTCCAAAATAATAGCCCATCGTTTCCCCCCCCCCCTTTTCCATGATTATGTAGGCTAGTTCTAAATGCATTTCTTTTCCGTTCATAGTAGTAGGAGCCGATTTCTTACAAGACAAACGGAGAACGCACCCGAGCTCCCAGTTGTAAAAGGCACCCAAATGAACTGAACCAATTAAATAAAGAAAATTGTAATGCGTACATTAAAAAAATTAATTTAGAATATTAATAATTTTTAAGGAATATATTAATGATGTTATACAGAGTGTCCTAAAAGCTCCCGTACTGACGACATATGTATTTATTATTCAAAACTTATATATAAAACATATATAAATAATATAAAATATATAAAATATATAATTATATATAAATAATATAAAATATATAAAATATATAATTATATATAAATAATATAAAATATATAAAATATATAATTATATATAAATAATATAAAAAACTTTAATAATTACTATTAAATATAAAAAATAATAAATTAATAAAATGAACAGGGAAAAAAATGGATGTTTATAGAAGATTGTCAGATTCTAAAATTCCCAATTGCCTAAAGATCTATAGTGTGTGGATTATCTTCATATTAGCCATAAAAAGCTAAAAAATATAATTGTGACAATCAAACACATTAAACCGATAATTAATCATGGAATACAAAGTTGAAAATAAAACAATATTAAAAAGTATAGAGGAATAATAATAAAAACTAATCACCCAATTTTAATACATACAGTATAACATTAGTTATATCAAATAAACTTATATGCATATTAATCACTATAAAGATGTATATATATATATAGAGAGAGAGCATGGTTATTGTCGTTCTAGGTTTTGGTTTTTAGATGCGATTATTTTATTTGTTCTAAAAAGTCCAATGGTTTCTTGCTTTTGTAGTTTATGCACTTCGGGATATCATTATTTGGTTTTGGAAATATTAAAGGTGGTTTTTGAGTACTGCTTCTCTGATTTGTACATATTGTATATAAATTTATATTTCATACTCAAGATATTTAATATTAAATTTAATCAAGACTATTTTAATTTCTTTTATTATTGATTTTTATATTATTATATTTTCTTATTTTTTGCAATTAATGCATTTTTCAAAAAAAAATTTATATGGCAGTTCTTGGTAAACATTTCGATCCTGGCAAGATACACTTAGCATCCATGCCGTGTAGTACAGGAACAGGAACAGCCCGGTACAGGAACAATAATGGGGTTGTTCCTGGATCGTCATCCAGTGACCATTTATACTCTCCCCCTCGTCCTTTACTTTTTCGTAAGTGTTTAGATGCTCGGTGCAAGACATGTCCATACGCTTCTCAGACACAAATTGTCTCAGAACCTAATTATTCAAATTTTTGTAAAGCATTTAATGTTATTTATTGCATAAAGTGCAACTTATGTAACATGAAATATATAGGTGAAACATCAGGTCCAATTCATAAACGTATCAATCAACATCGTTCAGACTCTAATAAAAACAAAGCAAAAAATATACAATCTACAGCTGAAATTCAACATTTTCATAAACATCAATTGAAAAATACGACAATTGAAATCCTTCAAATTCTAAAAAATAAATCAGAACGGCTTTATATGGAGTCATCATACATGAAATATTACAACACAATTTATCCTTATGGACTTAATAGTGAAATATTCAATAGACCTCTCAAAGTCTTCACATCTATAAATAACACTATTGATTATTCTCCAATTTATCCTACTCTTAATCATAATTTAAATTGTAAAACAACTCGAAACAAACGTGGAAAGGGTTCATCATCAGTTGTAGTTTCCAAAAATTATATCACTAAACAAATTAATGATCTTCAAAGTAAATATTTAAAGCAGTATAACTGGTTATTAATTCGAAAATACATATTTACTATTAAAAAGAAACAGATTGTACAACATTTAAATGTATTTCTAAGTAAATCTTTCTCTAAACATTTCTCTGATATTTATTTTGATCTCATTATGACTAGAGTTAATCTTTTAAATATTAATTTACAAAAAAAAACATAAAATTCAGAACACTAATACTCAAATGATAATAACTTTTTCAAATCATATATTTAATAAAATTAATATCAATTCTATAATTAATGATAAAAACTGTTATTTTCCTATTAATAATCTTCATATATCAAAATCCATTAAATATCCGAATACAATTGGTAGAAAGATTTTTAACTACAATACATTTTCAAAACATACATCTGCTGCAAGTAATTTTCCGTGTAAATGCAATGACCCCAATCTAAAAAAATATATAAACAATGATTATGGACATATAATCACTGGAAATCTTAATATTGTTAATGATTTTAAATTGAAAAAACTAACGGGTTATGGTACTAAATATTGACTTCCATCTAAATTTACTGTTAAATCTATTATCAAACAGTTTACATATGATATAGATATTTTTATATATAAAATTTCAATCTATTACAATAAACCTATCGAATATTTTAATCAATGGAAAATATTAGTCATTGAAAAATTAACTATGGCTTTAAAAAATAATATTTCTGATTTGGTTTCTATTAACACAAAGCATTTTTTCCAACAAATTACTAAATTACAAAAAAACTACGTTATTACATATGTAGACAAATCTCCTAATAATTATGCAATCATATGTAAATCTTATTATCACCAACTTCTTACAACCTGTATTTCTTCTAATAAATCTTTTCAAAAAACTAATGAAAATGTAATTGTAACTAATCGTAAAATTCAAAGTTATTATAAACTATTAAATATTATATCTACTAACTTTAATTATCCTTATTTAGTTCTTATTCCCAAATTTCATAAAACTCCAATTAAATTTAGGACTGTAACTATTGGTTGCAATACATATAATAATAAAGCCAATAAACTTCTATTAAAAATTCTTAATCAATTATATATACTTACTACAAACAATGATAATACACATTGTATAAAAAATAGCTATCAACTGGTCAATATTTTTAAAAATCTTCATTGTGTATATAATATAACGACATATGATTTCAAAGATCTTTTTAATAATATAGACTTATTAGATTTACATAATACTATAAATGAATTATTTAAAAAGTATTATAAAAAACTGGAATTACCATCTAATATAGATAACGCTTATTTTAAATCTTTAACAAACTTCATTATCTATAATAATTATATATTGCAAGATAACACATTATATTTACAGCACGTCGGTATACCATAAGGTCGTTGTACATCCAGTTTATTATCAGACTTATATCACTATGAACGTACTTTTACTAATAATAATCTCCATTTATATCGTTATATTGATGACATAATTTTAATTGCCACTGATCAATTTAAAATTTCCCAATTTCCAGTTGATTATCCCACTAATTTGGAATTAACGGAAAACCTCTTATCTAACAATACAATTAACTTCTTAGATCTTAAAATTACAATAAAAGACAACAAAACAATAACAGATTTATATGATAAATATAAAGAATTTAAATTCAAAGTTAATACATTTACAAATTTCAAATCTTGTCTTCATCATTCTGTATATCGAAATATAATACTTAATCATTTATATAGAATAAAATGTTTATGTTCTTCTAATCTAATTAACAATAATATTAAAAAACTAATTTATGAAGCATTAAATCATGGTTTTCCAAAAAAATTCATATATTCATTAATATACAATTAGTACTTACATTATCTTATTATATATTAAAAAAAATTAACACATGCGTAAACAAAATTACGAAAAAAATTTATAAAATAAAAAAATATTTATATAAAAAATTAAAAATTGTAAAATAATAATAAACAATTACTATAGGATGGTTGGGTGGGTAGATGTTAGAGTACGGAGGAGGGTGAAGTTGTCTGGATAATACGCAATGGTTAATTTTAAAAAAATGATGGGGCTTTTGTATTATAACTACATTTCTATTACTCAATTTATATGGATGTTGATTTGACGTTTTATATGTAATTGGTGTCATTTTTTTTAAATTTCAATTCATATTAAATTTAGCTTATTTAATCAAATTCAAAATTAACTTGTTTTTAAATTTTAGTGTACTCAGGACAATCTCATATTAATTAATATTAATTAATAATAGTATACCATCTTTTTAGTGATTAATATGCATATAAGTTTATTTGATGTAACTAATGTTATACTGTTTGTATTAAAATTGGGTAATTGGTTTTTATTATTACTCCTCTATACTTTTTAATATTGTTTTATTTTCAACTTTGTATTACATGATTAATTATCGGTTTAATGTGTTTGATTGTCACAATCATATTTTTTAGCTTTTTTTTTTGGCTAATATGAAGATAATCCACACACTATATTTGTAATCTTTAGGCTATTGGGAATTTTAGAAACTGACAATATTCTATAAACATCCTTTTTTTTCTCTCTCTCTCTTCTTTTTCCCTGTTCATTTTATTAATTTATTATTATTTTTTAATTTAAAAGTAATTCTTAAAGTTTTTATATTTATATTATATATAATTTATTTTAAGTTATAACATATAGCTATATTCTATATATTATCAATGTTATAAAATTATTTACTTTCTCAGTGCAGATTAAATGGGTTTGGTAATAGAATATATTGAAAGCATTTTATTAACATTTAATTTATTTAATATTTTTGAATAATGATATATATTCTTGTTACTATGTATAAGGCACTTTATTTTATACATGCAGTTCTTATTTTATAGGTTTGTGGAGTCCATTTTTATTGTCATTTCACAATATTGCGGTTTTTGATGATGGTCGGTAATGTTTAATTAATGGTTATATATATATATATATATATATATATATATATATATATATACACGAGAATTTTTTTAACCCTTTATATCCCAAATTATGAATCCGTGAAATTTCATTTTCTAAAGCATTTTTCGTGGATTTTTGAAACTTTATTAGAAGATTTGCAAAATCAATTCATAAATTTTAGAAGGATTTTGCCAATTAAAATTAATTACATTTTAATTTACAAGGATTTTGTGCAATATTTATAACTCCACTTAAATCTTCTTTTTTAAAAACATTCTTTTAACGTATTTTATAGAATCAGAAAAATTACAAATGTAATGCTTTTACAATAGAAATATAGAAATATTTCCAAACTGAAGCTTTCTTTCTACATCTTTCAACGTCAAGAAAGCTGAAAAGCTGAAAATGAAAAAGAAATAATCCTTTTAAAAATATTTTTGTTTTGCGCAACCAATAATACTTTAGGAACAAGTTAAAGTAAAGTATCTACAATTCATTCTAAACATTATTACTACTAATCGATGTATTAAATGAATTCTATAACAAGTTATTTTAATAGTACTTTAAAGTACTATCTAAAATATCTATAATTCATTCTAAACATTATTACTACTAATCGATGTATTAAATGAATTCTATAACAAGTTATTTTAATAGTACTTTAAAGTACCATCAGGGCTAAAAGGGTAAACAACAGTGTTTTGAATTTAATAGATTTTTTAATTCGTATATACCTAATTCACACCAGAAAATAAAAATAACAATATTTGCTTTAATTAATAACAGACATTCGGTATTTAAATAAAACGAAAATTAACAGTTAAAACTTTCTGGTCTAAAGTCATATTCTCCGGACTACGTAATTTCCAGAATGTATTCTATCATGAGAATTAAAGGGTTAAAGGTTAAGTTTTATAAAATAAATAATTATATAAAATAAGGTATTTGGAGACATACTTATTAAAATATTTAGTAATTTGCAATATTTTAGCCTAAAACAGCCACACGACAGTACTTTTTACTTGACGAAAAGATTGACGAATTATATGTAAAATATATCTCTGATTTTTTTAATTATTTTTCCCGTGTAATAAACCTTTCAGAGAGTCATATATAATTTTTTGGAAACAAAATAAAAAAATCCCGCATTTAAGGATTAAAGTGTACAATTTTTGTAATATTCAGACTATTAAATTTAAAATTACTAAGTTTACTACAAACTCGTACTTCTTCTATTTGTATTATATTTTATGTCGTATAAAAAAATAGTTTTGTTTATGAAACCTATTTTTCCACTAAAATTTTACAGGTCACTGTTTTTTCGGAGATTTCATGAATTGGCAGAAGTGGATTCACATACTGCAGGTTAACGAAACAGCCTATCGGTTTCTCTTTTCTGGCTCTCTCTCATTCTATTTCTGGCTGACTAATGACCTGATATACTGCGTAAGATAAGGTGGTTTGATATTTAGGCGTAAAAGTTTATCAGGAAAATGCTGAGTACAGTTCATTAATCGGACGGGCGATTGTAATTTATACCGATGAAGAATAGCACGGAAATCTATTTATTGTAGCGGCCATGCTGCAAGAAAGAGCTATCCAAGAAAAATTACAAATAATACAAAGATGTTAGCTTTATTTCGTTTCTGAAGAAAAGTCAAATGCTTTATTTTTCTTCCACATTTTTCTTCCATGAGGAAAGGTGGAACATGATTAAAAGAACGTTTGCTACTCACATTTTTTTTAGATTCATTTGGTTCGTGTATTCAAAGATAGAATTGTTTAATCGATTTTTCTTTCATTGCCTAATAATCTAGAGTTCTGATATCATGTACAGTGTTTCCAATGACAATGCAATATTTTTATATTTTCAGAACTTAATTAAGAATTAAAAAATTAATTTTAATTATGCGTTGAAAACACAGTTTGAAAATTATAGATACTAGTTTAAATAATTTTCAGGCATAAATTTACTTAAATCTATTACCACGTGATCGTACGCATAATGTTTGTTACAAAAATATAAAATAAGAGTTGTATTAATATAGAAATGCCTTTTATTCTTTTTTGATATCACATAATTAAAAAGAAACTGAGCAAAAATTACATGTTTTAATTTAAAAATCCTTAATTTTGAGCTTTTAATGTCTAGTTCTTACATGGAAAGGCAAAGTAATAAAAAAATGTTTTTAAAAAAACTCGCCAATCAGCTCAAAATAGTTGGGGCGACGTTGATAAATTGTTGTACCACATTTGTCCACAGTAAGAATTCTCTGCCTTGCCATACCATTTGCTTCCGAACCATTTGCCTAGAAAGGTCCAGAAGAGATCCGACCAGGACCTGACTAAGGGACATACGAGACAGCTGCCCCTCTCCGAGGGAACCTACCATGTGAGTAATCAACATGGGAGGAAAAACATATTCCAAGATTTAGGAAAATGGGGTGCGGTCCTCCCCTTTCCCTATCTGTATCTTACAGAGTTGAGCAAATTTGTAATCTCAATTATCCGCAATGAAATTACAAGTTAATTGCATGTAATTGATTATAGTTAAACACGTTCAAACGCAGACATTTTGTGAAATAATGGGATTGGTGCAGTTCCGGCTGCAGTGCTGCAAGAAATTTTTACGGAATGTAATTTTAACTGTAATTAATTACATGCAATTAAAATGTAATTACATTGTAGATAATTGCATTTACAAATTTGCCCAACTCTGGTTTCTTGCATCCTTCCCCCCGCCAAAAAAAAAAAAAAAAAAAAAAAAAAAAAAAAGAGCTACATCTTCAGAAAACTAATGATTGTAATTTTACTATATACTACTACTTAGTAGTTCATTGTTTTCAAGAAAAATTCTTTACTGACGTTTTCCTCTTACCGAGGCAAGTTAAAATCCTTTATGATAACCAGTTGGGTGCATTTGTTTTTAAATATCTTATGACGTACAGATAAGCAAAGGGAAAGTTTGCAAACAAATACTTCCATCAATCAATCCTTTTTTTTTTTTTAACCAGTTTCCTGCTTGTTTTACAGCTAGTATTTTTCTTATAGAGGTCTGGTGATACTCTGTGTACAGATGTGAACTTTACCTGGTATAAAATTCATGTATATATGCAAAAAGCATGAAATATAGTGCTAGTCGCTTAAGCATAATTCACAAACTATTTCTAGGGATGGATAGAAGGGGACACCCCAGACTGATACTAGCCCCGGGACCTTAGTTAGTCAAGTGGTGTCCTGGATCCGATCGTTAGCCACTCGAAATGTTTCTAAGATCATACTTCAATATAAACTAATAAAAAGAAAATTCATTTTCCACATTTAAAAGATACCCGAGCCCTTAAAGTTCAAAACTATAGATTTATTTTATAATAAAAAGCATTATATAGAAGCTCTGTCAAGTTCTTCATTACAATTTTAACTACAACAAAAATATTACTAAGTAAATAACGCATACAAACACAATGCTACAAAATATTACATACATATAATATAAGTATAGAAAAAAAAGAATCATATTTTTATTTAAGTTACGTACATCCCATGTTTAAAAGTTTAAAAAATTTGCTTGAATAAATTTTAAATATTCTCTAACTCTATTTAGATTTCGCAACATTAAGTTTGAAGTAATGCTCCGTTAACCGAAAAAATGAGGTCAAGTGTGACAGATAAAAAATATTTAAAGTAAAATTTAAGAAGGTTTTTTTTTTCGATAATATTTTTTGAAAAAAGTCATATAATGAAAATATAGACATTTTTTTTTCTTACATTTCATACAGTACTTATTTTTAAGATACAAATATGTATGCTTCAAAAAATTTTATATATTTATTTAGGTTTAGCACAAATATTTACTTTTAGAACCAAGTAATGCTTTATAATGAAATATTAAAACTTTTTTTTTTTAATTTTCTTGAAGCGTATTAAGCATATTCACACACACACACACGCACACATATTTATAATGATGTGTGATTAGTGTTAATTTTATATGTGAAATTTCAACTTGAAATTCTAGATTCCTTCTGGATGTAGGCGACGGCCCCTAGATAAGGTAGCAACCCTTGACACGTTTTGTTATGACGTCACAAAACGTCGCACGAAGCAGGCAAAACAAAGAAAAACATTCTAACAACTTGCATGTTTCGATTTCGCTGGCTCGTGAAATTATTAATTATTATTAGTAAATAATAATTAATAATTCCTCGTGCCAACAAAATAGAGACATGCAAGTTCTTCGAATTTTTTTTCTTTGTTTTGCCTGCTTTGTGTAACGTTACATGACGTCACAACAAAATGTGTCACGGTTTTCTGCAATCTAGGCGGCATTGGTGTAGGTCAAATTTCATCAAATTTTCCCAACAAAGTGAAAGGTATCTAGGCCAAAATTAAAACCTGAGACCGTGGCTATCCGCGCCAATGCTCTATCGCTGATCTATTCCGATGATATCTAGCTGGACGCAATTCACTCACTTGTTGACATCATCAGATCTGCAAACGAGCAGCTGTACCGATGAAAACACGTTACGAAGAAAAAACTATATTACTAGGTGTATACTAATCATATATTTGGGTGCGATTTCCTATGTATGTACTGGGTGTTCCTGAACTTATAGACCAAACTGTAAGGGAAGATAAAGTACACATAAAGATGCAATTTCGGTATAGCAAAGTAGAGTCGGATATGAAAAGTGTTGTCGAAAAACAACAAATGCGGAAGAAATAAAAACAAGCGTTTTATTGACATAAAAAGTACACTAAGTGTACACTAAATCTACCACCACCAATATCGATGCAATATCATCGCAGTGTCTATAGCAAGTGACTGGCGCATCTTTTTGATAATTCTAGGTATTTCGAGAACAATTGCTGCAACGACTGAAAGTCTTGCAATGAGATCATCAACAAAGTCAATAGTGTCTTGTGGATGAGACACGTGGAATCTTCGAAAGGGTGTGCCAATCACTTTCTAGGCGCTGACAGACCTGTATCAATGTTGGTCGTGGAACATTTGAGCCCTTACTGTAATTGTTATGTTAGTAAAACACTTGTTTCCATTTCCTCCGCATTTCTGGTTTTTTGACAACACTTTTCATTCCCTACCCCACATTGAAATACCAAAATTTCTTCTTTATGTGTTACCTTACATTTTGGCCTATTATTTCAGGGACACCCTGTATGTATATATAAGTATATATGTGATTTCGACCCAAAATGCTAGATTCTTTGTAGGTGGAGTTCAAAGTTGAACAAATTTTTCTAATAGTTTGGAAAGTACCCACAGGTTTCGTACAACTCTGGAAATTCAGGGGATGTAAGGGCTTTGAATATCAGAACATTCTTAAAGTAATAGTCGCCATATCTAAACACAGAACTTTTTTCTTTAAATAAGACAAAAATTACTTTACAAAAAATCTGGTATTTTTCTCCTGGGGCGCTTATCTCGGACAGGATTCAAAACTGGGACCCTGGCTATACGGGCCAGTGTGGTACCACTAAGCAACCCAGATAATATCAACTAGTGGGTGAATTTGATCAGGCTGGATATCTTCTGGGCAGCTAGGAAACTTCCCAGATAAACTCCCTTTTTTACTGTGAAGACTGATTGAAAAAAAAGCTCAATAATTTAACTGAAAACACCGATAAGAAACAATGAGTGTTTCAGTTTTAAATAGCTAATACACATCAATTCTCTAAATACTGGCATACCTCGTTTTCGTTGTAGTTACAAAATTGAACAATAGTATATTTGACATTTTATTATAATAGATGCTTAATAAATATTTTTATGACGAAAAGTTTGCAATATATTAAAACAAAATTAGGGCGCAATGACTTCTAACGTCTTAAAATGTTTTATTATTTTTTCTGAAGTTTAAGAAAGCAGATATTCATACAAACAGGTGTACAATAGGCGATAGATTAAATAAAATCTTAAAGTATCTTTATTGAAAAAAAGATGAAAGATTAAAAATGAAAACGGATAAGCATTCATTTAATAACGATTCTTTAAATGAAATTTATTTTTTAGTACATGACTTTTACAGCAGTCTCAGTATCATAAAAATGTGTCGCATTAATTTTGAAACTTCCGCAAATTGTTACTAGATTTATAATTATTATTTCCAACAGTATATTACAATCATTTGCGGAAAATTTAACTAGTGTTTGCAATTAATTGATTATCCTTCAAACAACTGAAATTCATAAGACAGTTGTTTATTTTAAGCCAGACAACTATTGTTATGTATTATCTAACTACGATTGATAAAGAACAGGAGTGATAAATATTCATAAATAAACACTTATACCAGAATTAAAGCAATAAATGCTGATGAAAAATCCAACGGCAACATTAGAATTAGTAATAAAAATCATTTTATTTATATTCTTAAACCTTTATCAGATTCCAAACACAATTTTGAAAAACTCAAAACTTTCCCAAAAGATTATTTGAATTTGTTTGTTTCCCTAACCATTTTAATGACACAATTAATTTGAAATCAGTTATAACGAATAAAGGTAATAAAACTTTTTCTCATTATAAACCGAACTTTCGTATTGACGGAATTTAAGATTTAGTACAGTAGAGTCCCGATTATCCGAGTCCCGCTTAACCGAGTTTCCGTTTTAACCGAGTTAATTTCTTCTGATGGACTGATGGCTTCCATTATTATGAAACAGTCATTCTCAATGAAGTGTTAGGTGAAGATGAAAGAGCAGTCGTAAAAAGTTAGAACTCTGATTTTATGGTTAGAATAGGGGAAAAAATGGCCATAACTTTTTTTTTTCAAAAGAATTGTAATTAAATGTTTAATTTTATTTTCATAATTTTACAACATTGAATTAATCAATAAGTTTTCCCTTTTTTGCGTTATCCGACGAGAATTTATTTATTGCATTTCATTAGATTCTAATGTATACGTAGGTTCCTCTAAGCCTAATTAGTAGACGTATGTTCATATAGATATACAGTCATTCAAAATGCATTATTTACAATAAAGTCATCTGTTCGAAATTTTCTCCAAATTTTGATAAAAATGAGGAACACATATAAAGCATGGCATTTTAATTACAAAAAAAAAATTACAACATTATTAATTATCAGTTTAGAATTTTTTGACTTACTGGATCCAAATTTCCAACACAATAACCTAGTTTCATGCAGTATATTTTTGGTGCTTACAGCTTACCTCTTACAGCGGACATTATTTTCTTGACGACAAAAAAAAACTTCCAATAGCTTACTTAACTTACAAAAGTTAAGATTTAAATACTAGAAAAACTAGTATTTAAATCAGTTTTATTTTATTTTATTTTTTCTTTTAGAGCTGTGTCGAATAATCGATCCTGCTTAGTCGTGGTAATTTTTTTAATCGAGTTAAAAAATTCGATTAATTCGATTAAATTTTTCCAAAATCCGATTAAAAAAATTAATCAACAAACTAATGTACAAATTAAAAATCCAATTCTGCCTACAAATTAATTTTCCACCAATATTTCGCCAAAAATTATTCTAAAAGATTGGATCAGATAATTAACAACAAAGAAGAAACCTCTAAACAAATAGCAATACATGCAAATGAGCCGTTGACTTTAAAAGTGGGGCAAGTCGATTTTATGTTAATGGTAAATATTTAATGGTTTGCGTTGGAATGGGTTTAAAAATATTCGTGAGCAGCAATAAATTTATTTTATATTTTTCGTGGTCTTATTTCATGTAAATTTAATATGTGATCATGATTATTTTTCCGTGTTAGAGGGGGGAGGGGGAAATGTGGTTCTGGTATGCACCCGCCAATGGACTTTCCTGACTTTCAAAAGCAACGATTTGTTGAAAAGAAAGATTTTCTTTTAATATAATATAATTATAATAAAAAAAAGTTAATATTTTTCTATAAATATATAAAAATAAATATTTTTTTTTTGTTTTATTGTAACTTTTTCTAAAGAAGAATGAGATAGTGAAATAAAATAAAAAAGTAAATTAAATAAAAGTGGAAAAAATATTAAGCAATAAGTTGTATGCATATAATTATATTTTCTAATTTAGATAGTAAAGATTTTTTAAAGTATTCATGATGAAATTCTGTTTGTGCTTGTTAATATAATGCAGCATAAAAAATAACTCTATTCAAAGTGGACTAGCCTCATTTTAAAAATCAAAGCATTTAAGATATCGTTGAAATATAGTAAGTTAATAGTAGCAAAATTTTACTGGTATTAAAAGATATTTATTTTGAATTGTTAAAAACATAAATTTCATGTTAATTTATAATAAGATTTAGATTTTTTTTTACAAAATAGATTTGCCCTACTTTCAAAATATAGGGCTTAAATGTGCCCGTTTATTTACTTAACTCGCAAAAATCACATCGCATTTTATATTTGCTTCTGATCTGTACTGTCAGAAAGTAAACATGTAGGTGAGTTTAATTCTGATCTTTTATTATAAATACGTACGTGAATCCAATTTTAATGCAAATTTTATGTGATATTCATAAGGTTTTTAAATATGTTGTTCCAGAAGAAAAAAATGCTTTAATATTTTACCTGTTGAAGATACACAGACAATGAAAATTGCAAAAGTGTTCAAAATAAGGTAATAAAACAATGTTAAAATTAAAATAATGTAAAACAAAATAAAAACCGGTTAATTGATTAAAAGTAATTTCGATTAACCCAGTTGAAACTATTACTCGACTCCATCCGATTTATTTTAATATTTAGCGCTAATTTTATTTTTAATATTTTAATTGATGATATTGTGATAAGAATTTTGACATCTTCATTTATTTTCCTATGAACTAATATTTTGACTTTCAATATTTTAAAATTTATTAATTATTTGCATTTTATGAGTCATTTTATGGTCTTTTAAAAGGATATTTTTTAATAGGAGCTTTCTATTGTTTTTTCTTTATATTGTATCTTACATATATAGTTACTTGATAACAGAATTAATATGCTCGATAAATTATTATCGCAATGGAATAATAATTTTACAAAATCTCAAAGTATGATACGAAGAAAACAGCTTTTCAAAGACGCTTTTCATTGCCAAATATGTCGCAAAAATTATCTGAACCGAGATAACCAATAATTAGTGTATTTTTATGTTAAACAAACCGGTTTTTTTTTCTTTCTTTCTTTTAACTGTACTGTTGTTGCATCTGAATACTGAACAATTTGACTTTAAAACTGCAATTATTTATTATTTATGAAAACTAAAACTAGTTGCATTTTAACAGTATTTTAAAAGTAACAGATAACGAAAAAATATAGTTGGTTATACAGAAACATGTCGCTGAAAGAAACATATTATTACTATCAGCAGGTTTTTAAAAAAAGATATTACAGATTTGTTGAGAATTTATTAAATATGCATTTTTACGAAGAATAATTTTTATCCTGCCTCATTTTGCATTTTAATTATGGTACGCATGTATCCCGCAGAAATAATGTACTTAACAAGATATTGTTGGTGTTTATGTACCATCAGTACCCCCCAGATAGATCGCCAAAAGTGATTGTAAGTTGCTAATCATGAGTAAAACAGTAATTTAATATTATTAAACACAGAACATTGTTAAAAAATGAGAAATAATAGAGAAATAAAATAAAATAAATAAACTGTAATAAATAAATAGCAAAGAACTATAAAGAATAATAATAAAAAAAATAAACTATAAACTATAAACTATAATAAATAAAATATATGATTTTAAAAACATAAGGGTTACTGTAGTTATTATAATTGGCGCCATTGTTGGCGTAGTTGTAACCTCAGTTGTAACCTGCTCATCATTTTACGTTTGTTTAAAGTATTCTACATTAAAGCGATAAAATTCCTTTCATATCAATCACTATCTATCATATTAAACAAT
Source organism: Maratus speciosus (assembly GCA_963932465.1). Classification (NCBI taxonomy): domain Eukaryota; kingdom Metazoa; phylum Arthropoda; class Arachnida; order Araneae; family Salticidae; genus Maratus; species Maratus speciosus. The sequence continues at coordinate 276,799,965 of OZ010790.1, read as the reverse complement.
TATTATAATCAATCATGTAAAGCATTACCTATCATAAAATCAATTATCATTATTATTACACAATTGTATCTTTCACATTACCAATTAATTCATTTATCAATCAATTATTATCTTGAAATTACTTCAAGGAAAGTTTCTGTACTTAAATGGTTTAACATAATCGATTATGCTAACTTAACTAACAATTTTATCTAGCACTATATAATTTGCCAGAATTAGTTTCGGAAATTCAAACGGATAAAGTTATAAGGAAATATATGCACTTATCTCTTAAAAAAAGAAAAAAAATACAGCAAAACTGTTTTAATTTTTTAACCTAAAAAAATAGGGGGAGGAAGATATTATCTCTATTAAAGAGACACAATAATTGTTTTGTTATTTATAGATTTATTTAAAATATATAATTAGATGTTGCGTAAATTATTTAATATTATAAAATATATCTTCTTGATAAAAAGAAATCTTTAAAAGTAAAACGATCTTTTTCTTTTGCAATAGCTTTATAATCAGACTTTCCATTCGCTTCTCATATTTACATAAAAAGGTTTAAATAACTTGTTGTACATTATTAAAAATTTTAAATCCAAGATTGTTTTCTTATGCATAAATATGGTCATGATTTAAAAAGTTCTCTCAGAATCTGATGTCTTAACGTTAATTAATTAAGATGGGATGGGGACTAGATATTAAAGAATTTTCGAACATACTTAATAAAAATGCGACGAAAGCATTTGAAGGAACCTACACGCTTAGAACCGAGCGCGACATCTGTTGTGCCTGTAAAACTTGTTTTACCTTCATAACACTGCTAACGCTGGGAAAAGTAAGGAAGATTAGCTGTTCAATCACCTGTCGTCTATTGGACTGGAATAGCATTATACAATTTTTAAATCCCCACAAATACAAAGTCATTTATAAAGATGAAGCCAGTATCCTATTTCTTTAAATATTGCCCCTAGACGTATACTTCCAACTACAAAGTTTCATAATAAAAAGTACAAAATTTGATGACGTAAGTTGTAACCTCCTGAGGGGTCCTGTTGAGAAAATATACAATTTTTATATGGCCTCCGTAGGGTAAAATTTCCAATTAGGAAAAGTTTTCTTATCCATTCCGGAATGAAACACAAAAAATTACATCCTTATATCCGCAAAACCCTCATAGATATATGTCCGTTTAAATAATTCGTCATACTTTAAGAGATTACATATAAATTGAAAGGCTTGTAATTCAAGAATTACTGTAAAAAACTTAATTTATGTTATTTGCGTCCTATTTCTTTTATATTTTATTCACCTAACTGATGTAATAATGTAATTGTCTTAAATTGCCTTTTGATAACTTATAATTTTGAGGATGATCCCTATCTTGTATTTCAAATGCATCAACATCACGTCACTCAGAGGTATGCTTCAGTGGTGCAAGTCACGAAATTTGGCTTTTAAACTCTGTCAGTTTTGAAGATATAAAAATTGATTTTTTTGTGTTTTATTCAGGAATGGAGAAAGAAAATTTTCCTAATTGAATTTGTGTATTTTCTAAAATAGACCCCCTTGCCCCCAAGTGTTTGCAACTTATGTCATCAAATTTTGCACCTTTTTTATGAAGCTTTGCAATTGGAAGTATATGTCTTGGGGCAATATTTAAGGAAATAGGCTATTTGCTACATCTTTATGAATCCCACTGTATATATACTTGGATTGCCTGTTTGGGACTTCCATAAAGACCTTTATTTTTAAATTCATTCGGATATTTAGACAGTGTATAGTCAAAAATAAAAACGTTATTATTACTATTTGATTGCCTATATCTTATTCGAATTAAATTCAGAAACATTTGCATAACTGACAATAAATTTATCAGGAGCTGAGAGAAAACATTTCTGTCTAAAATCTGAAGTTTGTTTCATATTCATAACCAAAATAGTTTTTAAGAAAATAGAGAAAGAATAAATTTTTATGAAAGAAATTTGGAATAAATAATCTCATAAACTAATCTATTGGTTTTAAGTAATCTTATGGCAATTGAAAGATCTAATTAAGATCTATAAATGATAATAATGAAGAATATAATGAAATTGTTTTTTTAGAATTTGAAAAATCTTTAACTTTTTTTTTTTTTATTTGCATTTAATTATTATTTTTTTTATTTAATTATTATTATTATTATTTTACTTTTTTACTTTTATTATTCATAAATATGAAATAAGAGCGTTGTTTAGCTTAATCCCCATTGGAGCAGGTATATAAAAGGCTGACTCTCTACCTTGAAATATACGTAGGGTGTATTTTATGCATGATGATGTTTTAAAAATATCGATTGCGTAATTGCTAGTTCAAGTAAATGCATTGGTAGAGAGTTACTAATTTGATTTGTTTTTTGGTTCTGATTGTTTACTTCAGTCATTAATAAAATCATTAACCTGGGCTTTTCAAGTTTTTGTTATTTATAAGCTTTCATATTCAAAATATCCTAAGGCATTGTATATCAAAATATAGATGTCATATTTCTGAACTATTTTTATTTTATATTAGAAAACATTGTATGTTTGTACTATTTTAAATTTCACCAGTTAATTTTTAAAAAAATAACATATCGAAAACTTTTATTTATTTTATATTCTTTAAAATTATTACCATAAAAAATGTATGATACAATGTTTTTAATTTAATTGTATTTGTATTCATGTCACTTAATAGTAGTTTTTCAACTACAGTTTGACTATTTATTTAACTGTTTAAGATTCTAATTTACTTTTTTTTATTCTTCTTAAGTCTTAACTTAATTTGTAACTTTTTTCCTTTTTATCTTAATTTTTATATTTCTACTCAATACCTTTAAATTTCTCTCTTTAGTAGTTCTTAACTACAGTTTAATTTTTTCCTAATGGCTCACAATAACGCAAGATACTTCAATTCCTAGACTGGGTGTTAAGCTGATATCAGCTAGAAAACCCCTTAATGCTGTTCACCTGTTCATGTCAGTTAATGTAGAAAGTTTGAATACGTTACATTAGAAATATATTTGAATATGTAACATTAAAAATCCAGCAATTATTTAAAAAAATAAAAAGGGAAAAAAGATTGTTTCTTACTAAAATATTAAATTTTGTTGAAATATATAATCCAATGTTTTTGTAAAATTTTATTTGTATTCATGCTAATTTATGTAGCAGCTTTGAATGCATTGCATTAAAAATGCATTTATAAGTGCAGTAGGGAAAAAAATAAACGCTCATTCTTGAACAAACTAATAAGTTACTAAATAAATAAATAAATGCAAAAAACTTCTTAAGAACATTATACAATTAAGAAATGCCCAAGTTAGTCCGAAAGAACTATTTTAATATATTAAGTTGCTAGTTTAAGCTAGTTTTTAAAATACCCTAAGAAATCAAGACTTTCAACATGACTTATGCAAGTAATCATAATTTTCAAATTTTATTTCTTTCTTTTTTAGCATTATTTGTAGATTCATAACTTACCACTAATCTATTGCTTGTAATTTTATGATTTGTACCTTTTTCAGAACTCGGATTGCAGGAATCTGTAGTTATATAATGCTGTAAAACTTTATAATAATAAGGTTTAATTTTTTTTTTTTCATTGAAATAACTTTTCAATATAAAAATATTTTGTTAACCAGAACATCAATTTTAAAATGCATTTTTCATCACTTTATTTTCTCTTGTTTTGCATTTTTCCATAATTTGCACTTCTACTTACATCCTACTGCACTTATGTAAATTTTGTATTTTAAGAACTTCAACGATCATGGATTTAATCATGGAAATTGAGTAAAAAAGCAAATGAAAGACACCAGTGTTCATTGAAAAATTTCGCTTTGGTTTTTAATTAAATGTAACAACTAGTATTGAAAATGTGAAAATTTAGACCTTTAAATGTATATTTATATGGCACATTTTACAACTCATTACATTAGAAATAAACAAGTAAAAGGCAGAGAAAAGAATAATTTTGATATCATAAGTGATTTTTTTTAAATTTTCTTACCTAAACAGATTGAAAAACTCTTTAAAATTAGTTTAACATAAAATTTTTAATCTTATGATATTACATTTATTTTACTTTATGAAACAATTCAATACTGTATTCATAATACGATATTCTTAATACTACATTAAACTTCATATTAAGGTATCTGCTTACATTAAATTGGCTGTTTTGGTGAAATTTTTCAAAATATTTTTTTTATTGTTTTATTTGAAAGAGCAATCGTTTACGATTACATATCTGTTTTAATTTTATTTCTACAATAAAAGAGCAGTATAAAAGAGCAGTTACAGCCAATTTAATAAACAGGAAGTAATGAGTCAAATACCGGAAGTGAGCAGGAAAGCCAAGAGAAATGTAAACAGCTTTTCTATGCACGATTTTCTTCGGTTTTTTACATAAAAACACTAATACACTTTAATTGATACTTTTAAATTAATTTTATAAATAAGAAAAAATATAGATAAGAAATCTTTAAATGCGATTTCTGGAAAATCGATTTTTACGTTATTTCATGTTTGATAAACTCCATTACATAAAATTTTTTAAACACATTTTAGTGAAATTTTGTCAGTAGGTTTTCCCTATACTCACTATATCTTGAACAAGAATCTGAGCTCTATGTGATAAATTGTTTTATAGGTACTCGAATATACAAAGCGATAATTTTTAATAAAAAATAAGTATTTTTTGACTTATTTTGAAATATTTCAGTTAATTTTGAAGATATTGTAAAACTTCTAGTTTTTTGCACAGGTAAGTGTAATTGAAGTATATTTAATTGAGTGTTACGCTGTCTGGCGAAAGCATCAAATTTTGCTAAAATATGGGAATAAAACCCATTTTTTTAAAATGTTATGAAGATATTGATAGGATTTTATATTTTTTCATTATTCTGTATTACAAATGAACTAAAAATATGTGTATTTATTCAATATTGTACATTAAAAAAAATCTCCGAACGTAGGCGTACCTGTTATCTAAAAAAAGCATGAAAGCTAAATTTGCGATAATACATTTGAATATTATATCATTTGTATTGAAACTTTCATTTAAGTTCAAATGAAGGCTGTAGAAAAAATTTCACTGTTTTTGAGTAAGGACCATGTTATTTTTTTATATAAAATTAATATTTTATAATATAAGGAAAATAGTTCTGATATTTAAAAGAATGAATGAATATACACTGTAGTTCCATATTTTCAGGTATATAAGTCCACATTGTAAAAAAACCACTGTAGATTTGTCAAAACAAACTCGATCACAGTGAATGTGCTGTATCTTTCTTTGGTTTCCTGACTATATTAACATGGAAAATACAGTAGTTGCGTAAAATTGACAGCACAATGTGCTGGCAATTTGGACGCATTTTTTTACAGCACAAACTGCTGGCGTCCGAATTTCCAGCACATTGTGCTGTTAATTTTACGCAACTACTGTATTTTCCATGTTAATATAGTCAGGAAACCAAAGAAAGATACAGCACATTCACTGTGATCGAGTTTGTGCGCGAGATGAACAGTACTTTGAACTGTAAAAATGTCATTTTTTTTTACAGTGCACCCCAGAATTCAATAGAAATAACTTATCCTTGCGTATGTATATCAGTATTTTCAAATAGTTTTCTTCGCATTTTTTAATCGCAGAATTTGTGAAAAATTTCTGTGATTATATAGGGTGAAGCTTACAGGAAATACCTGTATTCAAATGGGAGAGAATGTTATTTCTCACAATTTTTTGGGTTGACTTACACGAAGGAAAATACAGTAGATAGTCTAACTCGACTCTTTCTTTCTCTCACACTCACACGTTCACCCATTCTCTATCTATCTTTCTTTTATTTGAATTCATACAATAAAACATTCGGCTTCATTTTTTTATTGAATCATTTTCGAATTTCCATCACAAAGGTATTGAAATTTTGTTAAATTTTAGTTCATTATATTGCTTTCAAGAAAGCAAATGATCAGATATAATAATATTTAGAGACTAACAATGGTTTATATATATGATTACATATATATATATACATGTAACATAAATTGTTAGTAACAAAATATTTCGTTTTGTTAAAATCTTACTTGTAATTTATTGCAGCTTTAAAAAATTCACGATTTAATAGCGAATAGCCGAATTTTATTTTAGAGGAAAACGTAACAAGTAATATTATCCAAAGTGTGTTTTAAAAAATTCCAGTGACGAACTTTAAGTAAAAATTGACTTAATAAAATTTTGAATGATAATTGTTATGAACATATAACTAATGCTTAGCATGAAAATAAATGAATAGAATGAAACTGACTGATAAGTGTTTTCATTGCTGTTAGACAAACCTTAGATGAAATTAATTTTATCTCATTCATATATTGATGAAATCTTACGATGGAGATTTTTTTCAATTCCAACTGAGTGTATTATGTAGGTGACAGTTGACCGAGATTGCTCAGTTGATAAAGCAGCAGCATGTTAAGCTAGAGATCGCAAGTTCTATTACTGAGGCCCTAACACAGATTGCCGAAATGAAAAACAGGGGAAAAGCAAGTATTTTTACGCAATAATAATACTTTTTTTTTCATTTTATGAATGGAAATGTGACAATTTATGACATCATTTTTCACTGGAAAAATTTCGCTTCGCTCTGTGTTTAGGCCCTCTTTCCTGGGCATTTTACACTCAGTTGAAACTTGAAAAACCTTATATATTTACATTATGTTTTTGATTAAAACCTTACTTCATTCTTTAAAACATCCATTAGTTTTTAATACGGGAATGAGAATCCGTAACCTGTATTTTTAAAATAATACAGAGAATGAAATTTGAAATGTTTCGCAATTCGCTTCAATAGTTGTAATCTATATTTGCTTGTGAATATCAGGATCACACTTTGCAATTTTTTTTAAATTTTTTGATCAATTGTAAACAATAATGGTTAGAAATATCGCTAAATTGTACAATTTAAGAACATATATAACAAGTAGATTAAAATTTCTAAAGAGGTGCAGGGGTGAGAGGGCAAAAATTCAGTTTAAAATTCAGCTTTAAAAGGTTTTTTTCACGTAAAAAAAATACAAAACTGCTAGGTAATATTAAATGATATGGCAGAAAATTATATCTAGGTCATCAGACCCAAAAAATATTTAACGTTTAAAAATTTATATACATAAATAATAACGACTTAATATAATATTTTATATTTCTTTTCTTTTTTTAATCTTATAAACGTCTATTGTAATGTTTCATTGTAATGTGCAAAGCATCGATGTATTAATTAATTGTCATCGTAGAAAATTGTGCCATGCGTCTTCGACATTGCGCATGGTTGCAAGTACTACATTTTGCTACCGAAAACAGTCAAAATAATTCACCATTCCCTCCGTCCCTACCCTCCCCACCTCATTAAAGCGCTTACCTGTGACCGTGCTCATGGCCAGTGATCGGTGTTTAATCCGTAGCAGCACGAGAGAGTTCGCGGAGTTTAGTATCCTCTCTTCGGTGGCAGATGGGATGGAGGACCGGCATTTCTCAGTGGAGGAACGGAGCAAGAATTCCGAAATCTTGCACGTGCGACAGGAACTCCACTCCCCGTTGCCACAAGGTCACTTCTCCAAAAAGATGAGTTTCCGATCGATTATTTTGAGTAGAAAACGGCCAACAACACACACACGCACGCACACTATGTATTAAATTCTCGGACTGTGTCGACAGATTCGAAATTTTGTTTATGCTGCTAGCCTTTTCAAAAACGAAACTGAAAAAAAAGGGGGGTAGGTGGGTTCTTGATACACGCACACCGTTTGTTAAGTGTTCGAAAAGGGGTGGCGGCGCGCGAACGCGGCGGGTGGTGGTGCGCAGGGGGTTCCGCGCAGCTGCAATGTCGGGGAATGCGCCAAGTTGCACGCGCAGGGATCCGGTGATGGGAGGTCGGGAATATTTTTTGAAAAGAAAAACGTGGATCCGGTGAAAAGACACTCGGGAAAATGGCAACTCTGGGGAAGGGGATACCGCCCCCCCCCCCCTCCTTCTTTTTATTACATAAAACGTTCTTATGCTCAAAATGTGTAACGGGGTTTTATATCACATAATTTTTTGTTTAATGCATAAAAAATAATTAGTAAAAATCATTATCAGCAATTTACACGGCGCTTTATTGGTAGTCTTTTTTTTAAATTAAGTTAGCGATATTGTTTATTTCATCTAAATCTTCGATACAGAGGCTTCTAAACGCCATTTGCGAAATTACGTGCATGAACCATGTTCGTCTTACATAAAAAAGTAATAAAAATCTCTTACAATATAATTCGCAATGTAATGAATATTTAACTGTACCTAAAAAAAAACTTTTGAGAGTAAGAGCATTTGAGTGATAAAAATAATTTTCTCAGAATTTTGCACACAAAAAAAAAAAAAAAAAAAAAAAAAAAAGATTTATAATGTATGTTTACAACATTTTAGAACTTACTATTTTTTAATTTCTTAAAATTCTAGAAAAAAAAATCTGTAATATATATTTGTTTGTTTGTTTTCTTTAAAAATAAAATAATTTTGTTCGAAAAAGACTCAATCTATCATAAAAAGAAAAACCTCTGCCTATCTTGCCTATCTATCTATCTCTTGCTGTTTTACACAAATTCGGAAGCCTCAGTTTTTCGCACATTCAAGCATTTTTCTTCATACTCAAGCTTTTTCCTTGATATTCTCCACTCTATTTTTATATAGATTTACTGTTATTTAGAAGCTCAGCTATTTCCAACCGTTCTTATTTTTAAGTCTTAAGAATATTCTTATTTCCAGTATCTCGATTAATTTATATGAATATTTTTATGATTTATTATGTCTGTAGTTAAAAAGTACTTTAAAATTATTATACAGTAAATTGATAACAAGAAAGGGATAAAACCAAATATTTTTTTACCATTCCAATATTAACCAGTATACTGAGAGTCAGTGGCGCATCCAGGATTACACTTTGGAGGGGGCTAGCATATTTCAGAGGCTTATATGTACCCAGATCTTGTCCGACCTGCTACCGAGCTCTGTCTCTTTTCATTTAATTTGATGGGATGTGGGACGTATGGGATCAGGTCCTGACTTACTTTTTTTTTTTTTTTTTTTTGCTGACTTAGGCAGAGTTGTAACCAGCCAGAGAAGCTCTGGAAAGATTTGGTGTGGCTAATTCTGAATGCTTTAAACATTTTAAATAATGAAATACTGTACTAAAATATATCTTAGTTTTTGCGATTTTTTGGTGCGTTTCTGTATTTGGATAATTTTTAAATCGTTTGATTGCAAACACACTTTAAGTTTTATTATAATTATCAAAATATTATGAAGGTTAAAGAGAACAAGAGGTTGCACAGGGCCTTAATTTTTTAATTAAGTAAATTTTAAACATGCTAATATTTCGAATTTCCTAATGAAATTTATAAAAGAGAAAAAAATGTATGACAAAATTAATATATTTTCAAAAATTCCGATTTTTTAAGGACCTATTAATAATAATAATAATATTCTTTCATAATTTTTAAAATCTTTAAATATCTAGTCCAGTCTGGGAGGGGCTTCAACCCCTTAGCTCCCCCCGTGGGTGCGCCAATGCTGGGAGTAATATTTTAGAAACGCATTAATCCAAAGCACATTTTTTGAAAGAAAATAATTTATTCTTTAAAAACGAATATTAAATCTTAAAAGCACAGAATAGATTGTCTAAACATTTTATGTTGAATATATAAACTTTCTTTTGTCATTTAATATACTTAATCGGGGAAAAAGAAGAATGGTTAATTTAAATTTGTTCTTTTTAATGATACAAATATTTACCATGCTTAAGAAATTACTTGAAAGTACTTAGGCATTCACAACTGAAATTATAAATTTTGTGACTGTATAATTGTTTTACCTTCAGAGCATGACTAGCACCGTAAGAAATAACAATCACCTTATTTTTTCGAAAAAAAAATTACTTAAAAATTTTTGTACAATCGAATTAAAAAAAAAATGGCTCTATAAAAATTAGTACTAAATTAATTTCGGAGCATTATAAAGTAGCTTCTATTGCAGCATGAAGAGCGGGTTAGTAAGAAAGAAGTCCATCTGACTTTTACACTGGATGGAGGCAAATTAGTCTGCCAATTTCTTAACTGAATAATTCGTCAAATATTAATTCTAAGATATCAGTTCAGAGGCAGCTTTATATTTGTATTTATATTTTATCTGCAAGATAAATATGTGAATATCCTTCTTAGCTCAGTGCTGTAATCTCAGTTTAGATTGGTCGCGGAGGCAGAGTCGTAACCAGACTACGAAGTCAGCGGTAGCGGCTTTAAAAATTTTTGGTGGAGCTAATCATCGTGCCTTTTTCTCTTCCACCTTAATAAAGAATAAATTTAGATAGAGGGCAAGTACAGTCATTCAGGGTAACTTTGATCCGCATTTTCTCTATTTTCATATGCCACACTCTTATTTTAAGAATATTGTTGAAACTAGGGGCATAAAAGAGAAGAAATGATCCTAAAATATTGTTTGACTATCAAAAATTAAGGAATAATAAGGATAAAAGCAATAAAAAATGAATTTTTAACGTGGTTCAAAGTTACCCAGCCATATAGGGTAATTTTGCATCATATGATAAACATTATCTAAAATAATTCATTATAAAAAAAAGTATTATAGTTAGGACAAATTTGAACCCCCAAAAATGTTTTCAGATATCTAAAAACTCCGAATTTACATTTCCCAACATCACAAGATTTGTATAATTTATGATATTACAACAAATATTATGCATAAGAAAAGTGGAAGAAGAGAACCATGGATATTTAGAAAGAAAAAAAACTGTTTATTGTTCAGATAACACATAAAAATGCAGTGAAAAACAATTTTCAATGTTTTAACTCAATAATATATCCATAGTTATAGTAATACATACCAGTATTAGTATTATTCAAACAACAATAAAAAATGTCGAATGTATGAAATGTCAAATTTGAATAGCTCCGCCCTGAATAACGCCTTTAAATGAATTTTAGGTATTTTACACATATTTGTGAAAGTATTTACATGTTATATCTAATGCACACTTTCGGCACTTATATAAAATATACGTGTAAATATGGGAAAATTTGACAGTAGCACCTATAATCAGTAAATTATAAACATCAGTATAACTTTGAGCTGGCTCAAAGTTACCCTGAAAATGTGGTAAAATGTTAGTGCCTTCTTATTTTACATTTTATTAATAATTAATGAATAAATAATCACAAAATATTAACACATTTACAACATTTAGATAATAATATGTCTGATAAATGAGGATATTGTTACTTACTACGAAAATTTTATTGGATTACAACAACTTCAAAACAGCATTCAAAATATACTTGAAAACAGTACTTCACAAAAATAGCTAGATGATGCAATTAATTGCGCATAATGTTTCTAATTTATTTTCTAAAATAAAGAGTAGAAATCCCAGTGTAGAACCTTGCCAACAGAGCGCGGTTCTGGAGTTTATTTAGTCTTTTGGAGTCAAAAATATTGAAAATTAGGAGGTGGTGCAAAGTTACACCCCATGGTTCAAAGTTACCTTGAATGACTGTATTAATGTCTATCAGTGGATTTGGTGAAAAATTATAAATTGAAACAAAATTTGAAAAGCTATTACAGGAACAATGCTATTTACATGTTAGAAACGAATGCCCTCAAAATTTGGAGATATCAGCAAATAACATGTACCCAAAATAATATAATTCAGAAAATTTTCATCTCTTATTAGAAGATTTATAGTTTTTAACCTGAGTATTAAATTCTTCTGAAGGTAGAAAATATCGCTAGTTCTGATTATTTGATATTTAAAATACCTTATCATGAATAAAAATAAAACACTATAGACCCAAAAAGTTTCTTCACACTTTTCAGAATATTTTATGTATTTATATATTTTAACATAAAATGTTTGCAATAAAAAATTTTGAAACTTTAACGTAATAGATATACTATTGAAATTAAAATATTATGAGTGCTAGAGGGGGCTTAAGAGAATACAAGAGGGGGGGATCAGCCCATCTTGCCCCCATCTGATTCACAAGCCTTCAAAATTTGGGTTGTGTCATATTGATTGTGTTTAACTATTGATAATTGATTCTTACGTATTTTGTAGCTCAGAATCCGAAAATGGCTTCATTTTTTACCATCATGTCAGGATTTTTTGCAATTTTTTTACTTTTTAACTTTGAAATTTACGATTTTCGAAAAAATCTGACGTGATGGTTAAAAATGAATGTTATTTTCAGATTTAGTGCTAAAAAGTACACAAAAATCAATTATCAAAATTTAAAAAACACAGCCATCACATCTATTTTATAGTATCAGAATTTTGCTATTTTTTGACTTTGAAATTTACAATTTCCAAAACATCCTGACTTGGTGGTTAAAAATGAAGGTCATTTTCGAATTCAGCTCTAAAAAACATATAAAAATCAGTTATCAAAAGTTAAGAAAGACAACTATTTCCTGTATCTTTCAGTATCAGATATTCTCTATTCTTTGACTTTTTACCATTGAAATTTACGATTTGCAAAAAATCCTGACGTGATGATAAAAAATGAAAGTCATTTTCGGATTCAGTGCTAAAAGATACATAAAAACTAGAGAACAGGAATTCTGTTTTCTCAGAATTTAGTGTCGCCCCCGGCATTTCCGTTACTTCATTTTCTTCTGATGGATTGGTGGCTTCTATTATTATGAAACAGCCATTATAAATGAAGTGTTAGGTGAAGATGAAAGAGCAGACGTAAAAAGTTAGACCTCTGATTTTCTGGTCAGAATGGGAGGGGGGGGGGGAAGGATGGCCATTTTTTTTTTTTTTTTTTTTTTTTTAATTATGGCCATTTTTTTCTCCATTCTGACCAGAAAATCAGAGTTCTAACTTTTTACGACTCCTCTTTCATCTTCACCTAACACTTCATTTATAATGGCTGTTTCATAATAATAGAAGCCATCAGTCCATCAGAAGAAAATAACTCGGTTAAGCGGGACTCTACTGCAGTACAAAACATATTTCAATTTTAAGATTTAAAGCACACGTTTTATTTTATATAGAATGACGTGATTCGCATCCGCTTAAGAATTCCACATTTACGATCTACACTTAAACATCTACAGTAAAGCATGCATAGCACATCACTATCGCGAAATAATGCACAAATTCAGCAAAAAGATGCCGTCATTCAAGAAAATCGACAAAAAAAAAAAAAAAACGGCTATCTAATGATTCATAGATACTTATGATTAAATATAATTAAATAAATTAAATTAAATATAGTTTATAACAGCTCCATTGTTTTAACAGAAATCATTCGTTTATATATTTTTTAAAAATAGCACGTATTTTAATTACATTTTCTTTCGGTTGTTATGAGAAAATGGCAACAAAAATATATAATTACTAATTTAGAACTATTTTTCCTTTACTTTCTACAGAAATCGAGTACTTCCGTTGCAAATGACTCTAAAAACTAGAAAAAAAATTAATATTTCAAAAATAAATGGAGATACAGTTTTCAAACAAAATGCATTAAAAAGGACTTTTTTTTTCCAATACGACGGTATAAAAATCGAAAATGTACGATGCTTAGAAGTTAAAAAAAATTGCTAAAGAGTATTTAATCGTAATGCTTTGTTTTACGGCTAGCTTCTGTAAGGTAATGTTATTTTTTGGACACAAAATAAGCTGGGAGAAAGAAATAGCATACCGTACCGGACGCTAATAAGATTTAGAAACTACCGAAAAGACTAGAGAACAGGAATTCTGCTTTTTCAAAATTTAGTGTCACTCCCGGCATTTCCATTACTTCATTTTCTTCTGGTGGACTGGTGGCTTCTATTATTACGAAACAGCCATTATAAATGAAGCGTTAGGGGAAGATGAAAGAGCAGTCGTAAAAAGTTAGAACTCTGATTTTCTGGTCAGAATGGAAAAATAAATGGCCATAATTTTTTTTTTTTTTTTTTTTGAAAAAAAAAAAAAAAATTATGCCCATTTTTTTTCTTCCCATTCTGACCAGGAAATCAGAGTTCTAACTTCTTACGGATGCTCTTTCATCTTCACCTAACACTTCATTTATAATGGCTGTTTCATAATAATAGAAGACATCAGTCCATCAGAAGAAAATGATCCATTCCAAAGGTATAATCCTTCATTTGGCGCCCCTTCGTTCTGGCGTCTGGGGCACAAGCCCCCTGTGCCCCCCCCCCTTAGTTTCGGCTCTGCATTCCTGAATTGATATAATGAATCACAGTCCAAAAAGAAGATGTCTCTTAATCTATGCAAACTAATATAACCAAGGGCGAAAATACACAATACCCTTCCAAGATTCTGAAAAGAGTTTTTAATCTTTAGGAACGTCAGTAACCAATATATTTTCGAGATTTACAGAAGCATTTATAAAACAATGTTTCTTTTGCCTTTTCGAAACGTTTACGAATAGTTTTAATTATATTAATCAGTTTTCTCAAACCGGAATATTAGATTTTTGAATGCTAGTAAATCTCAATTAAGCCTTTTTCATGTTCTAAGCGAAAATGACATAAATTATAGCAAGTTTCGTAAATCCTTAATTGACCTTATTATGAAAAGTTATGTAAATTATTTCATAAAAACAAAATATCATTTTAAATTACTTAAAGATGTTTTTATTAACGTACAGACATCACTGGTATTTTAGAATTAAAGTTTTTTGTATGTATATTGCAGTTATTTAAAATCAAGAAACTTGTTATTCAGGGAGAGTTTTTTTTTCCTTTAATTATTATCTCCCTATTCTAAAAAAAAGTAGCTAATGCTGTCAGCGCCGTAAATGAATTTTTTGTAACCAAAGGTTTTTCTAGGCTTATATTAAGAAAACTATTGCATATAAAGTTATGAAAATTGGTCGTTTTTTAAAGAAATATTTGATAAACATGCTGAAGCAGATAGTTTTTAAATCCAAAAATTACTTTATGAGCTATTTAATGTGGAAGTCGGTCATGATAGTTCAGTTAAAATTTTTTTATAGAAACACAAACTAGTCATAGCAATTGACTCATGTTGTACAGGTACAGGAGTGACAAGTTTGCGGCGTACAGTGAATAATTTTTTTCTAAATTTAACAATTTTTTGTGGATTTATTTACAATTTGTTATTCAAATTTCCATTATTTCGATGGAGATTTATTTCATATTTAAAAAAGGTAATTTGTTTAAATTGATGCGAAATTGTAAAACAGATAAAAGATTAATATTTTCTTTCGATTAAAAATGCATTTACACGTGTCTATTAAAAACAGAAATAAAACTTTAAAATAAATTAAATGATCACGTGTTGCAAGCAGGAAATGAGGAAAATTAAGTCATAAAAAATACAGTCACACGCGAACATTTAAAAAGTATAAAACCTTAAATTAATTCAATTTTTACATACGAAACGCATTTAAAGGTGAAATTTAGGATACATTTAAAACGATTTTCATATTGGCAACATTAATGTGACGTCACAGTAAGAATCGCATGGCGTAAAAGTAGCGTGGCTAGCAAGTTTGTTTATATATTTCATCACTTGAAGCAGCTATAGGTAAAGGTAAATGCACGCGTAAAATAATTTAAATTTATTTTGTACGAATTACTGTTCGATAAATACATATTAGAAAATAGGTATATACTAACAAATACAAATATAAAATAACAAATATAAAATAAACAAACTACATTTTAAAAATAACATAAATATGCATGGCGGTGCATTAAAATAGAGAAAATAATTCATGCATAAGGTATACCTATTCCTGAAAATATGTAAAACTCGATATCAAAACAAAATATAAGTATAATTTTTCAAAATACGGCGCTTTTCAATGACGCGCTGTTCTGAATGTAATTTTCAAGCGACGAATTTTTGTAACCTGGATCCTAAAGAAAGAATATTGTTCATAGCGTCATTGTAAAAGTTTTTTAGATATTCAATCAATGAGAAACTCTGTTGCATAAAAAACACAAATTTATAATATTTTCCCTCCTTTCAATCTCGTACCGACTTCGATATATAATTAACCCATTTGTGTCTGAATTTTTGTTTTTTCAAATTTGTTAGAAAAATCACTTTAAAATGTTGCAAAACGGAAAAAAATATGAAATAAAATTACGCTAAAATATTACTGTATTTATTTGATAAAATGTAAACGTGCTAAATATGGGAAAAGGCATAATAGTTTTATAGTATAATATGCATAATTATGTCTTTTGTCTAAATTTATATAAAATAAGCTTTTACATTGCATATTATATACTATAATCAGTATTTTTACTTTCTTCTATCTTCAATAGCAGAAAGTATTGTAATCGAATTTTTTTTCGACTTCCGGTTTTCGACGGATTTACACGTTTCAGGGGTCAGAGATCCCAAAAAACATGTTTATAGAAAATGTCTGTCTGTCCATCTGTCCGTGTGTCTGTCGCCATAGTACCATCAAAAAGTGTATGAAGTTATGCATAGAATTGAACAATTTTTTTTAAGCCTTTGGCTATGGCAAGCATGTCTTTCCTTCTATTTGAAAAAATCCGCCTGAAGAGGGCGCTGTAATAGCGATTTTTGTGCGATTTTGAATATTGTACCATCGAAGTGTATGAAGTTATGCATAGATTTGAATCATTTTTTTTTTAATGTTTTTGGCTGTAGCAAGCAGGTCCTCCCTCAATTTAGAAAAATCGGCCGGAAGGGGGCGCTCTAATAGCGATTTTTGTGCCATTTTGTATATTGTACCATCGAAAAGTGTATGAAGTTATGCATAGAATTGAACCAATTTTTTTGCGTATGTTTTTGGTCATGGCAAGAAGGTCCTCCCTGAATTTGGAAAAATTCCGCCGGAAGAGGGTACTGTAATAGCGATTTTTGTGCCATTGTCAATATTGTACTTTCGAAAAGTATATGAAGTTATGCATAGAATTGAACCAAATTTTTTGCGTATGTTTTTGGCCATGGCTAGAAGGTCCTCCTTGAATGTGGAAAAATTCTACTGGAAAGGGGCGCTGTAATAGCGATTTTTGTGTAATCTTCTTAATTTTTTCTAGTTCTATTGTACACTGGGGGCTCGTGAATCGACGGGAACTTCCAATCCTGATAAGTCCACTATTCGTAATTTTAATAACTATCATGATCGAGATTAAATCGTTTTTACTCCGATTAATTGAATGAAGCAGAAATTTAAGATGAAATTCAAAGTTGATATAGTATTGAACTAATAAAAATGAAATATTGACATCTGTAACAATATTTGAAATATTAAAATATATGAGATAGGAGAAAGTTTTAGGATTGGCACATCCAACTAGTTATGAATTACTGAGAAAATAAATTTATTTCTTTGCAGACCAATAACATTATGAGTATTAGTATTAATAAACTAAGAACAACAATATTTGAGGCTTAAAAACAATTTGTTTCATAATCACCTTGAAAAGTACTTTACATAAATAACTGTACCTTAAATTACTAATAAAAATATGCACCTCTTCGTGCCTTGCGTCCTATATTTTGTGCATTACAAAAATGTATAAAAAATAGGCTTGAACATATAATTTCACAATTTAAAAAAAATGCGTATTTCAAAGAAGTCTACAAGCTAAGATTATGCCTTATTTATTTGTATCCTTGGTTAAAAAAAAAACACAAATAAACTTATTTTTTATATTTCGCCATCTTGAAAATTGAAAAATCTGTAAACTCCGAAAAAAGCTTTCATTTTAAGCAAACAATATCCATCTTATGCTGTCATCTTCCGGTAACAGATAAAGGCGTTTATCGATAATTATTTCATACAATTTTCATATTATAAAGAAGGATAAAATTATACAAATTTATTAAAATTCAAAGTGTCGCAAAAATGGGACGCTAGACATAAATGGGTTAATATACAGTAGAATAAATACTTTTCACATATATAATATCCAATCAGATAAATATTTACTTTCAAAATTCAAACAAAAGTTTAGGAAAGTGAAATGAAAACGAATTAGCTTCATAGGATATGAAGAATCAATGTTGCATTAAAATGTTTACAATTTATTCACATTTAATCCAATTAATCATTTCGATAAGTACAGAAAAAGACTTACAGAGAATTGAAAATGGATTACAATATTACGCAAATAATTCTGATTGTACCAAGTTTTGTTAGTACTTATTCTTTTTGTTTTCGTTATACTGATAATTTAAAAGAGTTTACTCGTTTTCAAATTTAAATCCTCTCAAAACTCTAATGATAGTTCGTCCGCCTTTCTACCCATTCCCAATTAAATTCAAATTCACTCTTATTTGATGTTATAATGTGTATTTAAAATATTTTGTTTCTTTTAGTCGAAATTTTTTTACTAATAAAACTTGAAAAACGATTAATATATTACACACAAGAAGCGACAAAGCTAAATAAAATTCGTTTTTTTTTTTATTATTATTATTACTATTACAGAACACTGTAAAAAATTCCAGAAATGTTTTCTGGAACAGAAAAAATATTCTTAAAGAAATCTATTTCAACTTCGTAATTAACCTCGATACTAGAATCCTTTCTCTTGCCTTCAGAAACTTCGTGATAAAAACCAATCAGAAACCCCAGAAGTCAATAAGTTCTGATTTTATGCAAATATAAAATTACCTTTTGCTGCAGAAACATTTCCTTAAAGGAAGCGGGGAGGCGGGAGCAACAATTACATAGTAACATGTAAAACAGCTGATATCCATGTACTTTTTTTATCGAGAACTACTGAAGTTATTTCCGAACTTTGTTTTAATAGTTTTGCCTGTAGCAAAACTATAAATGAACCGTTCGGCAATAAAAAAGAAAAAAATACAATAGTTACTAGGTAGGCTCAGTCCGAGCCTGTGATCCCAAGCACCATCCAGGGCCCCAAACGAGATCGGGCTCAAACTCCTACTCAGATTGAAAATTTTATTCATTCAAAAATTGAAAAAGAGATAAAAATTGGTCTTTAAGAAACCGGAATGTATTCTAAGTTTCTTAAGGTTTCTTAAGTCTACAATCCCTCGAAGCATGGCCCTGTGTTCAGATGCAGAATCTGCGGCATCTGTGTTCAGATGCAGAAAATTGGTATAAGTCATGCAATTCAAAGTTTCATAGCTAAGTCAATTTTAATTTTAGATGAATGGGGCATTTTTTGATTTAGTATAATAGGAAATTTTTACTAAATATCCCTTATATGACCGGAGTACCGTACAAAAAAATTAAATTCCGTAATTTTTTGTCAAACTTTTTTTTTATCCAAGCGATTTTTAAAATACTTCTTTAGTTCATTCAAAGCATTTTTGTAATTGGGACTATATGTCCATGACTAACGGTTTAGGAATTAGCCATTGGACACCGTTGAGAGTGGGCACCCACCATATATATGTGTGTGGATTTAAAAATTGTGTAACTAACATTCTTCAGCTTAAAAGACAACAGGCGATTGACAACTAATCCTACTTACTTTTTCCAGCGTTAGCAGTGTTATGAAGGTAAAACGAGTTTTACAGGAACAACAGATGTCGCGCTCGGTTCTAAACGCGAGAACAGTGGAATTTGAAAATCTCGAAATTGACTAAAAGTAATTTTTTTTTTTTTTTTTTTTTTTTTTTTTTTTTTTTTTTTTTTTTTTTAGAAGTAGGAAAATAGATGCTCAAATTTATTAGATACAAAAAGATTTTTTTTTTTTCAGTTCTGCCGCATCTTCTCAGAGATACAAGGTTTTATATTTGTAAAAACTGTAAAACTCAGTTTTTTTTTTTCTTAAAATGCTGATTTCTCAAAATTGAAAACTTCGCACATTTCTAATTTTTGAAACGTTCCATGCACATTTCTAGTTATTAGATTTATTTTAAACTTATACTACATAATCTCTATAGAATATTAAGTAAATGTTAGCATAAAAAGTTGCATTATAGGGGTATTTTAGTGTTGAAATTTATATGCATATGAAAATATATACATTCGTTTTTAGGAAAAACAAAGCACAATTACTTTTAAAAAAATCTGCTTACACATTCATCGAAATTCTACAATTCATGTAAACTTTCATTGTAATATATAATATGTATCTCATAAATAAATATAGTCATATTTTATGCAAAAGAAATGCTTATGGGACATTTTAAAATGTGGCAATTATTCGTTATTTTAAGAATTTAAATAGGGAATATTTTTTTTAACACCAAATTTTGAATACAACTACTTGAGCTTCCCAATAACAAGTCTTCCAATTTTCAAATGAATCCATAGAAAATTGAAGGATTTGATTTTTAATGTACGCTGCCTCCTACATTATCTATCCACTTTTCTGTTTGAACTCCTTCTTCAAACCTTGCGCTTGGGGATTTTTGCTGTGATTTTATGCAAATTTGGTTATTTTGGTCAATCTACTGAGTATAAAAGCAGGATCTAAAGTTCGTATCAGCGTATTTTCGGTCGAGTCCTACCTCGTGAATGCATCTTAGATAAATAATTCGACTTGAAGTGGAGTTTCCGCCACGTGCCGTGTAGAGATCCTACATTAGAGATGTCTGTACAAGTTGCCATCTTGGTAAGAATACGATGAGTTCATACTTCAATAAATTGGATGAGCGACCACGGGTTGCTATTTTTAGTGGCATTTGTACTACCTACTTTCTTATGAAGATAGTATCGTTTTTTTAATGTAAACTAAAATGTGAAATAAAAAGTCCATACTAATCTGTGTGTGCAAAAACAACATCTGTACGTTCTTTTACTTTAATTTTACGAAGTGTATTTGTGGCTCTCGGAATATGCGCTTGGGGATTTTCGCTGGGATTTTATGCAAATTTGATTATTTTGGTCAATCTAGTGAGTAGAAAAGGAAGATCGAAAGTTCACATCAGCAGATTTTGGGTCGAGTCCTACGTCGTGAAGGGATCTTAGACAATTCGACTGGAGTGTAGTTTTCGCCACGTGCCGTGTGAGTTCCAAACGTGTAGTATCAGAGTACAAGTTGCCAACTTGGTAACAATTATTTAAAAAAGCGAAGATTTTTATTCGGAAATAGTAGTTAGTAAACGCTTTTCTATCAAAAAGGTCGGACATGTCTTAAAACTTCGTTCATTGATTAATATTTCCTTCGGGAAATAATATGTAAAATATTAGAATTTTATTTTACCAGTGAAATTTTTGAAAAAAGAAGTTGATAGGGGAAGGTGGCCTAAAATGATCCTAGCGGGCAAAACGGTCCACACATGTTTTCTTCCTGACAGGTCACGCTATCTATATGGTAACACATAAACTAGTTGTGCCAAATGAAGAAGAAGCAATGGCGGTATTCAAGCGATCGCAGTATTACGCGTCTGCATAGAATTCTTTGAAAAAGCGGGTTTTATAAAATCTGTTATAAGATAAGCACTAACTTCCATATTTATTTAGATATACAATCATTCATGTACAGAAGTATGACTTGGTTTACTTAATAGAGTATGTTTATAGACGTGAATTACACTTGCTAGATTTGTTATGTTTCTCGGCGTCATTCAGTTATATGACCTAAAATGGACGAACATGTTTCCAGGTAAAATGATCCATTATGTGAATCGTTTTACTACCATCTCGTAGGCTGAAGAAAATCCGGTACCTGGTCCTAGCCATCATAGGAGTCAAATGTGTGACTGCCCCAAATCTTCCTCTTTGAGCCAACGTGTTTTCCTATTATTTTTGGATCGTAATTTTCAAATATTCTATTTTATCGTTTTCTCAAAATTATTTGTGACACTTTTTGTTTTAGAATTTACATAAAATAAATTATGTATGCTATATTTGATCGTAAACTTTATTTTATATCATTATGTGTTGTCATAATTACTTTTATATCCTTTATTTTGCCGATAAATACATTTTACAATTATTTTTAAATGAAGGATCATTTTGCCCTTGGGTAAGGGTAAAATGATCCTTTGGACACTTTTTAAAAAAATCTATTTTTTTTTCATTACTCAATTTGGGATTAAAATATGTTTATAATGCAAAATATAGTGTAAAACATATTAGCATAGGACCAGAGATTTATTTAAAAAGTTATGTTATTTTACATAAGTTTCTCCCTTAAGGGGACCGTTTTAGGCCACCTTCCCCTACTTGAAACAAAGATTTATTAATTTTTTTTTCATATACTGCAAAAATTTATTCAAGTAATTACGAGTAAAAGTCAAATATGTACACTGAAATTATTCAAATTTTTATCATTTAAGGGGTCTCAGGACTCTTAAGGCTTCAAAATTTTCGAAATTTCAATTTTTTTAGACGTTAAACGCCTAACTTTTCTGAACATTTTGATACAATCGGTTCCTTGAAATTCCCATTAGACTAGAAGTTATGGCTTTTAGAACTATACCCGCTCAATAGCTGAAGTAGTGTTCCCGAAACTTTGAAGTCATATTTCTCCAAATGACGTTTTTGGGCATAACGCGCACGATATCTCAAAAACTTCTGAATATTTTTTCATGAAATTTTCAAAACATATGTTTCATGTTAGTTTGTATAAACGAAACCTAAAATTTCCTTTTTATAGTTAAAAAAAAAAACAATATTTTTTTAGGTAGTTATACTGTTGAAAATTTTAAAATTTTGCATTAACTAAATACAACTTTTTGTTAAAAATATAAAAATTCTTTAAATACGAATTTTTTTAGGTTCAGAGTAATTGATATAAATAAGAAGTATATGTAGGCACCGAAATTAATATTCCACTTGCAATATTTATTTTGTAATCGTGCGCATAAGCTGTTGTAACAATTTTTTGCTCTTCAAATATCTGGTAGTTTGGAGCCCCCTGTAAATGCTAATTCTGCAACTTGCAATTTTTTAAATGCATAAAATGAAAGAAAATACTTATATCTTTTATCCGAATAAAAATTTTGCTTTAAAATCATATACATTTTAAGATATTAAATGTTGAAAGTGGTCTTTATTTTTCAGTGTTTTCAATTTTAAGAGTCCTGAGACCCCTTAACAAAATGTAAACCTTGTAGCATAAGTAAAATTCGAAACAATTTTTGCGAAAATTTGAACTTATCAAGATTTATCACTATTAAAAAATAATTAAAGTGAATTTTCAATAGCCGAAAAAGAAACAACAATATTTTTTATAAAAATAATGGTGAATCATGATTTTTATATTTTGTAAAATCTTTGTTATAACGAGAATTATGTAAATTCTATATATGCAAAAAAAGAAATGAAACTGCGTGTTTATAGTCAACATTTTAAGATCGCTTATGCAGGTTTTGAATAGGTACATTTTTTATTGCTGATTAAACTCTAATTAAAAATATATTTCATATTCATATTTTATTCAATTCCAGGCAAAATATACCTTTAAAAAATATTTATTAATCACACTCTGGCGCATTCATAAGATTTACCAATAAGGCATTTTTAAAGATATCTCTTTAGTTTTGGTATGAATAATTTAAAATTAAATTTACATTACTATTTTACGAATATTAAAACTGAAATTATTAGTAAGAAAAATGCTCACTGGATTTTCTGTTTTCAATGCAGATTAATATCCATAGCTATATTTATACTCATTTCCATTATAAATTTTGATATTGAACTTACAATTTGTACTTTTAATAATACATAATTAGAATATTTAAGATTTTTTTAAAGATTTAAATGCGCAAAATGAATTTATTACTATTTTACATAGATTAAAACTGAAATTATTAGTAAACGAAATGCATAGTTGATTTTCTTTTTTTAATGCAAATTATTATACATAATTATATTTATATTAATTTCCAATATAAATTTTTAATTTGAACTTACAATTTACATTTTTACTAATACATAATTTGAATATTTAAGTTGTTTTAATATTTTATTTTTCAATTTCTTTCACATTTCGTAAAAAGTTCAAAATGCGATTTAAAAAAAAAAGTTTTATAGATTTTATTTAACCTAAACATTAAAAAGGAACGCCTTCTTGCCAAGTTTTCAATAAAATGTGATAAAATTCGATTTTTGGCAATTTATTTGCACAATATACATACAAAAAGTAATAAAAATGAAATAAGTTGAAAAGATAAAAAGAATTGTGTTTAAAAATACTTTGGTATTTTATTAAAGCGAGACACCGTATTTACTTTCCGCAAGAATGAGTAGATTTGTTTATAAAGAGAAAGAAAATTAAAACAAAAAGATAAAAGGGGAAAAAAAGGATTTTGTGTTATTAATATGTAGAACGTCTTTTCATTTTTTTCATTTTTATTTTTATCATTCAATTTAAATCAATAACATTTTTTATTAGTTTATTGGTATTTTTTATTATTATTATTAAATAGACAAATTGAAAGTAAAAAAAGATTCTTATACTTTAAAAGAATTCATAACAAGATTTAAAAGTTGGAGTTAGTAACAAATATTTATTTGTTTATTTATTTAACAATAACGAGATCTAAATTTTATCTCAAAAGTTTTTCTTATAGGTTTTTCTTACGCATATGTTTGTTGTTGTTGTTGTTGTTGTTTGTTTTTTTGTTGTTTTTGTTGTTGTTGCTTTTCTTTTTAATAAAAAAAAATATTCATTTGTAAGAAAATTCTTTGTTATATAATATGTGTATGCTCTTGAAAGGGCTAATATTGATATTTTCTAAATCGGAAGGCGGCGTTGTGAAACAAAATGAACGTAAATATGGTTTGGTACCTTTGGTTTGTTTGCATTTTAATTTCAAAGCCAATGACGAAACATGGAACGCAAAAAAAGTGAGTGACTTTCGGAAACGAAAATTTTCAAAGGGTTAATATTGATATTTTTTGAAACGAGGATGAACGTAGGTATTGTCTAAACAACGCGCGGAAAATACTTTATTAAAAGGGTTAATAATAATATTTTTATAAACCGGAAGGAGCGTTTTGATTTGAAAAGTACTGTGTTTAATTTGGTGCAATCTGTTTTCCCGTATTTTGGTTACTCGACCTATTCGAGGTTCGTAAACCGAGGGGGAAAAATCATGAATTCGAGTAATTAATAATTAATTGGTAATTAATTTTTTGAAAGGGTTAACTTTAATATTTCTTCGAACGAATTACGGCGTTTAAAGCGTAAAGGTACGAAACTTAAGAATATGCTGCACGTTTTTCTGAATTTTGTGCGGTCTGGCAGGAGCATGTTAAGAAACCGACAAAGAAAAATAGCCGATCTCACACTTTGCTTTTTCTCTGTACGGTCGCTTTGGAAAATTAGGATGTGAGCACGCGTGGTCGCATCTGCGGAGTTGCGAAAACAAAATGAATTTTAGATTAGTTTTTAATTAAATCTTGTCTAATTATCAAAAAATAATCTGAGAGTTAGATGCATCATGACCTCCCTTGGACTATCTCCACCCAAAAGTTCAGACTTCTAGGCACGGTAGATTTCGCTAGCCATCGCCGGCAGACAGAAACACTCACACCGAGAGAGAAACTTCTTTTTATTTGTATAGGTATTTTATAATATATGTTATTTTTTTCTATTTACATGCAGTGTAAAAAAAATCTAATTCTTGCTTAATCTACGAAAATACCATGCAACTACGTACGAAAATAAACAACATTCTCTTCCGATAAAAAAGCTAAAATCTTTAACAACGATTTTACGCACAAATAACGTACAGACACTACAAAAAAATCCCATACGTTCGTTTCGAGGATTCCTGGATCCCCTTCCTCAGTGAGAGAGAGAGAGAAAAAGAGAGAGAATTAAAATGGGTTCCAAGAATCCCTTGGTTATAGACCCAATTTATTCCGTATAGTTCCGAGTATAACCGAGGTGTTCTTCGAACCCATTTTAATTCTCTCTCTCTCTCTCTCTTTTTTTCTCTCACTGAGGAAGGGCATCCAGGAATCCTCGAAACGATCGTTTTTGTCGTGTCTGTACGTTATTTGTGCGTAAAATCATTGTTAAAGATTTTATCTTTTTTATTAAAATTCGCACAAAGTTTGATCTATGCTTATAATCTCTTCCGAGTTTCATATGATTCCGAGAAATGTTCATTATCATTAGAAAATTCAGAAAACAATAAAGGTTCAAGATTTAAAGAGACATTTGCAAAACAGTTTCTTTTGCTATCACTGATTTCTCAGTAGTTTTTATAGTGTATTAGCCCGTTTTCTCAAATCACAACATCAGTTTTTAGGATGCAATCCATTCGCAAGTAAGCATTTACTTGCATTAAAAAATGGAAACATTAAAAAATGGCCATAATTTTTTTTTTTTTTTTGGAAAAAAAAAATTATGGCCATTTTTTTTTTTCCTGACCAGAAAATCAGAGTTCTAACTTTTTACGGCTGCTCTTTCATCTTCACCTAACGCTTCATTTATAATGGCTGTTTCATAATAGTAGAAGCCACCAGTCTACCAGAAGAAAATGAAGTAATGGAAATGCCGGGGGCGACACTAAGTTCTGAAAAAGCAGAATTCCTGTTCTCTGGTGTATTTTATCATTTATTATTTTGTCTGAACAATTATTTTTGTTACTATCTACATGTAGTAATGATAGTATATGTCTATGCATTTCTTATTGTGACTTCATTTATGTTTTGCTACTTAGTAATAATAATAATAATAATAATAATTGTCTTAATTTTCTTTGCACCGTTCGCGATTCTTTCCTTTTAAATATATATTTCACTCTTCAAATCAAAAATATAGGTTATTTTTCTGAACGTATCATGTGTCATAAAATACAAAAAATATTATAAACTTGTAATATTTGCGATATCTGTTGAATTTTGTCGAAATGCGATAGTTTCCAAACATCTTCAAAAACTTTTCCTTAGCCTATTGTCATATGAAATTGAATAGTACGCAAAATAACTGCATTGAAATGTTAGTATAAATATGTGTAATACACTATGACGCAAAAGTTTAGACAATGAAGAAATTCTTACATACTTTGAAAAATATTTATTCAATTTTCAAATCACTGCTTGAAATTAATGTGCTGTACATATAAACAATATTTATAACAAAGAAAAGTGGAATTGTGCATATTGCAATAAATTAAATGGTAACAAAAATAAACTGCTGTCTCAAAAGTTTAGACACAAATTAAATAAAATCGAAATAAACAATTTTTAAAACCTGGTTGCGCATCCATGCTTATGTATTACGTCATATACACGAGATTGCATGGAACAAACTAAATCTTGCATAGTTTGTGGATCGATATCGTACCATGCATTCTCAATAGATGTCTTAAGTTCCTTTTCAGAAGAGTATTGTCTATCGTTGCTATAAACTTTGCGACACATGATGCTCCAAAGGTTTTCTATAGGGTTAAGATCTGGGCTACATGCTGGCCAGTCGAGAACTCTTATATTATGGGAATTAAACCAAGATTTTGAATGTTTTGCAGTGTGAATTGAAGCATTGTCTTGCTGAAATTCCCACTGAGGACCCCCTAGAAGCTCAGCAAATGGCAGTAGGTTTTCTTCTAATGTCTGTGTATAATGCTGTGAAGTTTGACGACCACTGGTGAAGGTCAGAGATACTTGTCCATTATAGCAAAAGGCTGCCCAAACCATCACCGAGCCCCCTCCTTGTCTGCGACTAAAAAAATGTCGAGGTTCCTTCCGCAAGTCATGCCAATACGATAAACAACCATCTGGACCATCCAGATTCCACTTTTTTTCATCGCTAAATATGACTGACTGCCATTTCTCTCCATATGACATATGCTTTCGAGCCCACATAAGTCTTTGTAACTTATGATGTGGTTTCAGAGCTGGTTTCTTCTGCATTTTGCTATAAACGATTGTTCCTTTTTCCAAAATTCGTCTACGAATCGTATCCTTTGATACAGAGAGTCCCGATGAGCTTTGAACTCCACGTACGCTCATTTGTTGAGTACTCGCTAGTCTTTGTATCAGGCGATCCTCTCGTACATTTGTCACACGTGGCCTCCCAGACCGACATTTTGCTTTATATTCGGAACCACTCGATAAAACTCGATAAATAGATTTTTTTGACCTATTAATAATAGCAGAAATTTCAGAAACGCTCTTCCCTTCACCTTTCAACTGCCAAATCCTTGAAACCTCATTCACTTGAATTTCTTTAGCTCTCGGCATGTCGACTATGAAGCGCAATCGTTTGCAGAACTTAAGTACTCCAAATTTGTGACATCATCGATTCTAAATTTGCATATGCCAGCGAATATTCAAAGAAATTTAGAATAGTGTCTAAACTTTTGCGACAAGCACATTTGAATTTTTATGAAAAAAATTAGTATTATAGCAAATAAAACGCCTGTCTTTTGTACATAACATTTTAAATCAGTTTTTGAATATCTTTACAGGTTTTTGTAATTCTGACGTCATAATTCTACATTTTAAAGCTGAATGACGTCATTGTCTAAACTTTTGCGTCATAGTGTAATTCTTAATTACGCCCACTAATAACCATCTCACAATATATATTCGAAACGGAAAATTCAAAACATATATTAAAAATATTTATTTGCTTAAAAGACGTTACTAAAAACACATTATAAGTGCATTAAAAACCTAAATTGACATATTTCAACTCCTTCACGGAGTCGTCATTAGAATGTATAACAGAAATTTCAAATACAATGCATATGAAAAATGGAAAAAAATCATCGAATGGAAACAAGTAAACATATAAACCCCCCTACATTTTCGATATCGCACGTGTTCCTTCTATGTCGCGATTCCGCAAGTTTGAGTGGTTGGACAATTTGCGGAATCGCGACATAGAAGGAGTACGTACGATGTCGAAAATGTAGGGGGCGTTATATGTTATATGTTTACTTACTTGTTTGTATTCGGCGATTTTTTCCAGTTTTCTTATGCATTGTATTTGTAACTTCTGTTATACATTCTGATGACGACTCAGTGAAGGAGTTGAAACAAGTCAAGGTTTTTAATATACTTTTAATGTGTTTTTGGTAACGTCTGTTAAGCAAATAAATATTTTAATATATGTTTTGACTTTTTCGTTTGGAACATACATTGTGATATAACTGCATTCGTTAGACCGTTGAACTTCATTACATCGATTTGGATAGCCACAATTCACATTAATAACGTAAAAGTCATTTTTTTTCTCAAAATTGATTTAAAAAAATGGAGCCGAGAAGATTGAGAAACATTTGTTTTTCATTGCAGTGTACATTATCCGTTACTAAGAATTTCTTTTACTAGGGATTCCGATAGTCAATTTTCGTAGTAATTCGCGAGTTTAATTTCTGCAAAATTTGAATGTGTTTATTATTTATATCACAAAATTTTCTGTTTTGAAATTAGGTTTTTTTTTTTTTTTTTTTTTTTTTTTTTTATTATGAATATTTACAGAAATACATTAAAAGTTAAAAGTTAAATACATATCACTTACATCGAGGATTGTTTGAACAATACGTATATTATTTTATGCGTATATTGTTTTATTTTTTTTAAATCGAGTATTTGGCAATGTTCTTCCGAAACTGTTGCGATCGAAGAACTTCATATTTAAGCACAAGACAAACATTTGCGAAATTTGATGTCTAACCGTATACAGAAAACGGGGTATGTCAAGTTTGGAAAAATTACTAGGAATCGATTTCAAAATAATATGGTGGTCAAAGTTGAATGTTTCGAGTTAAGATAATGAATAAAAAATATTTAAAAAAAGTATTCTAATAAAGGTATATTTTACATCTTTGTCAATAATTGATCACATGTTCATTGTTTACATTCAGGAGTGAACCAGATAATGTTGTTTAAAAAAGAACTAATAAAGAGACTGATATTGTTTATATGGGCCCCATCTTGACCAATATTGGTACGAAATATTACCCCGAACGTTGTGGATTTACATTTTGCCAATAATGCAATATTGGCAAGAAATATCCCGACATTCCATTTTCAGTTTTTCCAATGTAATTATATCATTTCATATTGGCCTTTTATTGCAAATACTTTTAATGTAAAAGTAAAATTTAAAATAAGGTATTTAATTGAAAGTATTTCCAATTAATACAATACTAGGGCAATATTGGGCTCCAATATAATATAATCAATATTGGTTACATTAGTTACTAAATATAACTAGTATCAGTTTGCTACTGGGGTAACAGGCAATTGAATAGTTTTAATCTATCTTAAAATATATTTAATGACTGCATTTATTAGTTTTTTAATCGATTATAAAATAATCTTAAATAACAGTTGAATTATTTTTCATTCTTTACTTTTTAACCGAGAGTAAACGTGGTAGCTAAAAAAAAAAAAAGATATTAAAGAATACAGTTTTTTAAAACAGTCATTGATGGATTGAGAGGGAAAAAATCTTTTGTTAGTTCATTATAAAAAACGTTCTTTGAAAAAAAATAGGGATTAATATTAATACTAATAAACGAAAAAGCGCAGATAGAAATTTCATTTTTTAATTGTAAGTAAATAAATTAACCAAAAGTTGATTAAATACACATGAAATAATTAAATACAAATTTCTGCAAATAAAAATTTCACGAAATTGTTGTACTAGATTTTTTTTATAAATATAATCAAAGTAAAAAATATTTCAGTAAAAAAAAATAATTAAGATAGTGAAATATTTTTAATTGCAAAATATGTTTTCTTGTCGCAAGCTTTAGCAAGAGAGTACTAATTATTTTCGTTCTTGAAAAAGAAGCGTTAGCAAAATTTATAGGATACTCTGATTATGGAGGATTTCTTGGTTTAAATGGTATATTTGTTTAGCTTTAATAGAATCAAGTTTTTTTTTTTTCCTAGATTAATCCACGGGCAAAGAATTTTATTTCTACTGAATGTCACTCCATGGAATGTAAGGGGAAAGAAAAAGCTTCAATCAAGAAAAAAAAAAAAAAAGGTACAGTTCCCCCTCCCATACACCCTTTTCGATTGCGAAATAAAATGCAATGAAAAAAGAGAATGTAAATTCAAAATAGTAATAATTTTATTTATCTACAAATTTTGTTTTAATACAAAATATATGTTTTTAAAAGTTCATTTTTTATTATTATTTATTATTCTTATCCACTAGGACACGCAAAACAGGAAAAAGTGCTAATAAGATGGATTTATTATATTTGTATTTATTTTTTATCTGTTCTTATTTATGAATATCATAAACTTGTTTAATATATATTTAACTGCTTAAATGTGAATTTGATATTTCAAAACAGTTTGTTCTAACACACACACACACATATATATATAAGATTAATTTAATTTATCACTAAAAAATATGATTTTTTCCACCTCCCTCATTTCGTAGTATTTTCATTTCTGCCACATAAAAATATATTTTATTCCGTTTTTTTTTTTTTTTTTTTTTTTTTTTTTTTTTCCTTTCAATAACACGTGATAATTTTTCGATAATGAATCCAGTATCTTCCCTGCGAGTTTAACCCATAGCCTCGACTTATTATTGTAAGGAGCTGATAAAAGATTATCTCAGAATATTCTTTCTGAGAGGCTCCCAGACTAGCCTTTCTCGATTTCTTGAAGGCGTTCGAATTCTCTCGCAGCGATCCTCTTCACTCGAGGATTTTCCTTCTTTTGTTTCGAATCCACTCACACACCTCCACCTCTCACTACTTCAAAACTCTCGTATTTATTTCTTTTTCTTTCCTTTTGACAGTGTCTTTGTGAGTCCATGCCTTGGAGAAAAGCACATCTCCTAAGAGAGAACTCAGTCCAGCTTTATACTAGGACGAGCTTTGGTATAAAGGTGAGAATTTGATCGGACTTGCTTCGATTTGCTACTCGGATTCCATGCAATTATTTTTTAACACTTTACAACAAAGTTGAAAAGTGTTTATGGATCTTCTCTTTTTGCATTCCCTTTTTTACGCATAATTATTTTTTCCTCGAATTTTCTAATAACACTTGATCGAGTGATTAATTTGATCAAATAAATTTTATTTTCTTCTAATAGTTTCTTCTTTTCGAGGTGTTTTATTTTAACCCCATAATTACTTTTTATCCAATTTCCTATAACACATGATGATATTGAAATGATGAAACCATTGTCAGCCCTGTATGTTTAACCCGTGCCTCGGTGTGAGATACTGAGATAAGATTATCTAATTTTGTGCTCACACTATGGTAGTTAAATCATTTCATCTTAAAAAACTTGATTTTTTTTAAGAAGATGACCCGGAACCAAAATCTTTACCTTGAGCAAGTTTCTGAAACATTCTTAACTTTGAAATCTTCTCTTAACTATGAGTTGAGTGGAACTCTGACTTCTGAACTAATTTTCTTATTTGAAATTGCTCTTAAATTTCAAGTTCTGTTCTACAAGTAATTAATCAGCCTTATCGAATGATTCTGTCAATCGTTTATTTATTTGAAACCACCGCAAAAAAATGAAAGAAGAATGAACTGTGTATAGTCAGATGTTGAAGTTACAAATTTAACGACTTATACTTATGCCCAGACATCTGTTTGGCTAAGTTAAATCTCTTAAGGGTGTATTCAAAAAAATAACTTTCCACCCTCAACAGCTCGAAATTTTTTGAGACATTTTCAGACTCATTTTTAAAAGTAAAAATATGAAACTTGCTGAGATGATTTTTGATGAGATCTATAAGAGGCCGTGTGATTTCATTTTTCGCTCCATTCATTAGAATTTGAGTTTTAAACAATTATTTTCTCAGTATGACTGTTTTTTCATTCCCAGATCTCCCGCTTCGGAAAATTCAGTCAAAATGCCCACTTTGACACCATTTTGCAATATTTTCTGCATTTATCAAAAAATCGGCAAGCACGGCACATTATGTAGTTTTTAAATAAGAAAATTTGCCAGTTTGATGCGTTTGACAGCAAAAATCAATTTAAAAATAAATCAGAAAATAAGCAGTTTGGATTGGAATACACCCTTAAAATGTTTGTTGATGTGAACGGCTGAAGTCTAATTCCGGGTTGCCTGGTTCAAAAAAGTTAAGATAAACCGTAAATTTGTTGAATTTTTATTTATCTGTTTAAATGTGTTTTTAATATTTTCTTAAATTTACTTTCTGAAAGATAATTAAAAATTAGCTTAAATTTATTTATATCAAAAATAATTGATTTTCTGTTTCCGCATAGCTTTTATTTATTTTTTTTTTCTACGCTTATTTATTTTTTGCCTCAGATTTTCAATAACACGTGAAAATTTTGCGATTCACTGCCAGCCCAGCGAGTTTAACCTAATAACCTCGGCTCATTATTTTAAAAAGCAGGGTGAAGATTATCTCAGATATATTCTTTCTGAGAGGTTTTCAGGCTAGCTTTTCTCGATTTCCTGCAAGCGTCCGGCAGAGATCCTCTTCACTGGAGGATTCTGCCTCTTTTGTTTCAAATCCTTCTGCCCATCTCCATCTCTTACCACTTCAAAACTCTCGTATTCATTTCTTATTTTCTTTTCTTCTTCTTTTTATTTCTCTTTGTGGGTATTTCACTCTTGTTCCAGAGAAAAAAAGCACAGCTCGTAGGAACGTACTGCTATTATCTACTCTTATATATAAAATGAAAATGGGAATTTCATTTCGACCGCTTATAACTTGAGTTCTGCTGAATGGATTTTGATGGAACTTGCGCTGTTAGTTAGGAAATTTTTCAGGTATGGTTTTAGTATATGAAGCGTTCGCGGGGAACAAGGTACAGCTGTGGGGGAAAAAGTGAACACCTCTTACTAACTCAGCAACAAAATATTGTAAAAGAAAGTTACTGGTACCAAATGATTGAAAATAAAGTCTTCTTTTAAATGACGTATATTAAATTTTCTTAGGGGCCCATCCACATATCAAAACGAACCCAAACTTTATAATTTTTTTTTCAATAGCGATACCGAAGTTTGACACCAGAAATACATTCTACACTCTTCAATTAGCCTAAAAACAAATTTTCATGAAATTCGTACGATTGATTTCAGAGAGAATGATTATTTTAAAATGAGGACATTTCATATTATTACTTTTCGAAAAATTGTGTTATTTTTAAAATGAGCCTATTTTAGGGTCTGTATCCAAATTGAAGTTCGGTACTCGACCGTCGAAATGGAACAGAATAACTATGTCACTTCTATAATGTATTATTTCTTGTCAATATGACCATTTCACTCTCTTAATGAGTTTCCCCTATTGCCGGCCCAAATGTTTCAATAAAATGAGTAAAATATACATTTTTTAAATTACGCTTTTCTGCACATCATAGACGGTCCCTTAAACGATCATTTTGACGTTTTTTAATCATAATTCTAAAACTACTTCAAAGAAAAATTTGAAATTGAGAATTCGCATAAAGAAGGACATAATAAATATAAATGTATCAAAAAAGTTGTAGGTTGCAATTCATATTATAAAGTTTTTAAAATTACAAATACAATGTATTTATGCTTGGGTTTTCTTTGTATTATAAGCACACAAAAAATTACTACATTACGATTATTATTTCTGGAGATATTAATGAAAATATGCAAATGTAATTTAACATTAGAAGCTCTAAATTTTGAATATTTGTAATTCAGAAACTTGTCATCCAAATGAGTTGAAATTTCGTTTCTAGGCATAGTTTGAACCGAAAATTTAAAATATATTGTCAAAATTGGGTGTTGCCATTGAAATAAACAACGTTTGGTCTGGTTTTGTTTTGTAGATGCCCCCTTAAGCAAAATATTTTTACATAATTTAAAAGTAGGCTTTATTTTCAATCGTTTGGTTCCAGCAACTTTCTTCTATTATAATTGGTTGCAGAGTTAGTAGGGGGTGCTTATTTTTTTTCCACGATTGTGCATAAGCCACATTTGCTATGTTTCGAGAAAATCAATTTTAAAGGTTTTGGTGAAATCCTGAAATCAGGCATTGGTTGTTTAATGGATGCAGTCTTAGTATAATAGTGTAGCAGGCAACCGTACATGATATAGTCATGAAAAAAAGTTTAAAAATATTTTTTTAAATAAATTTATTAACGAATGTTTATAAAAAATGTGGCTTATAACTTTCTTCATTCAAATTAAAGTATACACATTTTTTGGATGCATAGAGGACACTGCTTATTACGTTATGCATTAATATCAATTATTATCCGCTGTTTTATATCAACAAGTTTATAGTCACAAATTCAACAAAAACCCTAAACCCTTTGGTTCCAATCTAAAACATCTGGCAAAAACTGGCTTCTTTCTATTAATAGGCTTGAAAATTTAAGCTGCCATCTCT
Organism: Maratus speciosus; assembly: GCA_963932465.1. Lineage (NCBI taxonomy): Eukaryota > Metazoa > Arthropoda > Arachnida > Araneae > Salticidae > Maratus > Maratus speciosus. The sequence goes on along the minus strand of OZ010790.1, from coordinate 276,764,714 downwards.
ATTTACAGTAAACTCTGTGTAAGGTGGAAATCTGTCTAACTCGGAAAGATTTTCAAGTCTCTCTGAATCCATAGACACAGAGTAAAATTTGTCTAAGGCGAAATATTGTCTACTGCAAAAAAATGTCTTGGTCTCGACCGATTCCGTCTTAGACAAAGTTTACTATATACATTTTCGTCTCCCTGTTCAGAAGTTTTTACATTATTGTACTCCTCAGATGCCTCCAAAATTTGCTAAGGTTCTGGCGGATATGGAGTATACAGTGGCGGTCAAAAGTTTCCGGCCAGCATAAAATTTTTGGTTAATTTGTAAGTATATCCATATGAATAGGAATCTCAAAGTGATACTTATCCACTTTATTGACATAACAGTTAAGAACTTATTTATGGAATAAAAAAATAAATATTAATAAATTAATTGACAAAATTAATTGCAAAAAAAAAAAAACGCATGTTCTCAAAAATTTTCGGCCACCTTGGAAAGTTTGGAAAAAAAAATGGTGTTATAACAGAAAATAACAGTGATCAACAACATTTACAATTAGTATTTTGTAATCATACATTTCGCAATATGTACTGCGGCGCAGCAACGAGGCATCGATTCAATGAACGGTTGCAGATCATCAATGTTAAGTTTTTTCCATGGTTCTTGCAATTTTTGTGAAATTGCTGCTGAATTGGAATATTTATAATTCCACACACTTTTCCAAGTTAGTTTCAAAGATTTTCTGTTGGATTCAGATTGGGTGATTGGGCTGTCCATTTCAAAAGCGGAATTTTTTGTGTGCGAAAACCACTGCTTGATGAGCTTGCATGTATGCTTTTGGTTGTTATGATGATGAAACAAATAGTTGCGACCACAATTTTTCCTCCAATAAGTTAGCAAATGATCTTGCAAGATATCCTTATGCATTCTACTATTCATCTTGCCGCGGATTTCAAATAACGGACAGGCACATTTTCCAGAAAATGCTCCCCACAGCATAACGTGTCTTCCGCCATGCTTCATTGTAGGAATAACGTATTTCGAATCTCATCTTTTGTTTTTAGGTCGTCGGTTGTAGTGTCTGTTATCAATCCCAAAAAGATTGAACATCGATTCATCGGAAAATAGTACTTTTTTCCAGTTTTGACTTGACCGGTCTTTGTATTCCTTGGCAAACACCAGTTGGACTCTCTGATTCTTTTTACTTATGAAAGGTTTTTTAACACCGATTGTTCCATAAAGTCCTACGTCACGTAAACGTCTTGACTCAGCAACAAACTTATTTCAACAATATTTTAACACCGTAAGTCTCGGGGAATTGCAACGGCATTTTTATGAGGGTCATGAACTGCTTTTCTCCTGATAATTCTGTCAACAAAAATAGTCGTTTTTCGGGGTCCACCGGACCGTGATAAGTTCCGAAAGCCATGACCATCTTTATATTTTTTTAAATATCGTTCGCAGCAAATTTCCCGATCCACAACTTTGCCGCAATCTCACGAGAGGATTGTCCCTTTAGCGACAAATAAATCACTCACTCGTTTAGGAACAATAAATTGTTCAACTTTTCATTTTTAATTTCAAAAACGTTATTCACGTTGATTAATTAACAAACAAGACCAAAAAAACACTTTACTGATAGCAAAAACTAACGGATGACGAATGGCCGGATATTTTTGCACACACGAATTTCGAATTCCTCCCCTTTACATCAAGTATCTTCAGTATCCAATCAAAATGATCACGTGGTCAGAGGTAATTTGCTTATTCCTAACTTCTGGAGCAATTGTGCTTCTTCTTCGCTGAAACGTTCTGTCAAACAAATCAAAAAAACTAACTGGCCGGAAACTTTTGACCGCCACTGTACATTGAAGTAGTTTTCTTAAATTGGTAACTTTTTTTGCTATTGAGCTGCACAAACTCCTTCTATTTATTGCTGAAGGTGTTTAGAACTCTATTGGACTGAAGAAACAGTTTTGTCTCTCGTTTTTAGGGTTCCGCACTTAAAAAGTAAAAGCGAAACCATTATAAGATCACTCCTGTGTCTGTCTGTCACAGCCATTTTACTCGTAAACTATGGAACGTGGAAGGTTCAAATTGGGAGAAGTAAAACAGAATATTGACCCACATATTTACAGATTATTAAACATTCACAAATATGTTTAAATAAAATATAGAGGGGCTAATTAAGTTACTTGAAAAAAAATCTCTTCTTTGTATATCGTGTGGGGTACAGTGTGAAAGCTTTCGTAACGCTGAACTCAAAAATACATTTCTTTTAATTTTAAGTATTATACGTTCAGAGATATCGTTAAAAATGCAGTGAAAAGAATAGGTTCCCGTCCTTCTATTTCCGAATCTACTGAAACTAAAATTATGAAAAAAATTACAGGTAGTAGGCGTTAATTTAAACATTACAGGAAAAAATTATCGATTACCTCGGGTCATATAGTTTTTGAGAAAAGCGCATTTTTGCATTACACACAAATTCCGATTTGAGGGCATTCAGCAAAGGTACTGAGGAGCGCTGGAGGTACCTATCGTAGCAGAAGTATAAAAGCATTGTTGATAATAATTTTCGAAAAAAGTCGTCGGTAATTAGCAGAGATATTAAACCTTAAAGACACGACCGGTTTGGCGTCAAGGCGAGAATTTAGTCTTATATACTGTGGAATAGTTGGATTTTACTCCGATATCATGCGCTTTGCTTGTAATTCATACATTTTATTTCCGCAGTTTCATCCACTTACCATTCATTACTTTCATTCATTTTATTCACCAGGATTATATATATATATTTTTAGATTATTATCTATTATTTATTCACGAATTTCAATCCTAAATTTATTCGATGCTTATTTCACTTTTAAAATCTGCATTCAAAAATTTCCAACAGTTTACTCCGAGAAAAAAAAAAAAAGAAATCTGTCAATTTCATTTATTTTTTCTTTCGTAGTGTTTTATTGTAAGGGCATAATTGCTTGTAATAAAAAATTTTTTAATAACACATAATAATTTTACGATAATAAATATATTGTTAGTCCTGCGAATTTAACCCATGGCCTCGGTTCATTATTTTACGAAGCTCAAAAAAGATTATCTCAAGGAATTCTTTGCGAGAGGACTCTAGATTTTCTTAAGGTATCTGACTACGCTTAAAATGCGATTTTCGACCAAAATTTTCATTTTCTTTTTGTTACATTTTATTAAAGCCCATTTGCCTTTCCAAATCTGTGCTTATTATTATTTTACCTGGATAACACATGAGTTATAGGGATTTAAAAACTACCTGACAGCTATCAATGAAACCGGAAGTACCAAACGTTTCAGTGCGAAACATTTTATTTATTTATTTTTATTCTTCCGTGCTTAAAAAGTAAAAATGTAACCAGTATAAGATCACACCTATGTGTCTCTCTGCCTGTCACAGCCATTTTACTCATAAACTATAGAACGTGGAAAGTTTAAATTGGCTGCAGTAATAAAGGTTATTAACCCACATATTTATAGATTAGCCATTAACAAATATATTTAGGGAAAACGTAGAGGACTAATTAAGTTACTTGAAACAAAAATCTTTTCTTTGTATATCGTGTGAAAGTTTTCGTAACGCCGAACTCAAAAATACATTTCTTTTATAATTAGGTATTATAATTTTAGAGATATCATCGTAAATGTAATGCAAAAATATGCCCCCCCCCCTTCCTCTATTTTCAAATCTACTTAAACTAAAATTATGAAAAAATTAGGGGTAGTAGAAGTTAATTTAAACCTTGCAGGAAAACTAGTTTTTGAGAAAATCGAATTTTTCCGTTACACAGAAATTTCGATTTGCGGGCGCTCAGACAAAGGAGTTGAGGAGCTTTGGAGAGACCTATCGTCGCAGAAGTATAAAAGGATTGTGCGTAATGATTTTCGAAAAAAATTGTCTGTCATTAGCCGAGATATTAATCCTTAAAGACACGGACGGTTTGGACATACGTAAAGACACGCACTGAGAAAAAAATATATACCGCCTTCAACTAGAATGAATAGGTAGTCATTTTCTGTATCCCTAAACTAGAAATATAGATTTTCAAGCTATGCGAATGAAACAACTAAGCTGAATAAACCAAATTATCTAGAATTTCTAGTATCTTGTTTTCTAGATGACGAAACTATAATGAATCGTTTCAATAGCGAGAAATTATCGCTTGATTTCTGGAATGGTTTCATAAACAATAATTATAGTTACTACAACTAACCTATTGTGTTCGCATCTATTTGCAGAGATTTTTAAATAAGTTTGACCGCGATAATATAGAAAAATGCTCTTAAATTATAGTAGGAGACTTTAGAACTCTCTAGCAAAGGGAACTAGAATTTATAAGGATGACATGGAACTATTTTTTCTAGGTCCACAATTTAGATTCTAGATGCCAGAACTATATTTTTTTTCTCAGTGCGGGTGGCGTACTTTATGCGCCATTGGCTTTTAAAGCCTAGATAACAACTTTTAATGATATATTTGTGGAATGCAATTCCCAGTTAATAATTCATAAATTTATTGTACCCTCTATACGCGAGTAATACTCGCACTTGACCGGTTTATTTTTTCTTCTTTTCTTCATACAAAAACTGCCAAAAAAACAATTAATGAATTTCTAGAAATGAAAGAAGACTCAGAGCTAAAGAAAAGTCCACGATTTATAAACGCAGTAAAATTCAGCTGAACAGTACAACTATAAATAATTTTAGTAAAACGTAAATGCAAACTTTAAATGCCTTTTATGGAAACTTATCACTTTTCAGTGTGAAAATTCTACACGCAAAACATGATTTCTCAAAAAAATATAGAAATAACACTTTGTCATTCACACTGTAAATTATTGACACTGTTGTAAATACAATGAACTAAACATTTAATTTCAGAATAAGTACCTTTTGTTTTATAGTTGTTTTCGTGGAATAACAACTATGAATTTTCGAAAAATTGGCAGGTAAACAGATACGATATTCTGTAACTCATGAAAAATTTATAACATCGCGTATATTTTAGTTTATTGCCTTGACCATCATCATACAAATTACGTGTAGATAGAAAATGCATATATATGTGATAGAATTTCCTGCAGAGCGTTTTACGTATTGGGCTAAATTTCAATAAATTTTACCATAAATTCTTCAATTTACCAAAAGCTAATCAATTAATGGACTATATTTTGCTTTTCTTCGTGGTTTCGAGTCAGAATCGTTCTAAAAATAAGTTTAAACTATAATTAAATACCACTTTTTTTTTTTTTTAAGTGTCTCTCTCAGACACCCTCTTCACTTGAGGATTTTGCTTTCTTTTGTTTCAAAACCTCTCGCCACTTCAAAACTCTCGTATTTTTTTTTCTTTCCTTTTAACAGTTTTTCAATCTTGCCCCAAACAAAAGAGCAGTTCGTGAGAACTTACTTATATTGTAAAATATGATCTTTGGCAATGAGGCGAGAATTTGGCAAGATTTACTTTGAATTAGAACTCAGATTTCTAGCACTACTTTTTAGCACTTTGATAGAAGGTGAGATTTATTCACTTTTCTGTTAGCCTTCTAGGTCCTTCTGCTCTCTCTCTCTAACTTTCATAAGTCACTAGCACACCGAAATTTGAATACGTCATTGATATGGAGCATACTACATTTCCTATTGAAAATATCAAGATTTTGTTACGGGCCTTCTTAAAAGAATTTGAATATACAGGGTATCCGAATTATATCTTTACAATTTCCAAAAATAATTATAAACAAATAAACACTTGCGGTTTGTTTTTTATGATCCATAATGAAAATATCTTAACAAAAGAAAAAAAAATGCAAACTAGATTGGAAGAGGAGGTCTAATATCGTGGCCACCTAGATCTGTAGACATAACACTTTTGGACTTCGTTTTATGGGGATACGTGAAAAACATTGTTTACCAATATCCAAAGCGTGACACTGATGAACTGGAAAATCGAATTACAGCGGCCACCCAGACTGTAGACTCTGTAAAGCTTCATAGAACGTAGTTAGAAATCTCTTATAGACTTAATGTGTTGCGCGCGACTAATGGTGCGCACATTGAAATAAAACATTTCCCAAAAAACTTTGATATTTTCTTTATGGAACATAAGAAACCGTTAACTACATATCATTGTTTATTTTTAATTATTTTTTAAAGTGTAAAGTTACATTTCGAACACTCTGTATTATTCTCTACTAGCGTCCGTCCCCCCCCCCCCCCCCCCCCACACACACACCCCGTATTTCTAATCGATTGAACTCTACCTAACTTTTAAACTTCTTTTCCGAATGACGTGAAATTTGGAATTGGAAGCTAAAATTTAACCTAGAGAGAAACTATTTTATAAGATTACTATTTGAAAAAATCCTCCACCCCCAACCCCTCAAAAAAAAAAAAACTTAATCATAAATAATTATAAGATATAATTGCCAAACGATTGGTACATTTTGCGCCTGTTTGAGACTTTTTTTTTCATTACACTAGAGGACTCGGCCCCCTACGAGCTACGCTCGCCAAACCCCGTTCAGACACCGCAGTCTCTAAAAGCACTCTAATTTGATCGGCGTTAAAAAGATTTTGAAAGATTGAATTATAATTTAAAAAACAGTGGCGATCTCCCTATAAACGGGTTGCTATTCATTTCTCTTTGATTGGGAAATTTTAAGGAAAAATCAGCTGCTGTTAAAAGATACATTGGCTGTTTTCGTCTTTGATTAAATAAAATCAGTTAAACATTTCAAAATAAGCTAATATAAAATGAATTAAGTAAACAGAGTCTTTGTCTCCCGGTATTTTTTAACAAAGCGAAAAGAAAGTTCTTCTAAGTATGACATTTTAAATGTATCGTTTTTAATCTGACGTAATTTTCACCAAACTTTTCTTTCTCTTTTCAATATTCACGTGAAAATACTTTTGTTAGAAATCATATATCATTCGTGCTGTCCTAACAAAAATAGTTGAAAAGATCATCTCAAAATAACATAAATGTCTCGCGCAATTTTTAAATTTAAACTGTTTTGCAATATTATTTTTTGTTCATTTTACGTAATAAGTGTAATGTGACGTAAATGTCAGGTAATTTCTCCTATTTAAGACTTCTAACACGTGTTAATGAATTTATTATTTTACAATATCCTTTCTCTATTAAAATTCACGTGTAAATATCGTTTTTATGAAGTAATTTTTAATAAGTTCCTGCTTTTGATACGTAATTATTTAATTCTAATTTGAAAGTTTTTTTCTGTTTATAATAATCACGTGTAAATATTTTTTTAATTTGAAGCAAACATTATTGTTTGCGCTGTTTATACAGTTGGCAACAGTTTAAATTAATACCATTTTCTAAAATAAGTAAAAAATATCTCTCGAAATGCTGAAAATTTAAAAATTATTTTAATATTTATAAAGTCAAATCAAAGAAACAAATGCAATATGCACACCGGGAAATTCTAACGTATAAAATGATCTAAAAATGTATTAATTCCCATGTACAGTTTTTTCTCCTATAAAACTTTTTTAATGGAACAATTTTGTCCAACTTTAGCATTAAATATCTCTTAAAATAATTCTTCGATTTGAAAACTGTCTGCATCAGCGTGTTTATCAAACATTTCTTTATAATACCGCCGATTTTCATATTTTTGTATGCAATATTTTTCTTAATATTAACGGAGAAAGACCTCCGGTCACAAAAAAATCAAAACCCGCGGCGGTGGCGGAGGCGGTGACAGCATAAGTTACTTTTTTTTAGAATAGAGAGATTATCGAATAAAAGGAAAATGTACTTTTGAATGGCATTTATTTCACAATTCTAACATCACATTTTTCAACAAATTTTAGGGTATGTGATATTCGTATGTAATGATAGATAAGATGATGCAGATAACATAACTGCCAGTCAAATAGCACACCAGCCGAGAAGGGTGGAAGGAGTATTTTTCCATCCAACAGTGCATAGCCAACCACAAAGACAAACCAATGACAATCCGATAACTGTACCGGAATCGATGCAATGTCAGTAATCGAGTTACCATTCATTTTACATTCCGGCGTGCTATGTGCAGGGCCCGCTTAACACTTGGAAGTAGGGGAAGCCCGACGTCACACAGGGGGCCCCCTATTACTCTTCAAATTGTTTTTTTATTTACTGAATCCCTTTTTCGTAAGCTTAAATAATTTGAAATTTTACCATCAAAGTTTAGAGTAAACAACACTTTTAATATTATTATATGTTTAATTTTAAATAACCAATTTATTTTGTAAAGGGCAAATATAGAACAACAGTTGAAAATATTTGAACTTCAAAATACCTTTTGTGATTTACAAATTGCCACATAGTAAGAAAAAAAAAGTTTCATCAGAAAAAAATGCATTTTTTACCCTGATTGAGTTTTTTTTTTTTTTTTCTAAAAATTAATTTTGAAAAGTAAAATTAGGGGCTCTTTTGTATTTCAGTGGGTAAGTACGGGCTTCACGTTCCTATTCCGTAAACAGACCCTGGCTATGTGATGTTCCCACCCCCACTAGTGTTAAAGCTGACTGTCAGTTTTGTTACCCATCTAATCTATACTATACCAATGCCATCAACACTAAATTTGTTTGCAAAAATGCGACGCTGACTCCCGGATTATTAGTGACTTTTTATGACTTTTTAAATAATTTTCAAGCATGTTTTTTTTTTTTTTTTTAATCTATCTGAACAAGGAGCATTTGTTTGCTGCTCTAATATAAAGTAGTTACTGGCTAAGTTACCAAAATGGCAATCGATTTACTATAGCAAATTTAAAAGAAATAAAAGCAGAATTAACCGAAAGATCGGATTAATCAAGAGATACTTTACCTGAAATCTGTAAACGAAAACTAAAAGGTAGATATTCAGTTTATGTCGAACATAAAATTAATATCAAATTAAGATGAATTGGTTAAAAGGTAAATTGCATCAAAATATATGCTGGAAATTGTTTTTTAATCCTTTTCATTTTTCTTCGACCAACTGTATGCATATAAATATACGGTGAAGCACAGCTTGTTTGGTGTGTCTAACTTTATCCTATTAAAAATTTTCCGTATACCCACTGTTGCACTACCTCCACCACGTGCCTCCTTCAGCTATGAAAACTGGCTTATTAAAGGAATGTTAATTATTAGAGAAGAGGCGTCGAGTGTACTTGAGTATCAAATTGAAGGTATAAAATGCCGCCGTGATGCTTGTGTGAAGATAAATGTTAATTATTTCTCTTAATTAGTATAGTTTGGTTTGTTTGGAAGATTTAAAAAATGATTTTGTGACATCCAATTCGAAATTCTAATGAGTAATAGGTAATAAAATTGATCTGAAACAAATTTTCATGACCTAGTTTATCGATACACTGATATAAAAACATAAAAATGTTTTCGTAATCAAAATCATAAAGGCTGTAAAGGTAAATAACGAAAACTTTGGATATTTCTTCGGCTATTAAGTGATGGAATACAGCTAATTTGAAAGTACTGCTTTTAATAAATTCCCCAAACTTTATTTGAATGCATTATTGATCTTTTTCATATAAAAAGGCTTTTTGGCGTTGTTAGTGGGCAGATAATATATATATGGGTATACATTAAATGTAAAAAATCTATTCGCGTTTTCAATTTAAAAAATTAGTTTTCACTTACTGGCGTCCTGACTGACAGTTTTGTTTCGTAAAATCAGCAGTTTTTTTTTACGATGTATATACCGGGTGTCCTAAAAAGGACTGACTGATTTTAAAATTCAATAACTTGCAAACGGTGACAGATATTTAAAAAATTCTTGCAGGAGTGTTATGCATAAGGTCAAAAGTTTTTTTACAGTGATTTTCGATTTTAGTTCGAATTACAAAAAATGGATGGCGCTGCGATCAATAGACGCTAAATTCAGGCTTGATTTTTGGCACTTCGGGACCCACTCAATACATTTTAATCTCCTTTTCCCGAATGGAAGAAGAGAAAGGCCAAAAAACCGAGCCTGAATTTAGCGTCTATTGATCGCAACGCTATCTATTGTTTGTAATTCGAACTAAAATCGAAAATCATTGTAAAAAAGCTTTTGACCTTATGCATAACCCTCCTGCAAGAATTTTTTAAATATCTGTCACCGTTTGCAAGTTATTGAATTTTAAAATCAGTCAGTCCTTTTTAGGACACCCGGTATATATATATATATAAAATATGTAAACATACAAATAGATAAATATATAAAATTAAATATATAAGTATAATCGGTACTTTTCGGTTAGCCGGGCGCCAGTGTTATATATACATACATATATATATATATAATAGTTTTGGTACTTCGTGGCCCGGATAATACATTTCCATCTCCTTTTTCTGCATGGAACAACAGAAAGGACCAAAAATCGAGTCTGTATTTAGCGACTTTTACTTACAGCGCCATCTATTGTTTGTAATTCGAACTAAAATCAAAAATCACTGTAATAAAACTTTTGACTTTATGCATAACCCTCCTGCAAGAATTTTTTTAATATCTGTCACCGTTTGGAAGTTATTGAATTTTAAAATCAGTCAGTCCTTTTTGGGACACCCGGTATATAGATACATACATATGTATATATATATGTACATATATGTGTATATATATGTATGCATATATATCACTGGCGCCCGGCTAACCGAAAAGTACCGTATAATCTTATATATTATTTATGTTGTCAACATCCCTTTTTCTCTACTGATATGCAACGTATCATTAGGTAAGATTTTTTTCTAACATCTGGCATCGCTTACAAAATTTAATCAATATGCAGCGTAAAACGATGAATGGGGTGTCATTGGATAGGATATTTTGCCTATATTTGACATTTCATACTGAATTTTCATTATACCTTTTAGAAAAAGTATCATTATGCATATTATTTCTGATGTCAACATTCTCTTTTCGCATTTCTCAATGCAGAACGGTGAATGAGATATTATACTAAAGGTTTTTGAACAGCTTTTGACATAGTACACCTATATTTCGTTAATTATAAATTAAGGCAAATGTATCGGAAAATAAACTCAAAGATTGCAGCGCAAAATCCTCGCATAAATTGTATGAATATAATGCTTAATATCAACTACCTTAGAGTAAAAAAAATGGCCAAAATTTTGTTTTCAAAAAAATTAAGGCCATTTTTTTCCCCATTCTGATCAGAAAATCCGAGTTCGTTCTAACTTTTTACGACTGCTCTTTCATCTTCACCTAACACTTGCTTTATAATGGCTGTTTCATAATAATCGAAGCCATCAGTCCATCAGAAGAAAATAATTCGGTTAAAGCGAAAACTCGATTAAGCGGGACTCGGATAATCGGGACTCTACTGTATAACTTTTTGTTAAATATAAAAGCTATTTTTTTTTTTTTACTTTTTCCATTAAACTAATTTCAATTTGTTTTTGTTGTTGTTCAATTTAAGCAAATAACTATTATAAATTGTACTATTTGCTTACATTTTTTTCCATTTCACATATTTAATCTCTTTCAAAATTTGATTTTTAAAAGAACGTATTTAAATTTCACCATGATTTTTTATTAAGAAAACTCAAATTTAAAGGGAGGGGGATTGCAAAACTGTTGCAAAATACCCTTTTTAATGAAAAGCAAAAATTCTTAAGAATCCAGTAAATCGAAAAAATATATGGAACTTTCAATAACATGTGACATAACCAATTTTTATTTCTTAAGACAAAATTAGAAAGTAGTCAGGTCATCTGTTAAAATATAACGTGTGTCCCAAATTTCGCTCAAGAAGTAACTCATAGAAAACACAGGATTGTAATTAAAAATTGTACATTTTTTATTGATTCATAAAGTATACAGTATAGGGTTATGTATAGTATAAGATATCGGGTTAATGGCCACCATGGCTTTCGCACTCATTTTGTTGAAATTTTCCATGACCGTTTTGCATAAATGTGACTGAATTTTGTTGAGACAGTGCTTTATTTCCTCCTTCAAGGCGTTGGTGGTCATGTGCTTGTTGACATAAAATTTAGACTTAAAAAAAAAAAAGAAAGAAAGAAAAAAAGCCCAACTGTGTTAAGGGTCTCAGGAGTCATACTTTTTTATTGATGAGGCTATTTACATCGTGTTATGTTTAATTTTATTTGTCATTCCCTATAAAATAGAAATACATAAAGTTTTTGCAACTGACAGCCTAATATCTTTTCTGTTTAGGATAATTTTTTCAAGGTTCTATAACTACTATTTTACACTTTTAAGAATGTTTAATTGTGAGGAAAGTTTTTAAATTGTTTTTTGACTTGCATTTATTGCATGCAACATTTCTCAAGAACTAATAAAGCAATTTGTAGATAACTTGAAAAATTTATTCACTTTGATGCAAGGAATAGCATATACCTCAAATTTATTACTATAATTGTATTAAATATTTAAAATTAGGATTTTCTCCGCAAAAAATTATTTGTTTTTCAAAATTTTATAATTTTGATTCATATTTAAAGAAAATAAATTTTTAATTGCTTAAAATTGAAGTATACGTTGAAAGAACATTAGTTGTACATCATTATCAATATTATTTGAGACTCTAGAACCAATAGTTTTGCTACAATCTTGTGCGCAGTAGATGCAGGTAAAAAAGGAATTTAAATTTTTTTATCAAAAATAAACAAAAAATAGTGAAATATCATAGAAGCGTAAAAAAATACAACGTTAAAAGCACCAAAAATTTTAAATTTTAAGCATTCCGGTTTCGGTAGCATATAGCACACTTTCCTCAGTGCTAAGGATGGCGGAAATTTGCTCACATATATAGGAGAGATGGGGATTCAAGTTAAAGGTTTATTGACCAATAGGAAAACAGAGGATTGCAGGTAACAGCCAATAGGAAAATACATGGGAAATAGAACCGAAGTAGTGAGGGGGGGGGGGGATTAAGAGACAGATGTTTTTATGTAATATTTCCAACAATCTGATAATGGGGGAATAGCGAATTCACAATTAACAATATTTTTTAAATTTTTATAATTATGAAATGCTTCAAGGAAGTTAAGTTCGTGTATAGAAGTAGGTTTAGAGATTATTTTAACCGAATTGAAGTCAAAAGTATGATTCATCTCCCAGCAATGTTTTGCAATAGAGGATTTATTGATTTCTTGTTTTTTAATATAGTGTTGATGTTCTTTGATACGAAATTTTAAGCAGCGTTTGGTTTGTCCAATATAAGAGAGGCCACACTGGCAATTAATACGGTAGATACCTCATGAATTGGATAATTCAATAGGGTCTTTGAGTTTGGAGAGGGTGAGTTTATTGGTAGGGGCAAAAATTATTTTGAAGTCATATTGTCTAAGAATTTTAGCAATGGGAAAGCCTGATTTAGGAAAGAAGGGTAACAGAATGCTAATATTGGAAAGAGTAGAAGACTGAGGAGAGTTTGAGGAACGAGAATGCTGAAGTTTAAATAGAGCAGTATCAGTTATAGAAGGGTTGTAACCTCTGTCAATCGTAATGGCTTTAATGTATTGAATTTCACTATTAAATGACTGAGAATCAGAGCAAACATGTATGGCACGAATTATAAAGGTGTAAAAGGCGGCCATTCTTTGGCTAGGGGGAGGATAAGAACGAGCATGGGGTGGCAAAGAAACAGCGAAGCTTTTGCGATAGACGGATGTAGTGAAACCGGTTACAGTGTGAGTGACAAGGGTATCCAAAAATGGGAGAGAACTATTATTTTCAGTTTCATAAGTGAATTGAATATTGCTATCAATAGAGTTCATAATGTTAAGAATATTATCAATATTGTGAAGAGGGGTGTCAATTAAGGTGAATGTGTCATCAACATAGCGAATCCAAAAAGGTAAAGATAATTTATAATTAGTGAAATATCAGTTGTAAAATATTGAAATAATTATGATACATAGAACAGATATTTAGCTATCAGTGATAAAAATTTTATGCATTTGTGTTTCATAAGGAATCAGAAATAAAATCAAATGTGGCATGATGCTAAAATGCATCTTCAGTGAAAAATTAAGACTCCCGAGACCTCTTAAATCGCATGATCTGGGCGGCCCATTCGGATCACCAAAACCGGAAATTACATGACCAGGAAATGACTCATGTAGTAATTGAATTTTTTCTCGAGCTGTATGGCATGTGGCACCGTCTTGTTCAAACCACATATCGTCCATATTCCTATCTTGCCATTTAGTTGCAAAAAATTTAGGCAGAAATGGCGCATTTGTCAAATCTTGCATGAATTTTGGAACACCCAGCAAATCCGTGAAGGCCATTTACCTGATATGCTGTTACATACATAAATCCTATATTGTATACTTTATGAATCAATAAAAAATATACAAATTTTAATTATAACCTGTGTTTTCTATAAAAATTACTTCTTGTGTGAATTTGAGGACGCCCTTTAGCTTGATAATACATTCTATTTAAACCCAAATTGAAAAATTTACTCTTTTGAAAAAGTAACTTACTTAAGCTTTTATAATAAAGGCTGTACAGTGCTTTAGCATTAACACGTTCACGCCGGCGCGGTGGGTCACACTCGACTGTCTCAGAGCTGACAAGTCTCCGGCTTTTTGGATACTAGTATTTTAATACAGAAAATGTTGTTTTATTTAATTAGAACAATTGAGCGATTAAAAGAAACAACATTTTCTCTAAAATAATAGTGGTGCGAAAAAAGCCGGAGACTTGACAACTCTGAGACAGTCGAGTGTGACCCACCGCGCCGGCGTGAACGTGTTAAGAAAAGGGCTCATTCGAAGCCCTTACATTTTCTTTCGCTTTTATTAATAATGATGACTATAAGTCAATCAAAGTCAATGCTTAAGATCCCACTTCAGTCACGGGAAGAAAGGAAAACGCTAATGATAAGTCTATGGGAGCGTTATTTTCAAATATCTCGCTCAAATTTTAATATTTTTGAATGATTTTTTCGCATACTATAGCTGAGGGCGACCTACAACTGGGCTAGTTTTTTTTTTTCTTTTTCGATTTCAGTGTAATATTCTTTTTAAAAAATTACTATTACTTTCGGAACCGGTTCCGATCGTTCCGAAATTGAAACTATCCCATTATTTAAAGAAAACACTATAAACAAAACCAAAAAAGTAAAAACTAGCCCGGTTGTAGATCATCCTCAGCTATCCTATGCAAAAAAAAAAAATCATTCAAAAATATTAAAATTTGAGCGAGAAATTTGAAAATAATGCTCTCATAGACTTACCATTAGCGTTCGACTTTTTCCGAGGGACTAGTGTGGTCTCTTAAGGGAAAAAGAAAATCGGATAAGTGTTAATGAAATTGGATGATGATCAGATAGAAACATTACAACGCAAACGAGAACATTCAAATAATATCTTTTAATCATATTTTAGAAATCAAATTATTTTGATAAAAAATATACCTCTGAACAGTATAACTGTTTGAGTTCATCGCGTCTTTTACGGTTACTAGTCAACCTTGTCATCTTTTTTTTTTTTTTTTTTTCCTTGCATTGTGCGGGGAGGAGGGAGCCTAAAAATCTTGTCCTTTGCTTATATTATAAGACACCGGCTATATATACAGTGTTTTTATAAGAATTTAAATTGTAAAAAATATTAAACTTCTTCAGAAAAGTCATTTTAAAAGTGAATTAAAAAGATTTTTAAATATATATAAGAATTGTAAAACAAAATAAATTTACAAGTAAAACGAAAATATAAGTACTGCTAAAAATGCATGCTTAAAAAAAATATATATATTTCTTTACATTATAAAAAGGAATTTTTGCTATAAAGTCATTTATAACAATTTTAGCTTTCCTCTTTTGAATCTGTTTTAACATAAGTGAGTATGTTAAATACAGCATCTAAAATCATACATTGGAAAAAAAAACCAGTTTTCAAGAGTCTGGCCATAATTCAAGTGCAAATGATGTGTTTCGTGCTCAAACTAACGTCCTAATTAGTAGAAACCGTTACAATTTTCATTCACTCTACTTATTATTTTGTGATAATTGCGCTACAATTACATACTAGTTGTCTTCATTCTAATTTAAATTTTCAGCGCTTAGCAGTTTGCTAGCGGAAGTTATTCCATTATTCAGTATTTAATTAAAAGAATGTTTAAGATATTTTTGCCGGTTGATGTGAATAGATTTCAGTTTTGTTTAATATCAATATATTTAAATGAAACATTTTTCCCTTAAATAAAAAAAAGACAGATTTGATGTTTAAAATTAAAGAATTGAAATAGAAAACAAAATTTGATGTTTCTACTGCAATGTAAATTTTGATCCGCAAAATTAACTGCATTTAAATATGCATATGAATGACAAAAAAATTATATTTATATGTATCAAAATAACACACACACATATATGTATAGTATCTAATGCACATAAAAAAATTTCGCCATAAATATACAGTATGCCCACTAAAGTACCATACCACCCTCATAACTTCGGAATGACTGCTGCTATATTCATAAAAGTCGTGTCTAGGTACTGGTACATAGTAAAGTAGCCATGCGCCACTGAATATAAAACCGCTTACGGCGCCACCTGGTGGAAAACTGAAAAGTTAGCATTCCTATCTCGAAAACGGAAAGAGATAGGGAAAAAAAGTGATGAACAAAGTTGTAGAGCATCATCGATTTAGTACGAAAAGATACCTTGTAGACATTAATGCGAAGAATAGAACGGCTAAAAGGCACAATGGTTTTTTCGTGATTTCCTACGCTGCGACGTTACGAAACTTGACCGGAAGGAGAAATGATAATCTTTCAGACAAATGTGCATCAAAATGTGCATCCATGAATTGCAGCTGACGCTGAAAAGTTTGAACATCTCAAATAAAAGTTATAGGTTATATTGTTATAACTAGTTTTTTTTTTTTTTTTTTTTTTTTTTTTTTTCTGTCTAAGATCGTTTTGTCATGTCACAGTGTAGAAAATCACGAAAAAAAAATGCGCGTTGTAACCGTTCTATTCTTCGTGTTTTTAGCTTATATCACGTAGGGTTTTCAGCCAAATTTAACACCAGTTTAAGAAAAATTAGTAAAATGTAGTAGAAACAATATAGTGCAATAGGAATATAAATATATTAACTATTTTATGAAATATCAGCAGTTGTATGAAACATTTTTATATACGCATGCGCGAACGATAACATAGATTTATTTACCTAATTTAATAGTCAACTCTATGGAGCAACTCATAAAAAAAAATCCAGTCAAATATCGTGAAAATTCAGAAAGATATCGGTGATAGTGTGAGCTTACTTTTCGTTTCTCTCTAAAAGCAGCTCAATGATAAGGCCTTTTGCACAAATTGTCATTTTTATTAACTGACTTTCAGAAAAAGTTAGTATTTAGTGAATATCAATGAGTAGATTTGGAACAAATGCTTCGATTTTGATACTCCTTTATATCATGGAATAGGCTCGTTCTGGTGGTTATCCAAGAAGAACTAAAGCATCAATAAAAAATTAAAATTAAAAAAAATAAAATTTAAATTGACAATTTTCAGAAAATCCCTTATCATTCAGCTGCTTTTAGAGAGCAACTAAAAATTAGCTCACTCTATCGCCGATATCTTTGCTTCGCGATATTTGACTGCATTCTTTTTATGAGTTGCTCTATACAGTTGACTATTAAATTATATAAAGAAGTCTTTGTTATCGTTCGCTCATGCGCAGATAAAAATTACTTTGTACAACTGCTCATATTTCATAAAGTATTTAATATATTTATATTCCAATTGCACTTTATTATTTCCACTACATTTTGGTAATTTTTCTGAAGCTGGCGTTAAATTTGGTTGCAAAACTTGCATAGTATAAACTAAAAACATATTACAATTTTTTTTTACTTTTAAAAAAGTCGCTATATCTCCATAAATATACGTGCTATTCTTACACAAATCAGTAAACATGTCGTACAGTATCATCCACATATTTGTATTCTGCAGCGACGGATCATTTCGTGCATTTTAATTTGAAAATATTATTATTTTTCTTTGATTTTTTGTTGGCCCCCATAATCGTCCTCCTCATCAAATCGACGTTGATAAATATGAGGTCAAACATATTCTTTATAATTCTGAAGTTCCAGAAGAATCCGACAAGTATATCTTTAAATATTCGACAAAATGTCTAAAATTGAAAGTGTCTGGTGATTAATGGCTATATAGTTTTATTTTTGATGATTTTAAACTGAAGAACTGAAACAGAAAACAATTACAAATTCGAAATTCAATTAAAATATTGTAATTATTTATGCCATTTCTGTTATTCTTATTATTTTGGTAAACAGAAAAAAATGGCCTCTCCATTAAACACGTTTGTAAGTTCCTATAAATAAGAAATATTTCCTTATATTATAAAAAGAATTTTTTTCTGTAAAATCATTAATAAAACTTGGGCTTTTCTCTTATGAATATCCTTTAACATAAGGCAGTAAGTTTAATACAGCATTCAAAATCATAAACTGAAGAAAAAAATCAATTTTCAAGAGTCCGGTCATAATTCAAGTGCAAATTATGTGTTTTCTAATAAAAATAACGTCCTAATTAGCAGAAATAGTTACATTTTCATTCACGCCACTTATTATTTTGTTATAATTACGCTGAAATTACATAACAGTTGTATTTATTCAAATTTAAATTTTCAGAGCTTAGCAGTTTACTAACAGAAGTTATTCTGTTATTCAGAATTTAATTAAAAGAATATTTAAGATATTTTTCCCGGTTGTCATGAATAGATTTGAGTTTTGTTTTGTATCTATACATTTAAATGAATTATTTTTCCTTTAAATAAAAATAAAGAGGCAGATTTGGTTATTTTAATTTAAAGAATGGAAATAAAAAAACAAAATTCGATCTGCAATATAAATTTTGTCCCACAAATAATTTCATATAAATATTGTAAATTTTTATAGTATTTCTATTATTATTCTCATTAAAAAAATAAAATTTAAAAAAATCGGCAATTGGAATGCACTTAAATGCCTTTTTTATATTTATTTATTTATTCTAAACAACTAAAGTTCTTTTTACATCACAAAAATATAATAAAAAAAGAAGGATGACGTTTCGTTGAGAAACACAAAAGCAATAAAATCTAAGTTTCATTAAAATAACAGATATAGCATAAAAATATATTCAAAACGAATTTTAGCATTTTTTACTTATTCATTATGTACTTATATATATTTTTCTTTTTATTAAATTTTTATTTTAATTTATTTTAATTTTAATTTTTTTAAGGAGTATTTCTGCATAACTGGTTTTTAAAAAATTAATGATTAATAAACAGTTTCATTATTGCATATCATCATCAAGCATTTTGAGTTATACGTATAGTATATAAATAATTAAAATAAAATCGCATGAGTTAACATAAAAGAAAAAATACTGAAAAAAGAATTTAAGCACAATAAAGTGAAAAGCAAAAATAAAAATATTGGAAGGTGTTATAGATTCATCTAAGGAGCCTCATACGCATACACTCTAAAAAATAAATGCATAAATTTACGCATTAAAACAGATATACTGATGATTCAAAAATGATTTACCTATATCTGTAAAAATGTGTGTAAATTGCCAAAAACACGTCCTGGTGTGTCAATTTCAAAATACACATTTTCCTGTGTATTTTAATAGCACATTAAGCTGTTTAAGTGTGTAAAACGCTATCAGGTAAGTCATAAATGCTCAGTTTAACGTGTAATTTGCACATGAGACCATAGTATTCTTCAATGGCTAGAAAGTATCATCCAGGCATCCACTGCAGAAAAATGGGTAAAGCTTAGTAGTTGTGAAGCGCTTTTGCGAACAACCAATCAGAGCCCAATTCTCTAGCAAACACCTGGCCATTCGCTAGAAAAGAACGCTAGGACTGTTAAAATGTTCTGAGACATCGTATAAAGTTTGACAGTTATTTTATTACAAATATTCATTACTGTTGATTCTCATACTGCAACTGCTTTAATTCAATACGAAGACAAAATATTTTTTAACGCATCACACTGATATAAGTAATAGATAAATAGTGTTGCATAAAATCATTTTAGTAGATGGGATTTATTGGAATGAAAAGTAAAACGTATTTTTTAATAAAGGATATCAGAGTATGGGAATAATTCCGCCTTTGTTGCATTGGCAGAGGTAGTTCGTTAGCCATTTTAGACCGGGTGGTGGTTTCTTTGAATTTGAATGTTTAAAAGGGATATTGCTTATAGAGTTTGACAGGATTTTTCTTTTTTTATTTGACGCTAGATTTTTTTTTTTTTTTGAGGGGGGGGGGGGGTGGAGGCTATGCTTTTATTATATATATATTTATTTATTTTTCAGTTTCTCAATACTGTGTTTTTAGAAAATAAATCTAGAAATATCTTTATATCTGTGATTTTGTTTCACTGTAAATAAAAGAAAGACAATACCATCGCATTATTTTTGCGCGCACTTAATTTTAATACAATTGCAACTAATTTGAAAAAAAAAAAAAAAACGTAATATCTGTTTGGATAAATTACTTTTAATTAAAAGTGTAGGAATAACCTTTTCAGGTTATTGTGGATTATCTTTGAATAGGCGTTGATATATATGGCTGCAAGAAAGTCGGGGATCAATTTTTTTTTTTTTTTCAAATCATGTTGTTAAAGCAGTGTTTATTTTTATATAGCATATCTTTTCTTATCGTTTACCAAACGCTAATTTCTGAACCGTTAGTTTTAGAAATATATTTCCAATTGCAAAAATGTTTAAATTTTTGTGTGCATCATATAAAAGTCGATTTACGTTAAAAAGCTACTTTTTGAATACTTAAGAAATCAAAAAAAAAAATTACAATGTCTGGGTCTTATAAGTTTCTCTGTGTTTTAATATGCAAAACAGTAAAAATTTATTATTGTATGACCAAAACTTACTCAGTTACGATACTTGTAATTTAATGAATTTTCATGTTTTTAGTCACCAAATATGGAAAAACATTTTTTAGTACCGCATTGACAAATTGCATTTCATTAAAAATGCATAAATAATATTTTCATGTTCTTGTTGTGTTCCCTATGCATATGCGTTGATACATATGGCAGCAATGAAGACGGGAAGAAAATTTCGTTTTATTTACAAATCATGTTGTTAAAACTGTGTTTATTTTTATACAGGGTGTCTCTTCTTATCAGTTACCAAAAGCTAATTTCTAAACCGTTAGTTTTAGTGGTATAGTTCCAATTACAAAAATGTTTCAGATTTTGTTATACATCATTTAAAATCAAATTTACGTTAAAATAGGTGCTTTTTAACTAGTTAAGAAATTTTAAAAAAATGTACAATGTCTGGTGTCCTTATAAGCTTCATTCAGAAAAAGTTTCTGCATGCTCTAACCAGCAAAACAGTAAAAATTTATTCTTCTATAGCTAAAACTTACTGAGTTATGGTACTTAGAATTTTATGAATTTTCAACGTCTTTGTCACCATGAACGGAAAACGTGTTTTTAGTGCCAAAAAAACTGAAAATGCATGAAATTAAAAATATCATAACTAAGTAACTTTTGTCCTGTAAAAATTAAGTTTTTAACCAAAAACCGATTTTAATTGTATGGATTTATCTCAATAAAAAACAGCGTCTATACTTACGTCTCAAAATTATTTCAAGCATTTTGTTTAAAGACCTTCTAATTAAAACATCCGTTGACAGCATACGCAGCCATTAGTTATACGTTACAAAAATAACAGGTTGTTGGAACCTGTTACTTGTGCAAGTGTAGAACGATGAAACCTGTTAACCAAAAGTAACTTTATTTTCCATTTCTACCGAATATTAAATATCGTCGTAGTTAAAATGCCTAAAATAATTAAATTATTACCCGTGAAAAACTTCTAATGGTGAATATTATATCATATTTAAAAACATCAATTCTCAAACATTTTTAAATTAAATAATATATGAGAGGTTCATAACCATAGTAAATCAAGTCCATTTTGAAAAAAAAAATGAGTTAGTCCATGTAGAAGGTGCATAAAATCTGTTGCTCTATTTCCACAGTGATCCAAGTCTGTTTTCACATACTTTATCATATATGTCATCTGTTTACAGACTTCGTTTACTGTGGGAGTTTATGCATCTTCTAAATGGACTAACTCGTTTTTTTTTTTTCAAAATGGATTTCGTCAACTCTGGTTGTGAGACCCTCATACTTACCCGTGAATCGTAAAAGAGAAAAAAACTTTATAATACATAAATCATTAGATTAAGAATGCATTTAATAGCGAAAATTACCTTATATATTAAAACGGTACATTTAAAACAATTTCCATCAACATTCAAAGCGGATAAGTTTAATGTGAAGTCACACGGTATAAAAATAGCGCGACTAGCAAATTTGTTTATATATTACATCACTTGATGCAGCATAAATACAGATAAATGTATACGCAAAATACTTTTGATTTATTTTGTACGAATTACTATTCGATATATACATATTAGAAAATTCGCATATTTTTTTATTAATTAATATAAACAATATACGTTGTAAAAATAACAGGAAAATATGCATGATGGTGTATTAAAATAGAGAAAATAACTCATGAATAAGCTATATTTGTTCTCTGTTCCTGAAAATAACTAAAACTCGATCAAAACGTAAAATATAAGCATAAATTTTTAAAACACAATACTTTTCAATACTGTGATTCAGAAAGATATTCCCAAGCAAGCAGTGACGTAGCCAAGAGTGCGTGTGTGTGGGGGGGGGGGGGATCCAGAGGGTCCGAACCCCGCCCCCCTCCCCCCGAACTGGTTTACTAAATCATGGATACAACAGTAAAAACGTCTAAGACAGTATCACAAAGAATCTGTGAGAAATTCTGCTTTAGACAGGTGTTCGTCTTAGAAAATATAATTCAAAGGTATGTCTTTCGCCGGGACTATGAACTTTTCCGTTTTAGACAGGTTTCCGTTATAAACACTTTCCGTTTTCACAGTATCCATTAAAATTGCTAAAACGTACTCACTTCCCAAATTTTTTTCTTTCACGTACCCCTTTCTTAGGCTTCTCATTTCGGAGTATCTCCATTTCTCATAAACACGCCCCCCTTCCACCCCCTCCATTCAAGCAGATAACGTAAAAATGCTTTTTTTATTAGTAACCTTCTTGTCACAACCATATAATACAGTAGAAGATCTTTATAATGCAATTCTATATAACACAATTCTCCATATACGCACAACTCCTCAGATGTAAACAATGATTTTTGCAGTTAAAAAGCACCTGCATTTTCACATTGTAAAATATTGCTACTCTCTAGATGACTAAATTTGATACATTAATTCAATTTTATCTTCTAATTTAAGACCTTTTTACTGAAAAAAATGCTATTATTACAATAAACATTTTTGAAAATGTCTAATATTAGGGATGGTTGTGTCAGTTATATTTGGATCAGTTTATAAACTAAATTTAACAATGTCTGACCTATATTATGCAAAAGTTTATAATTTGGATAACTCTTGGTAACAAGGAATGCAGTATAAAGATATTCTAATGTATTTCAATATCTTTCAGACATATTTGGCTATGTTTAGAAGGTGAATTTAATGATGTGATTCATATAACGCAAAATTCTATATAACGCACATCTTTGCGTTTTTAGGTTTTCGTTATAAAGATCTTCTACTGTAAATCGTTGCAAATTACATTGACGTTTCTAACATTTTTGTGACTTTCGCCATTACCGATGGTATTTTCACGTACCCCAGGTTGGAAACCGCTGCTATAGTACACCGCTGAAGAGCATAAATGCATTACAGTAAAATGTGTGAAGATGACCTATCTCAAAGGAAAATAAAGCAAAATTCGACGAAAACAACACTATATACTATTTATGCTTGCTACCGTTCGAAACCTATCAGAAATGAAATTTGTTCCAATTGTGATTCCTTCTTGGCAAGTTTTATGTAAACACAGAATCCTCTCATAAACGAAAACATATTAATGTCCCGAGACGGAAGGATAACTATGCAATTATACCTGCTATTTCGTGTATACAAATTTACTGTAACTAGATTAAACGTAAAACTTTTTTATAGACTTCGATGGGACCAACTTTTGCCAGCACTTATGAAAAATGACGAGTTTATACGAACGCAATAACGGCACATTGGTTGGGTTTTGTACACTTTATAATGGACAATATTAACAATCACTTTAAATCTGTTGCCTGCAATTAAAAAGTAACTTTATTTTTGGACTGGTTATTTGTTACCAATTTCAAAATACGCTGGCGAGAAAAATTAAAGGAACAACAATAAAAATGAGCTTTATGTTAATTCTATTAAGAGAACTTCGATGAAAGGTGATTGGACTGTAACTCAATGTCAACATTATCACCTAGTCCAATGGGATTAATCTTCGCTACAGAAAAATAGGCAAATTTTTCAGCCTCAGCCCGTTCTTTTGGTTCACGTGTGAAAAGGAGTGCACGTGGGTAATTTGAAGTCTAATTTCAAGGATTGTACGTGTAATTAGGTAAAATTTTCGCTTGTATTTGGTGCAGTGCCGAATTCAGGGGGTGGCCCAAGTGGGGGGATATTCCCCTCAGGAGAAATGAGACAGGATTCTGTTATAGATAATTACTATTTTGACAAGTTTTATTCTATTCATATGACATAAATAAGTATATATATATATATAAATACACAAAACTTATAAAAAAGGAACCTGCCTATAGCGGATTTCTATCTTAAACAGAAATTTTCCATAGTGCTATCGAAAAGAATACTATACAAATACACCTCATAACACGGAAACCTGTGTAAAACGGAATTGCCACAAATATTTGCGATTTCATCTTGACAGGTTTTACTATATATATAACCTAAAGGAAAAATTCTGGACCCCTCCCGAAACTAAATCCAGGCTACGCCACTGTTCCCAAGCAGACGGAAATTTTAACCTTGAACCTAATAGATCGGGAGGCGATTACACAGGCTATCACCCCATCAAGTTAGCAGCTGGAGTTTCAGGATTAGACAGCACCTGTTTAGCACGTTAAAACGCAATTGGTCTGCCAAGTTATCTTGGTGGAAACCCCCTGCAGACACGATTTCAATGGTTCATCGGTAGGTTTATCATTGTGTTTCCCTGCACCCAAAGGTATGAAAGCATAGAAGACTGGGAGCAGGAAAACCCAAAGGTAAACTTATCAGTAAACCACTGAAATCAGGTTTATAGGTGTTTTCCATCGCGATATGGCTTGGCAGACCAATTGCCTTTTAATATGGGAATCGAGTTTTAATTAATCCTGTAATTAATTAATCCGTCAACTCGATGAGGTGATGGTTTGTGTAGCCAACCAACGGTCTATAAAGGAAGAATATTGTCCATAGCATCGTTATAAAAGTAAGAAAGATAGCAACATTTTTAACCTAAACATTTTATACAAGCTGATTTTCAAATCTGACTGTGTTTTTTCTAACTTCTAATTTTTTCTAATCTGACTGAATTTTGATGCTCTGACTTATCAATTCCGAAAACAGCCTTCATTTGTTACGACAGAGATGGATGAGGCCATGGTAATCGCAAAATGCCCCATTCAAACGGAAAATCATGGCAAAACGATTACAGAAGATACCCGTCTTTACAGTGATAATATCATTCAATCTTCCGTAACCTGGTAGTATTTTTAAACAGGGCACATTACTATGTTTTTAGAGGCTGAGAAGCTTGAACGGAGGTTGGCAGGCGTAGCTCGTAGGGGGCAAACCCCACTAGTATATCTTATATTGTTCTTTTCTTTAAAAACATTAATTAACACTTTGCCTAATTGGAGAACTTAGTGGAAGAACATGTTGTGATATTTTTTAATTGTTTTATTTTATGGAGAAAAGCGTTATGTGGAATTATATCATATAGTAAATCTAAAATATTAAAATTCTACTTACAAGGAAGGTCTCATACGGGCATATTCAGAAAATTCTGAAAAAATTAAAGAGTGTTTTTCTCATGTGGATATATATGTTTATAAATTTTTTTTGGCGGAAGCTCGATAGAACGTTCGTAAAAAAATAATGAAAATTTCGTTTATTTGGTGATTTATCATCAGTTGGCGAGGAAATGAAATGTCGAAAAATACTTTTTTATGTCGAATACTCTTTAAGATAAAAATGTTTCATATTGAACTTGTTAAAATAAATTTAATGTAAATAACTTTGGTTTTGTCAATTTTAGTTTGATTTAACTATAGTTTTGTCATATATATATATATTTATAATCAAAGTTAACTATCAAATTTTATGAATTAAAACAAAATGAAAATAAATTAAAATTGTTTTAATATCTCAAAATTAAGTCCAATTGAGCACTGTCGATTCAATTTTGTTGCTATGGAAACGACGAATTCTTTGATATTGAAATGAATAACTGGCAAATGAATCTTGCCTTTATTTTGGACGCTTAAATATATAAAAGCATTTTATATATATGAAATTGTTTTTAAAATAATAAAATTAAATAACAAGCAACATAAATATGTAATACGAAAAAATGTAATTATTAAACTCTCTCATTGTTTAAGTTTAAATTCATTAAATACATTTTACATGCATTCTAAAAATCAATTAACAATTTTCAGGGGCATTAAAATCGTTTGCTTTTGGCGAGGAAAAGTGCTGCTTGCCAAATCGCGTGACGCTTACGCTTTCGTCTTTTCGTGCCAAATACTCGAAAGTATTTTATTTTTTACAGACTTTCTACTGTACTTCCGTCGCTAAATTTGACTGATCCTTTATTACATACATAAGTAGTTTAATTGGGTTTTTTTTTTTTCAAAATATTCTGAGTATGCCTAGTAAGGAGACCTTCCTTGTTAGTAATGAAGATAAGCGACAGTATATTTTTAATATGTAATATTTTAACATTTAATAATTTAAGTGGTGAAAACAATTGCTAATATTTAATAATTAAATGTTAATAGTCTTTTCTAGGAGAGTTTAGTATCATCTATTAACACTCAAACATATGCTGCTAAGAAAGAATTAAATAAATAAATAAATCACAACGAAAAAAATTTCACTTCGATTTTCTCGAATTCTAATCTTTGCTGCATAAAATCTTCTTCCAATCAGGTCTTCAATTTTCTTACGGATTTCCTTTAACGTAAGTTATTGCAGTAAATTCAACACTCAAAATCGCAAATTCAAGAAATATTTTAAAGTCAGGTCATAATCGAAGCTCTTAGAGAATACCATGTTATTGCATTTTTCAAAAAATTGTTTTAAATTGTGGATGAAAGTTTCATGCGATATTCTGTCATATGGTAAAATTAATACGGTGGTGGTCAGAATTATAAGAACAATTGAAAATTGCACAGAAAAAATTTATTTCTGAACTACATAAAGTGACATTTATACATAAAATACTTTTTTATTCTAGAAATCATTGTAGAATGCAAAACATTGGAAAATGCAAAATATGAATGTTTTGCCTTAATTAACAAAATATATCATTGTAAAAATTGGACAAAATTATAAGGACAATGAATGTTTTTTCCTGAAACACACTAATAATTAATAATCTTCCCCTTCTGCTCAATCACATTTATCAGTCTTGACGTCATGGAGTTTGACAATTCCTTAAGAAATTTTTGAACAGGCTTTTTCAATGGAGGACATAAGCTCTTCCTTGTTTTCATGTTGTATACAATTTTTGTATACTTCGTGTGCCAGAATACCCCACAGATTTTCCATTAGATTCAGATCAGGTCTTCTAGCCCGCCAATGAAGTAGTTTCACGAAATTAGCAGCAAACCACGATTTTGAAATTTGAGAAACATGTACTTAGGCATTGTCCTGCTGGAAAAAATAGTCTCCACTCGTTATTAACTGTGCTTCTGGTAAAATATTATCGCCCAATACATCAAAATAACTCTCGGAATTCATTCTACCCTGCACAAAATCTATTGGAGTAGTTACACGAGTTGCGAAACCTCACCAGACCATTACTGAGCACCTTCAAATGCACGCTTTGAGAAAATTTCTTTTTATCTATGGAGATCATACCAAAAGTAGCGAAAACCATCTGGTCCATCCAAATTAAATTTTTTCTCATCGGAAAAGACAACATCATCCCACTTTTTTTCACATAGCAATGCATTTTTTGGCAAACTCCATCCTTAGTCTCTTATGAACTTTTGTAAGAGGCGGTCGTGACATATGTTTACCATAGTGAACCTTTTTTTTCTTTTTGTAAAACACGTCGAACAGTTTGAGCACTACATTCTAAGTTTAATTCACGTTTTATTTCTGTTCACATTTGTTTTTTGGAGCAATCTCGTTTTATTATCATTCTTTTCTCCCGTACAGAAGCAGAAAATGGCCTACTTGTATGCCTTTTCCGTCCATATTTACCGGGATTTTTAAGATAATCGTAAATAACCGTTCTTGTTCTATTGAACTTTGTCGCAATTTGGCGTACAGAAAATCCTGAACTTTTAAATGCATCCACTTTCCCTTTCTCAAACTCCGAAATCTTTGTACCTAGCGGCATGACTGAAAAACAGAATATGACGATCCCAAACGCTTACAATGCATATATATCGTGCGGGAGTTCCGTGTGCAGAGCAAAAAACATGCAAATTTTGCTTTTTTAGAACGCACAAATACAATTGTTCTTATAATTTTGTCTATATCACATGGCTGTATAAATCCATAATACATTTTATGAATATGAATTTTCCACATATTTCCACAAAAACTTATAAAAATATTCTTCATTTTTCATTGGTTTCCCGCCATTAAATTTGCATAAGTTTCCGGCCAAATGTAGCCAAGATTTGGCGATTTTTGCCTTGTCCTTATAATTTTGTTCACCACTGTATTCTGATATTCTAATAAGTCTTGAAAATCTGAAACATTATTTATTAATATTTAAAATTTTGATATTTAATAATTTAAATAATAATTATAGTAATAATGTTTAATATTTAAAAATTAAATGTTAATAAATTTTTCTGTGTGAGTTTAGAACCATCTGTTAGCATATTAAACATATGCTACCAAACCGAAAATAAAACAATGAAATTCACAACAAAAAACTTTCACTTCATTTTTTTTTTTAATTTTTGTTCATAACATCTTCTTTTGCTAAGCTGTTCAATTCAAGAACAGTTGGTGTGGTTAGTTATCGAAATAACATCCTAAATAGCAGAAATGGTTAGATTCACTCTACTTAATATTTTGTGATAATTACTCTACAATTACTTACTAGTTGTATCTATATGATAAAGCAAAAATTTCTGCAGCAGCGAGGCATTGAACCAACCAATGTTTAGAGCTCTTAATACTTTATTATCTGGTGCCATGAGACAATTATAGCATCACATTATTCTCTTTTATTGGATGCACGTCTCAGATGTACCATTTATATATATATATATAGGAATCCAAAAATGTTCTATGGGATTCAGTTCTAGGCTATTTCCTGGCCATCTCATCATATCTATGTTATTCTCCATGAACCATTGTTTGCATATTCGTGCAGCGTGGCAGGAAGCCGATCCTGCTGGTACAAAAACTGAGCTTTATCTGGCAAAAGATCTCACATAGAAGGTAAAAGTTTTGGTTGTAGGATGGCATCAATGTACTTTATACTGTTCATTGTACCAACTATGACATGAATGCTGCCTACATTTGCTAACATAGATGCGCAGATCATAACACATGTAGGATTCTTTGTTGTATGCAATCTGGACGTACCTCTTCTCCAATGCGACGTCTCACATATTTCTTCCAGCATTGCCAAATATCGATATTTTAGTTTCGTCACTCCATTTCACTTGCTTCGACTGACTGACATGCTGCTTGTTATTCAGCAATGGCTTTTTTTTTTTTTTTTTTTTTGAAGAATACTATATTTTAAGCCAACCTCCGTTAGTCTTCTCCATACCATTCTTGCACTGACAAAGACACCAGTTGGCCGCGTATGACAACCATGTGTGCCTGAGCCAAATTTGATTTATTCTCCTATCATCAACAGCTGTTGTGCACAATTTCCGACCTTTCCTTCTTTGTTTTGAATAGATTATGATTCCTAATAATGCAAACAAAACTTTCATACTTCTGATGTTATCACATTCTCACCAACGTCTTTCCCAATAGTTAAATACCAAAGACCATTTTAACGTAACACAACAATCTTTGATCTCCTCCAGAGTGACCAGTCACCACTTTGCCTGAACAAGGTTGTTTATTTATTTTTTATATCGCTAATAACTCTAAACAATAAACACAAACGTCGAACCGTAATTGCACTTCAGTAAGCAACTTTATTTTGCAAAATGAAATATATAGTTTTAAAATAACTATTTTCTTATATTTGTAAAAAGGAGTTATTGTTGTAAAACTATTAGTAACAGTTTTGGCTTTTCTTTTATGGATCTCGTTTAACATAAATGAGTAATTTTAAGTCCAGCATACTGCATAAATTGAAAAAACCGTTTTCAAGTGTCGAGCCATAATAAAGTACAAATTAAGCATTTTGGGATGCAAATAACATCCTAATTAGCAAAAATGGTTCCATTTTCATTCATACTATTTATTATTTTGTGATAATATATTGCGTGAAATACTATACCGCGCTACTTACATATTAGTTGTACTTTTCTAATTTAAATTTTCAACGCTAGCAGTTTACTAATGCAAATTATTCAGTTATATGGAATTTAATTTTTTAACAGTTTTAAGATATTTTTCCTGTTTGTCGAGAATATATTCGAGCATTGTATTGTATGAATAGATTTAAACGATTTTTTTCTCTTTAAGGTAAAATAAAAATCAAGTTGTTGATTGTGAGTTAAAGAGTTGGAATGGAAAACAAATTACGTATGTGAAAGCAGATTAAAATGTTCTCATTGTAGTCTAAATTTTCTCCCGCAAATAATTTCATTTTTTTTTTTTTTTTCACAGATTTGCTAGTTTAGAAGAATGGATTCCGCATTAAGCACACTTTTAGTTGCTACCGGTTTCTCTCTTCCTCTATTTTTAATTTTTGCACTGAAAAAGAAGCTCTATATGAAGCATTGGAACAGCTGAATCAGTATATTTATTCTGTTTATTTGTATTTTTACTTACTTTAGTTTTTTTTTTTTTAAATAAAGTCTTGAGAGTCTTTTTAGCATTTTGTGTTTGCTGAAAAAGACTGCAATGCTTCATAAAATGCTTCATTGATTCATGTAAATTTTTGCTATCGAGGTAATTATACAAAATGTACATTTTAGAAAACTAACTAATGTTGAATTAATTTATAAATAATAAATAAATAAAATTATCGTACTTTGCCCCATTGATTTATACTATAATATTATAATAGGAAATCTTTACAATCATGATGGCTTTATAAATACAGTCGAATCTCATTATCCCGACACTCTAATGACCAGAAAAAAATGTCGTCATAAGCGAAGTGTCGCGGTAACCGGAGTTGGAGAAAAATATGTTTATAAAAAGCTGTATTTTTAATTAATTTAAGACAATTTTAAATTCATAACTGTTCTTGCAGTTTTAAGAAATAAAACATTATTATTAAACAAAGTAAATGCAAAAACAAAACTGAAAAGAATAAAAATCAGATTTATGATGACTTGTTTTTTTATTGTTACATTAAATATGGATGAATTAAGGTGTGCTTATCCCTGGATGTGCTTCCTACAATTCTTTTTTCAATATTGTACAATGAATTGTAAGCAATATTCGTTGTTTCCGAAATGGATGTTAGATAATTTCTCATCTTTTCAATGCAATGCAATGATTCGGTTTTTGTCGGATGAAAAACACCGTGTAACCAAAAGAAAGCGCCGCCTAACCAGAACAGAAAGACCTCGAGTAGACTGTCACGTCTATCTGGAGCCATTCACAGTGTGTGGGTTTATTTATTGAGATAAAGGATTGAAGTAAAATTTTCCATTTATCTCAATGACGTATTTTAGACACTTTTGTGAAACTTTTTGGCTAAGACGTTTCTTACTGCTTAATTTCCGTTCTTATAAATTGGATTATGAAAAATGACAATTTTCCTAACTGTCGGGATATCAGGAATTGAAAATTATTCACCGACGTAAAATCCAGAATTTATTTACATTAAAATCATATACAGAAAATCGGGACTTTGAAAAACTGACGTGAAAACTGGGTGTCGGGGTAGCGAGGTCCGACTGTAAATGCACCAGACTAACCACTGTGTGAACAAAACGCTTGAAATGGGTTCCTTCACTGTTAAAAATTTGCAGCATTCTGTCCAGTCATTTGACCGTTTTTATCGAAAACGGTTCCACAACCGTAATTTAACACTATTCGGACCTTATTATTGGCCAAATTATGGTCAGAATATAGTTAAATTACGGTTATGAAACCATTTTTTCAAAAAACGGTCAAATGACTGGACAGAATGCTGCAAATTTTTAACAGTGTTCTTTGCTGTAACGGTTTCTGTGATTGAAAATATAAATGGCAATGGGAATTATTTTTAATGCTAACAAAGCAATGTTATGGACGATTCTGATTAATGTTTTCATCCACTCAAATCCAATGTTTTCAGATGCGCATTCTTTTACAAAGCCGTGAAATTGTATGCAAACATCTGCATGAAAGAGCAAATGAGGTATGACGCCTCATCTCACAAAAATAATGTTATTAATTTGAATTTGACAATATCCTATACAATCCAAATTCCCTACTTTTGATACGTTTCTTGCATTATATAGGTCGGATTCGGGAGGGGTTTTTTCTTTCTTTTTTATAGCACTTTCGACTTGCCAACATAGTTGAAAAGTAATTATGAATTCGGTTTGTCTGTCTGTCTGCGTGTCTGCGTGTCTGTCCGTGCTCTGACTCAAGTAAATATACTCAGAACTCAGATTACTATCCAATTGATATACAGTAAAACCTCCCTAAAGCAACCACGCTCCGTTCCAATAAAAATTGGTAGCTCCGAGAGGTGGTCTCTTAATGGAGGTTATGTTTAAATCTAGATTTTAATTGTTGAAAAAAGGTAGCAATGAATGTTACCAAAATTTATTTTTCACATTAAGAAAAAAATATAAAAATTTAAGTATCAAAACAAAAGTTAATTACATAAGTTAATTACTGCAGAGTTTAAAAAAGGAATACATTGACGTTTGCTTTGATTTTACGGTTTTATCTTTTATAACTTTTATTTCGAAATTCAGTAAATAAATGCATTTTCTTTTTCTTTTTTCTTTTTTTAGACGGGAACAGATAATGACAATTTCATTCATTTATTTCCTGACAGAATAGGGCAGGGGAGTTTATTGACCGCCATTCTTAATTTGTCATCAGAGTTAAATTCATTGCCTAAAAATGCACAAAGGGGTTTAAACACTTAAAAGTTACCGGAATAAAAAAAATTCTAAACTTAGTTTAGAAGTTTGATGAATAATGAAATTATTTTTCTAATAAAACCTTCTTCAAGCGACCAGGAAAAAACAGAATTTGTTTAATTTTCTTCAAAGAAATGGGTCGCTCATGGAGGGAGTTCAACTGGAATGATCTCTGAATGGAGGTAGTATTGAGTCTATGGGAATAAATTCCGTTCCATGAAAAAATTGTCGTTCAGGGAGGTGGTCGCACAGGGAGTTTTCACTGTATGCTATGGAGATTTATAATGGTGTGTTTGGTATTGAAAATGAAATATGTATTTTAATGATGTTATCCTATTTCAAACATATTGAAATTAATATATATCACCTAGTTACGCTATAAGATGCTTATTATAGAATAGGGTGTGCGCAGCATTCATCGTCCATTTACAGGGGAACACAAAAAACCCAATTTTACAATACTGTCTATGAACAATAATTGTTGGAAGTGCGTTTTTAGTTGTGGTACACGTTTTTACAATTTTCCGCATATGGACTGTATAAATTTTATACATCCTCTACAGGGCTGCGCAAAAGGGATTGAGTAAATTTCTGTTTATTAACGGAAATTGTTGAAGAGGAATTTTCAGTTATGCTACGCGTTTTCCAACTGAAGAAAATTTTAGTGTACTATGTAGGATATATACTACAAATCGATAGATCATATACTGGGCTACATAAAAGAATTCAGATATTTTACTGATTAGTGATGGTAATTGCTAAAATTTGGTTTTGAAATGTATCATGCGTTTTAGAAATGGTTTATTTAGACACCATCTTTCACCTTATTAAAGTGTGAAGTTAGTTTTCTGCATGTGCAGGAAAGTTTTTCATAATCTATGCTTTGACGCACAATTTTTCGTTTTTATTTTTACATATGATAATTAGATTCCCTCATTATCCGCGTAAGGGATTCCGAGCAAAAAGAACTGCTACCTCTTGATCTCAGGTTTAAAAAATAGTGATTATAAACGATAACTTTTTTAGAGTTTGCTGATTACAAGAGAAAAATTTTTTTAGAATTTAGTGAAATTTTCTCATAGTATATTTTAAAAATTAAAAATTTCTACTACAGTGAAATCGCAAATGTGCTCGCAAATGTAAAAACATAAAGAAAAAAATTCATTACACTTTACAACATATATTTTAACACCCTATACAGTTATTAAATCTGTACTACGACTTTGTGATTCAAATGTGTATAACAGAAGCGCAGGAAAGGAGAAGCTGAAAGCATTTGCATTTAAATAAAGACGTTTTTTTTATGTTGCATGAGCTGTTCCAAAAACTGTTATTTTCTGTTGCTGATGCTTTATAATTCATCTCTAAAAAATAACTAAGTGCATAAAGAAATGCTTTACATATATGTTACTGTTCTAACTAGTATATCTTCATTTCAGAGGTCTTAAAGTCAGTTCTTCAAATCACATTTTAATTTTGAATTAATTTTATTTAATATTTGAAATTCTAAACCCTCAATTCAATTCTCAGCTTATTATTTTTTTTTTCAAATTAGTATTCCTGCATGTGATATTTAAAGTAATTTTGGTGTATTTAGCTCTTAAGAATTGCGAAAGGAAAATCTATTACATACACTGATAAGACTGCTTGTTTTTTGTACTTTTTTTAACCTTCTCATTGCCGTGAACTGGATATATACGTTCACTAAGCTGTAGGTTTCGCTGGAACAGAAGCATTATTTAAATGAATATAATTCTACAGATAAAACCCAGTTTTGAAAAATTAAGTTATGACAAGTACTCTCAAAGCTTATATGCTTTTGCGTAACAAAAAAAAAATTATATCATGTTTGAAAAAACCTCTTTTTTACCATTTTTTATAAATTACAGAGAAAAAAACATTACAATTTTGCCCTTTTGCTCGGCGGTCAGGGGGTTAATTATGCCTCAACCACCCACTGTCTTATTAATTATAACCATAACTCTCTAGAATCAAGTACATTAAATTTTCTATCTCAAATAATTTTAATAATGATTTTATGATATTGTTATTAATTATAAGTTTGAACGATTAATTATATTCGTAAATATTTTAGTAATATTGATAATTCTAACTTTTAAATTTATCTGAAAATAACCACTGCCCTTACCTAATATTTTAACTACTAAGCCGCCAGAACATAGTCTCCTTAAATGTGCTTAAAAAAATAAAGGAAAAGAAACTTAATCTTCAAACCTTTGCAAATTACCTAACAAAGAGATCTTGAAAAGATGTTCGTAATAATACAATGATAATTAGATGCGTTCATTATTCGCGTAAGGGACGTCACGGTAAAAGGATTTGCGGAAGATGAGGTGCTGTTACTTTTACATCTTGTCCTTGATTCTGGTCACGATCTGGGACATCATCTCACACCCTCCCTGCCATTTCTTGATAACCCTCTCATCTCACGTCTTGTAGATGCAGTTCTTTCTCTCAACTCTTTGAATCTGAATTGGATAAAAGAATATAGATATACTGAAGCAAAGAATGAATGTGTCTACGGTACCTATAAGCCGTCTCCCCACCCTCTCCCCCATGTATATATATATATATATCATGTGGCGCAGATTTACAGTCATGTACCGCAAAAAAAAATTGGAAGGGATTTTCAGAAATCCGAAACATCCAGTAAAGTTATTGTCAGCAATATAAAAGACATTTTTGGGTCTCTATACTGCAAGTTAAAAACAAGAAGTTCTGTTGTTTAACTCAGAGAAAGATGTATATTTTTTTGCATAACAGCCTATTTTATTCATTTTTGAATAATGTAATTTTCTAATTCGTGCAATAACTTGTTGGCTTGTGTTATACCATAAAATATGCAACAGAAGGGTGTGTTGTGATTGCTTGTTTTTAGGTAGATTTCGTAAAAATTACTACCTATTATAATCTCCCCTAATTTCTGGGAAAAAAAATACAGATCTACGCCGATCATGACCCCTAGAACCCAAAATTAGCCCCTGTTCAAAACTTTATACACACACACACACACACACATATATATATATACATATATCAGTTTTTTATGAACACGATAACTTCCATAATTCTACACAAACCTCTTCTAAACTGACGCGTAAAATCAAGGGGCAAAAAATATCAGTCAAGTTCGTTAATGAGCAAAATCGGACCAAGGGGGTCAAAATGGAGACGGGTTTTTGGGAAAACCAAAAAAAACCCATAACTTCTTAATTATAATACATATCAAATCAGTTTAAAGTTACTACTTCTAGGAAAAGGGCGAAAATTTTATGTATCACAGATTTTTGATAAAATTTAAAACAGGCTCAAGGGGCGAAAAAATATGGTTTTTGGGAGAAAAAAATTCATAACTTCATCAATTCTCAAGATATCAAATTCAATAAAACTTATTATAAATCTTATTAATACTATCTACAACTTTTATACTGACAAGTTTTTGATAGGATCAACTCTTACTGCAAAAAAATTAAAAACGAAAAAAAAAAGGGGGGGGGGGGTTGAGGAAGAAAAAAATTCATAACTTCCTCAATTCACCAGATATCCAACCCACTTGAATTTATTATACATCTTCTTAATATTATCTACAAATTTATATTGAGAAGTTTTTGATAGGACAAACTCTTACAGCAGAAACAAATTAAACAAAAATGGGAGTTGAAGAAAAAATTTCGTATGAAGGGTACTCAAATCCAAACAGCTTATTTTCTGACTCATTTTTAAATTCATTTTTCCTCTCAAACGCATCCAATTGGCAGGTTCTCTTATTCAGAAACTTTATAATGTGCCCTATTGGTCAATTTTTTTAATAAAAACATAATATATTTTTAAAAATGCTGTCAAAATGAGCATTTTGAACCGAATTTCACGAAGTGATAGTGCTGGAAACGAAAAAAACGGTTTTACTGGGAAAATAATTGTTTGTAAATCAAGTTCTAATTAATTGAACGAAAGGTAAAAACACATGTCGCTTATAAATCTCTTCAAAAAATCACGTCAGCAAGTTTCAGGTTTTTGCCTTTAAATATAAATCTGAAAATGTGTCAGAAAATTTCAATTTCGAGTTGTTGAGCGTGGAAAAATATATTTTTAATACCGCCTTAACATGATTCTGATAAAACCAGCTCTTAAAGAAAAATGAAATTAAAAACTCGTCAAAAGCGGCCAGATAAAATTGTTAAACTGGGTTAATCTCTAATCTTGATTTAGTTTTTGTTGGTAAAATTAGTACTTAACTTTGAAATCTACCTTCGCCTGTAGGTCAAGCCGGCAGGAATTTTTTTTTTTTTTTTTTTTTTTTTTTTTTTTTTTAACTTATGGATGACTGGATGAGTGATAACCAGTCATGAGGTTAATAAATATAAAAATGAAACTAGTTTTATTTTTTCCTCCCAATAAGCATTCAATATTTATCTTGAAAATCATGCCCGATTTCATGACTGAAGTTCCTGTATTTCCCCAAAATGTCTATTACGTTACATTCATTTGGCGTGGGCACCGAACTCAATTATGGAACATTCATTGCTTTATTGCGCTTAGCAGAAAGCACAAGCTAGTGACTTTATTTAAAAATTATAATTTTTACTCTCTTTCTTTTTTAAGATATGGAAACAGTCAAGAAAAAAATGAAACGTTATTGAAACGATTTTTTTTTAGGATTTCTAAATTGGTTTCTCAACGTATAATCATAAATTAGTTAATTTGAAATTATTAATTGATTGAAGCATATAATAAATATAAAATTGTTCCATTGTTGCAGTTTCACAGCCACTAGTCTTATTTTGGCGACCGCCTAATTAAATCGATTGTTGTTTGAATTCGTATACCATTCTAATCATAAAGTAGATTTAACGGTTTATCACCTGTGGCCGACTAACGAAAAATGGCCTTAAAATTAATGTACAAATTTATAATTAAGTTCTTAAATAACTAAAATGTTGTGTTGTGTTCGGAAACACATATTTTTTTATAATTCTTGCATATCTAGAAGTGAGTGAAAAATCGATTACAATGTTCCCTTTTTACATACAAAAATCAAGTTCAGTTAAATAAAAGAATACAAAAATAAGCATAAAATTTGAGGCCATTTTTTTTAAACGCTGAACATTTTAAATATCTATCTATATTATAAAGGACAAACATATCAGTGCGTAACGCATACGTCATTTTGCGAATGGCAACACTTTCAAATTTAAAATGAAAATTTGGATTTACAATTTTCGCTGCTGCAAATTTTTAAACTTCTAAACATCGCACATTTTCAATTTTTACACCGTCGTATAGAGGAAAAATGTGCTTTTAAATGCAGTTTGTTTGAAAGCTGTATCCCAATTTATTTTTGAAATATTAATTTTTCTTTTGTAGTTTTTAATACTTCTTTTGTAATTGTGGCAACTGAAGTACGCTATTTCTATTGAAAGTAAAAGGAAAATAGTTGATTACTGTATCTTTTTGTTGCCATTTTCTCCTAATAACTGAGAAAAAATTGAAATTAAAATACGTGCTATATCAAGAATATCATATTTTATAAAACCCGGTGAATGTTTGTCTTATTTCTTTTTTATTTATCAATTAAATGACTTTTGATTTATTGAAACTTATTTTACAAACGATACAACACTTTCTCTTTACAAAAATGTATTTTAAAGGATATTTTTGTGACTTATTTTCGTTGCATTTACTTAAGTAGTATCAAAAAGCTGAAAGAATGTAATTTTATTAATCGTGTGTAATAACATTTTCCGAATTTTGAAAAAAATATAAATAAATGATTTATGATAAAACATGGAGCTATTATAAACTAACAAATGAGGGCATATGAATTATTAGACATCGGATTAATTTTGTCCAGCTTCTTGAATGACGACATTGTTTTTTGTTTAGTTTCTGTGTTATTCCGCGATAATGAAGTCATATGCATATGCAAATGTTGTTTACTGGGTCGTAAAATTGGAATGTTTTAGCGGATGCAAATGACGTCATTTTATATAAAAAAGCGTATATTTTAATTCTTATTAATTATAGAAAACTGAAATATATTTTGTAGAAGTGCGCCATTTTCACCCCAGCTGCTTTGAAATTATTCAAAGGTGAAAATGCTCCACTTAAATGAAATCACACACTTATTAAACGCAATGTTTTACAAAAATTTAGAGCGTTTTTATAGAAGAGAAGTGACATACAGCGTTCATGCTCAAATCGGATGATTCTCGCCTGGATGAATTCGCATTGCCGTGTTAGACAAGAGGTTTAGAATAATATCATGTTTCCCAAGTTTTTGTCCAAATTCCCTGGACTAATAAAATTTTATTGTTATTGTTTAAGACATTCTACTATAATTTTATGAAAATAAGATAATTTCTTAATTTAATTTTTCATAATTTTATGTAATCTATATATTTTCAGGTTTAGAATTATATCAGGTTCCCCAAGTTTTTGTCCAACATTCTCTCGACTAATAAAATTTAATTGCTATTCTTCAAGACATTCCACTATAATTTTATGAAAGTAACATAATATGCTTAATTTAATTTTTCATAATTTTATATAATCTATATATTTCGAGGTTTAGAATTATATCTGGTTCCCCAAGTTTTTGTCGAACATTCTCCCGACTAATAAAATTTTATTACTATTCTTTAAGACATTCTACTATAATTTTATGAAAATAACATAGCCAAATAGGAAAAAAAATCTTTCAAATGGAATTTGTTTGCAAAGCGCATCTCAGTTTACTGATTGTCTATGGATTTAAAAATAATTTTCAAGCAGAAATATTTTTTTATTTATCTCTATCGCGTGGAGCTCGATTACGAAAGATTAATTCGTTTGCCCTTAAAGCAACATAAAGCGATCATAATTTTTTTACGGCTAATATACCATAAAAAAAATTAAAACTTCCTCTATGAATAAATAAATAAATATAAATAAACACAAATTTTCGAAACATATAATTGAACTACACGCTTAAAGCTTTGAAATTATCAGAATATAAAAAGATGCCGTAAGTAGCAAAATCTTGGGCTAATAATTCTTAGCATACGGCTAATGCAAAAATATCGCTTTTGATAAATTTCTAAATTTTATTTGATTGTATAATTCATATTTTTCATATGAAAAACGCCTTTCTATTGTTAGTGGGCAATCTAAAAAATATATTGCATGTAAAAAGTATATTAGTTTTCAATTTTAAAATATGGGTACGATCCCCTAGTATATTTAATATAACTAGAGGACAAACCCGGGCTTCCCGGGTTACAGAATATAAAGGAAAAACCATCATCTATATTATTTCTGATATCAATATTCTTTTTTCTCTGCACATATTAAAAACACAGCGATGTATGGGATATTTTACGAAAGGTTATGCAAGAGGCTTTTTAGGTAGTATATTTATGTATCGTTAAAATGCGTTGTTTGATTTTTTTTTTTTAATTGCAGTTAAAGAAAAAACGTATCAACAAATAATCACAAAGATTGTGGTGAGAAAGCGTCGTACGGATTTACTGCTTCTTTTTTCTTTATAACTCTAATAGATTTTTTATATTTAATATATTTTTTAGAATGCCCATTAATAAACTAACTAGTCGGATGTGTCAATCCCAAAACTTTCTTCTATCTCATACATGTTAATACTTCCTGGAAAATTCAGCATAACAGCGCCATTGGTTAGATGATTTACACGAAAATCTAATTAGAAACAACATTTGTCAACTTCCAATTGAATCTGAAGTTTGATGAAAATTCGTGTATTAGTTTTTGAGATAGAGAGCTGTTGCGGAAATCGTGAAAAATGCAGCATAGCAATGCCACCTGTTGGGCGATTTACACCAAAAACTAAACAGTGCTGATTCATATCAGGGACTAACTGAATCTGACGTTTGGTGAAAATTCGTGCATCAGTTCTTGATAAAGAGCGATTGCCATAATCATGAATAATGCAGCATAGCAGCGCCACCTGTTCGGTGATTTGAACCAAAAAGTTCTCAGAACTGAATTATATCAAGGACTAACTGAATCTAAAGTTTTATAAAAATCCGTGCATTAGTTCTTCATATATAGCTATTGCGGAAATCGTGAAAAATGCAGCATAGCAGTGCCACTTGTTAGCCGATTTACATTAAAAAGTAATCAGCACCAATTTACATCAGAGACTAACTGAATCTAAAGTTTTATTAAAATCCGTTCATTAGTTCTTGAGATAGAGCGCCCACAAAATTTGTGTCACACACAGACAGACAGACTCTCAGACAGACATTTTGTAAAAACATGTTTTTCGGGATCTCTGACCCCTAAAATGTGTAAATCCGTCGAAAACAGGAATTCTCAAATTTTCACGAATCCAATACTTTCTTCTTGTAAAGGCAGAAGAAAGTAAAAATCATACTTATGATGAAAAACAGCAATAATGCGTTCAAATAAAGTTTTGAAATATATTAAAAGCAATATTTTCGTATTGGTCTCGCGTTAGGACCAAACAACCTACGAAATCGCCAAAGTTCCCTATTTACAATCAGCCTTTTGGGTTCGGCTCATTTCAGTGGTTTAAGCAAGAAATTCGATGACATATCTTAAATTGGACAATTATTACTTGTTTTACTTACTAGTCAAAAGATGTTTTAATTTCGTTACAGAATATAAGCTGGAAACAAATGATGAGCTATTAACTTAAGTGCAAACAGATTTATATTTCACAATCGTCTGCACACGATAGAGATAGATTTAAAAAAAAAAATCATGCACGAAAATTATTTTTAAAACCATAAAAATTGAGTAAATGGCGATACAGTTTTCAAACAAATTGCGATAAAGTTTCCAAACAAATTGCATTTGAAAGTTTTTTTTTTTTTCCTAATCGACGGTGTATAAAAATTGAAAATATGCGATGCTTAGAAGTTAAACAATTTTTTTTAAAATGCAGTAAAAGCAAAATTTGGTCGTCTGCTGTTGCCATTCGCAAAATGACGTCAGCGTTACGCACAGATACGTTTGCCCTTTATAATATGGATAAGCTATAAGAAAAAAACGGAACAAGTGTGATACTGCAAACTCTGTCGTGCATTCTACTGCACATAAATGCATCTTTATTATTATTTCTCAACATTGCTCTCGTTTCACGTTTTACTATGAAAAATGGACTCTTTTATAAAGAAATAATTTATAATTTCTAAAATTTCTTAAATTTATCCAAGTTATTTGCATTTTCACGTTGTTTTTTACATGCCACGTACTCTTTAATTTTTAAAGTCATCTTATAAAAATATCCTTTGTGCCTTTATTTTTACTCTGACAATTTTAACGTAATAAAATTTAGTGTTTTCTAGTAATAAACAAAAAGTGTACAGTATATTGCAAATATTTTCGTTAGCAGTATTGCGTTCAATTATATTTTTTAATGTAAAAGTACTTAATGTATTCTTTTATAGCCTAGGAGCAAAGTATGCTCTCTAAGTCTGATATAACCACTTCAGGATTTAAACATAATGTGCAAAGATAAGTAAAATAAAGAAGGACAAGAAAAAATTATTAAGAACCTCTTATTAGTTACAGTTATTTGCCATACATTGAATATAAAATTACTAAATTTTGTAATGCTTTTATTTACACTTCATATATATTTTATACGTGACAAGTTTAATCAAAATTTACAAATTGTTTGTTAAGCCTACAGCATACTTCGGCTGAAGGTCTAAAGGAAAATTAAATTAAATATTATGGTACAGTTGTGGGAAAAAAAAAGTAAACACCCCTACTAACTCAGCAACTAAATAATAGAAGAAAGTTACTGGTACTAAACGATTGGAAATAAAATCTGCATTTAAATAATGTATATTACATTTGCTTAGGCGGCCATCTACAAATCAAAGCCAGATCAAACTTTGCTTTTTTCATTGGCAACACCCAATTTTGACAATATATTTTAAATCTTCAATTCAAACTATGCCTATAAATGAAAGTTCAATTCATTCGGATGATAAGTTTTTGCATTATAACCATTTAAAATTTAGAGCTCCTAATGTTAAATTACATTTTGATATTTTTATTAATATCTCCTGAAATTATACTCTTAATGTGATAATTTTTGTGTGGTTATAATACTAAAGATACGTACTTATAAACTAATTATTAACGACTTATAATGCTAATTTGATAAAAGATATATTTTACACACTTTATTGAAACAATTGGGCTGGCAATAGTCGAAACATATTAAGCGAATGAAATGATCAAATTGGTAAGAAAGAATGTATTAATACACTATATGGTCAAAGGTGACCGGTCACTTGTGATTTTTGACGTTTTGTTAAATATCTAGAAAAATGCATGAGTAATTAACCTGAAATTGCAGGTGTGTAAACAATATTGTATAGGTCATATATTTCCGCGAAGATTTTTTCCCGAAACCCCATAGGGGACCGTCAAAAAATTAAAAAAGAACGAATATCTTTTGGATAACACTGTAAAAACTAATGAAACAAAAACGTTTAAACTCGAGATTATTAATAAGTGGCTTATTGTAATATACTGTGTTCATTTTTATGAGGATAGCATGTATACTCGTAGAGAAATTAAGGTTTTTATAAAAACAGTCCCAAATTTCGCCAAGTTTTTTGCTTATAATTTGCAGAGTTCTTAATATAAAAAAAAGTTCTTTTCGGAAAATATGACGAACAACA
Source organism: Maratus speciosus (assembly GCA_963932465.1). NCBI lineage: Eukaryota > Metazoa > Arthropoda > Arachnida > Araneae > Salticidae > Maratus > Maratus speciosus. Next base: position 276,720,629 of record OZ010790.1, on the reverse strand, counting down.
TTGTACACAATACTCCGCAATCAGAATGAAAAAATAATAAAAATTGGATGAAACATTAGCAGGTTTATTAAAAAATGTTTCACTGCGTATGCGCGAATGCAATCAAAATATAATGTGCATACTGTGTTAGCTAAGTGTATAGAGCAACTTTTGTAAAAGTCTCAAAAACATAGTTTGAAAAGTCTGATAATAATCGTTTATAGAATAAGCTCAAAATTCATTGTTCCCAAAATGAAGCAAAAACGTAAGGGGTTGTATGCATATATCCATTGATTAGTGCCAATTTAGCATATGCAATATTGCACGTAATACTGTATTTGGATACAATCCCTCATCTTTTTGCTTCATTTTGGGAACAACGGATTTTGAGCTTATTCTATAAACGATTATTAACAGACTTTTCAAACTATGCTTTTGAGACTTTTACAAAAGTTGCTCTATCTCATTTAGCTAACACATTATGCACATTATATTTTGATTGCATTCGCGCATGCGCAGTGAAACATTTTTTAGTAAACCTGCTCATTTTTCATCCAATTTTTATTATTTTTTTCATTCTGATTGCGGGGTATTGTGTACAATGTTGTTCGTCATATTTTCTGAAAAGAACTTTTTTTTATATTAAGAACTCTGCAAATTATAAGCAAAAAACTTGGCGAAATTTGGGACTGTTTTTATAAAAACCTTAATTTCTCTACGAGTATACATGCTATCTTCATACAAATGAACACAGTATATTACAATAAGCCACTTATTAATAATCTCGAGTTTAAACGCTTTTGCTCCATTAGTTTTTACAGGGTTATCCAAAAGATATTCGTTCTTTTTCAATTTTTTGTCGGTCCCCTATGGGGTTTTGGGAAAAAATCTTCGCGGAAATATATGACCTAATACTATACTGTTTATACACCTGCAATTTCAGGTTAATTCCTCATGTATTTTTCTAGATATTTAATAAAACGTCAAAAATCGCAAGTGACCGGTAACCTTTGGCCATATAGTGTAGAAGTGACATAGTCATTTTGTTGCATTTCAACAATTGAGTACCAAACTTCAATTTAGACAAAGCTCCTAAAATAGGCTCATTTTAAAATAATTAACTTAGCTGAAACTAATCGTACGAATTTCATGAAAATTTGTATTTAGGCTAATTGAAAGGAGCTGAATTTGTTTATGGCGTCAAACTCGGGTATTGCTATTTGAAAAAAAAAAAGTTTTGGTTTATTTTGATATGTAGATGGACCCCTAAGCAAATTTTATGCATATCATTTAAAAGCAGACATTATTTCCAATCGTTTGGTACCAGTAACTTTCTTCTATAAAAATTTGTTGCAGATTTAGTAGGTTTGTCTACTTTTTTTCCATCACTGTAGTACATATTTTAATCGAGATTTAAAACGAAGAAGTTTCTGACATATGTCTTTCTAGATATTATGTGAGAAATAAAACTATACATTTGAGCGATCTATTAAGAGGAGAGATCACATTAAGCAGCTCGATATTAGATGATTTTACAACAAAATTCAAAATTGTATAAAGCTGTAAATATTCCAAAATTGTAAACATTTTTAAAAATAAAATTGTATAAGTCTTTGTTAATCTATTTCTATATATAAAAAAAAAGATTTAACTTAATGATAGTGCAAATAATTTTAACTAATATTAACTAATTAAGGCTTTTCCCATGTCACATTTGACGTACATGTCTTGCGGGTAAGATTATAAAAAACTATCACACATATATATACTTTCTTAAGATGTATCCTTAAATTTCCATCTAAAATAATAATCAGTTTTAGAATAGAAAATACTGTTTTTAATCAATTATAACATACAATGCAAAAATTCTGAAAAAAAATCAATAAAAATTGAGAAATATTACATAAGAAATAGGCATAGGTTCATAACATACATAAAATAAACCCTTATTTAAAAAAAAATTAAAGATTGTATGTTGATTACTTTTTTAATTAGAATTTCAAAAATCATAATTTGAAGAGAAATTATTTTAAAGTTAAAATTTCTCTTCAAATGGATATAAATTATCTTGCGTTAATTAGTCTTAACTGTGGCTCTAATTGGAATATCATCATATTTTTTTTAATACTCATAAAATATTATTTTTAAAAAAACAAAGGAAAACAAGTTTTCTCCTTTTTTGAAGATTTCAAGGTCATTTCCACCCTTAAAACAAAAATGAATATATGTTATGGAAGAAGGAAGAAAGCGCTATTGCATAGCTGCCAACTTTTACGCTTTTTTGTTACCACTAAAATTTAACAGAAATTTTTGCCTTATTTAATCGGCAAATTTTGTCGCTTAAATAAGAAAACATTTACTATTAAATTTCAGTGGTTAGAAAAAAGCGTAAAAGTTGGCAGCTATGCTATTGGCGAATTTGCTTAAAACGTTTGGGTTAATGGTACTACCTGCGAATTGCGAGTCTTGGTAACCCTTCCACTTTGTTTTTAATTATGCATACTTATTTACATTATCGGAAATGGTACTTTACATTGACTTAGCCAACAAATGTTTACTGTTACGCTACTTGTTGATAGATTAGAAATTTTCATGCTGGGAAATTGTTTTTAAAGGGCGTTTGCTTTTTTTTCCGGTTAAAAAAAAGGGTTTTTTTTTTTTTTTTTTTTTTTTTTTTTTTTTTTTTTATTCTTTATAGTCTGCAAATTATCGCTTAAAATGATTTGACCAATTCGAAATCCTTTCGTACTTATTTTGTACTTTAGCGTAACGCGTCCGCAAACTTAAACAGTTTTTTCAAGCGGATTTTACGCAAAATGAACTTTTTCAAACTGGGCAGGATCTGAACACAAAAACTATTAAACTGATCTTTCTAATTTTTTTTATTAAAGGTAATATAATGTATTGAAGCTTGGACCACTTTCAGCAATTTTAAAAAAAGAAATAAATATTTTTAAAAGCACGCCAAAATGCGAAAAAAGACGTAAAAAATAGACTTTTTTTTCAAATGGCCTCCAATTTGTTGATTTTCAACTTTTTGACCACAAAGTCGTTGAAACTCCAGATAATCTTATCTATTTACATAATCATTAACGAAAATTGATTGCAGACGACTGTGACGATCAATCGGATCCTGCCCGATTGGAAATGCACGCCGTGCAGGCTAGCACATTTACCCACGTAACTCGAGACAATCAATTTTTGATTTAATTTTTTTGTTTTAATGTTCTTCAAATGATAACAAATAGCATAAAAAAAACAGGAGCTAAGAACCCTTTTTTCGGCCGTCTAAAGGCAAGTGTCCCCTTGAAATAATAATAATTTAAAAAAAAAATCGGTAATTCGAGTCATACGTTTCAAACAAATTTTATTTCAAAGTGTATTTTTTCTATACGATGGAGAAAAGACTGAATATATGTTGTGTTTAGGAGCGAAGATATATATGCTATCAAAACAACAGCGCAGATCCAGTGTTATTTTTTAGCTTAGATGCTTAGGTTTTAGCTTTACTGACTGATTGCTTTGCACTACAGTTTATATATTATAATCAATAGTTAAATAAATATTACTATGCATTTTAAAAGATGTTGAATACTATGCAAATATGCAGCAGACTGATTTTCTGCAGATCACGTCTCTTGTTTTGCATTTCCTGCTATTGAAATCTTTAGGTTCTAAAAATGAAGCAGATGAAACCCATTCTCCGTTATCTTCACTGCGCTGGTATCATTAGGAAGGTAAAACAAACGTCTCGTTGAAAAAACAGAAAACTTTTTAAAATGAGTTCACGAGCATTTTTCCATAATGCAATAACGGTTATTATTATCTTTAGTATTTGTTTAAATTTCAAAAGTGTGCATTGATGGTTCCTAATCTTTAAAAATTACGAATAAGAATGGAATCGGTTTTTACTTCTTTAATGCTTTACGTTGTATATTTCTTAGTGGTATACACATCTGAAGAACGTCTACATGTAAAACAAGAAAGAGAAGAAAAAAAGGGAGAAAAATACAGGGTGCCTACTAAAGTCCGTTCCCACCCTCTTAACTGCGATTGGCTACGAATGTCATAAAAGTGGTGTCTAGGTATAGTAAAATGGCTATGCACTACTATATGAGAAAGCTTACAGCGCCACCTGGTGCAAAATGGCGGAGTTAGGGTTCCCATCTCGAAAACTGTACGAGATATAAGAAAAGGGTGAATTAAAAAGTTGTAGAGCATCCTCGATTTAGTACCAAAAGACATCTTGTGAACATAAATGCTAAAAACAGAACGCTTAAAACGGGTCTTTGATTGTTTGTGATTTCCGGAACTGACGTCACAAAAATTGAAAGAAAGCAGAAAAGATTTTTGTGTGGGGATACCTGAAACAGCAGGTGTATGTGACGACCCCTCCACCAACATAGCAGGACCTCCAACGGCGTATTATGGATGCTTGTGCCAACTTGTCACCCTCTATGCTACAACGTGTTCAACTTGAAGTTCAGACAAGGGTCCAGATGTGCATTGTAGCTGACGGAGAGAAGTTTGAACATCGAAAAGAAATATATCTTGTGATAACTAGTTGTTTTTTTTTTCTTTCTAAGATCGTTTCGTCACGTTGCAGTGTAGGAAATCGCTAACAAGATAATTTCGCGTTTAAAGCCTTCTGTTTTCAGTATTCATGTACATATGGTGTCTTTTCGCACTAAATCGATGATGCTCTACAACTTCGTAATTCACCTTTTCCCCATATCTCGTACCGTTTTCCAGATAGGAACGCTAACTCTGGCGTTTTGCACCACGTGGCGCTGTAAGCGGTCTCATCTAGTAGCGTATAGCCACTTTACTATACTTAGACGCCACTTTTATGACTATAGCTGCAGCCGTATGGCAGTTAAGAGGGTGGAAACGACTTTAGTGGGCACCCTGTATATAGCAAATAAAAGAAGATAAATATTGCCAAGTATTTAGTTTCGAAGCTTTGCAAGAATTTTTTAAATAAGTATCTTGCCATATTTCTCTGAATTTGTGGACAGATTGCTACTTATATGTACTAAAAATTTGTAAACATGTGACCTGCGCAATGTGTTTCGGGGATCACACATACACTATATGACCATTAATGAACGGACACTTTCAATTTCAGACATTTTGACGAATATTTAAAGATAGGTCGGATTTTCCTGGAACTTCAGGATCCTGAAGAATATGTTCGACTTCATATTTATCAACGGCGGTTTGGTCAGAAGGACTATTAGGGGGCCAACAAAAAATCAAAGAAAAAGAATAACGTTTGAGACCACCCTATAAAATAAACGCACAAAATGATCTATCGCTATAGCTTACGAATGTATGGATAATGTAAAATATATGTATTCATTTGTGAAAGAGTATAACGCATATTCATGGAGATATATCGATTTTAGGTAGCTTTCATTACAAAAAGCTACCTATTGCAGCCGTTCGGAGGAAAACGATTCCGAAAAATTTTGGTATATTTTAACCGATCATGACTCCTAGAGCTCGAAACCACCCTCCGTTCAAAATTGATATATATATATATATTTATATATATCCATATATATATATATATATGATCTTTGTCATACTGTAACTCTCGTATTTATGAACCGATTTGGATAAAATTTCATGTGCACATAGTACATATCAATGTCTCGACCGAGTTTGTTGGCCAGCCTCATCCGTCATCTTGTTTCAAAATGGCGGCCATTTAAAAATTTAAAAAAATTAAAATTTAAAAGTGAGTTACAAAATAATTAGAAATCGAAAAAGATTTTTTCCTTATGTGTTTGAGCTTGATACAAAGATTCCAGAGCATTTTTTGTTTCGTCTATGTCTTAAAAAATGGCTGAGTTATAGCACTTTGAATTTCTAGCATGGCTGACATTTTGAAACGATCTGATTTTTGTCACGCAATAATATGCGTTTTTGTGAACCGATTTGGATATGACAAGGCATGTGCATAGTACATATCAATGTCTCGACCGAGTTCGTTGGCCAGCCTCATCCGCCATCTTGTTTCAAAATGGCGGCCATTTAAAAATTTAAAAAAAAATTAAAATTTAAAAGTGAGTTACAAAATAATTAGAAATTGAAAAAGATTTTTTCCTTATGTGTTTGAGCTTGATACAAAGATTCCGGAGCATTTTTTGTTTCGTCTATGTCTTAAAAAATGGCTGGGCTATAGCGCTTTGAATTTCTAGCATGGCTGACATTTTGAAACGATCTGATTTTTGTCACGCGATAATATGCGTTTTTGTGAACCGATTTGGATGTGACAAGGCATGTGCATAGTACATAGCAAAGTCTCGACCGAGTTCGTTGGCCAGCTTCATACGCCATCTTGTTTCAAAATGTCGGCCATTTAAAAAATTTAAAAAATTAAAATTTAAAATAAAGTACAAAAAAATTATAAATCGAAAAAGATTTTTTTTCTTATGTGTTTGAGCTTGATACGAAGATTCCGGAGCATTTTTTGTTTCGTCTATATTTTAAAAAACGGTTGAGATAGAGCACTTTGAAATTCTAGTGTGGCTGACATTTTGAAACGATCTGATTTTTGTCACGCGATAACACGCGTATTTATGAACGTATTTGGATATAACTTGGTGTGTACATAGTACATACCAATGTCTCGACCGAGTACGTTGGCCAACATCATCCGCCATCTTGTTTCAAAATGGCGGCCATTATTTTTTTTTCTATTTTAATTTAAAATGAGGTACAAAAAAATTAGAAATTGAAAAAGATTTTTTTTTTACGTATTTGACCTTGATACAAAGATTCTGGAGCATTTTTTGTTTCGTCTATATCTTAAAAACCGGTTGAGTTATAGCACTTTGAATTTCTAGCATGGCTGACATTTTGAAACGATCTGATTTTTGTCACGCGATAACACGCGTATTTATGAACTGATTAGGATGTGACAAGGCATGTGCATAGTACATAGCAATCTCCCGGCCAAGTTCGTTTGCTAACTTCATCCGCCATCTTGTTTCGAAATGGCGGCCATTTAAAAATTAAAAAAAAATTAATTTAAAATGAAGTATAAAAAAGTTAGAAATTGAAAATGATTTTTTTTTCTTATGTGTTTCAGCTTGTTACAGATTCCGGATCATTTTTTGCCTTTATCTAAAAAAAAGGTCGAGATATAGCAGCTTGAATTTCGAATGTGTGTGACATTTTGAAAAATCTGATTTTTTGCCTGCAACAGCACTCGTATATATCAACCGATTTAGATATGAGTAAGCATGTGCACAGGAATTACTAAGGTCTCGACCAAGTTCATTGGTGAGCTTTGTTGCACCCATTATGTTGTTTTAAAATGGCGAGCTATCACCGATAATTCGGGTTAATATAATTATTAATATAATTCGGGATATCACCGAATTTGGCGACAAAATATAAATCATTTTAATAAAACCAGATTTGATAACGCTGACTAATTTGGCGAAATTCTCATTCATATTCAATATTGACAAAAATTAGTATTTAATCTTCTATAATCGGGTTCCACTAATTTGAGCTCCGTGTGTTTGAATAATATAAGCTGGCTTTTAAAAAATAAGGAATATGAAAGCTACTTCTTCCTCCCGGCACTGACCGGAAGGACTTTTTTTTTTTAAGTTCAAAAAAATTTTGCATGTTTTTTGTTTATATTATTTTTTGTTTTTACTAAATATAACGCCAGTTTCAGAAAATTTGACAAGATGTAGTTGAAATAATATGGTGTAATTGGAATGCAATTATATTAAATATTTGATGAAGTATGAGCAGTTGAATGAAATATTTTTTATCTGCGAATGCGCGCACGATAAAAAAAAAAATTTTTCATGATTTGATTTTTAACTTTATGGAGCAACTCATAATAGAAAGCCAGTTAAATATCGTGAAAATTCAGAAAGATATCCGCGACTGACTGAGCTGATTTTTAGTTGTTCTCAAAAAACAGCTACATGATAAGGGGTTTTCCATAAATTGTCGTTTTTAATTTTTACTTCTTTAAATTTTCATTTTATGGATGCTTTAGTTCCTCTAGGAAAATCACCATAACGAGCCTATTCCAAGAAAAAAAGAAGTATTAAAATACAAGCATTTCTTCTAAATCTACTCGTTGACTTTCATTAAGTACAAACTCCATTGCTCAAAGACAGATAATAAAAAATGGCAATTTGTGGAAAATCCCTTATCATTCAGTAGCTTTCAGAGATCAACTAAAAATTCGCTCACTATATTGCCGATATCTTTGCGAATTTTCACGATATTTGATTGGGTTTTTTTTAGTTGCTCCATAGAGTTGACTATCAAATCGTAAATAAAAATATTTTTTATCGTACGCGCTTGTGCAGATAAAAAAATGTTTTATTCAACTGCTCATATATCATCAAATATTTAATATATTTACATTCGAATTATACCATACTATTTCTACTACATTTTGTCAAATCTTCTGAAACTGGCGTTAAATTTGTTAAAAAACCCTGCATGATATAAACAAAAAACATGCAAAAATTTTTTGAACATAAAAAATAAATCAATATATCTCCATGAATATACGTTCTATTCTTCCACAAATGAATAAATATATTGTAAAATATCCGTATATTCGTAAGCTATAGCGATAAATCATTTCGTGCATTTTATTTTACAAGGTGATCCCAAACATTATTCTTTTTCTTTATTTTTTTGGCCCCCTAATTGTCCTTCTGATCAAATCGCCGTTAATAAATAGGAAGTCGAACATATTCTTTATAATCCTAAAGTTCCAGAAAAATCCGACAAATATATCTTGAAATATTCGACAAAATGTCTAAAATTGAAAGTGTCCGATCATTAATGGCCATACAATGTACATTACATTTATAGGAAGCTATTTAAGTATTATTCTGGAAACTTATCATGTTTACTACAGCAATAATAGAATTTGAAAGAGTGTTGTTTTCTATTGTTATTTATGTCGATTCATTATTTATTTAATTCACTATATACATTACATCACCTACGCAATACGTAATATTCATCGAGTTTATTAAAATTTTAAAACGATACTGAACCACTGGAAAAGAAAATATAAAACTATTTCAAACGCATTTTAATTATTTGTATAGCTCATTAGGACTAATTCAGTTTTCAATTAAACGTTTTTATAAAAGCAACAATAACCAAATGGCATGCAAGAAATTCTTAGCAAAATTTGTACTGTCAAATTTAGAAACTTTAATTTCTAAACAATCTAAAAAAAAATCAATATTTTGTATGTTTGAAAATATTTATTTACGATTCACCTTTTCTTTAAGTATTAATTTCTAACGATCTAGTCAAACAATAGATTAAGTCGATTATTTCGCATACGAGCAACAAATAGATTTTATTTAAAGCATGATTTCTTCTTAAGGGGGCACAGGACCTTTGAGCTTGTCGAAACAATCAAAAACATCGTCTTTTTCAAAGTACCAAAACACACACAATGTACAATTAAGATCTTTTTTTCCCCTTTCTGCCTAAAGTATATCTCTTTAACTACATTATCCAGAAAAATAAATGTTTTATGTACAAAATTAATATTTAAATTTTAAATTTAAAAATTCATCTCACTAATGTGTGATTAAGTGCTGCGCGCATGATAAAACTCTAAATTATGCTTAGAGAAAAGAATTTTTGAACGAAATGGAATCATAACACACCTACTTATAACTTAAAACCCAAATATAAGCAATAAGTTTTGTTCAAAATTTAATTGTAGTACAAAACAAAAGTTCAAAAAAGTTCAAAAAAGTTTTCAAGTGCAAAAAAATAAATAACCAAAATATGTGAATTTTTTTGGTTTTAGCATTTAGACTATAAAGAAACGCATATTTGGTGGGTTTTTTTTTTTTTTTTTTTTTTTTTTTTTTTTTTAAAGCTGTAGCTTAAATAGTTTAAAAGTAACAGTGCGCGCAAACTCCAAATTTACTAAACTGAGAAAACGCTTTTTAAAGTTTCAATATCTACGGACTTTCAATTATATTCACTGTCTATAAATGATTATAACTCAAGAAATAACTCAGATTTTTGATTAGGGTTTCTTGCATACTGTTGAGAAATTTTAAAACTTTCAGAACAAACATAAAACCAAAACTGATTTTTTGAAAGTTTAACGATCCTATGCCCCCTTAAATTATTCGAAATATGTTAAGAATTATACATAATAAAGTAAGAAATAATTAAGAATTGCGATAAAAATTAAAAATGCAGAAAAAAGTAAAAATTTTTCTTTGAAAATTACCTATACTGAATCTCTGTATATTTTTAAACACTGGATTACATTTATTATTTTATTGTATGTTGATAATATAAAAATCGGATTTATTTTAAATCCAAAAAACATTATTAAACTTGTGGCAACCCCTTCCGGACCGTTAAAGGATGCCATGACACACATTTTACTAAAAACACAAGAATTTGCTTATAACAGTAAATATGGAATTAGCATTAAATATGGGGGATTTAAAGCAGACAATCGGTACAAACCCATTTAAAGAAAGACTGAGAGGGGGCGATCCTTTCCCAAAACTTATTAAATTTAACTCCTTTAACTCGGCTCAAATAGACCGGGAACCGGCAGCACAGACAATCACCTCATCGAGTTCACGGATGAAATTCTAGTATTAGTTAAAACTCGATTCGCATATTAAAACGCAATCGTTCTGCCAAGTCATATCTTGGCGGAAAACACCTGAAAACCCGATTTTAGCGGTTGTCTCATAGGTTTATCGTTGCGTTTTCATGCACCTAAAGGTATGAAAACATGGAGAACTGGGAACAGGAAAACACAATGGTAAACTTATGAGTCAACCGCTAAAATCGGGTTTTCAGGTGTTTTCCACCAAGATATGACTTGGCAGAACGATTGCGTTTTAATATGCGAATCGAGTTTTAACTAATACTAGAATTTCATCCGTGAACTCCATGAGGTGATTGTCTGTGCTGCCGGCTCCCGATCTATAAAGGATTCTACCGCTTGTTATTCACTGAAAAAAAAAATAAATAAATAAATAAAAAACAATTTAACAAATTACAACGACCATTTGGAAAACGATTTTTCGAAGATAAAATTTAAGACATAAAAAATCGTACGGAGTTTATCATACATTACATACACCATGAATTAAACATTAATAGTGTTATGACACGTAAAAATTGCAAGCGCAAAAATCGCCTGAGAATTGTACGTATTATCCAAGCATTTCATTGGCTGTTCGGGAAAAGGCTTTTCCATCGTCAGATTTCCAAGAAATCTGATGACACATTTTAAATGAAATGTCATTCTTAAACTTCTAAACATCCGACAATATTACTTTTTACACCGTCGGATAGAGAAAAAAATGTACTTTTAAATGCAATTTATTTGAAAGCTGTATCTCAATTTGTTTCTGAGTTATTTTTTTTTTTGTAGTTTTTATTACTTTTTTGTCATAGTGGCAACAGAAGGTATCCATCGTTGTTGAAAGTAAAGGGAAATACAGACTACTGTATAGACCAATCAGAAATCGAATAAAATGCGGATTAAACCAATAAAAACCTTCAGATATGCTTTTGATTTCCTACCCTGACAGAGAACAATAACCATTATTCCAAATGGTTAAAAAAAAATCTTAATCCTGCAAAATATAATATAACCACAAACGAAAATACACAATAACCTCTTTCGAGTTACCCACGATTCCGAAAACTGTTCTTTATCTTTAAAAGCCTCATAAACCAAAATGATTTCGAGTTCGTTTCGAAGCATTTATAAAAACAAAGTTTCTTTTGCTACCAGCTATTTGTGGAAACTTTTACGAGTAGTTTTATACTGTATTAATTAGTTTTCTTAATCTTCAATACACGTTTTTCGGATGCTATCATTTCTGAGTAAACATTCTCATGTTCAACAAATACGTTTTACAGACAAACATAAGAAATAAAAAGCATTCGCATTAACATTAAAATTAATGATATTTTGTTATTCTTGCATGTATAAATTTAATTGCGAAGCTGAATATGTTTTCTTTAGAATTGAGAGCATACTAAAAACCTATATTCCGGTTTAAGGAAACTCATTAACACACTACTCGGAAACGTTTCAGAAAAATCAGTGACAGAAAAAGACAGTTTTCTTTTAGAAATACAACTTTAAATCTAAAAAAAAAAAAAAATGGGTTTCTGAAGTTTCAAAGATAAAAAACACTTTTCGAAATCCTGAGTAAATCGGAAGAACTTATTGTGTACTTTTGTTCGTGTTCATATTATATTTTCGTTGATTAAGAAACATTTGCTTTTTTTTTACAGTGCACAAGAACATAATAAATTCACTTTAGCAGATAATATCATTATAAAATGGAATCCTATATATTCCGGTGACTCAGTATTTATAGTAGCTAGCTCAACTTCTTACCTATCGGCAAAAACTCACATCCGTACACTATTCAAACTGCTAATCGGAAACGCCAATTGAAGTATCACGTGACTCAAATTTCACGAGAGAACTCGCAAATCCGAGGGCGAGATGCGTTCCAAATCCACTGATTCCATCTATTGCCGCACTATATAGAGCTACTACGCAACCACATTTATCTAACTGACATATCATTGCAAAAATAACCATGGTAACCAGATTCCCGGATATAATGCGTACTTTGCTAAACTTCTCATGCACGTACAAATGTTAGAATTTAAGACACCACGATTGCACGCAAAATCTCAAAACTCACACTCGTGCACTAGAACATCCTGATAACACAGTTGTGGCTTTGAGCCACAGATAACGGCAAAATCAAACAGAAACATTAATTATAAATACTTTGCTATATGCCACTATAAAAGCAAATGGATTCCTTCTGGCAAAATGTATCCCTTCTGCTCTTGTAATAATAGCTTGCCGTGTATTAGCCAGATGAACAAAGATTTATTCCATCTAAACACTAGCTTTTCTGGATTTTAATGGTCTTTTCAAGAAGGTTCGAAATTTTTAGAATGCATTTGTGTTAGCTTTCTAAGAATATTTTTTTTCTGTAGTTTCATAAGTAAGAAGAGTATACGAAACATTTCAGAAAGAGGCATCTTTGAACTAACTGTAACATAATTTACGTATAGATATACAGTAGAGTCCCGATTATCCTAGTCCCGCTTAACCGAGTTTCCGCTTTAACCGAGTTATTTTCTTCTGATGGGCTGATGGCTTCCATTATTATGGAACAGCCATTATAAATGAAGTGTTAGGTGAAGATGAAAGAGCAACCGTAAAAAGTTAGAATTCTTATTTTCTGGTCAGAATGGGGGAGGGGGGGGGGGAGGAATGGCCATAATGTTTTTCAAAAAAAATTATGGACATTTTTTTCCCATTTCTTTTTTAACCTGAAAAAATATCGTGGACAATATTTTGAAAAATCGGGTCAACCCAAACTCAACCCCCAACCCAAAACCGACCCGAATCCGAAACATTTAGTCATTGAAAGTCAACTCGACCCCAGCCCGACCCACACCAAAAAAGTAGAAGTCAACCCGACCCGTGGTGCGGGTAAAAGCGAGTAACCCGACCCGATGCAGGACTCTAATTCAAAGCATAAATTTTATGTTAATTTATAAAAAAGATTCAGCTTTCGCTATTTTTTTTCTTTATGAACTTGTTCCACTTTCAAACTCAATGACTCAAATAAAACTTCATTGCGACCCTGAAAAGGTATCACATTCACCAAGTTACCGCTTTAACCATTATTAATTTAAACGGGTTGTATGGCATAAATTCTGTTTCTGCATTACAACAATCATTTAAATTAAGTTCACACAGGAGTTCTAAAAGCCAGACCTTAATGATCTTAACATATTTATTTAACTTTCGTAAACAACACCACATTTTAAATACTAATCATTCTGTAAAGTATTCCCTTTTTTTTCTCTCTCGAAAAATACAACGAATAAATAAACGTACATTGCGATGCGTTTACTCGCAAATCAGAAAACATGAAGCACCTTCAGAAGAACCGAAGATATATTTTCATTTTCAGCCGTATTCTACCAATCGTCATTAATAGAAAGATTTTGAAAAACCTTCTCAAAAAAAAAAAAAAAAAAAAAAAAAAAAAAAAAGAGAAGTTTTGCAAAACATGACATTTTAATTAATTTTTATTGGAACGAATGCAAAATTTTTATGAGATGTCATTCGTCTTCAGATTCAACTTTCGGAAGCAACAAAATCTGGATGCATTTATGAAAATTCTTAATTAGTTTTCGTGTGATATTTTCAAATATTCATGTTCTTCTGAATGAAAAATTAATGTTAAGTATTCGGTAATGGCAACATATATTTCTCATGGCTTGTTCATCTATTAATTAGTTTCTTCAAGCTATGGAGAAATGATTTAAATCTGTTAATTTAGATGTTTTTTAATACCGTAGTCGATATTTATTGCTTTCGGATTTAACCCTCTTATTTATCTTATCGGTATCTATCATTTTTTTTTTTTCATTCTCTTACTTTCCCCCTTTAGGGTGTTTGCAAATTAAAGGAAGTTTTATTGATTTTCGGTGACAAAATGTTGCTATTGTTTAACAAATAAATAAAGCTATTCTAAATTTGCTCGGTCTTTGGTGGCGTGTCATAGACCGTGTAAATTTAAAATAGCTTTATTTATTCGTTTTTGAAAATGACTCGGGGTGAATCGAAACATGTCAACAATAAATAAACGTATTTTTACTGGTTTTAAAGTTTTAATTTACACCTTTTAGCATTTGAAATTAATAAAGTATTTATTTATATATTTTATAAAGCCTTAAATATGGCTTAAATATATTAGAAAGTTTTATATAATTTCAATATTTAAAAAGTTATGAGAAATCGAAACCACATCACTTTTTCACTGGCGATAGAGATTTTAATAGGTATGAGACCCCTTAAGTTTTTCTCCGTTCTGAATACTTCATGCACGTTCTTTACTTCATTTTATACTTAAATAGGAGCAAGATTTACAAACTTGCACCATTCTTGCATAGTTACAATCATTTTACATACTTACAAATAAATTTTCGCACTGCATGTAATAAAAATAACAATGTTTTTTGAAAAAAAAGACAAATGTTTTTAGCCTTCGAAAATATACTGTAATCTCAAATAAAATATACAATAACACCTTACGAGTTACCTACGATTCCAAGCAGTTTTCTTTATCTTTAAAATTCTCTGAAACTAATATATTTTCGAGATTTTAATGTAAGAATTTATGTAGTACTAACCATTATGTATAAGAATAAACATTAAAAGTTTCAAAACATATTCTTCGGAAGAAAAAAAAATTACCTTCCTCTATGCTTCAATAGAGGACCTAGTAAATTCCTGATGCATGAATTTTTAAGTTTTCGACTTATCCAACAAATTATTTACTATTTAATAGGGTATATTAACATGAATTTAATTTAAAATAAAACATAATATTAAAGAAACAATGTTTTAAATAAAAACTTATCTCTAAGAATTTTCCAAAAAATCTGTTTTTGAAGACTCTCTAGAAAATAAACAAATGTAGCAGCAGAAAAAAGACAAATATTCCAAATCGTTTATGGAAAGTTACCATTTAAGGATGTTAGTCAATGAGATTTCTTTCAGTGGTTTTTCAGATTTTGGCATTGTTTTTAAGCTTTAAAAATTAGTGGACCACTATAGGTGCATTTGCCTTATTATATCGGTTTCCGAGGTTTCTAAATATAGAGAATGCTTTTAAGAATTGTGGGTATCTCGAAAGAGATTATTGTATATTTTATTTCGTGATTACATTACACTTTCAAAGTTTAAGAAATATTTCTCTTTGTTTGCAGTGCAGTAGTGACTTTTGAAGAACCCTAATTCGAATAAAATTTAATAATCTAAGATATAAGAATTAAAATTTGTCTGTCTGTAATGCTACACAAATCCACAGTTTGGAAGACAGAATTGTGAAACGTTACGTACATGTGTATTAAAACACGGCCGAAGCAACTAAAGTAATCCGGAATCGGAATAACTTATAGTTAGTTTTTAATTAATAAAAAACCACAAATTTAACAGCAATTTATATTTTTCGTTATAGCAGTTGCCATCAATTAAAAATCTACAATAAAATTCCTTACAACAACGATTACTTTTCTATTGCAAGATTTCCACGTGAAAAAATAAAATAAATAGTTTAACGAATTAAAAAAAAATTAATATTCCATCATAACTTTTCTACTGCAAGATTTCCATGTGAAAAAAGGAAATAAAATAAGTAGCTTGACGAATTAAAAACATAAGTGAATGTTACGTCCTAATTTTTCTGTTTTATGATTTCTATGTATAAAATTATAATTCTTTAATTAATTTGACGAATAGAAAAAAGGGAATATTACGTCATATTGAAAATATAAAGGACATGGTGAATTTATAAAGTCACATAAGTGTGAAAAAATGTATTGAAGCATGATAAAAACTGTATTAGGGAAATATTGGCGTATTTTACATTATTGCTCCAATGATAAATGGAAATAAGTTCATTTATAGCTGTATAATTTTGCATCTGTTATATGAATTAATACATTTTTTTAAATTCCAGGCAAAGCCGGACACTTTAGCTAGTCCATTATATTAATGAAAAAAGTTGTCACTTTTAACTTTTATTTGAGATGATCAGCATAGAGAAATGAATCACTACTAGATTCTGCTTCAAAGTATAATAACAGTCAAGAACTGTTTCATTTTATAGTATAGAGAGGCATTTATTATAAATGAAACGACGTTTTTCTGACGACAGAAATCTTGACGCTATAAAAAAGTATCATGAAAAATGCACTTGGATATTTTAATGATACCTTTTTTTAATTATTTCATTGCCGTATACGACATTCAGATAGATGAAACATGGACTACTGTAAGCTTTTTTAAAAGTGTAATTATGTAGAATAGTGAAGCGCTTTTGTATTAAGAACGTTTTGTATCATCGAAGTGAAATGAAACTTTCAAAACATTATTATGAAAATAAGAACATCATTATATCTATATTATTATTTTTTTTTAATTATCTGAATAAAAAAGAAAAAAAAACTTAATCACAGATAAATTATGGTACACTTTCTATTGCTTAGATAAATGATAATTAAATTATATATTTTTTTCTTTATGTGCATAATTCCTTTCAAATTTTAATTAAAAAAATTACAAATCTTTTTTTTCTTATAATTGAACTTTCGGAATATTAAGAGAAATATAGAAAACTTAAAATTCAATGTATTTTTAATCATTTTTAAGAATAAAAAAAAATAATCTATATGTATACAGTTATAATAAAAAAAATAGAAACATCTTTTACTGTTAATGCAAATTTACGAATAAAACCATTTTAACTTTCACAATTTATGGTTCCTAGTCTTTTTAGCTCCTAGTGATATAATTTACTGATTCTGTAAGTATAATAAACGGTTTAGATTTTTTTTCTGTCCTAATGTCTTTATTTGAACTATCCTAAAAATAATACATCTTTCTAAAGCATAGAAACACTTACTTGTTGATGGGAGAAAAGCATTGTTTATTACTACGAAAATTTTAAATGTTTTATTAATTTTTTGTTACAAAACCTTTTTTTTTTTTTTTTTTTTTTTTTTTTGTAAGGAGTGCACTAATTCTATTTGGCATGAAATCGATAAACTTTTGACATTTTTCAATAGGCATTGCATACCTATTGAAAAATGTATTTTTAATCATTTCTAAGAATAAAAAAAAATAATCTATATGTATACAGTTATAATAAAAAAAAATAGAAACATCTTTTACTGTTAATGCAAATTTACGAATAAAACCATTTTAACTTTCACAATTTATGGTTCCTAGTCTTTTTAGCTCCTAGTGATATAATTTACTGATTCTGTAAGTATAATAAACGGTTTAGATTTTTTTCTGTCCTAATGTCTTTATTTGAACTATCCTAAAAATACATCTTTCTAAAGCATAGAAACACTTACTTGTTGATGGGAGAAAAGCATTGTTTATTACTACGAAAATTTTAAATGTTTTATTAATTTTTTGTTACAAAACCTTTTTTTTTTTTTTTTTTTTTTGTAAGGAGTGCACTAATTCTATGTGGCATGAAATCGATAAACTTTTGACATTTTTCAATAGGCATTGCATACCTATTGAAAAATGTCACAATTCTCCAAATTATTTTCAAATTATTGACTTTTAAGGTTATTAACTTTGACAGTTATTGATATTTGATGGATTATTTTCTTCATTACTCTAGAGCTCCTTTTTCTCGATTTTTTTAAAAGTTGTTTTCGATATAGTGCAATTTTTCAAAATGCATACTTTTTTATGTACATTTTCTTTAAGATGGAACCTCGCTTGGATTTCAAGAATAGTTTTTTCTGTTTTTTTTTTTTTTTTTTTTTTTCATTTATTAGTGTCTTTCAAATATTTCTGTTATTTTCTTGAAGACAAATATTAAACATTGCCTATCTGGCCTACAGTGTATGTATATAGTCATATATTCCCTACCACTAGTCATTTTAGACCTCATCATACACTGGCCTTGATTTAGGAATATGGTATGATTTGGTCTAGTATTTATTATTGACATTTTTAATGCATTTCTTTGGCTTATCTTACATGGTAAGATAGTTAATATTTTTTGGGGAGGTGTGGAGTTGGAATTCCAATGTTTGCAATTTTCCTACTGTTTTGTGTGATTGCATCGCTATCTTACAAAATATTTTATGACTTTGGAGTTAATTACTTTTTTCTAGCAGTGGGATTCGACACAAAACATTCGAGGTTTGATATATAACTAATTATGTAACCAACTCCCACTGACGAGGCTTTGTGGCATTTTATTTTAATTTTCTAATACATGTTCCTAACTGCTAACTTTTAAATGTTGTTTATATGTTATTAGTATAGTTTTGCATATAGAAGCGACATTATTTCATCAAACCACATTTACTGTTTTTAAGTTTATTTCACAATATATCTACCCTATATATATAAAATCCTAATGAAACGAATTTATGAAACGAATTTATGAAACGAATATATGAAACGGCTGAAATGTGTATCGATTCTTTGAATCGACTGATTATGTTTCACGGCGATTTCTCCTAAAATATGGAATACTTTGCGATGAAATTAACACCAAAAATCCGTATTGATCCACAGATCTCAAAACTGGTATTAGAATTTTTAAATTCGAATTAGTTTTCGAAATATTATTTTTTTTTCTAATTTTAAATACATTTTTCTAATGATGGCAACTCAAATTTTAATCATAGCAGATATTTTTTTTTTCATAATTCAGAAAAGTTTACTATTTTAAATTAATTTGGCGACCAGTTTGGCCTCCTTTAAATCTATGCTAAGAACAATGCTTTTTTTGTATTTCGTTATCATTTTATTTAATACAAAACTTTCATTTAAAAATGAAACATTTAAATTGATGGCTTTCACTTCTCTCTTTTTTTTAAAAATCAAAACGAAAAGAAAAATATTAGACACAGATGTCATATACGCACTGGGGTACCTAATTGGCGCAAAAATGGCATTCTTTTGATTGACATGACTATTGTCGTTTATTTAATAATAAATGTTTATTTACTTTTTTTTATTTATATAAATTATTTTTTTTTATATTTCCTTTTGAAAATAATAGAAAATAATTAAAATATACGGTACAACGTAGTTATTCCGTCAACCAATTTCGCAAATTATATAAATCACCAAATTGTACAGAGTGACAAAATTTTTATTTTAAATAACGAAAGAACAAATAAATTAGTATAACATTAATAAATATAAAAATAAAACGTCGAAATAAAAATCATTTGATGACGTAAACATGTGTAACTTGCTAAAAGTCAAGTGAATGTGACATTTTCGATCAACCGTTATTGGCATTTAATCTTATAGTTCGCGATAGATTTTTGGTGGACGGGATAACTAAGTAGTACCAAAAATAGATATGTAACTGGTATTCGAAACGAGGTTTTCCCCAAATTTTCGTAAAAAAAGAAAAAAAAAAAAAATCATGCCAAACATGCGGTGCGTATATGACATCTAGCGAAATATTAAATTATGTAACAAACCATGACATTTAATTTCAACTTCAAATCAATGTTTTAATTTACCACTCGAAGAATAAAAAAATTCTAACTGGCGAGTTGCAAAAAAATATTGGCGAGATTTGCACACGACTTTTTTTTCTTTCGGCACAGATGTCATATACGGCCCCATATTGGCGCAATTTTTTTTTCTGACGCCAATGTCATATACGCAACGGGTACTTAACTGGCGCCAAAGTATCGTTATTTTGCTTAATATGGTAAGCCGGATGTTGTTGTTTATGCTGTTGATGCGATCCCCAAATTGGCGTTGGAAAAAAAATCGCGCCAATATATGACATTTGTGCCAAACCTTCATATGAAAGGCGAAGGGATCAGACCGTATTTGTTCATGGCATTTCATGACTTGAACTATTATAATATAGATGAAATGAAGGGGATAAAATAATATTTGGCGACTTATCACCTGTGCCTGGATAACATTAAAATATCAAAATGGCACCTAGAATATTAAAAACGAAGTGTTCCGCCGGGAACTGTTGATGATAGTAACATGATTTAGGCTATTGTTATATAGATTGTTTTAAAATATCGGGAGACAAAGACTCTGAATACTTAATTCATTTTATTTTAGCTTCTTTTCAAATGTTTAACTGATCCTCTTTAATCAAAAACTAAAACAACGATTGGATGTCTTAACAGCAACTGATTCGCCCTTAAATTTTTGCAATCAAAGGGAATTGAATGGAAACCCGTTTACAGGGAGATCTGCACAGCTTTTTTCAGTATAATTTAATCGTCTCTAATATTTTTAAAACCCATCAGATTAGCATGTTTTTTATTTTTATATTCTGCGGTGTCTGAACGGGGGTTGGCGAGCGTAGCTTGCAAGGGGAAGAGCCCCCTAGTATGTATATATATATGTGTGTGCGTGTGTGTGTGTGTGTATACCGGGTGTCTCAAAAATGACTGATGGATTGTAAAATTCAATAACTTGCAAACGGTGACAGGTATTTAAAAAAATTGCCGGAGGGTTATGTAATATGTCAGGGGTTTTTATGCTGCGATTACCAGTTTTAGTTCCAAATAGCAGCGATAGATGACGCTGCAAGCAATAGGCGCTAAATCCAGGTTCGATTTTTCGGCGTCTTTTTTCTCCCATGAGAAAAAAGGAGATTAAAATGTTTTGAATGAATCCCGAAGTACCAAAAAAAGGGTCTGGAATTAGCACCTATTTCTCGCCGCGCCATCTATTGTTTGAAATTCGAACTAAAATCAAGAATCATCGTAAAAAAAACTCCCGACATCATACATAACCCTCCTACAAGAATATTTTTAATATCTGTCACCGTTTTTAAGTTATTGAATTTTAAAATCCATCAGTCGTTTTTGGAACACCCGGTATATACGTGTACATATGTATGTGTGTACACATATATATATATGTAGGATTTCAATTTAAACATAATTTATTTTCCTTATGACGTGCGTGACCATTAAAATAACTGACCCTCTGGTATTTTTTATTATCCATGATTTGAAAGTATGAGCTATGAAAATTCACGAGCACAAGGTCAGGAGGATTTCAAAATTAGAAAGAGTCAGTCTATTAATTTTTATCATTCATGAAGCGTCGACATACGAAATGCCAATAAGGGCACTGTTAGGCCTAATTTGATTATTCGAAAGAAAGTGTATTATATGTTCTTAAGTGAGAAATGTACTATATTTGAAGAAACTACCAATGGAGCGTTGTAAAATTATCTTTATAGAATTATATGAAAGTTCATGTGTTGTTATTTCAACGTCTAGTTATTCAAGAAATCCAATGACTAAACTTTTTACATATCATCTTCCTACATATATATATATGTGTGCATGTATGTGTATATATATATATATATATATATATATATATGTGTGTGTGTGTATGTATGTGTATGTATATATATATATATATATATATATATATATACATGCAATATATATGCATGTATGTATGTATTGTTTTTACAAGAAGTACCAAACAAACATATCATTATTTGAAAAATTAAATTATCATAATAAGAACGTATTATGATAATCAGGCAGATATCTCTGAAACAGCACACGTATCAATACATTCATTAATTGAAAATCCCCCAAAATAATTACAAAACACATAAATTCAAATTAAATTCTACGCTATCTTTAAAATAATTTACGCTTAAACATGATAGTAAAAAAAAATAAGAATATTTGTTCCAAATACCCAAACATTTTTAAAGCAGTTGAACTTTAGCATATTCAGTTATCGTGTTTTACAAAAAGAAGAATCATGAAAAATCCATTTTAAAATGTTAATTATATTTAAGCACACAATTTAGAATTCGTATTCTGTAATAAATCATTAAAAACTTTTATGAATTTTCGAAACTAAAACTTTTAAAATTAATGTCTGTGCCGTTTTGAATCAGGTATCAGAATTATGGAAAAATGGATTTAAAAAAGGAACTTCTAGTTACAGAATGGCACTCCATTTCCGAAAGTCGGTTATAAAGTAAAATTGATGTATACACTCCGTTTCCTAATAAAAGATAAACCCATCCTTGTTCGCACATTGTTTACAATAAATTCACAACATAGTTAATGGACACAGAATAATGTCTTTACATGAATGCATTTTATTAAGACTATGTCGTCTGCAAAGATTTCGCTACTTACTGCAGCTTTTTTTTTCATTCTGATTATTTCGGTGTTTAAGGACGCAGTTCTATTACATGTCCCTTAAATTTGTATTATATTTATATAAATTTTCAGAATTTTTTTTTATTGATGAAATTTTAATTTCGTTATGGAATGTTAGCCGGAAATGAATGTTGAACTATTCATATTGTTTTAAGTGAAAACGGGATAATCTTTCGTTATTGAGATGCACGCTATAGAGAAAGATTTTTTTTAATATTATACTTGAAAATGACTTAATTTTTTTTATACATAAAAAATCAGTAAACTGGGATACAGCTTTCAAACTACTTGCATTTGTAAATACGGATATTTTCCTATTCGATGGTGTAAAAATTGAAATTAGACGATGTTAAGAAGTTAAAATAGTGTAGTAACCGTGAAATTTATGGATGAATTCGTTGCCACCATCAATATGACATCAGCGTCTCTCCTGGACACTTTTGGGCTTTATAATAGAGATATGACGAATTAAGTCAATCGAACTTAATCATTTTAATATTTTAAATTATTTTTTAACTACGAAAATTATTAATAAATTCATATTCCAAAAATTTATTACTTATGATCTACATTAATTTTGACATAAAAAAGAGCAGCAGCATGGATATGTAAGTTTACAGCTTAGTTCTATCATTATTTTTTGATACATAGAAAATTTTCACTTTCCAACTGTTTAATGAGGCGGTCTCCTGTTATCGTTTGCATCCACAAAAATAAAATCTAAACCGTCGAAAGAAACCAGAAGAGAGGCCAGAGGAAAGGTAACCGTCGGAAGGATCCCGAAAAAGTTGCATACAAATTTCCTATTTAAAAAGTTACTCTATTTTATGTTTAGATTTTTATGCAATTTTTACGGTTGATAATTAAATGACTCTAGTATTTTTTCCCTGTAAGATTTTAATTTTATTTTTTAAATTTATGAATTAACATGTAACACAATTTATTTTATATCTACTATGCTTGTGGATATTATGCATAAACTACACATTTTCCGTGCAGATTTGATCCTAAAAACTCGAATAAAGTTTCAAAAATGATATGCTGCCATTATAAAAATGAGATTTTAATGCGTAGATGATCTCTTATGCACAAAAAAAAGAGGGGGAGCATTCATATTAGAAAAGAAATTTTTATTCCAAGCCTATTGGCGACGGAATTCTCGAGAAATAAATTAAAAAGTTGGTATTTTACCCAAAACGAAAAACAAACATTCGATTTTGAAAAAAGTTACCGTAAGAGAGAAAACTGAACTGTAAAAATATTGAGATGCAGTTGCTTTAAGGGATCTCAGGACTCTTAAAGCTTCAAAAATTTCAGAATTTTAATTTTTTTAGAAGTTAAACTCCGGTCTTTTCTGAACATTTTGATATAATTGTTTCCTCGAAATTCCTATTAGAACAGAAGTTATGGCTGATAGAATTGTACCCGCCCAATAAGCTGAAGTGGCGTTTCCTAATATTTCAAGTCATTTTTCCTCCAAATGACATTTTTGGGCATAACGCGCAGAATATCTCAAAAACTTCTGAATACTTTTTCATGAAATTTTCAAAACATATGTTTCACGTTAGTCTGTATAAACTGAACCTAAAATTTCTTTTTTATTGTTCAAAAAAATACTTTTTAGGTGATTATACTGTTGAAGTTTTCAAAATTTTGTATTAGCTAAATACCACTTTGTATTAAAAATATAAAAATGCTCTAAATACAAATTTATTTAGATTCAGGGAAATTATTACATTCTAAAGTATAAGTAGACACCAAAAATTGCATTCTAGTTGCAATATTTATTTCGTAATCCTGTGCGTAACCTGTTATATTATTTTTCTGCTCGACAAATTCTGACAGTTTGGAGGCCTCTGTAAATGCTAATTCTGCATCTTGCAATTTTTCAAATACATGAAATGAAAGAATATACTTATATCTTTCACCCCAAAAAATTTTGAGTTTTGATATCATACACATTTTAAGATATTAAATGTAGAAAATGGTCCTTTTTTTTTTTTCATTTTTTTTTTCATTTTTAAGAGCTCTGAGACCCCTTAAGAAGATTTATCTCTTACGAACCCTTGAAACAGATTTCTGCTGAATTTATGCTGTTAGCTAACTGGATTTTACATATTATGCATTCATATAAAGAAAACGTTTTCACGTTCTAATCTTATAAGATCTTACTCACTTTCACCGCACTTGCCACATTATGAAGGCACAGGGAAGTTTTACAGATAAAACAGACCTTGTTTAAAGAACTTAAAATAGCTTCAAATGATTATACAATAAATTAATTAAGACAGACTTATTAAATGTTTAATTTAATTTTTTTATTCTATGATAATTTACCAAATTATGAAAAATTTGGATGTTTTTTATGATTTATCACGAAATATTTATCTTCTGATTTGTTAATTGCCACGAGTTTTACAAGGTACTTTTATGGATTGAACATTATTAATTCCGTCTCCTTATATTTTCTAATCAGGCTGAAAAGGGATATTAAAGAATATATTCTAAAATATTCTTGTTAGTTTCGGATTGAAAATAAATTATTTTCTTCCGAAAACTAGAGATTTCAATCTTTACGCCTAAGAGTTATATATCTTACTTGCATGAACATTTCAGACACCATGATTCACCTTAGATTCAACTTATAAAAAATAGAAGAAAAAATACGAAAAGTTTTCTTATAATAATAAAAAGTTATATAACTTTGATTATAATTTACTTTACTTAAATATGGCAAAAAGGTATGCGTTTGATTAAGAACAGCGTTGCTTTCTTTTATGAAAAAGAACATTAATTCCATAGCGTCAAAAGAATGTAAAAAAAAAAAATACTGGTGCCAATTAAATATTAAGACATGTTTTAAGACATAAGTAAAATTTAAAGTACTTACTCACGTTTCAAACCAGAAAAAACAATAACTTAGCCTTTCATCAATCATCCATTGATTTATTATTTGTCGGTTAGTCATTGATTCATTCTTTGTCAGTTATTCATTGATTCGTCGAGTTATTCATCGTGATTTTTACTAACTGCCACGTGCTTTTGTTGAACCTGAGAAAATGAGTTATTTTTTTCTGCCGGAAACATACGTAGTCATTTTATATGTTATTTTGTGCTGTTTTTTTTTTTTTTTTTTTTTTTTTTTTTTACAAAATATTTGATATTTATTGATCTTATTCTTTTAATCTGTAAAAATTAATAATAATAATAATAATAATAATAATAATAATAATAATAATAACGGACTGGTATTATTGATGTAGCCCTTCCATTGGTGAACATAAAAGTTTCTTCATAAAGAGTGTTTTTTTTTTTGTTTTTTTTAACTATATGCGATATTGTACAATATTTAGTTTCATTGCAACTGTTAAACAGATTTTTCTATGATCAAACTTCGCAGTTTTTTTACATTTTTATTACATTTTTGACTTCACACATTAGCGAAAGTACCATTTTTATTTTGATATATCTTTGTGGTTACGTTAGAGGTATAAGGATTTATAAAATTTGATACTCCAATTCATTCATTTAAAAAAAAAAAAAAAAATTAAATCGCTTGCTCTTTTTTTGCAGCATTACTGATTTTCAAAACAGATAGCAATGTGGTTAGTTTTTTAATCATAACTTTAAACGTACTTCTCAGAATAAGATGTAAATATCAGATTCGCATATTAGAAGCTTCTAGAAATCGATTTATGTTTTAAAAGAATTCATCGGTCATAAAAAAAAAAAAATTCTTTTTGAAGATTGATTTCAAAAAAATTTTTGGAAGTACAAGGATTTATAAAAGATTAAAATAAAATTAATAACTCAATTTGTTCATACTGGGGGGGGGGGGGGGGGACTTTTAGTTTTCAAGATAAAAAAAATTTATTTGTTATTTTTATCATATATTTATGCATATATTTATACAAAACTACATTTATGTAACATCAATAAATAAACTGTATTTCTCTAAAGTCGATAAATAAATTATTTTTATTGTGATACCAAAAAACGCATTGTCATTTTAAAAAATATATTAAATATTTAGCGCTTTGTAAATAATTTTAATCGCGCATTGTAAATTAATAATTGTTCTATGATGACTAACAGGGACAGCTTTTAAAGTCTCACAGAACCTAGTCCTTTACCGATTTAATATAATTACGGATATGATTGAAAAAAAATCAAAAATTTCTTTTTGTTAAAAATCAGAAGAGAAATAATCACAACATAGAAAAATAAGTTTTTTAGCCTAACAAGCAACTGACAAAGAGTCACCGATGTAAGAAATTGCCTGGCTTTGTAATTAAATTCAGTTTATTACTTTCAGAATTACATTCAAATTTGATATTTCTTATTATGTATTAAAATAGGAAATATATATTGTTATTTTTGTAAAAGGTTATTGTTCTTTATGCTTTGTTTACATATACCCTACCCAAGTACACTATATGCCCAAAGGGACTGGCCTATTGCGATTTTAGACGCTTTGTTAAATATCTAAAAAACTAGGTGAGGAATTATCCTGAAACTCCAGGTGTGTAAACAGAATAGTAGAGATCATACATTTCTGCGAGGATTTTTTCCCGACACCCAAAAGGGGACCGCCAACAAATTGAAAAAGAACGAATATCTTTTGGATAACCTTGTAAAAACTAATGTAGCAAAAGCGTTCAAACTGTAGATTATGATTAAGTGCCTTATTATAATAAACTGTGTTAATTTTTATGAGGATGGCATGTATACTTGTAGAGAAATTAAAGTTTTTATGAAAAGAGCCCCAAATTTTGCCGAGTTTTTTTGCTTATAATTTGCAGAGTTCTTAAAATAATACAAGTATATAAACTACTATCTCTACAAGTATATAAGTTAACAAATAGCATGTATGCTTGTAGAGAAATTTCCCAAATTTTGCGAAGTTTTTTGCTTATAATTTGCAGAGCTCTTAACATGGAAAAAGTTCTTTTCAGAAAATATGACAAACAA
Organism: Maratus speciosus; assembly: GCA_963932465.1. Classification (NCBI taxonomy): domain Eukaryota; kingdom Metazoa; phylum Arthropoda; class Arachnida; order Araneae; family Salticidae; genus Maratus; species Maratus speciosus. The sequence goes on along the minus strand of OZ010790.1, from coordinate 276,692,879 downwards.
CATTGTAAACAATACGCTGCAATCAGAATTAAAAAAATAATAAAAATTGTATTGAACATGAGCACGTTTTTTAAATAATGATTCACTGCGCATGACCGAATGCAATCAAAACTGTATGGAACATGAGCACGTTTACTAAATAATGATTCACTGAGCATGTCCGAATGCAATCAAAATTAAATTTGCATAATGTGTTAGCTAAATGTATACAGCAACTTTTGTGAAAGTCTCAAAAACATAGTTAGAAAAGCCTGAAAATTATCGTTGATAGAATAAGCTCAAAATCCGTTATTCCCAAAAGGAAGCAAAAAGATGAGTGTTTGTATCCAAATACAGTAGTGCGTGCACTATTGTGTATGCTATATCGACACTAATCAATGGATATATGTATACAGCCCCTCATCTTTTTGCTTCATTTTAGGAACAACGGATTTTGAGCTTATTCAATCAACGATAATTTTCAGAATTTTCAATTTATGTTTTTGAGACTTTTACAAAAGTTGCTCCATACATTTAGCTAACATATTATGCACATTATATTTCGATTGCGTTCAGGCATGCGCAGTGAAACATTATTTAGTAAACCTGTTCATTTTTCATGCAATTTTTACTATATTTTAATTCTGATCGCAGGATATTGTGTACAATGTTGTTTGTCATGTTTTTTGAAAAGAATTTTTTTTTATATTAAGAACTCTGCAAATTATAAGCAAAAAACTTGGCAAAATGTGTAATAATTTTTTGAAAATCTTAATTTCTCTTCGAGTATACATGCTATCCTCATAAAAAGAAACACAATTTATTACAATAAGCCACTTAATCATAATCTACAGTTTGAACGCTTTTGCTACATTAGTTTTTACAGGGTTATCCAAAAAATATTCTTTTTCTCAAATTTTGACGGTCCCCTATGGGGTTTCGGAAAAAAAAATCTTCGCGAAAATATACGAACCATATTATACTGTTTACACACCTGGAGTGTCAGGTTAATTCCTCATGTATTTTTCTAGATATTTAACAAAAAGTCTAAAATCGCAATAGGCCGGTCACCTTTGGCCATATAGTGTATGTTCACAACTACCTCTTCAGTTCGGCACTCTGAACAACTTTAATGGGTAGCGAGAGTCTTACCTTTTCACTTAAAGTTCAATTTAGCATCATGCAGCATTTAATTTAATTTTTTTCGCTAAAAAAGCATAAATGCATAAAATGTTTACCACTGACAATTTAATTTATTTTATAGGGAGTATAATCATTTCAATATTTTACAACTGATATTTTACTTTTTTAGAATTTAATTTTGATAAAAAAATTAAAATTGTTTTTGACTTGCATCTATTACGCGCAAGACTGTAGCAAAAATATTACAGTAGAGTTCCGATTATCCGAGTTAATATGGGCCAAGCCCACATCGGATAAGCAAAAAACTCGGAAAACCGGATTTACACAAATCGTCACCAACTAAGGAGATGAAATATAAATTTTCACTTAATTCATTAATTTTTATAGTACTAGAAATATTTATTTTATGTACATTTCCGTTACTTTTATAAGAAAACGGGGAATGGAATTGTTTATTTGAAAAAGCCCTTGATATTTTTTTTTGTTTGTTTGTTAAATGTCAATTTTGATGCAGTTTTTTTTTTTTTTTTTTTTTTTTGCAGTATTACGTTACTGCATAGCAACCAATTTCTAAAATTTTTCGTACCACTAAAACTTACTAGTAAATTTTGACGCCTAATTCAATCGCCGAAATCTAACAATTGTCAATGGTTAAATATGGCGAAAATTTGTATTAAATTTTAGTAGGAATAAAACCGTACAAATTGGCAGCTATGTGATTCTGTTAGTCATTTTCTTCTTATGAAGTGATGGATTCCATTATTATGAACCAGTCATAATAAATGAAGTGTTAGGTAAATATGAAAGAGCAGTCGTAAAGCGTTAGAACTCTTCTTTTCTAGTCAGAATGGGAGAGGCGGGGGGGAGGGGCATTTTCCAAAAATTTCCCAAAAATTTCTAAAAATTTTCAAAAAATATTATGGCCATCTTTTTCCCCCATTCAGACCAGAAAATCAGAGTTCTAACTTTTTACGACAGCCCTTTCATCTTCACCTAAAACTTCATTTATAATGGCTGTTTCATAATAACAGAAGCCATCAGTCTATCAGAAGAAAATAACTCGGTTAAAGCGGAAACTCGGATAAGCGGGACTCTATTGTAGTTCTAGAGTCCTAAATAATATTAATAATGATGTAAAACTATTGTGCCTTGAAAATATTGTATAATTTATTTTTTAGCAGTTAAAAAAATTAACATTTTTTAATTTAAACTATATAATTTTGAAAAAAAATTGTTGAAAAATACTAATTTTAAATAACCAATCAAATTATAATACTAAATATGAAGTACACATTCATTTACTTTTAGATCACTATAAATGTATCCGGGGCTCTGGAAACAATAATTTTGATACAACATTGTGAGCAATGCACGCAATTCAAAACACTATTTTAATTTTTTTATCAAAATTTAATAATATAGCAAACGCAATTTATCAGTTGTAGAATATTGAAATAATTATGCTCCATAGAACAAATGAAGCTGTCAGGAGTAAAAATGTTATCCATTTGTGTTTCATAGGGAATCGAAAATAAAATTAAATGTGACATGATGCTATATTGTACATTCAGTGAAAAAGTAAGTCTCCTGAGACCCTTTAATGATTCTTTAAAATCATCACAAACTTTAAGTTCTTCATAAATAAATAAATAAAGTCCTTCAAAATAACAAAAATTGTAAAGGTTAGTATGAATGGGTTTAAATTTGAAAAGTTTAAGCCGAGTATGTTCACAATTAACTCATTAACTCCCACAGTAGGATGCATATGAATATTACATAGGGATTACATACGAATAATTTAAACGATTACTTAAAACCACCATAAACTTTAAATTCTTGATAAATAAATAAATAAAAGCCTCCAAAAGAAGAGAAAAAAGTGTAAATATTAGCATGAATGGATTTCCGTTTGATTAGTTTAAGATGACATCCAGAAATAATTTTTAAAAATTAAAAAAATGTCAACCGCTCACTCCTGTACTTCAGTATTTCCATGGATGTCGCAGAGGCTATTAAAGTCTTATCTAATTTTTCCTTCCTTATCTAGACTATAGTCTTTTTATCGATTGACCATGATAGTTGGACAGATCAAAATACACAATTTTATGTAAAAATTGCATAAAAATGTATAAAAATTAAACACAATCCGTCTTTTAATTTTCTTGGTCTGACAAAGAGTCATCCGAAGTAAGAAATTATCTGTCTTTATAATTACCCTCAGTTTGTTGCTTTCGGAGTAAGCAATCAAGAACTCCCTCCTGTCTAAGTGAGCCCTGTGGAAAGAGTGTGAAACGCTCATAAGCAGATTACGAAAACGGCTGTTTCACAGAACAGAATGTTCGTAATTAAACGTCTGTACTCTCGATACTGAGAAATTTCCGAATTTTTCCAATTTTTATTAGCATATAATCTCAAAAACTAATCATATAAACTTCATACAAATTTATATTTATGTTAATCTAAACGTCAGAAATTGTATTATGGTGTCAAAATTCGATATTCGTTTCGAGAACTTCAAAGTTTGTTATTATTTCAATATGTAGGCGCTCCCTAAGCTTGTTTTTTTAATATAAATTGAAAGAACCTTTAATTTTCATTTGAATGGCTAAGATTTCGCTGCGAAAATTCGCTATTAAAAAGACTATTAAAATGCATAGGGTGTTTGTTCTTTTTTTCTTTTTCTTTTGTCTTACTGTACGTACATATGTATTAATTTATAATGTCTTTACAAGATACTTAATACTTATTGATCTCATTCATTTAATATTTAAAAGTTTCGCAAAAATAATAAATTTATCGTTTTAGTATAATAACGAATATAATTGAAAAAATACCAAAATGCGCTTTCTGGTAAAATTCGAGACATTTAAACACAATACAGAGAGACAATCCGTCCTTAAACTTTTCTATCCTGACAAGCAATTCACAAAGAGTCATCCGATATAAGAAATTATCTGGCTTTATAATTAAGTTCAGTTTATTACTTTCAGAGTAAGCAATCAGGAACTCCCTCCTGCCTAAACAGAGTTGTGTGGAAGGAGTATTAAACGCTCATAAGCAGCTTACGAAAACGGCTGTTTCGCAGAACAGAAGGTGTTCGTAATTAAAAGTCTGAGCTTTCGATACGGAGCGATTTCTTTCCTTATCTCATTCGTCCGACAAAATCTCTTGAAAGTGTTTATGAGACGAGAGGATAACCGTTTCCAGAAAATTAATTGAGGAAACCAGATGCGGGACGGCTGAATGGGAAGGATTGTTGCTCTCTTGTGGATGATGTCGCAATGTAAGATGATGTCGATTAAAAAAAAAAAATAGAACTGAATGTTATTTTTACTTCTGCTGGGGATTAAGACGGTTTTGAAAGATTGTGAAAGAGGAAATTAAAATGGTACTATTTCTTGCTGATTTATCGTCACCAACTAAGGAGATGAAATATAAATTTTCACTTAATTCATTCATTTTTAAGGTACTAGCAACATTTCTTTGATGTACATTGCAGTTACTTTTATAAGAAAAAAGGGGAATGAAATTGTTTATTTGAAAAAGCCCTTGATAGTTTTTTGTTTGTTGAATGTCAATTTTGCTGCAGTTTTTTGTTTGTTTGTTTGTTTTTGTTTTGCTGCTGTATTACGCTATTATGCTACTGCATAGCTATCAATTTCTAAGATTTTCCCTTACCACTAAAACTTACCAGTAAATTTTGCCTAGTTCAATCGCCGAAATCTAACAATCGTCAAAGATTAAATATGGCAAAAATTTGTATTAAATTTTAGAGGTAACAAAACCGTGCCAATTTGTAACTATGTGATTCTATTAGTGTCATGAAAATTGCATTTGTAGCCTCTTCTTTCTGCTCAAAGTATTAAATAGTTTTTTCAGTCGAACTTATACCTTTGGAATGGATCATTTTCTTCTGATGGACTGAGGGCTTCCATTATTATGAAACAGCCATTATAAATGAAGTGTTAGGTTAAGATGAAAGAGCAGATTTTTCTCCCCCCCATTCTGACCAGAAAATCAGAGCTCTAACTTTTTACGGCTGCTCTTTCATCTTAACCTAACACTTCATTTATAATGGCTGTTTCATAATAATGGAAGCCATCAGTCCATCAAAAGAAATTAATTCGGTTAAAGCGGAAGCTCGGTTAAGCGGACTCGGATAATCGGGACTTTACTGTAACCGTTTCCAGAAAATTAATTGAGGAAACCAGATGCGGGACGCCTGAATGAGAAGGATTGTTGCTCTCTTGTGGATGGTGTCGATTAAAAAAATATATAGAACTGGATGTTATTTTTACTTCTGCTTGGGATTGAAAGGGTTTTGAAAGATTGCAAAAGAGGAAATTAAAATGGTACTACAGTAAAGTCCCGATTATCTGAGTTAATATGGACCAAGCTCACCTCGGATAAGTAAAAAAGCTCGGATAAACCGGATTTACGCAAAAAAAACTCCAACTAAGGAGATGAAATATAATTTTTCACTTAATTCATTAATTTTTATGGTACTAGTGACATTTCTTTGATGTACATTTCCGTTACTTTTAAGAAAAATTCGGAACGAAATTCTTTATTTAAAAAAAGTCATTGATAGTTTTTTGTTTGTTGAATGTCAATTTTGCTGCAGTTTTTTTTTTTTTTTTTTTTCTGCAGTATTACGCTACTGCATAGCTACCAATTTCTAAGATTTTTCTTACCACTAAAACTTATCAGTAAATTTTGTCTAGTTTAATTGCTGAAATCTAACAATTGTCAACGATTAAATATGGAAAAAATTTTATATTTATAAAATTTTAGAGGTAACAAATTGGCAGCTATGTAATTCTATTGGTGTCATGAAAATTGCAGTTGTAGCCTCTTCTTTCTGCTCAAAGTATTAAATAGTTTTTTCAATCGAACTTATACTTTGGAATGGATCATTTTCTTCTGATGGGCTGATGGCTTCCATTGTTATGAAATAGCCATTATAAATAAAGTGTTAGGTGAAGATGAAAGAGCAGCCGTAAAAAGTTAGAACTCTGATTTTCTGATCAGAATGGGGGGAAGAAAAGACCTTTTTTTGGCTGTTCATCTTCACTTAACACTTCATTTATAATGGCTGTTTCATAAAAATGGAAGCCATCAGTCCATCAGAAGAAAATAATTCGGTTAAAGCGGAAACTCGGTTAAGCGGGACTCGGATAATCGGGACTTTACTGTAACCGTTTCCAGAAAATTAATTGAGGAAACCAGATGCGGGACGGCTGAATGGGAAGGATTGTTGCTTTGTTGTGGATGTCGCAATGTAAGATGAAGTCGATTTAAAAAAAAAAAATAGAACTGAATATTATTTTTACTTCTGCTGGGGATTGAAAGGATTTTGAAATATTGCGAAAGAGGAAATTAAAATGGTACTATTTCTTGCTGTTTTAATAAAGAACTATTTTAATTTAGATAACTCGATTTACTTGAAACATTTGCTTCATTTAGTTTATATAAGAATGAGTACTAGTTAAAAAGTAATTGCTTAATTTCAAAAGAAATATGTTGATGATATAAACTAATATTTTTATAATTGAAAAATTATTTTTTTTTTTTGTTCTTGAAATACAATCTTATTGCTTATCGCAGGAGCCCTTCTGATATGTTCTTCACTTTCTTTCAGCAACAAAATATCTTATTGTTTTTACCTCTAAAATGAAAAAAAAAGTCGCATTATGATGAAAGCTCTCCAGTCATGGAAAAACACCTGTAACTATTGATATATTGCAAAGTAGAATATGTAACTGATTCCTTTCTGTGTGTATATTTTGTATGTTGTTTCTATATGTATATTTTACCTCAAATACAAATTAACCTCTATCAGTTTTTGCATCAATCTGACGGAGTTATTATGTTTTTGTTGAAGGGAGATTATGAAAAATTCTTTGCCCACTGTTTTTGTTGTCGAAACTTTAGTTGAGAGGCTTAGTGTTGAAACGCTACAAGTTTTTGTGTCTGTTTGCTTGTGTGTATGTCTCGCGATAACTGCCTCAAAATGCTTCCGATTAGCTTGTAATTAAGGTGGTATATTGTTGAGGCACCCGTAATTAGCTGTATAGTTCTTGGTTAAATTTGGTTCATTCTTTTGATAAATATGGAACACAAAGAAAACATATACTTTTCTATGAGAATTCATACGATTTTCATATTTTATCACTCACTAAAATGAAAATGGCACAGTTGAGTAGTTTATTTAAATATTACATTATGAATGATAAATTTTTTGCTATGTAATGTTTTCAAATCCGTTTAAAATTTTATCAATAATTTTCTACACCATTCGCAATTTTCTGTATATTTTTTTATTGAATTTTGTGCGTATTTTCAAAAAAAATTAAAAAAAAAATTCTCTATCAGTTTTACTATTTTTAAATAATACCAATGTCCTTATTTTTCTGTTTTCATTTAACAGTTGCCTACCAAGTGAATTTCGTAGCACATCAGAAAGATAAAATTAAATAAATTAAGACTATTTGGACATTCTTTAAAATTTGATTTTCTGAATGTTTGGGAAATAATACATGCTTAAAAGTATGCAAATAATCTAACAATATTAATTGCAAATTTTAGTATGCTAGATATTGCGTGAAGTGACATGAAAAATAAAGCTCTTGCAAAATTGACGTTCAGGTCCCTGATCGGAAGATTTACTAGTTTACTATTAATTTTGTTGAATAAAAAAGTGTTTTTATATCTATTTCATGTTAAAAGTTGTTGTGTCTGCATATGTATGTTTTTTATAAGATGACTTTAACCCATTTATGCCTAGCGTCCCATTTTTGGGACGTTTCGAAATTTAGTACACTGGCCTCCAAAAGTTAAGGTACAGGGACTGGATGCTTTCGATTGTACACTGCTTGTCGAATATCTACGAAAATTATTGTCGAATTGTTCTTGAACTTCTGGGGTGTAAAGAACATGTTTGATTTCATATTTCTCGGTGAAGATTTAGTCGAGAGGACAAATGGGGGGGGCTAATGATAAATTTAATAGTAAAATAATATTTGCGATCACCTATGTAACAGAAAAGGCTGGAAATGGTTTGTCACTGTCTTAAATGACTATTTGGGTCCTGTTCAACGTTTGTGTGCAATTGTGTAAGCTTAGCACTCATATTCGTGAAGATGTTATTGTGTCTGTGAAAAATTCACAAGTTTTTTGTTTATAGCATACAGGGTTTTCAACCAAATTTAACACAACTTTCCGAAAACTTGACAAAGAATAGCAGCAACAGTATTATACTGCAATTAAAATATAGATATATTGAATATTTGATGAGATATGGGCATTTTTATGAAATAATTTTTAACTGCGCATGCGTGGAAGATTTCAAAAGTTTTATTTCATAATTTGGTAGTCAGCTATTCTGGGCAATTTCTATAAAAATTCCAGTCCAATATCGCAAAAATTCACAAAGATAGGGGCGATATAGTGAGTTGCTTTCTAAAAATAGCTTTATTATAAGGGATTTTCCACAATTTTTCAATCAGCTCACGATATCTTTCTGAGTTTTCACAGTACTTGACTGGACTTTTTATGGAAATTACCTTCTTTTATAGAATTTCTTTTTATTCTTCTTTTTATAGAATTACCATACTTTTAATTGCAAAGTTTCCAATAAAAAGGTGCAAAATTTGATGAGATAACTTGCAACTCCATGGGGGTGTCTATTTGAGAAAATACAAAAATTAAATTTTTATACGGCCCCCGTATGATAAAATTTCCAATTAGGAAAATTTTCCCTATCCAATCCCGAATTAAAGAACAACAAACAAAATCCATCTTAATATCTCCAAAACTCAGAGAGATATGTCCGTTTTAATAATTCGTGAGGTTTCAAGGGATCAGACACAAATTGAAATGCGTGTAATTCAAGAAACAACGTTACTGTAAAGTGTCGGAGAAACATTTATTATTTTTTTAATTTACTTATTAAGTTAAAATTCCGATTTTTTTTGTGATGGTTAACCATATAATTTGTAAACAGAACATATCATAAAACTTCTTACAAAATTTTAAAAATAATAATAATAATAATAATAATAATAATAATAATAATAATAATAATAATAAAAATTCAGAGTAATTTAAAATTGTTATAACTCGAAATATTATTTGTCGAATTGAAGTTTTTTCTTTAATTAAACAGAAATATATAAGTTTTAATAATTAAAAAATTAAAAATATTTAAAATAGCAATTAAAAAAAAAAAAAAAGATTCTATTTATTATTTTAAAAATCATATTTTCAAAAGTGAATATTTTTACCAAATTTGCCGAATTAAACTTTAAGTAAAGTATTTTAAAAAGATTTATTCCAAGTTTGTACCATTTATCTTTAATGGTTATTGACTTATATCAATTTAAAGATGAGATATGCTGAAATAATCCTATGATACAGAAAAATGCATTTAATGCTTCCAGGTGAGTAAGTAAGTCGAATTTATTCAACTGAATTTCTTAAAAGAGTTTCTGGTTCGAACATATTAAATCTGGGTCAAAAAAACACACTTATGGCGGAAGATTAGTGGGAGCTTGACATCTATTTAAAAAATACGCAATAGCAACATTAATGATTATTTATACTCTTAGACTATTACATTCGAATAAAGATCTATTTTTAAAAAACAATGTCGTTTGGAATAAAGGAAAAATTAATTTTAAAAACCTCATAACTTTTGAAGCTGTATAACAAAAAGTAGACTTTTGAAAATATTTCTGTGTAATTTATTAAAATATATTTCCAATGATTCCGTTAACAGAAGTTTCATTATCGTTATTACTATTTTTTACAAAACTTAATGACTGCCCGACACATCCTAAGAACAACAAAGACCAGGACCGGCCCGGCCAGCGGGCCGTGCCGTGCCGGTTAAGGGCCTGGTGTCAAGCTCGGGTGCATGCAGACCTTTAGCATATTTCTCAAGCAAGTTTAACGCAAAAATCTATACGCTGTTATTATCTAAAAGCTAAGGCATTGTCTTAGATTGACTTTTAATAATGTGTAAATTTATGGTCGACCCCCAACTTTAATTTCAAATGAACTGATATCGCTTCGCTCAGAGGTATTCTTAAATAGTGTAAGTCACGAATTTTGGATTTTAATATCTCTGCGAATTTTGCAGATATCAAGATGGATTTTTTTGTTTGTTTGTTTGTTTAATTCAGGAATGGATAAGGAAAAATTTCCTAATTGGAAATATCCTACGGGGACTGTATAAAAATTTAATTTTTGTATTTTCTCTAATAGACCCCCCATGGAGTTGCAACTTATCTCATAAAATTTTGCACCCTTTTTTATGAAACTTTGCAATTGGAAGTATGTGCCTAGGAGCAATATTTAAGTAGATAGCCTATTGTTTCGATATTTATGAATTACACTATATGATGGATGTCAATATCTAAGATGGATACAAGTATGTAGGATATATGAGGACGTGAGTTTCAAAACTCGCCTTATCCAGAAAATGAAATTTTGGGAAATCGCAAAAAACCGTTGACTACGTCCATTGGTTTTCATTGTAAACTAAGATTTTAAAATGCCACAAATACACGATAAAACTAGTTTATTTTTTGTAGATTGTAGGGTTTTGTCGATATAGGTTCACTAATAGAATAGACTGATAGAGAAAACTTGATTTTTTAAATTTTGGATAGCTCGAGTTTTGAAACTCACGTCCTCATATATGTGTGTGTGTGTGTATATAAACATATATAATTAAACAGTGGATATATGCACTTATGGAAGTAATTCTTTAAGTATGGATTACCCAATCTGAACTTTCGATACTGAGATATTTTTCTCCTTATCTTACCAGATCGACAAATCTCTGAAAGTGTTTATGAGACGAGAGGAACACGAGAACTAAGGCGGGCAGAGGGGGCATGTTTCCCGGGCACCAGAACAAAAGGGCGTCAAATGAAAGATTATACCTTTGGAATGGATCATTTTCTTCTGATAGACTGATTGCTTCCGTTATTATGAAACAGCCATTATAAATAAAGTGTTAGATGAAAGAACTGTCGTAAAAAGTTAGAACTCTGATTTTCTGGTCAGAATGGGGAAAAAAATGGCCATAATTTATTTTGAAAAAAATATATGACCATTTTTTTTCCAAAAAATCAGAGTTCTAACTTTTTACGGCTGCTCTTTCATCTTCACTTAACACTTCATTTATAATGGAAGTCATCAATCAATCAGAAGAAAATAACTCGGTGAAAGCGGAAACTCGGTTAAGCGGGAGTCGGATAATCGGGACTCTACTGTATATTTCATTTTTAAAATGATCTTTAGACTATTTTTGTTGGTGTTCAGAGGGGACTCGTGACCCCCGTGACCTTCCTCTTGGATCCGCCATTGTAGATTTCATAGATAAGTATTACATATTTTATGAATACATATTTTAAATTTTAAAACAAGTCGGCTATTAGAAAATTAGCAAATTATCTTTGCAAATATACTTTGCGGAAGAGAGAGAGGGCGGGGCGCCAAAAATCATGTTTGCCCCGGGTGCAAAAAGGGCTAGTTTCGGCACTGCTCCGAAAGTGTTTATGAGACGAGAGGATAATCGTTCCAAGAAAATTAATTGAAGAATCCAGATGCTGAAAAAGAAGGATTGTTGCTTCAGGGAATGGTTTCGCAATGCAAGACGATGTCGATGATATTTCTACTTCTGCTGGGGATTGGAAGCTTATGAAAAGTATTTAAGATTGCAAAACAGGAAGTGAAAAATTTTCGATATTTTGCTGTCTTAAAAAGAAGCGAGTTTTATCGATCTATTTGTTTGAAAAAGAAAACTTACAGTTATTTTACAGGGTAGGAAGTATTTGGTTAAAAAATTCAACTGTTTAATTATAAGAGAAGGTTACTGGAATAAAATCAATTTTTTATAATTGAAAATTTATTTATTTATTTTTATTGGACAAAAAGCAATAGAAGCCTTTAAATAGCTGTTTGCGCTTTTTATTATGCTTATTTGTTGCGCTAGATTTTAAATGTTAGGTATTCATCATACCACAAAGAAATTTTGCAATTATGACACACGTTGATGCATACTTATGAAAATACTGCATTAATACATGCAGTCAATGTTATCTGTTATCTCCATTTTTTTTTTCTCAAATAAATCGATTAGATTTTACCAATCGAAATACCTTTATCTGTGGGAATTTAAAGCATTTTTTTAATTCATTAATAATTAAGTTATTGTATTTAATAACGGACATATCTTAATAACCAACCAATATTAAGTTTATTTAATTATTAGCATTTTTGAGTTGATAACATAATAGTTAACGGGATTTTTAAAGGAAAGAAAAGAAATGTGTATTAAATTGAAGAAAAGCACTTTTATAATATAAGTTAGTATTTGGATGATGTTAATATACTTGGTTATTTAAATAAAATAACTGCAATATAACAGTCAAATTTTAACTACTCTAAACAATGAATGATAACGATAAGTCAAATGTGGTGATTCACATCTAGGAAGCACATTTTTATTAAAATTCCAAATAACGGAAATTTTTATATTATTTAATCATCAGAATTTATATTATCGTTTTAAAGCCATTCAAGATAGCAGTGTTTCAATTAAAGAATACACAGCGAATTTTAAACTCTTTATTTCCCATGTGTGTATGTGTGTCATGAGTACGCGCTCACGCATGTGCAACGATGATCTTTTGATGAGATAAAAACAAACGTAAAGCAAACATAAAATATAGTCAGTTTTAAAGCAAGAATATAAAATTCTAAGACGATATTGTTAAATAGATTTTTAAATAGAGGTTAATAAAATATGTTAGTTTCTATATGTATATACTAAAAAGTACATAAGTTTGACATGGAGCTTTTAAAGACAGAGTGGGGGAGATGGGAAAGGTGTGTTTTCTCATAAAATAAATCAGTTACATATTCAGGATTTTGTCAATAAATAGCAGTACCAGCTTTATACAAGCACTTGCATTGAACATTTTTTTCTCTCATTATAGTCCAGGCAATAGGGAATTTTACCTAGAAAAATTAATGGTAGTACTGGAAATCGGCTTTTTAGATGTTTTTTGGGTTGCTGAATCCGAATTTGTAACTTCCCACCAAAATTTCCCCCGGCAACCTCCCCAAAGTTTGGTAAAAAGCCCCCCAAAAAAGGTTTTTATTAAAAAATTCCATTTCTTTATTGTTTTAGAGAAAAAGTATCTAGAAATTCAGAAAGTAGATAAAATTTCCAACAAATTAGATATATGACATTATGACTTAGGATGAAAGGGAAGGGGGGATCTGCCTCGGAACATGCGCGCGGTGCTGCGTAAACTAAGTTGCGCATACTTATGAAAATACTGCATTAATACATGCAGTCAATGTTATCTGTTATCTCCATTTTTTTTTTTTTTTCTCAAATAAATCGATTAGATTTTACCAATCGAAATACCTTTATCTGTGGGAATTTAAAGCATTTTTTTTTAATTCATTAATAATTAAGTTATTGTATTTAATAACGGACATATCTTAATAACCAACCAATATTAAGTTTATTTAATTATTAGCATTTTTGAGTTGATAACATAATAGTTAACGGGATTTTTAAAGGAAAGAAAAGAAATGTGTATTAAATTGAAGAAAAGCACTTTTATAATATAAGTTAGTATTTGGATGATGTTAATATACTTGGTTATTTAAATAAAATAACTGCAATATAACAGTCAAATTTTAACTATTCTAAACAATGAATGATAACGATAAGTCAAATGTGGTGATTCACATCTAGGAAGCACATTTTTATTAAAATTCCAAATAACGGAAATTTTTATATTATTTAATCATCAGAATTTATATTATCGTTTTAAAGCCATTCAAGATAGCAGTGTTTCAATTAAAGAATACACAGCGAATTTTAAACTCTTTATTTCCCATGTGTGTATGTGTGTCATGAGTACGCGCTCACGCATGTGCAACGATGATCTTTTGATGAGATAAAAACAAACGTAAAGCAAACATAAAATATAGTCAGTTTTAAAGCAAGAATATAAAATTCTAAGACGATATTGTTAAATAGATTTTTAAATAGAGGTTAATAAAATATGTTAGTTTCTATATGTATATACTAAAAAGTACATAAGTTTGACATGGAGCTTTTAAAGACAGAGTGGGGGAGATGGGAAAGGTGTGTTTTCTCATAAAATAAATCAGTTACATATTCAGGATTTTGTCAATAAATAGCAGTACCAGCTTTATACAAGCACTTACATTGAACATTTTTTTCTCTCATTATAGTCCAGGCAATAGGGAATTTTACCTAGAAAAATTAATGGTAGTACTGGAAATCGGCTTTTTAGATGTTTTTTGGGTTGCTGAATCCGAATTTGTAACTTCCCACCAAAATTTCCCCCGGCAACCTCCCCAAAGTTTGGTAAAAAGCCCCCCAAAAAAGGTTTTTATTAAAAAATTCCATTTCTTTATTGTTTTAGAGAAAAAGTATCTAGAAATTCAGAAAGTAGACAAAATTTCCAACAAATTAGATATATGACATTATGACTTAGGATGAAAGGGAAGGGGGGATCTGCCTCGGAACATGCGCGCGGTGCTGCGTAAACTAAGTTGCGCAATTCCACTTCACCACTCACACGTTTACATTCACCCTCCCATCTCCCCTCAGAACTTTCTCTATAAGGTTTACTTTAAGATTTTTGGGTCGCTGAATCCGAATTTTTAACTTTCCCCCAAAAATTTCGCCCCCCGAAACCCCCCAAATAGTTGTTTTTAACTTACATTTCTTATTGTTTTAGGGGAAAAGCATTACGAAATTCAGAAACTAGACAAAATTTGCAACAAATAGGATATATGACATTATGAATTAGGATGAACGGGGAGGGTGAGGGCTGCCTCTGAACATGCACTGCGGCGCTACGTGCACTAAATTATGAAGTCCAGGCAATAGGCGATTTTATGTGGCAAAATTAATACTAGTTCTGAATTTCGACTCACTTTATGTTTTTTGGGTCGCTGAATCCGAATTTGTAACTTCCCACCAAAATTTTACCCGGCAACCCCCCAAAAAATTGATTTTTTGAAAAAATTTGGCTTTTGAGAAAAGCGCGCGGGGAATGTTCCGAGGCAGCCCCCTCTCTCCCCGTTTATCATACGTCATAATGTCATATATCCTATTTGTTGCAAATGTTGTCTAGTTTCTGAATTTCGTAAGGTTTTCCCCCTAAAACAATAAGAAATTTAAGTTAAAAACAACTATTTGGGGGGGGGTTCAAGGGGGGGAAATTTTGGGGGTAAGTTAAAAATTCGGATTCAGCGACCCAAAAAACTTAAAGTAAACCTTATAGAGAAAGTTCGGAGGGAAGATGGGAGGGCTAATATAAACGTGTGAGTGGTTAAGTGGAATTGCGCAACTTAGTCCACGCAGCACTGCGGCGCATGTTCCGAGGCAGATCCCCCCTTCCCCTTCATCATAAGTCATAATGTCATACATCTAATTTGTTGCAAATTTTGTCTACGTTCTGAATTTCTAGTTATTTCCTCCTAAAACAATAAAGAAATGGAATTTTTTAATAAAAACCTTTTTTTTTGGGGGGGGGGGGGGGCTTTTTACGAAAATTTGGGGGAGTTGCCGGGGGAAATTTTGGTGGGAAGTTACAAATTCGGATTCAGCGACCCAAAAAACATCTAGAAAGCCGATTTTGAGTACTACCATTAATTTTGCTAGGTAGAGTCCCTATACGGCCTATTGCCTGGCCTATTAGTTGGTTGCACGGTAAGAAGCAAAAAATTCTTAAGCCTAACTGCGTGAGAGGGAGGGAAGGGGAGTATGTTTAATAAATACTTATTTTGATAAAGTATTAATTCTGTTTTTAACAATATCATATGTGATTATGAATCTTTTAATCAATGCTATTCATTTACAATGACTATTTTTTGTTAGTGATAAATAGTTAATCTATAATAATAAAGCTTACAACAACCCTAAATGCAGTTCAAAATGGTACGTGCACTAATGAGACATTCGGGAGATTAGGGAACCCCAAAGTGATTAGATATAAATGTTGCCACGTTATTATGCCTAATATTTATATTAAATTATACTTTTTCTATGTAGAATTTTAATTAATTTTCAGCAGTAAAATTACGCCCGAAATTATTGAATATTAAATACGTATGAATTATTACATTGCTACATTTTTCACTATGTTGATTTTACGCTTAGTTAGTAATGTTATGATACATTTTGTATACAAAAAATCAATATATTAATTCTTTTTTACCAAATTAATTTTCCATAAAAGCGTAGTAAGGAGATAAAGACCTCAATCGAATTTCCTTTAATAAGCTTTATAAAGCTATAAAGAAAATTAAATTTTTTATACTAATGTTTTGTCATTGACTTTATACTATTTCTGATATGATTTTTGAATTCACCTATTTAAGAGACATTTATCGAAGTCCCATTAGACCCTGGCGTTCGGGTCTGATGGGACAAATTTTATTTCACAAATCAGGGCTATTTCAATAATTAAACTATCTAATTTTTTCTTTTATTAATAGAAAACTATTTAATTATTTTTCTATTTTAAAAAAATAATAAATCTAGAAGTTTTATGATTTACCCATTCTATAGTATGAAATATAAAATATGTCATATAAATCCCCAGTATTCCCTAGGTAAAGTCACTAAATTTAAAATATTGAGTTATGTGGATGGAGGGTATCTATATAAGTCAATCTATGCACAGGCATAAATGTTAGTTCGACAAAATTGCCTTTAAATAGCACTCGAAAAAGTTTTACCTCATAGGAAATCATTGTAGCGTTCCCATAAAATTCTTATTTTTTAACATTAAAGAGAATATAACTTGCAGTATTTTGCCTTTAAACGCCTCTCATCTTTTTCATTAACCCTTTAAAGACCGCTTATACTTGACACAAATGAAATAAAATTTTATTTTATACATATTAATGTCTAATTAAGAGAAAAAAGCGCTATTACAATGTTTTTTAATTTTTAAGTGAGATGTGATATGTTATGAAAACGCAACTTCAGTACAAATCAACTACATTTTTGCCATATGAAAATCTTTGAAGCATTTACTGTGTAGCGGTACATTGCATTTAACTACACATAGTTATAGTTTAACGGCTATAATATCCGTATCTTGAATTGCTATATTTTATTTCGTTCTTTATAGGTCATCAATGAACATAATCCGAAATTTATCAATAATTTTCAAAACATTCCGTACTATTTAATTAATATTTATAATTTTTTTAAACTCAAATCAATTTTTTTTTCTTAAAAGTAAAAGTCATACCTACAGTAGAGTCCCGATTATCCGAGTTAATATGGACCAAACTCACCTCGGATAAGCAAAAAACTCGGATAAACCGGATTTACACAAATCGTCACCAACTGGTACTAGTAATACTTTTTTTATGTACATTTCCGTAACTTTTAAGAAAAACGGGGAATTAAATTGTTTATTTGAAAAAGCCGTTGATAGTTTTTCTTTGCTGAATGTCAACTTTGCTGCAGTTTTATGCTACCGCATAGCTACCAATTTCTAAGATTTTTTCTTATCACTAAAACAACTTGCCAGTAATTTTTTCTAAAATCAATCGCCAAAATCTAACAATTGTCAACAATTAAATGTGGCAAAAATTTTTATTAAATTTTAGAGGTAACAAAACCGTACAAATTGGCAGCTATGTGATTCTATTAGTGTCATGAAAATTGCTAGTGTAGCCTCTTCTTTCTGCTCAAAGTATTAAATAGTTTCTTTCAATCGAACTTATACCTTTGGCATGAATCGTTTTCTTCTTATGGACTGATGGCTTCGATTATTATGAAACAGCCATTATAAATGAAGTGTTAGGTGTAGATGAAAGGGCAGTCGTAAAAAGTTTTTTGCAAAAAAATTATGGCCATCCCCCCCCCCCCCCACCCCACCCCAATTCTGACCAGAAAATCAGAGTTCTAACTTTTTACGAAATTGTCATGAAAATTTTCAAAATACAATTCTCTTCAAAACTGAAATGAGCTCAAATCGAAAGTAAGTAAAACCACTGTTTCATTTACAATGAATTCTAGTAATATTAATATTTTTTAAAACAAATATACCTTTACAAATAAAAAGGTACTATTTACAAGTGGATGTTTTTTATTTTTTCGTATTTCGTTCAGTATTAAGGATGCAATTTTTTTTTAATTGGGGAAGAAACGAAAAACGCAAAAACAGATTCCGAAAAGTATATAATTTTTCTCTTTGAAAGTGTTAATATTAATATTTTTTAAACAAATAAAACTGTTGCAATAGAAAAGGAACTTCAAATAAGTGGGTACTTTTTTTCTTTCGTTTTTCGTTCGGAAAAGAGAAAATGCAGAAGGGGGGAAAAAGAAATAGACTTTTGGAATTTTTTTAAACGTTAAGTAGAACTATTTTTTAAACAGACAAAACCGGTAGAACAGGAAAAGTACGATGGTTAAGTAGTTTTTTTAGGGGAGTGGGGGCGTGGGTTGTATTTAAGCCAATGCAAACTTGTTAAAAAGTGCAGGGAAAAAAACGTTTTCACCTCTCGTTTCGTCTTTGCATTGAGATCGTCAGAAAGATTTCGGTTTTGGGCCGGGCAACTGCAACTTTTCCCACAACTGAGTATTCTACAGAGACATGGTAGGTTTTTATTAATATCAAATCCTAAATACCAAAATTAATTATCAAAAAATGAAAAATCCGAACCTCAGGTGCATTTGGACCTACCGTGAACTTTCAACATCCAAATTTTCAGCCCTCTACGTGCGGCAGAGTTTCTAGCCACCTGACACAAAATATTAAATTAAGAATGTATTTTAGAAATATTTTGTCGACTAAGAAAAAAAAAAGACATCCTTTAAAGAAGTACACAGAAAACAGAAATTTAAAATATTAATTTCCTGAGGAGAAATTTTAAATATACGAATGCACCCGATCCCTACACGTTTATACTCTATGTAATATCAATTGGCTTCTGAAGTACACCTTCCCTCCCCATTTCATCCCTTCGTTGCCGTGGCACTGGAAGACGTGAGCTTTTGGTGCCATTTTCCCTACTGCTTTAATCAAACAAAGGAGGAAGCTTTACTGGTGACCTCAAGTAGGGTGGGAAAAAAGAGCTATGTGTCACCTAATTAATTAAAAGTATATAGTTTTAGCATTTTTTTTTTTTTTTTTTTTTTTTGGAATTGTAGAATTTAATCTTCGGTTCTAAAAAATAGGAATTTCATAAATAAAAACTTAAATAAAACTAATAGCTAAAATCAGTTTAATTATAAAATAATTTATGTTTATATGATTCATTAATAATAGAAGCACAAATATCATTTTAAAATTGAGAAAGCACAAGAAACTTCACATTCGTAGTCTCTAAAGCTGCTGAATTTCCAAAAGCTAGTAAATTAAAATCTGTTCCAAAAATCAATATTATCGGAGCTTAAATTGTTTCGTTAAGAAAAAAAAAGCACTCCAGAAAAAAAAATGCATACGAAAGACGTTTTAACTATAATTAATTCGTATATTTTTTAATAGATGGTATGAATGCACAATTTATAAAGGATCAAAGAAATCATTAAAATATTTGTATTAGTGCTCAGAAAGTATATAATTTTAAATTAAAAAATCTTCACTTTCGAAAATATAATCTTGCAACAGAACAAAATTTAGGAAAGTTTATTTTTTAACGAAATAAAAATAAAATAAAATACAATAAAAGAAAAATCAAAATTATTTAATGTTGTTTTTGTAAATTTTTACAACGTAATAATTATGTGCTATAAGAATTTGGAATAGTTTCTCCAACAAAATAGTAATATAAATATAGTAATTCCTTAGTTCGAAGAATTGCTTCTTACGGTTTATTGAGTTACGAAAAAATGTATGAATTGAAAATATTGAAAAAATGTACGAATGTAATTGAACTCTGATGTAAAACAGTAAAAGTATGTGAAATATATATATATTATATATATATTATATATATATTATATATATATATATATATATATATATATATTACCCAAATTTTAAAAATCGGTATATACCGCATTCAGCTTAAGTATTATTTATATAACCACCGTCAAAAATGACATAATGTTGATCTGCGTTTCCTTTTCATAAGATTTCTTACGAACAAAGAGCATGAAGATTTTATTATTGAAAGATTTGTATTGTAGAAATGTACATTTTAAAAATGCAAATGATTTTTACAAATGAAGATGATGAGGTTATTTTATTAACTCAATATCAACGATCAATAAAGGCTCCGACTCTACTCTTTAGAATTAAGAAATGAAAAATCAGGGAAAATTACGTCCTGTTGACACAATCATATCATTTATATTTATTTCTATATACTATGTATCTTTATGCTTTCTATTCTTAGAGTTAGAACTATTGTACATATGTTTTTTTTAAAGAATATTTTGCTATCTTGAAGATATTTGTATATATATATATAAAACTTAGATTATTGCTTTAACAAATATTCACTTAAAAAAAACTTTGGAGCTTCAAACAACTGACTCCGTCAGAAAAAAACTTGTTATTAATTTATTTTTTAAAGTAGTATATTGACAAAATACGTTAATTTTATTGAAAAATATGTAGATATCAAATTTTGAAATTTTGTTTATATTTTACCAAAATTTGAAGAAATCGTTGTTCTTGACAAAACATCTACTTATATAAAATCCAAGTGTAGGAAAGTGTAGGTAACCATTCCGGGTCGAACCGTGCAATCTATATATTTAAAACACAATTCTGTTTTTTTAGTCATCTGCCCTGAGCTTTCTTCTGTACCGATTTTGCCTTTTTTTTTGTTGTTTTTTTGTTTTTTTGTTTTTTTTTGTATGCAGTTTCTATCTGTATGCACTAGCTATTTTTATTTTAATATTTCCATTTTTCCATTTTAATTTTAATCTTAATTGTTTTTAATGATTTTTTTTTTCAAAATGGTGCCAATCGGACTACTTCTATTGTTTCAAATAGAAGAGAAATAATAAAAAAATATTCAGACACGTGGCTTTTTGGTCATATTTTTTCATTTGCAAGCTATTTTGGGCATTTTATTTTTATAAGCTAATAAAAATTCAAATTTATTGCAACTTCACGATAATATTGTCTATTGGATTGATTTTATCTTTATGCCTTATGATTTTCAGAAAACTGTAACGATTTCAGAAATTGAATATTAAGTTAAAAAAAAATATCCTCATCATTTGTATTTATAGAAATCCTTTTATATTTGAAATAATTCTTCGATCAATAAAGGCTCCAGTTCTAACATTTAGAATTAAGAAATGGAAAATCAGTAAAAATTACGTCATGTTGACACAATCATATCAATGCTTCTCCTTAGTTTTATTAACGTAAAAATACATTCCAAGTTAAGCATAGCGTCACCAGCGCAAACTTTGCAAACATAATTTATATACGTACTTTTATGCTCAACCAAAGTATATTCAAATAAAAATATATTTTCTATTTAATTGTAATAAAAAAAAACTAATAGAGTCATAATGCATAAAAATAACAAAGACTCAACAGACAATGATCTCGTGATGTCGCAATAAAAATGAATTTTCATTCGTTTCTAAAAATAAAATGCACGTGCATAACTTTTTTACCAATAATAACTTTCGAATGAAAAAATACGTCTAAAAAACCACGTGTCTGAATATTTTTCATTATTTCTCTTCTATCTGAAACAATGGAAGTAATCCGATTGCCACCATTTCGAAATAATTTCATAAAAAACAATTAAGATTAAAATTAAAGTATAAAAATGGGAATATTTGAAAAAATAGCTAGTGCGGGCACATCTACAAATGAACAGCTTTCATTTAAAAAAATAATTAACAAAATCGGTACAATAAAAAGCTCAGGGCAGATGATTAAAAAAACAGCATTGTTTTTTAAATATATAGATTGCATGGTTCGACACGAAATGGTTAACGATACTTTCCTACACTTAGATTTTATATGAGTAGATGTTTTGTTAAAAACATCAATTTCTTCAAATTTTGGTAAAAAATAAATAAAATTTTATATCTATATATTTTTCAATAAAATTAACATATTTTGTCAATATAGTTACTACTTTAAAAAATATATATTAATAACAATTTTTGCATATGTAGTCAGTTCCTTGAACATCCAAACATTTTTTAAGCGAATAATTGTTAAAGCAAGAATCTTATTTTTTTTATATATATGTACAAACATTTCAAAGGTAGCGGTATTTTAGTTTATTGCAAAATTAGAACAAAATTTTTTCCTCTGACTTCGTTTCTACGCAATATAAAGTGCAATTCTGAAAAAAATGAAAGGAAATACAAAGGAGAAATATTTATTTATTTTAAAGAAAAAAAAAACTTTTTTTAAATTTTTTTGAGGAAAAAAAAATTGTGTAAAAAAGGTATGTTCAAAATTTTCGATTTATTCTTTCATTTCTAAATTGTTTTTTTTTTCATATTTAATTAATATTTATATAAACTGTACATATATATGTGCAGCAACATTTAAATTAGAAATGTATTTAAAAAAAATTGCACATTGGAAATAGCTATGCCTAAAATAACAGATTAAAACGCCATTCCGCTAGATTCTATATCATTAACACTAAATAGACCGTGTGGGGTCATTTTCACCCCTACCATATGAATATATTTCAGTTCTAACAAGAAATTTCTTTGTAAGATAAGTTTAAAAGAAACAAAGAAGAAAAATGTTAAATAAACATGTTAAACAGGTTTAACTAAAAATTCCGGTGTAAAATATTTTTATAAAACTTGAGTAAAATTCCCGGTAGTTTTAGTGTTAAATATAATATAAATATTCTGAAAACGTTGCATTATATTGCAAATATTTGAAATTTTGTTCAAAGAACTGGACCTTTTAAGCTTTTGTTTAGGTTACAAATCATTCCAATTTGAAGAAAAATAAATATTATATTTTTTCTCTTTTTGAGAAACTAATATCGAAAATTACTTTAATCATAAAATAATTCACCTTTTCATTATGGATGAAAAATAGAAGCACCATTCATAACTCTATAGGTAAATGGCGTCGGTGCATTCATTATAGATGAACAAACATACCGTTAAAATGCTTAGCATCTACAACAATACGGTATTTTAAATAAAAAGATATTCCCTTTTCTAAATAATTTTAAAAGTGTATATATTTTTATTTAAATAAAATGAAACTAAAAAGAAAGAAAGAAAAATGAAAAGATCTAAATCATGTAGTATTGTTTCGATAAAAATTTACATGAAAGTTATATGTTAGCAGAGTTTGAAAAGGTTTCTCCTAAAAAAAAGAAAACAATATATATATATATATATATATATATATATATATATATATATATATATATTGGTGATGTTAGCCACAGATTAAATATATACCGGGTGTCCCAAAAATGACTGATGGATTTTAAAATTCAATAACTTGCAAACGGTGACAGATATTTAAAAATTTCTTGCAGGAGGGTTATGTATGATGTCAGGAGTTTTTTTACTGTGATTCTTGATTTTAGTTCGAATTTCAAACAATAGATGGCGCTGACAGCGACTGACGCTCAGTCGAGGCCTAAACTGACGTCACTCAGCACTGATGCGAAGGAAGGAGATTAAGGCTATGGAGTGGGTCTCATTTGCCAGCACATTCTTGCTCTCAGGGCCCGATTGTGAACTCATTCGATATGATTTCAATGGAGTGCGTTGTAACCATGGAAACAACAAATTCTTCGATAGTGGAACACAGCGTTAAGAACTGGGCATGAATTTAAGAAGAAGTATTCGAGCAGGCAATTTTACATTGATGAAGTTTTATTTTCCCGGATTAAGTTACTTTTTATGGTCTGATTTAAAGAATATTTTATGCATCGTATTTTAAAACTAGGTGAAGAGATTTAGTATTTTTGTTGTTGTTAAAAATTTCATAACTTTTATACATTCTAAAAAATTTTAGATCTTTTAAGGAAGTTCGTCAGTAGATTTTTATAAATGTTGAATAATAATCGTGAAAATGAATAATAGTATATTGTTGTTCAAAATAACTACTTAAACAAACAAATGTTAGAAGTTACCTTGTTTAACCCTTTTGAATAGGGGTATTATATCGTTGCAATAAAATTAAAAAAATAAAATGAATGCTAGAAAATTTTGTTTGACAGTTTGATATTAAAATACTGTACTACATGCAGCTTCATCTTGATGTTTGATAAAATAAAACTAGTAAATATTTTTTATCTACATCTACTATTTAAATTGTAAAAATGTGTTAAAAGAATTCTTGGAGTTTGAATTTTTACGCTTTGGCAACTCTTTCTACACACAAACGCTAATATGCATATACTTTTTAATAATAAAGATATCAATGATATCTAATGTGATAAACTAAGTTCAAATTAAACTTGACAAGAGTCTAAAACTTAGTAGTACTTAAATTATTGAAGGCCACAAACAAATTTTTATTGAAATTTTTATCTTGATATAAATTAAGACCGTATTTCTAATAGCACTTTTGGTTTGAATGCAATTGCAATTTTAAAACATTTTAGTTTATATATATTTTTAAAAAATTCATGAATCGTAATAATCAGGGCTTGGGAAATGCGGTCGCCACTTGCAACCAATATTTTTTACTCGAAGACCAAGATTTTTAATTTGGCGGTTTTTGTAGTGTTAACGAAAGAACGAAGTGTAAACGACATTTTCCGTCTCATGTACAGAAAACGACATTCTCTACTTCTCTAGCCAGCTAGCATGTCATGCCATGTGATTAGAATGTAGGGAGAATGTGGGTCGTTCTTACGGGTTGTTTACCAATGTTTTTTGCAAGAGGGTTCGGTAGTTTTTCAGAGAAATTTGGTAGTAGTGGCCCGGGGGGGGGGGGGGAAGGGAATTGAGAGAGAATTTTAAATATTAGAATCATAAATTTATTTAATGAAGAATATTCTATAATTATACGTGTTTAGTGTTTGAATTATCATCCATAGCAAATGGAAAAAAAAATCAACTGAAAATCAGAAGGACTTTTTTTTGGAAGGGGGAGGTATTTATCCTTAGCGATTTCATTGTTGTATTAAATCAATCCTTAGATTGTTGTATTAAATAAATTCTTAGATTGTTGTATTAAATCAATTCTTAGATTGTTGTATTAAATCAATCCTTTGATTGTTGTATCAACCCGTAAGAACGACCCACCCTCTCCCCACATTCTAATCACATGATATGACATGCTAGCTGGCTAGAGCAGCAGAGAATGTCGTTTTCTGTGCATGATATGGAAAATGCCGTTTACACTTTGTTCTTTCGTTAACACTACAAAAACCGCCAGATTAAAAATCTTGGTCGTCAAGTAAAAAATACTGGTTGCAAGTGGCGATCGCATTTGCCAAGCCCTGATTATTACGATACATGAATTTTTTAAAAATATATATAAACTAAAGAGCTTTAAAATTACAATTGCATTCAAACAAATGTGCTATTAGAAATACGTCTTAATTTATATCAAGATAAAAATTTCAAGAAACATTTGTTTGTGGGCTTCAATAATTTAAGTACTACTAAGTTTTAGACACTTGTGAAATTTAATTTGAACTTAGTTTATCACATTAGATATCATTAATATCTTTATTATTAAAAATATATGCATATTAGCGTTTGTGCGTAGAAAGAGTTTCCAAAGCGTAAAAATTCAAGCTCCAAGAATTATTTTAACATATTTTTACACATTTAAAACGGATGTAGATAAAAAAAATATTTATTAGTTTATTTTATCAAACATCAAGATGAAGCTGCATGTAGTACAATATTTTAATATCAAACTGTCAAACAAAATTTTAATTAACTCGCGTTCATTTTATGTTTTGTAATTTTAATGTAACGATATAATACTCCTGGGTTGAACAAGGTAACTTCTAATATTTGTTTTTAAGTATAGTTATTTTGAACAACAATATACTAATAACGATTTTCACGATTATTATCCAACATTCATGAAAACCTATTGACGAACTTCCTTAAGGGGTCTCAGGACTCTTAAAGCTTCAAATTTTCGAAATTTTAAATATTTTTAGATGTTAAACTACTATTTTTTCTGAACATTTTAATATAATTATTTCCTTGAAATTCCGATTAGAACGGAAGTTATGGTTTTTAGAATTATACCCGCGCAATAGATGAAGCGGCGTTTCCGCTGAAGTCATTTTACTCCAGATGACGTTTTGGGCATAACGCGCAGGATATCTCAAAAACTTATGAATATTTTTTTATGAAATTTAAAAAAAAATATGTTTCATGTCAGTCTGTATAAACTGAACCTAAAATTTCCTTTTTATTGTTCAAAAAAAAATTTTTAGGTGATTATACTGTTGAAATTTTCAAATTTTTGTATTAGCTAAATACAACTTTGTATTAAAAATATAAAAATGCTTTAAATACAAATTTGTTTAGGTTCAGGATAATTATTGTAATCTAAAGTATAATTAGGCACAAAAAAAAGCAATTTTAGTGACAAAATTTATTTTGTAATCCTTCGCGTAAGCTGTCATACCAATTTTCTGCTAGACAAATATCTGACAGTTTGGAGCCCCCTATAAATACTAATTCTGCAACTTGATTTTTAAAAAAATACAGGAAAGGAAAGAAAATACTTATATCTTTCATCCCAATTAAAATTGTGGTTTTAAATCACATGCATTTTAAAACATTAAATGTTGAAAATGATCTTTTTTTTTTTCATTTTTTCCAATTTTAAGAGTCCTGAGACCCTTTAAAAGATCTAAAATTTATTAGAATGTAACAAAAGTTATGAAATTTTTAAAAACAAAAAATACTAAATCTCTTCACCTAGTTTTAAAATACGACGCATAAAATCATAAAATATACTTTAAATCAGACCATAAAAAGTAATTTAATCTGAGAAAATAAAACTTCATCAATGTAAAATTGCCTGCGAACTCGAATACTACTTCTTAAATTCATGCCCAGTTCTTAACGCTGTGTTCCACTATCGAAGAATTTGTTGTTTCCATGGCTACAACGCACTCCATTGAAATCATATCGAATGAGTTCAGAATCGGACCCTAAGAGCAAGATTATGCTGGCGAATAGGATTCACTACATAGCCTTAATCTCCTTCCTTCGCATCAATGTTGATTGACGTCAGTTTCGGCCTTGACTGAGCGTCAATCGCTGTCAGCGCCATCTATTGTTTGAAACTCGAACTAAAATCAAGACTCACAGTAAAAAAAACTCCTGACATCATACATAACCCTCCTGCAAGAATTTTTTAAATATCTGTTACCATTTGCAAGTTATTGAATTTTAAAATCCATCAGCCATTTTTGGGACACCCGGTATATATATATTATGTTTACTACAAATATTAGACAGTCGGTTCTATTTAATACGAGATATATAACGTTCTTCTAGCCTTCTCTTATTAAATGAATGAAAACTTAAAATTGTGCAAAAATACATAAATTTTGTCAGTATTAAAAAAACTTATAATTTTTATTTTTAAAACTTAGTTTTTGTCTATAAAAATGTCTGCAAATTAATCAGTTTCTTACGAACAGTTAACTTTTAGTTTATGACACTGTATACCAGAAAAACTTAAGGTAAAAAAATGATATTAATATATTTAACAGTGCAGTGTAGGGCAATTTGAGAAATAAATGTCTTAAAAGTGTTTGGTGTAAGTGTCCTTTACGTAATTTTTGTGAAAAGTGATCGATTTCTTTCTTTCTTTTTTCTTTCTTTTTTTTTTTATTTAGATAAAATATCGATTCATTTTTGCATCAAAATTCAGTTATAAATTAACAATTACATATATAATGTATTAAGTTGGAAAGAATGTTTAATATTTGAGTTTGAAAAGTTTTCTTTCTCCGTGTTAATTGGATTTTGATCATCATATAGCTATATTTATCATGCTATATTTATTAAGATATCATTTATTTTAAATTTTCTTACTTTAAATTTCCAAATATCTTGAAAATATTTAATAAAATAATCTTTGAAATATCCCTATTAAATACCGTTCAAATAAGAAAATGAAAAGAAAAATTAAAGATAAGAATTATTTCAAACATAAATATATAGTAAATAGGTAGATAAAAAGATAGGTAGAGAGACTGATAATCCCTATTTTAATATTTTTTTATTTAAGTATTTTGAGATTATTATTTCGTTATTTCGCTTTCTTTATTTATTTTTTGCTGCTTATATATACAGATATAGATGTGTAGATAGCAATAAGAAAAATAAAATATATTAATTTAATTCTGTACTTTTTTTAAATATAAAATAATTTTATTTTATATTTTATTTTATGTTATAATTATTGAGTTTTTAAATTAACTTAAAAGAAATAATTTTTTTAACCGAGAAAAGATAAGCTGAAAATAAAAAGAAGACCGGGGAAAATCCAGTTCACTAAATAAGTAAACTAACATTAATCTCCGCATTTTCCTGCGCAAATATCTACTGCCTCCCCCCAGGTAAATATCGAACTATATTACAACCGATGAACTGCCATAATTGGCGGCAAGGAGGGGGGGGATGGGATGTCCATTGCCCTTCCATTTTTAAATTTAATTAACTAAATTATTCTCTGGTTAATTGGAAAAAATAGTAAAGTTTATTCTTTACTAATGACTTAAAATGATTAAAAAGCATTAACAAATGGAATTCGTCAAGGCGGGCACCGTGAAAGTCTTTTTTTTCTTTTTAAGTAGTTCAAAAAGTTGTTTTTTTTTTTTTAAAGTTGTTTCTTTTTACGTTCAAATTGCCCCTCTCTGCCCCCTCTCTCCGAAAAAAGCACTGGTTTCAAGTATGAGCCTAATTAAAATCATATTTAACAAATTCTTTTCATACAGATGTAACAAATAATATGTGGAATTTAAAATGTTTGTTGAAAATTTTAATTTTTGATTATCAAATTCTAAACTAGAAAATTTATCGCAATAACAACAATATCTTAAATATAAATATGAGTGTACATTACTCAAATAAAATTATAAAAACTATATGAGAGATCGAATGATTATGTATGATTTTTGACATGCTTTAAACACATATAGCCACGGGTGTAATTTTAATTTCACAAGTTTTCTTTTATGTATAGAATGTTTTTGCTATTACATTTGCTAAAAAAAAGTATTCCTTCTAATTTGCAAGTTTTTTAAATTAAAAGAAAGAAAAAGAAAAATATGAGCTTTACTTTCCTGTCTGTCCACTTTTCGTTTTCCCCTTCGTTTTCTTTACAAACACTTCCTCGAAAATATTCCTAATTTATTTTTTTTAATATTGTTCTGATAATTATAATGTATATTTTGCTCACTTTGCAAATAAATTTTACCTTTTTTTTAATAGCAGAAAAAAATAAGGCAATAAAGAAAAAAAAATATTTTTAAAGGGCTTAAATTATTTTAAACAAAAATTATCTCAATTAAAAATATCATACTATAATTTTAAAAATTTAGAAGTAATGAATAAATAGATTAAAAAAAGTAGATATATAGGCAAATAGGTAGATATAGGTTGAGATATATAAATATACATGTACAGTTCTGGAGAAAAAAATAAAAAATCATCACAAATGCTGTTTTATCACAAAATTATTGCATCGGGTGCGAGGGGTAACATTCGATTGTAAAATGTGTATCCCATTCGAATACGAATACAATTTTTTGAAATAAGGGTTGTTTACATATTTAAAATTGTATCAACTTTGAATTTTTAAATGTCAAAACCTACTTTAAACATTATATTTCAGTTCTTTCGATTAACACAGCCCAGACAAAGTATAGTTTATATAGCTTTTCTTAAATCTTCATAGAATTAGAAGAGGTCAGGGGTTGAGGATGTTAATGTTAAATCAACATTTTTAATTTATACCTTCCCAAAAAGTTTTCAATTGATTTTTTTTTATTTTTTTATGAAATAAAATGAATAGACCTAAAAATATCCCAGGCATTTTTTTTTCGACTCAAAAACATTTTTTTAATTATTAAAATTATAAATAATTCCATGTTTAAAATATTATGAATTAGGTAACTTATTTCACTCATTAGTTTCCAAGATAGAGAAAATATTCTCTTTTCGGTGGTCTCATGTTATCAAAGCATTTACAGAAAAGAAAATCTTAGAAAACACCGAGAAAAAATTAATGGTATATTTTTCATATAAAGTAAATTTATTTTAAATGTTAAAAAAAATCTGTATATATATATATATATATATTTTATACTTACAGCTTTAATTCATAATATTTGTTGGTGGTAGGTTATGTTTAATTAATGGTTATATATATATATATATATATATATATATATAACTAGTTGAGGGTTTCCGATACATTACTTGAAAGATCTTAATCTTATATTTCGATATTTATGGATAAATACCTAAAAACTTTTTCTTTTATAACTCTATTATGAAAAAGTGTGTAAATATCTTTCTTCGGAATGCCTTGATCCAAGGAATTGAAATATGATGTCAAAAATGGGTGTTACCATTTGAAAATTCAGAGTTTGCTCAATTTTTAATATATAGACGACATCTGTTTCAAAAATTGCATTTATATTGGGAAAGTAGACATAACTCTCAATCTGGCGGTACCTCTCGATCTTCTGTACGATACTTCAGCGATAAAAAAGCACTGGATAATCGCTTTTTTTTTTCGCGACTGTATATGTATATATCGATAAAAAAAAAAAAAAGGTATGCAATACAGAGGAGTCCTGTTATAACGAACTCCACAAGATCACCAAAATCTATTTACTATAATAAAATTTAGTTATAATGGGATTTCATTTTTTTAATAGGGACTTTGCCTGAAAAGGCTAAAAATTTATTCATAACGAAATCTTCGTTCTATCGAATTTCGCTTTAACGGAACTAGATCATACATATATTCATTTATGTTTAAGTTTTGTTTCAAATTCTCAATTTGTTTTCAATTTAACTAAAAAGTATTGAACTATTTTGTTTGCCTTTTAAAATAATACAAAAAAGAAATCAGAAAAAAAAGAAAGAAAGGGAAAAAGCTGAAGAAGTCGCGATTCATTAAAGTACTCGTAAAGATACTGACTTTAGACTGTCGTTTTTACTGGTCATAGTCCTTGTTTACTTTTAAAGTTTCGGGTATGCATCTGTGCGTGTAGTTTTGGTGCATGTAAGTGTAGCCATTAACTGTTTAATTTATTAATTGCTTATTTTTAAAAATATCCAGAAGATTACGCTTATACAGATGTAACAAATATGTGAAACACATAAAATGTTTCAGGAATATACGGAACTTTAACTCTTGATTACTAAATTCTGAACAAAAAATTTTATTCACAGCAAGGAAAATATCGCAAATATCATTTATACAACTCAAATTCAAATTATAAAATTTATATGGAAGATCCAATAGTTTGGTAAGATTTTGGTCATACTTTAAGAAAATAAATAAATAAATAAATATATTTTTGGTTTTTTATTTATGTAATATTTTGATAATAATTACATTCGAAATATGTACAAATAAAAATTTCTCCCAAAATGTATACTTTTTTAAACAAGGGGGAAAAAAGGGGGGGGCTCATTTTACTCTTACTACTCTTATTACACAACAATGTTTCAAAAAATATAAACTTTTCTAAAGAAGGAAAAAAAAATATGTGGCTTACTTTCCTCTTATTATGTCTGCAGTTTTTCATTTTTTCATTTATTTATTTATTTTATTGTCATTCTAATGAAAATATATTTATTTTATTGTTTTTCAAATTATTTTTAGCAAATTTGGAGAGCATTTTCTGTAAGTGACCATTTTTTGGAAAAAGAAAAAGCCTGATTTTTTTTTTAAGGGGGTCCGGGACACATTTTCAAAAAATTTTTTATTTATTGAGTTAAAATTTTTAAATTTTTTGTGATGGTTAACCATATCATTTGTAAACAAAATCGCATGATAAAACTTCTCATAATTTTTTTTTTAATTTAAATTTTAAATTTTGTTAAAAAAGTGAGGTAGTTTAAAATCGTTATAACTCGAAATATTATTTATAGAATTTCAATTTTTTTTCATTTAAATAAACAGAAATATATCAATTTTAATTTAGAGCCAGCATTTTAAAAAATATTAATTTTTAAAAAAATTAAAAATATTTTACGAAAAAATTACAAAAAAAGTGGTGCAACTTTTTAAAAAAAATC
The DNA here is from genome assembly GCA_963932465.1 of Maratus speciosus. NCBI lineage: Eukaryota > Metazoa > Arthropoda > Arachnida > Araneae > Salticidae > Maratus > Maratus speciosus. The sequence continues at coordinate 276,660,496 of OZ010790.1, read as the reverse complement.
ATATTTTCAAAAGTAAATATTTTTTTCAAATATGCTGGCTCAAAAGTAAAGGACAATAATTGAAAAAGATATGCTCCGAGTTTCAACCCTGTATCTTTAACGGTTCTCGAGTTATAAGAATTTAAATATGAGAAATAGTAAAAAAACCTATCATGAAGAAAAACGCAATTTCACAAAAACTCGTTTCATTGACAACCATAGCTTGAAAGGCAGATTTTGAAAACAAACCAAAACAAAAAAATTAATATTTCCTGTTCTAATTAAGATAGAAACATGATTTAAACATCATTTTAAGCAGAAAACGGCAAGAAATTTTTAATCCAATAAAAAAATTTGAAAATTTGAAGATTTTTGTGTCCCGGACCCCTATAATTTAACACAGGGGTTTTCAACTAGTGTGCCATGAGAGGATATGAGGAGTGAGGAGAAAATATTTAGTCACATATTACAAAAATTTTACCTAATTAATAGAAGCTGTGTGTATGTGAGGATATTTAGTGTAACAAACTATAATTTCGCGCAGGTTTATTTCAGCAATTCAATACTCTTAAAATGAGTATGCTAGAAAATTCACCCCTTACTGTGAATAAATACTGTCTGAGAAAAATTATTGCTCTGGAAAGAATAGAGGTAGAAATTGTTAAACTAAAGATTTTTATTCTGTGTAAATCGGATAAAAAGCCTTTTTGAACACATTTCCCAAACTTAACATCTATTCTAGACAAAATTTTAAGTTGTTTCAGCCCACCTGCACATAAGTTTTTAAAGAACTTAATTACAGTAGAATCCCGATTATCCGAGTCCCGCTTAACCGAGTTTCCACTTTAACCGAGTTATTTTCTACTGATGGACTGATGGCTTCCATTATTAGGAAACAGCCATTATAAATGAAGTGTTAGGTGAAGATGAAAGAGCCACCGTAAAAAGTTAGAATTCTGATTTTCTGGTCAGAATGGTGGGGGGGGGGGGGGGAATGCCCATAATTTATTTTATTTTATTTTTTGAAAAAAAAAATATGGCCATTTTTTCCCTCATTCTGACCAGAAAATCAGAGTTCTAACTTTTTACAGCTGCTCTTTCATCTTCACCTAACACTTCATTTATAATGGCTGTTTCATAATAATGGAAGCCATCAGTCCATAAAAAAAAAAAATGATCCATTTCAAAGGTATAAGTTCGATTGAAAACAAACTATTTAATACTTTGAGCAGAAAGAAGAGACTACACCTGCAATTTTCATGCCACTGATAGAATCACATAGTTGCCAATTTGTACGGTTTTGTTACCTCTAAAATTTAATAAAAAATTTTGCCATATTTAATCGTTGACAATTGTTAGATTTCGGCGATTGGATTCAGCAAAATTGACATTTAACAAACAAAAAACTATCAAGGGCTTTTTCAAATAAACGATTTCATTCCCCTTTTTTCTTAAAAGTAATGGAAATGCACATCAAAGAAATGTTGCTAGTACTATAAAAATGAATGAATGAACTGAAAATTTATATTTGATCTCTTTAGTTGGTGACGATTTGTGTAAAACCGGTTTATCCGAGTTCTTTGCTTATCCGAGGTGAGCATGGTACATATTAACTCGATAATTGGGACTCTACTTATTTTTAAAACATATTTTACATTAAAATAGTATGTTTTTATTATGTGTGATGATACATCTTATTTATGTTTTTTTATAAGTCTATTGGGATTTATGTATTCATTTCACACTTTATATATTTTTTTATAAGTATTATTTTAAGTGTGCCGGAAAAGTATTGTCTGATTTCTGAAAAAAAGATTGAAAATTACAAGAAAAAAATTAAATATATTTTTTAAAGATTTAAATTATTTCAAGCAATAAATACATTGCGCTGAAATTTCAGGCTGTAATTAAAAGCTGTAGATATATCGATAAAAACATAGATATTATTAATATAAATAAAATAGATATATATTGATAACATCTGTAGATATATATATTCAATAGATATAAATAAGAAATATTAATTAAATTCATTTAATCTTATTTTATATTTCAACTACTTTTTAATATAACTTATAATAGCACTTTTTTTAATTATGTATTTTGAATCGTTTAAAAAGAGGAAGAAGATTGGAGAATTCCAAGTTCACTAACTTTAGTCTGTGTACTTTTCATGTCGAATGCCTTGTTTATTTTTTATTTTTAGGTATGCAGTTTTGTGTGCAGTTTGCAATTACTTTAGTGCATGCACGGAAATATCTGATTAAGTTGTAATGTCTTAATTTTAAAATAAAACCATATAAAGAAGATTTCACTTATGCAAATGTAACAAATGATATGTGAATGCAAGGATACACCTGATTAAGTTTTGATGTCTTAATTTTAAAATAAAATCATATAAAGAAGATTATACTTATGCAAATGTAACAAATGATATGTGAATGCAAGGAAACATCTGATTAAGTTTTAATGTCTTAATTTTAAAATAAAATCATATAAAGAAGTTTATACTTCTGCAAATGTAACAAATGATATGTGAATGCAGGGAAACATCTGATTAAGTTTTAATGTCTTGATTTTAAAATAAAATCATACAAAGAAGATTATACTTATGCAAATGTAACAAATGATATTTGAATGCATGGAAACATCTGATTAGGTTTTAATGTCTTAATTATAAAATAAAATCATATATAAAGAAGATTATACTTATGCAAATGTAACAAATGATATGTAAATGCAAGGAAACATCTGATTAAGTTTTAATTTCTTGATTTTAAAATAAAATCATATAAAGTCGATTATATGTATGCAAATGTAACAAATGATATGTGAATGCAAGGAAACATCTGATTAAGCTTTAATGTCTTAACTTTAAAATAAAAGCATATAAATAGAGATATAACTTATAAACATATAACTTATGCAAGTGTAACAAATAATATGTGAATGCGAGGAAATATCTTATTAAGTTTTAATGTCGTAATGTTAAAATAAAATCATATAAAGAAGATTATACTTATGCAAATGTAACAAATACTATGTAAATGCCTAAAAGGTTTGAGAAACTTATGAAAAATTAGTGGTTGATTACCAGTTTCTGAACTAACATTTCATTCTCTTTAACCATATTACCATAAAACAGTTTTAAAAAATAATTAAGTTTCCCAAAGGGAAATTGTAATTATATGTGAAATTCATTGAACTATGTCTTTATGTATGTCCAAACTGTGCGTGAGAAAATTTTGGTCGTGGTTTGAAATTATACGGTTTTCTTCTCGTTTTTTATTATTTTATTTATTTTCATTACTCACATTTGTTTTTGATGATATTGTTGTTTATTTGTTTGTTTGTTTGAAAGCCTTTTCACGTGCTTCATTTTATTTTTGCAATTTTTGTTTTTATACAACTTTTAAATAATTATTGCATTCACAATTTAAAAAAACAAAATATGAATAATATATGTAATTTTTTTTAATAAAGAAAAGGAAGATCAAAAGAACTCCTTAAAAATACCATAAAAATATAGAAATGCGAAAGCTTTCGTCTTTCTTTATCAGGCGCAAAGAACACGTGCTACTACTTTGAAAGCAGGAGCAAGACACCAGTCGTTTCAAAGTAATAGCACGTGTTCTTTGCGCCTGGTGAAGAAAGACAAAGTTCTTCCGAAAGCTTTGTGGCATTTCTTTATTTTTATTGTCTTTTTTAAAGAAGTTTTTTAATGTTATTGTATCACACCAGTTTATATAAACATTAAAGAAAAAGAATGATGTGCTTACTTTCGACTTTTTTGCGGTGGCATTTCAATGAAAACGTCGCTAAAAAATAATTTGAAAAATTCTTGAAGTACGTTTGAGAAAGTAGATTAAATGTATTTTAATTATGTACATTCCAGCAAAATGCGCTTAATTTATTTTTCAAATTATTTATAATAATTTTTAAAAAAAATTTCAGCCCATCTTCACAGAAAATTTTAAATAATAAAAAAATTATGAAAATGTCATAATGAAAAGATTATTTTTAAAAGATTTAAGTTATCAAACTAAAGTTACTTAAGTTTTAAATTTTAGGTATGTATCTGTGAGTATAGTTTCTGAGCATGCAGTTTTGCATTTTGTTAATTATTTTTTATTATTTTTTAATATAATTTGTTAATAAAATCATATCGAGGAAATTATACTTATGTAGATGTAAAAAATACTACATGGAAGTTTAAGTGTTTGATAAATATGTGAAAATTAAACTTATTGTTGCCAAATTCCAAACTAAAAAAACTATTCACAATATCCAAATTACTGCATTAAAAAAAATACATTTACAAAACTCAAATATAAAAAATTAAATTTATGTGGGAGATCAAACGTATAAATATGATTTTATTTATTGTTTTTAAAATATATATTGTTTCTTCTTATTTTTTCTTGATTCACATTTTTATGTAAATTATTTTTCCAACTATTATGTGATATTGTCATTCAATTTGGGCTAATTGATTTCTGTTTATTTACAAAATTTATATTTTGCATACATACATACATACATATATATACATTTCTTTTTCATACATTTTAGAAACATTCTAGTGAAAATATACTTAATATATTATTTTGAAAACTATTTTTAATATTTAAAGTGCATTTTCTGTTTCCTTTTATAGCAAAAATCTTAAGAGTGTGATATTTAATAATTGAAAAATTGTGAAAAACACAATTTTTTTAAAGTGGAATTTAAGTTATTTCAAACTACAGTGTTTTGCTCTGAAATTTAAAAATATAATTAAAAATTTTGTCATTGAGGAACCATTTTCAAAGAAAATAGTAAATTTAATTCCTTTTATATTTTAAGTTATTTTCAATTCAACTTAAATTCAACATTTTGTTATTTTATTTTTTATTAAACTTTTAAGAAAAAAATGATGAAGCAGATTGGATCAATTCTTAAAAAACTAATATTATACTGCATGTATATTATTTATTTTTCTCGTTGAATTTTTATTAACCGTCTTGAAAGAAAGTTTCAAATGTTTTCTATTTATGCAGCTAAATTATCGCAATTAACTTTCATCCTATTTTTATTATAACATTTCATCTGGAAACAACAATATTCAATTATATAAAAATATCTTTAAAAATTCAATGATGATTAAAATTATCTTAAAGTTTGTCATTTTAATCTGTAGACACCAGTATAATTATTTTTTTTAAATCAATTTTAAATTACAGATTGTTATTTTATTATCATATGATAATTTTTGTTATGCTATTACACATGATAATTGTAATAAGTTTCTTATCGTTAAGTCTGCATAAAACGGTTGTTATTTTTCCAATAATCTCAGTCTGAATTTGTGGTTACTTGCTTAAAAATTCTTGTTTAACTTATCGGTATATTAAATAAAAAATATTAGTAAAGAAGAAATAAAGAAATTAAATAAAGAAAAAAATCTAGAAACAAAATATTCTGTATTATAGAATGTGGGTCATGAGATTTCAACCTGAAAATTACATATGTATATATATATATATTCTGAAATTAGTCTCTTATACAACATATATGACTTTTACCACTATTTTAATTTTTCATTTTATTAGACTAAAAATTGCATTGATAGACAATTTCAAGAATTCTCTTCCAAAAATCAATAAATAATTTTTTTTTAATGCAAGAGCAAACTGCAGACATATCATTATTGAGTACAGAATATTATTATTTGAGAAAAACTTTCTATAAAAATAAGAATAATTTGTATGTATTGTTCGATTTATTAATGAGTGAGAATGAGTGCACATGAGTTGAAATATGTATTACAATACAAATTATGCATAATATTGAATTAAAATTATGAAATTTTTAATATAAAAGAAATTGAAATTATAAAATGTTATTATAAATAATACAGATGTGTTTATGTAAACTGTTCCCATTATATGTTAAATTATAGTAGTAGAAAGAATTTAAATTTTAAAAACTTATTATATGAAAAGAATTCATGAATAAATTTATGAATAAAAGATCTAAAGTAAATTTATTTTATGTTATTGGGGGATATTTAAAAGTAGATTTGATATGCTTTCAAAACATTTTACCATTATGTAATTACCAAAAATTAAGCTTTCACAGTGTCTATTATCAAAACAGGGTTATTTTAAACCTCTTGTTTGAAAGTCTATTACTCAATATTTATGCAAACAGGAACATTTAAAGAAAGATATAAAGAAGTTCCAGACACAGTTGTAAACGTTTGGCATATCAGTTGAAACTGGTAATCGAAGGTATCGGATTTAATGTTCAAAATCATGTGAAGTACTGCGAAGGTTAGGATGTTTCTATTTAAAAGCAACAATCGGTTTCGGTATTTTTGTAATCATTTCATCTTTCAAGCATCCCCTAGAGTGAATTTTCCCCTTCCCCCCTCCTTTAACCCTAACTCATGCAATCCTGATTTGTTATATGAAACGGGGCCCTTCGCCATCTTCGAATGGTGACCCCGAAGTTGCGGCAAATCATGGGTCATAAACAGAAAGGGTAAGATATGGAAAAAATTCACTTACTTTGATGTAAAGATGAGTCTCTGTAGCCCTGTTGGTTTGGAACCATGGGGCGAAGGTTCTCTAGAACGAATTCCTGTCCGATTTTTCAGAACGTCTAGGTCGCCGCCGAATTCGAAAGGATCCGAAACGGCGTCCCGGCGCATGTACCGCGAGCAGAAGAAGAGAAAAGAGGATGCTGCAAATCGAACGACCACCCCTTGATCGAACAATGACAACAAAGACGCCGCGGCACAGAAAATAAACGAAGGAACAAAAAAGACAAATAGATTGTCGGATTGTAGGTCGACCCCCCTTGAACCACCTGGGGTCCGAGATCGCTTAGAAATGGACGTTAGTTAGTGATGATCAGTAGGATCATAGATGCGTGGGTGTACGAGAGAAGCCGGGGAGCGGTCGTCATGGTAACTTCAAACCCCCCTCCAATCGATAGATGTGTGTGCGAGTAGGCAAACATGCGCTACTCGGGGCCTATTAGCTAGAGGTCTGCCGGCCTAATAGTCAAAGATAGCTAGAATAGGTTGTAAGTAAAGGTGTAGTTCTCAGTCAACAAACTACTTCTTTGCCAAGTCAGCGCCCGGCTGGTTAAATAAAACAAAATAAATAAATAAATAAGCTCTCGAGCACCTACCGTTATCCATTTTTCCGAATAGTCACGTGAGACATCTGCAAACGACGTTACTATATACGTTAATTCAATTCGACTGATTATGCAATTTGAAATTTTTCATACTAGGCAGTGTAAAAATTTTACAGAATGATATTTGACAGATTCGTTCAAGTTAGATGTCCAATTGGTCTGTTTTAAATTGTTCTTTCGTCTACCTGGAAAGTAAGCCAGATTTCTTTTTTAAAAAGGAAAGTTCCTCTTAAAAGTAATTCCTTTTAGGTCATTTAAAAAAAATGAATTTGAAGATATTCAATTTGCTCTATTAAAGAGATCTATAAAAGATAAAAATTAAAGTTGTCGAGGCTGTTACGATTTTGTTGATTGGGGACAATCGTTCGTACAAAAAAGAACTTGTTAGCGGTTAGTAATAAAAATGTTTAACACTTATTACGCTATCTGGGGACTCATAGTAAAGCTTGCAGCTAGGATTACTACCGATTCCGATCGGAATTTTTCCATGATTTATAGAGTTACAGAAGGGGGTCTGGCGTTTCCCAACACCATACTCTTACTCCGCAAAGCAATTATCCAGAGAGAGGGAATGAGAGAGAGGTTCTGTCCTCGAAGTTAGTAGAGTGCTGGGTTCGAACCCATGGCGCACCTGCCTAACCGTTCGGAGTTTTCCTTGGTTTTCTTTGAACCTTGCGCAAATACGGATTTGTTTACTTAGAGAGGCCCCTTGAACGACAATCTTCCACTTGGACTATATCCATCGTGCAGATAATCTGTAATAAATACCACCACCTTCACCCAGCCATGGGACTTTCCGCGCAACGGATTTTATGCGCACAATTAGTATGTGGATTAGAGATGAGAATAATCGAAAAAAACCGGAAATGTTGGGTGAAAAACCGGGTTTTTTTTAGGTTTTTTTTTTTTTTTTTTTTTTTTTTTTTTTTTGAAGAGTTTTTTTTTTTTTTTTTTTTTTTTTCAAATTGGAAAAATTGAAATTTCATTTAAAAATAATATATTCAAAATTTTATGATTGCTACATTCTGATACTTTTCATTACATTTACTTTTATTTTCCATGTTCCACATGAAACATTAACGTGGAATATCTGATCTTCAAGCACAAATCTGTTTAAGAAGAACCTGAGTCTTTTAAAGGACCGGGAAAAACAACAAAAAGGAAAAACAGACATTTCAGAAAAATTTTCAATCACCAAACTGAATCTTCACAAGTGTAGGGACCGGGGCAAATTTTTCAACATTTTAAAATTTTATTTTTGTATTTTTTTATTTTAATCTATTTTGGGATCGACCGGGCATCATTGTATTCCCCAGACCTTTATCGACAATCTGGCACAGTTATTTTTCAAAATCTTAAATATAGTTTTTGACAGCAAATGGTTAAGTCTGATCATATTATGCTGGAAAATGTGCCCCGTATGCGGGGCAAGTATTCCGGCCTACTAAAAATGTACAGGGGCAAATTTTCCAACTATACTTTAAATGGCAAGACACAGGAAATAAATCTTGGTTGTTAATTAATATGTACGTTTTATTGTAAATTAAAAAGGCATAATAATAATACATAAAGAATCTAATGAAATATAAAAAAATAACTACCACTTAATGATTTTACAAAAACTGTCTGTTAATAGCTTTATAAAGACAGAATTTTTTTTAAACAAAAGTCGACATCATTGCCTGCATCACAATGAACGAAAATAAAAAATGAAACATCTTCTTTGTACAGTCTTCATGAGCCAGTTCTTGAATTTCGTGCACCACACCCACTTTTGTTTTGTCTTAGATTAAAGACAACAAATGTAAATTGTTTTATTTATTATTTATATAAAAATTAATCAATGATTCCTAGAAACTAATAAAAAAAGGTTATTTTATTCATAACTTTTATGTTTAATAAACATAAAATATATTCCTTAAATAAACCCATTTTAGAAAATAGTTAAAAAAATTTTATATATTTGAATTTACCTTGGTTCTTATATTAGTAGTTTTACTTAAAGGACTAAATGATCAAACGGGTTCCTATTTGGCCGATTTTATTACACAATATATACGTTTTTATGTTTTTAATACAATAAGACAAGCTGATTTAGGACGGAAGCCGCTTTTCCAACGAGACACGTGTTGGAAAACCTGTCCCGTATACTGTTGGAAAACTTGCTCCGCCGCCAAATTTGAACTTTTACACTACCTCAACGAGTAGCGATATGAGTTATTCTCCCCGTTAAGGGTTAGTCTCCATTCACAGGTTTGGGGGCAAGCCACAAATTTCTAGGACCACTCGTGAAGAACACGACATGTATCTACGCAGTGACTAACAAAGAAGAAAATATCATGCTTAATACGACCTCAAATAATCACAGAAACACGCATTCTTAGAACGCAACACAAATACAAAGACCAAACATTATAAAAGCCATATAACCGTTTTATCCAGTTGTTAAAGCCACTTTGCATTGGCCGTAGTCAGGTCTTACGTGACAGCCTCAACAGCGACACTTCAGGTTCTTTCAAGCCTGATTCCAATTCACCTTCAAGTGCAATACGAAGCAGCTTACGGCACAGTCTCAGGTTTACGCAAAACATTAAAAATACACAACACTAATATCCATCACACGGATTACACCAAAAAAGATCAACATTTGGCACAAACACCCAGCAGAAACAGTAGAACCAACATTATGACACAATGTAAGAGACATAGTCAAATACACAGACAGTTCGAAATTGGAACCAGATCTGCTATCGTAGCATACAAAAATGAAAAAAAATCAAGACCTGGTCGATGACACTAAGAAAGTGCAACAGCGTTTCCCAAGCCGAACTACTGGCCATACTGAAAGCTTCGTATGGTGTAATGCCACATGGTGAAATGGTGTAATACCACAGGGCAAGATTACAGCATACGCTCGGACTGCATGTCAGCCATACAAGCGTTAAGCAAACCTTTTAACGTTAGTGAAATAATATATACAATACAACAAACAATAAAAATTTAAAATAATACATTTAAAATCAGCTGGGTCAAGGCTCACGGAGGCATCCAAGGAAAAGAGAATGCTGGCGAACTGACCAAACATGTAGCACTAAACCCATTTAATAAAATCCCTTATCATATAGTGAAACCAATAACAACACTAAAGAGAACCCTTAAAGAGCTAACAATTAAGCAGTTTGAGTGTGACTACGGGGGCACAGGCAGCCTGACACACAAGTAAGTCCCTAGAATTGATACGCACAGATTAGTAAGCAAACTACTTTCTCAAATCTACATAGGCGACAGCGCCTTCTCAGCATACACTCAGATTTGCACTGGTGGAAACGTCAGAATGCGAGTGCGGGCTGGTGGGAACTTCCAAACATTACCTTACAGCCGGGCCGTTCACAGAAGCACTCTATCTGGTTGACATAACACCAAGAAATAAGAAACTTTGGCACAATCAGCTATCTCAAAACAAACACCTGCAAGCAAAAGACAAAGCAGTGATCAAATGGCTAATAGATAACATAGACCTAATTTCACACTAACTTGAGTTCGAATCTAAACAAGCACTTCCCTCCACCCACACAACATCATTATCCACAGCAGCAATAGGAATCCATCGCAGTGCATAGCGAAAAATTAAAAAGTAATAAATAGAATCTTCTACTACTGCACACACCCACACACACAAATAAAAGCATTAACAGAACATTACTTTTTCTGAAGCAAATATATATATACATATATTAAGAGCACAGATGCACAAAAATGTTAAATAACAAAAAAATCCAGCAACTAGGTGCATCATAATAATCAATCTAATTGCGCTACAGCAGATTGGTCGTCTTTTAGAGATGAACTGATGCTCCACGAGCCCATTCACGAATTATGTAATAACCTAGTACAAACGAAGTGATAACAGACATTATAACAAGTTGAACTAATAGCCCTAGAGATTAGAATCAAAAGAATAAAAAAACAGAGTCAAAAAATGAAAATGCTACCTAATGCGAGTGCGGGCTGGTGGAAACTTCCAAACATTATCTTACAGCCTGGCCACTCACAGAAGCAGCAATAGGAATCCATCGCAGTGCATAGCGAAAAATTAAAAAGCAAGCTCAGGCATCTTTGAAAAGAAAAGACGAACTGAAGGCCAAACAACAGGCTCCACCCTACAGCGCACCAAGAAAACAACAACCGACGAGTACTATGCAAGACATCTGATGAAAATTCTAACTACATCCGACTGTGACAACAACAACCAAGATATGTGACACTAGTTACCAAGGTTTGCGAAAATAATATGCAAGACATCTCATGAAAATGTTAACTAGGACAGATTGTGATCACGGAAGAAAACACAGCTACCAAGAGACATGACAACTACCACCATGATTTGTGATTAACCATGCAAGAGAACCCGCTACCAAGAAAAGTGAAGGGGAAGTTTTAGTGAGAACAGACTAGAAAACGTGACCAAAAACCAAACTTGAATGACGAACTTAACGCAAATATCAAATGCTGACATCAAGGCAAATCAACTATGACATTTAAAAAAAAGTTGAGTATTATATATATATATATGTGTATTTATATTGACCCGATACAAAGATGTTAACTTATCATAGTCTATATTAGCAATCATAGTTTATATTACCATTAGGTAATGTTGATAAATGCACACCTTTCACGTATTTCAGTGCGAATGCAGACCAGATGTATTGGCGGCTCGTATGAGTGTTTGTGCAAGCATGAGATCCTCCCTCTTTTTTTACTCCTTCCTTTTTTCGACAACGTACAGACAAATCCAAACAACATAATTAATAGCAATCTAAAACCGGCCAAAGCAGTAACAACAGTGATAAAATTAGTAGCGATGCAGCCTGACGGCCAAGATGCTAGTCAGGTAGATCTCCGCCAAGAGGCGATCAGACAAATTTCGCCCCACGGCCAGGTATAAAATACGTTAAGCTAGGCATATTGCCGGGCAGGTAGGTGCCCGGTCAGCGGTATAATAGTAATAACATAAAGAGATGGAATTAAATTTCAACGACTATATTTGTTAATGAAGCAATACATTCTTATAAACAACAAAAAAAGGAATGAGTTTTGCCTGTCAATAAATTACATTGATTATGGAAAATATTTTTTAAATGGAACATCTTGTATTTTGTCTTAGAACATTTTCAAATTTCACCATGGTTTAAACATTTTTTTTTTTAATTGCAGGTTAAATGGACAGGTACACATACGAAGACATCATTATCGGATCACAACAAAATTTACATGGGACTACAAAAGGAGCGTATGAAAGAAATAAATAAATCCGTACGTTTATGCATGAGCATTCTTCGTACTTGGTGAAACGAATCAGATACAGCCATGGATGTGGTGGCTAGATATATATGCAGTAAAACATGTGTGCGCTGCACAATGACGTACCTCGCAGCACCTAAATTCCGGAATTGGACATAGCATCCCGGAAACTGTAGAAGATATGACAAAAATTTCAATGATAAATTTGTAGAGCATCATCGATTTAGCAAGAAAATGCATAATGTGCACGCGGATACGATAGATAGTTGCAGACGAAAATAGTCGAAGTTTGTGTGAGACATTTTGATTGAGGAAAAGAAAAAATAATGACAAACAATAAATTCATTTTGTAGTTTTAAACGCTGACATTTGCAGATAAAAACGCAAAATCTCTAAAAATAAATTCGATTTGAAATACAAAAGTAACAGAAGATTTCGTGTTTGTTGTTTTTGCAAGTACTTCTTTACAGTTTTTGCTTCATATTTGCGTACGGTTGCATTCTGGTTTAATAAAATCGCATTTGCATAAATTAAAAATATATATTTCATCTTCTGAGAAAAATTTGCGGTTTTCGCAAACAAAGCGTCTCTCATAAGTTTGATATATATTGTCTGTCCAGGCACCTCTTTATCGTATTCATTTGCACTATATGTCATTGCTTACTAAATCGATGATTTTCTACAATTTTGTCATTGAACTTTTGGCGGTATCTCCTATAGTTTTTTAGAGACGATCTCTAACACCCGAATTTACCTATAGGGTGGTGTGGTACTTCGAAGTGTAGCGTATCTCCGTTTTACTAAACATAGACACCTTATTCTTGGCTGTAATTAACTCGGTTCAGCAATTATTTGAGGCGAAACAGACTGAAAGAATCAAGTTCGGTATACATTTAAATTGATTAATTGATAGTTTGACTGATGATAAAGGGTATGTTTGAATGGAGAATATTTTTCCTTGAATAATCTGTGTACGGAAAAAAGGAAGTATGTAGAGATAAGAAAGACGAGTCGGAAATTGTACGTCAAACGTGGCAAATGAGACGCGTTCGTACTAAAACTAGTTTTATAAATATTTTTTTCACCGCATATTGTACTGAATGTATATTTTAGTGCACTTCATAAGTTCATATTAATTTCATTCTTTTCGAAAGGGTGTAACAGCATTAAAATGCACTTGAAATATTTTTTTTCCCATTGGCCGTAATGTAACGGAAAACTTTTGACTGCCCCTGTAATTAAACTATCCATCCGATTTTCATAAAATTTGAAATGTCTCGGCAAAATTTTGCACATTTAAAATTTCACACCATTCGGTTGGGTAGTTTTTGCTCTGTTATATACGGACGGACGGGCAGACAGACAGACGGACCGAATGACGATTATAGGTGCTACGTATTTATATAATTACGAACGCACCTAAAAATAGAAAAAATGGACCTCACAAATTATTTGAACATATTTCAATTTGATTTTTAAAATAGTAATATTGGGCTCTACTTTAATGGAATCTTTACCATTTTCTATGATAATTTTGTTTTAATCTGGTAAAATGTTATGAATTTTTTAAATAAAATTAAAAATTTGAACTAAAAAAAGCATACTGGGAAGAAAAAAACCTGTGCATTTGAGTATAATATCGAATTTTAAATGTAAAATATAACCTAAAATTAATCAGTTGTTTAAAAGAAGAAAAACAGATTTTCCACAAATTTGAAATTATTTTCTATCTAAAAAAATAAATGAAGTGTTTTATTTTTTAAGTGTTGACGTAGTTGTGGGTTGTTGCACATTTTTATCATTCGTAATAAACTTTTTATCAAATCAACTAACATTGAAAAAAAAAAAAATACAGTCTTATTGGGAGATTTTATTTATATGTCTGAATGGGCTAAGTTAGCAAATGCCTCTTCTTTCTGCTTTTTGTTTTAAAAAGATGCAATTAAAAGAGTTTTTTCTCGCTTGTGCATCTTTTTATACTTCAGGGTAAAAAATAAAATAAAAATTAGCCCGTGAATTCCACACTAGGCTGAATTCGAAACGACCAAAACTTCAAATCGTCCTCGTTTTTTGAAAACGTGCTTTTATTAATTTGCCTTTTTGACAAGCAAAATGAAATGCTTCATAAAGATAAATACCTCAATTCGATTCCTCATTAATTTTCGTATATTAATAATGGGTTATATTTCATTATCACTGCATTGCCAACAAATTTATACAAAGTTGGAGTTACTGAATTCGAAGTTGCACTAGTCTAGAGTGCGCGGGTGCTGAACCAGAGTGCGGAGTCTACGAGTTAAAATGATTATCTGAATGAAAAAAAAATGTTCAAAATAAAAATAATAAATAATAATAATAATAATGATTGCATCATGAAGAATTTAAAGGGAAATTTAAGTTAATTTGGTGCAGAAAAATACTTTAGAAGCAATCTTTATGGTACGTTTTCTTTCTACCGTGTGTCTTAAAACGGACTGGCTATTTTTAAAATTCAATAACTTTCAAATGGTGGCAGCTATTAAAAAAGTTCTTGGAAGTGAGTTATGTAAGATGTCGAGTTTTTTTTCTGCGATTTCCGATTTTTGTTCCGATTAACTACGACATATGGCGCTTCAAACAATAGGCGCTCAATGGAGGCCAAATCCGAAATCACCCAGCATTGATCAGAGAAAGGTGGTTAGATAAATGGAGTGGCCTCTAAGAACAAGATTGTATTGACGAATGAGACCCACTGCATAAATTTAACCTCCTTTGCAACAATGCTGGGTGATTTCGGTTTTGTCCTCCATTGAATGCCTATTGCTTGCAGCGCTATCTATCATTTCTATTTGGAATTAAAACCGGGAATCGCAGTAACAATAAAAACTCCTGACATCTTAAATAAAACTCCTCCAGGATTTTTTTTAATAGCTGTCACCTTTTGGAAGTTATTGAATTTTAAAAACAGTCAGTCCATTTTGGGACACCTGGTATATGGAACAACTGCTAATAAAATATAATTAAAAATTAACAAAACCTCTAATAATATATTTTTAAGATGTCCCATTACATCCGAACAGCCATTTTCGGGCAAATATCAGAATATTTTATTGTTGAATTTGAAAGACTGTATAATTAGCTATACAAAACAGTTTTTGTTATCTGCTTACGATCATAGGAAGTATAATTATGGCTGTTTTTGTTTCAGCTCTCAAGCTTGAGATGTGTATTTAAGTAACTGGAAATTAAAAACTTCGAATATTAAGATTAAAGAAGCTACAACATAAAACTCTGCATAGTTGTAAAACTTGAAGTGAACATTTTTAATAAATTTTCAGAAAAAATATAATTCGTTTTCTGATAAACATGATTTTTATGAACAATCAGTTATGAAAAACACTCTATTGCCAAAAATTGTTATGATATCTATATTATAAATCAAAACATGTCAGTGAGTAAAGCTGATTTCATATCGACTGTGACAATGACCTAACCAATAAAATTTGCTTTTTTGATAATTTATTAACTTCTAACATAGCACAATTTCAATTTTTACACCGTCAAATAGAAAATAAAAATGTACTTTCAAATGCAATTTATTTGAAAACTGTATCTTAATTTACGGATTTTTTATGGCTTTAAAAATAATGTTCATGTGTATTTTTTTTATTTATTTATTTTTTTTTGTCCAACTCTATTACGTATTTTTGCTCCTGCAACCCCTAGGAGGTAGTGATAACAACATAAAGTATAACCTATGCTGGAGCAGGGACTGTCACTATCAATTTGCAACCATTACCTTTGAAATTGATTTGATAATTCCTGAGATTGAGAAAAAAATCGCAATTTAGAACATTTTTGCCCATTTTTACCCCTTTAAAATTTCGAATTTTTTAGGAAATGTTCTTAGAAATCTTTTATAGCTTATAAGTAACTACAATGCCTAATTTCAAGATGCTAGCCCCTGTAGTATCACAAAAATCGTGCTTTAGGACGTTTTTTGCTCCTGCAACGCCAAGGTGGCAGTGACATCGGCATAAAATGAAGCCTATCTTAGAGCAAGGGCTGTCACCATGAATTTCCAACCATTACTTTTGAAATCGGTTTGATACTTTCTGACATTGCGTAGAAATTGCCATTTAAAACGTTTTTTAGAACGCTTTTCGTGCATTATCACCCCTTTTAAATTTCGATTTTTTTAAGAAATGTTCTTAGAGATCATTTATATCTAATAAGTAACTACCATGCCAACTTTTATATTTCTAAGACCTTCAGTAAAACAAAAATCGCATTTTTAGAACGTTGTTTGCTCCTGCACCATCATTTTGATACCATTATTTTTCAAATCGGTTTGATATTACCTGAGATTGCGTACAAATCGCCATTTAGAACTTTTTTAGAATTTTCACCCCTTTTAAATTTCGATTTTTTTTTTTAAGAAATGTTCTTACAGATCATTTATATCTTGTACAGTGATGGAACAGTGGCGCAGCTGTTGGGCGATTGTCACCACTAAATTTTTATAGTATTCTTCGCCTTGAATAAATCTCTCAAATTCTATCCTGAAATAAGACGAAGCATACAACTAAAATTTAGTGGCGTCAATCTATTCTCCGGTGCTACACTGTTCCATCACTGCTTGTAAGAAGCTACCATGCCAAATTTTCTGCTTCTAGGCCCTTTAGTAACACAAAAATCGAATTACCACTATTTTGATAACATTACTCTTGAAATCGGTTCGGTAGTTCCAGAGATTACCTCAAACAAAGAAACAAACAAACTTTACTTCTTTATAATATTAGTATAGATATAGATTTATATCGATAAACTACATGCATGCAAAAATTTAGTTCAGTTAGGAAATACATACCACAGTTGACTATTCCCCTTCTTCAATTTCCGCTAATAAAGAGAATGATACGTGTGAATTCTTATGTGCAGCCCTACATATGAGGTATAGAATTTATGCACAACGAGTGACGTTAAAAAAATTAGCTCAATTTAAAAGCGCATACCGAAATTGAAAGTGCACGTGTAGCAATTATTGCTCAAAGACAAGTACTGTAACCGATTGCTTTTGTGTGTTTCTGTGAATGGACGATAAATGCTACGAATGCCCTATTCTAGTATAATAATCATCTTGCAGTGAAATTCAGTGATTTTTATCAATTTCAATACATTTGAAATAGCGTAACGTCATTAACCCTTTGAGGGGCGCCGTTTGCCGTCTGCAAACGGTTAGTTTTAATGCCTAAATTATCAATTGGCACCAGTAATTTTTTAGTACAATTTCGGTCTTATAATATATGTGAAAAAAAAAACTTTTCATTATTTCCAAATAAATTTGTTCGTTAATTGCGGTGTGAGTTAATTAATTGAACATAAATGCCTTGCCCCTGAAAGGGTTAAAAGACACTGCAAATTATTTTCCCTCATTGACTATAATGTAAAGGAATTCTGTTGAATGCCCCTAGAAATCAACTATTAATGCTACACACTTCATATTCAATACGGAATATACCATGGTAATCATCATTAACACATACCAATTGCATCGAAATACGAGTACATTAACGCGAGTTAGAGCGTGGACAGACAAACCGAATTCATAAACACTTTTCAACTAGGTTAGATATTTCCTATTTTAAATGTTATCATTAAACATTCGGTCATTTTTTTTTAATCTGATTTCTGAGTGAAGTGTATTTATTTTGTGAAAATTCATACTCAAAGACATTTTTAGATACAAAATTATGTTGTTCAAATGCTGCTTTTTCCGCCATTGTAGCCGCTGCATCCTGTATTCTTTCTCTATTCTTTAACTTTTGAAGGTTTGTGTTTGTGTTTTTTTTTTTGACGGCCAATTATCTACACGAGGGATATAGGCCCGGGGGGAGTGCCCTCCGTGGGGGTCTTTCTAAGGGAACCTAATCCGTATTAACGCATGGAAGATCCACGGCTCGAAGAAAACCACGAAAACTCCGAACGATTAGGCCGACGGGCGCGATTGGGATCGAACCCAGCACTTCCCGTCTACCAGCTTCGAGAGCAGAACCTCTCGGCCACTGGTGGGGCCTTAACTTTTGAAGGAAATCTTCAATTTGTGTATCTTCCTCTCGTTTTTTTTCTAGTTCTAGCTCTACTTCTTTTATTTATTTATTTTTTGAGAGCAGTGATTTTTTATTTTGTTTTTTCTTAATTCCTATATTAATTTTTATAGGAACCAAAAAGGAAAGTTTTGTCTATGCTTCTCCTTACTAATATTTCCTTATTTTAAATTTCAACAAAACCGTTTTTTTTTTGTTTGTTTGTTTTCTTTTTGTAAAAATAGAAGTGATGTACATTTCTTAACGGGATCTTCAGAAATTTATTTTGTTTAATAAATTAAAGCGATATATTTTTAAAAACTGCTTTTTTTTAATCATTTTTATACTTTTTAAAATTACATCTTTATTTGAATGTAATTGTCTAAATTTAGACAATTATAAATGGTAGGATAATGTTAACTTGGCATTTTTGTATAAAATTTTGACTCGAGCCTGATTTTATTGATCTTTGCTTGAGCTGAAAATTTCGGCTCATGCAGAAATGCGCGTAAGTGAGTGACATCTTTTTTTATTATTAAAAATATTAAAAGCCTATTTCATCCACCGATTCTATGGCAAACTGTTTAAGGAAAAAAATATTTTTAAACTAAAAATAACACAGTTAATTTTTGCTTATTTAAGAACCAGTAAAAATTCTTTCTAAATTTTCACGAAAACACTTTGAAAACATAGTTGTTAACTTCACGATTTTAATTTTACTACTAACATTTAATAGAAATATTTACTTCTTTTATTCGCACATTTCTGTGATTTAAGCGAAATTTAAGCGAAATTCTGAGCAAAATTTACAATTAAATTTTAATGATTAAAAAAAAGCGCAAAAGTTAGCAGCTATGTATTAGTCTTTAAAAAATACACATTTAACCCTTGCAGGAGGAAATAATTTTGTTTTTGTATGCTGAATTCACACCAAACTTTAAAAAAAAAAAAAAAAATATTTAAATAAGCAAATGTACTTTTACAACTTTTTTTTCAACGAAAGTTATAAAAGTAAAATTTCATTCAAATTCAGATATAAATTTTCATTAAATTAAATTCTGTAAATAAATCTGAGGTCTCCACTATAAATAAACAATCAAGTAAATTCCAACATTAAATCCTAGTACAGATCATCAGATCATTAAGAAATCATTAAATTTTACGGTCGGTTAAGAATTTTTCAGAAAACGTATTTGGTATAATTTTTCATTATTTTTCATTATTATGCTTTGCAATGATTTCCACTCTTACGCAGACTAATAAATAGCATGGTAGGATCAAAAGTTTAAAAGAACCGTGCACCACGAAAAATTGATATTTTTGGCGCTCATTGCACTAATTTCGCGGTACGAGTCTTGGAGATCGGAATTCAAAGTCTGCACGGGCCGAAATGTCTAGGCCCGACCAGAACGAAAGTTATCTTGATCTGGTCCAGACCGGTGTAAAAACTAACAGTTCGCCCGGTCTTGATCCGGCCCGTTTATATTTTCGCAGCTCACGGCCCGGTACAGACTGTGCAAAATTCAATGAAATTAGGCAAAACCGACTCGGCCCTATTCATTCCGATAACCAAAAATTCAGATTTTCTTTAATATACAATTAAGATTCCTTTAAAGAATACTGCATATATATTTCTAAATTCTTAATTTTTTAAACTTAATTTTTTATCGATCGGTCTTCTGGCCCGTCGAATATTTTGTCGGCCCGACACGGCCTATTAAAAAAATTGCCTTTATTCAGCCGACCCGGCCGGTTCGAAAGTTTATCCTCATTTTACCGGCCCAGGCCGGGTACGGACCTCGTCCTGGGCCAAGGCTCGGCCCGTACAAGCCTCTACCCTGAATATCCTACCACCTGGTAACTCTAATCCCAAATGAGAAAAACGGCAGACATCAAACTTTCTTACTTTTCCCATCGCTAGCCGGCCCCACCAGTGGCTGAGAGGTTCTGCTCTCGAAACTGGTAGACGGGAAGTGCTGGGTTCGATCCCAATCGCGCCCGTCGGCCTAATCGTTCGGAGTTTTCGTGGTTTTCTTCGAACTGTGGATTTCCATGCGTTAATGCGGATTAGGTTCCCTTAGAAAGACCTCCACGGAAGGCACTCCCCCTAGGGCCTATATCCCTCGTGTAGATAATTGGCCGTCAACAATGAACCCAATGAACCCAACCCATCGCTAGCCGTGTTATGAAGGTAAAACAGGTTTTACAGGCACAGCAGATTCGCCGTTCAATTCGAAGCATGTAACCGAAAAATATTTAAAACGTTATAAATTGGAATAGAGTTTTCAAACAAATTTTATTTGTAGGTACACTTTTTATTATATTTTATAGTGTAAAAATTGAAACTATACGATATTTAGGAGGGAATATAATTGCAATAAAAGCGGAAGTTGTTGCCACAATTGTTATTCAATAAGAGCCATGTTCAGGCTGTACAGAATCGATATAATTAAATTAAATTATTATTATTACTTGTGAAAGAGTAGCTTATGATCTTCGTTTGTTGAAAATGCATCGTCACAAAAATTTACAGGACACTTGGATTATAAAAGATTTATCAATGTAAATGTATATCTAATAAAAAATAATTGAATCAGAATACTTTTTTAACTCTAAAATTTTCGAACCCCGCCCTTTAACCACCTATGGGGGGGGAGGGGGGGTAATTTTTAAATCGCAGAAATACGTATTAAATTATATTTTTTAGTAGATTTATTTTCTGGAATTTCACGCTCCTACATAAAGCGGATTCTGGGATATGCCAAATGTTCTAAAATTTTCGACTCCCGCCCTTTATTTCCCTTAGGTGGGGAATTATTTTAATCGCAGTAAAACGTGTTTAATTATTTTTTTAGTAGATTTATTTTCTGGAATTTCACGCTTCTATCTAAAATGGCTGCTGAGATATGCCAAATGTTCTAAAATTTTCGACACCCACTTTAACCCCCCTATGTTGGGAAATCTAAAATCGCTGAAATACGTGTTTAATTTTTTAGTAGATGTTTTTCTGGAATTTCACGCTCACGGCTACTGAGTGAGGTATGCCAAATGTTCTAAAATATTCAATGCCCCCTTTAACCCACTTAAATGGGGAATTTCTAAAATCGCTGAAATACGTGTTTAATTATCTTTTAGTAAATTTATTTTCTGGAATTTCATGCTCCTAACTAAAACGTTTTCTGAAATATACAAAATGTTCTAAAATTTTCGACTCCTGCCCTTTAACCCTTAGATGGGGAATTTTTTAAATCGTAGAAATACGTGTTTTATTATTTTTTTAGTAGATTTATTTTCTGGAATTTCACGCTTCTACCTAAAATGGTTGCCGAGATGTGGCAACATGTTCTAAAATTTTTGACCCCCCCCCCTTTAACCCCCTTATTTTTAGAATTTTCAAAAATCCTTCCTTAGTCCGCGCCTATGTCATAAGAAGTATCCCCCCCCCCTCCCAATTCCCATGCTTCTAATTCAGTAGTTTGGGCTGTGCGTTGATTATGATTCAGCCAGGACAAACTCTTATACATGTATAGATAGACTAGCTGACCAGCCCGACTTTGCCAGGGCCCGTGATAATATTCTTAAATAAACCTTAAATTTGTATGATTTTATATCTTTAACTCGATTTTGTCTGAAATACATACCCGCTCACTGTGTAAAAATGGGGGAGAAGCTGCTAATTGTTGAGATTTATTACGTAAATTTTTTTCATCGTTTTCGGAAAATTGTATGAGGTAGTAATGAACAAATAAAAATTTTAAAAGGCCCTCTCGTAATGAAAAATGAGCTTAAAAGAGTGCGGGAGCGGCTGCTTAGTAATATACAGGCCAAAAGCTTTCAAATGATATATCGTACGAAAAAATCTATTTCAATGTCCCCTAACTGTCTGGGGTCAAAATAGACCTCACCAATTGAAGGTCTGTGAGGAGTTTCACCTTCGATCAAGCCTTCAGATGAGGTCGAATTTCGCTGTAGCTTAATTAGGAGCTGAGTTAGAAAATAGAATCTCTGGGGGGGGGGGGGGGATTGGGGTGAGGTGGGGAAAAAAGTTTCATAATATGAAAGAGTGGTCCGAGGATTTTTCCGATGATATATCACATGAGGGTTTCTGAAAAAGTTTGAAAATTGCCGAGATATGGCCAAATATTCTAAAATTTTAACCTCCAATTTAACTCCTTAGGGGGGATTTCTGAAATCGCTGAAACATATGTTCAGTTATTTTTTCAGTAGATTTATTTTCTGTAATTTTACGCTCCTACCTCAAACGGCTGCTGAGATATGGCTATATAATACTTTTAAAATTTCGACCCCCCCCCCTTTTAAGGCCCTTAGGGGGGAGGGATTTTCAAAAGTCCTTCTTAATGCTCACTTATTCCATAAGAAGTATGTTTCCCCCAATTTTCCTACTTGGAGGTTCAGTAGTTTGGGCTGGGCGATGATGAATCAGTGAGCGGGAGATTGCCTTTTACATATGGAGATAGGAACATTATATGGAGAATATGAGCTTATCCCGTGCAATATACGAAGAATATGGGACATTTTCCATATTCTTTAACTTCTATAGTCGTCTTATAAAGCTTTTATAAGTTGTTATTTTCCTTAAAGTATTTAACCTTCTTATATTTCAGTAAAACACGGATAACGTGATTATTTAGATTTAATAGCAATTAATTCATAACTCTGTTACTAGGAATATTATGTACTTAGCTTTAAGGAAAGTCACCACTTTCAAATTTTCAAAGAATCAATTTTCTCATTCTTTAACAATGTTTTATTAACAAAGGTTTTAACATTTAACATTTTTTTTTAACAAACGTTTATAAAAGGCAATAATTATATGTAAATTAAAACCAGAGAAACATTAAAAAAAAAAAATCATTCAAACACTGTTAAAAAAAACTACCCAAATTATTATAACATGGGGCCATCTTTTTTTAAGTTCAATTATAAAACTAGTCGGATATGGCAATCCCAAAACTTTCTTCTATCTCATGCATTTTAATACTTCCTGAAAAATGCCACATAGCAGCGCCACCGGTTAGGTGATTTATATCAAAGTCTAGTCAGCAGCAACTTATGTCAACTTCTAATTGAATCTGAAGTTTGATGAAAATTGATACATTAGTTCTAGCTATTTCCAGATACAGCTATTGCAGAAATCGTGAAAAATGCAGCATAACAGCGTCCCCTGTTGTGCGATTTACACCAAAAACAAAACAGCACTAATTTGTATCAGGGACTTAAATGAATTTTAAGTTTGATGAAAATTCGTACATTAGTTCTTGAGATAGAGTTATTGCGACAATCATGGAAAATGTAGCATAGCAGCACCACCTGTTGGGCAATTTACACCAAAAAGTAAGCAGCACCAAATTATATTAAGGGCTAACTGAATCTTAAGTTTTATGAAATTCCGTTCATTAGTTCTTGAAATAGAGTGCTTACAGAATTTGTGTCACACACAGACAAACTCACAGACAGACATTTTGTAAAAACATGTTTTTTGAGATCACTGACCCCTAAAACGTGTAAATCCGTCACAAATTTGAAAATTTTCACGAATCCAACACTTTCTTCTTATAAAGATAGAAGAAAGTAAAAATGCATGATATACTAAAACGCATGGTATACTAAAATTAAGCCATTAACTATATTGCTTAAATAAACCCTTATTAATAAAGATAAAAATAATCTCGTATTAATCAATTTTACATATTACAGTTTTCAAGAGAAAACGTTTAATAAATTTTATGTATAATTGGCCAAAAAAAGAGACTACCTATACATCTTAATCACCAAACTATTACAAGAAAAAAAAATCCCTGCCGGCCCGGCCTACAGGCGGAGGTAGATTTCGAAGTTAAGTATACTAATTTCACCAACAAAAACTAAATCATAATTAGAGATAAATCCACTTTAACAATTTTATCTGGCCGCTTTTGACGAGTTTTTATTTCATTTTATATAATAGCTGGTTTTATCAAATCATGTTAAGGCGGTGTTCAAAAAAATACTTTTCCATGCTCAGCAACTCGAAATTTTCTGGCACATTTTCATATTTATTTTTAGTAGAAAAAATATGAATTGTGCTGACGTGATTTTTGTAGAGATTTATAAGCGCCCTGTGTTTTTATTTTTCGTTCAATTAATTAAAACTTGATTAATAAACTATTATTTTCTCAGTAGGACAATATTTTTCGTTTCTAACACAATCGCTTCGGAAAATTCTGTTCAAAATGTCCCCTTTGACATCATTTTTTGAAATATATTCTGCCTCTATCAAAAAATCGATCATTACGATACATTAGATAGTTTCTGAATAAGAGAATCTACTAATTGGATGCGTTTGAGAGCAAAAATGAATTTAAAAATGAGTAAGAAAATAAGCAGTTTGAATTTGGATACACCCTTAATAAGATGATTTTTTTCTTCAACCGCTATGTATTTTTAATTTGTTTTCGCTGTCAGAATTGGTCCTATCAAAAACTTGTCTATATAAATGTTGTAGACAATATTAAGAAGATATATGATAAATTCGTGGGGATTTTATATCTTGTGAATTGACGGAGTTATGGATTTTTTTCTTCTTCAGAAAAAAGAAACACATACTAGCGAAGGTGTAGGAAGGCTATAGGCTCGTTCATGCACGGATGTTAGGATCAGAATAACACATTCACACACAAAACTCGACGATCCATTTGATTCTAGACTACCTTCATAAGAGAGTAAACTAGGCACTTATGCTACACCTCAACTTCTTAAAACAATAACATGAGGCAATAGGCTAAGCTCGCAGGTTTAAAATAAATTTATTATCACAAAATTATCAAGCCTTATTGGAAACTTCTAAAATAAATAAATAAATATATGTATAAGATTGAAATTATGGAGATAGAAAGAAAGAAATTAGCGGCAGTAGAAATGGATGCCCTAAGAAGATCTTGCAGGGTATCAAGAATAGAAAGAATAAGAAATGAAATAATAAAGGAAATGATGAAAAAAAAAGAGAACCATATTAGATAACATTAAAAAAAAGCAATTAATCTGGTATGATCATGTTAAAAGAATGAATGATGAAAGACACCCAAAATCACATTCAATTATAAAACAAATAAAAAAAGAAAACGGTGAAGACCACGGAAGAACTGAGTGGATGATATTGCAAAGGCAATGGAGGATAGAGGTCTGGAGGACGAATGGACCCTTGACCGAAAAAAATGGAAAAGGACTGTTATAGATTCTTCGGATGACGGCATCTGACGCCAAAAACCGAGTTTATATATATATATAAGATAGAAATAAAAACACAACGAAAAGAGGAAATCAAAATTATTTAATGAGAAATAATTTTAAATTTTCTTATCTTAGCAAACTTTCGAAAAATATTAAATTCGTGTTTAATCAGTCAAATAAATATGGAATAAATTTAGGATTCAAATTAGTGAATGAAAATAAATAAAAATTAAAGCTATGCCAATAGCAACAAATGCTTAATTTAAAAAATGTTATTGTTTTTCTTGGACTTTTTTCCCTTTACTCCTGTAATTTTTTATTTAGATTATTTTCCAAAGAAAATTTAATACAATAAATTAGTGTAAAATTTATTTAGAAATTAATTTATACAAATTCGTACTTAATCAACTTTTTGTTAACCTGTTTGTTTACAATTAAAAAGGAAATTTTTATCTACATATTTCTTTTCATCATTAGCATTAATATTAATCCCTCTTTTTTTATATCAGAGAAACAATTTTTACAATGAACTGCTGCTTTTTTTTCCTCCTAATCCATCAATGAAGGGTTTACATAAACTGTTCTCTTTAATATCGTTTTTTACTCTTTCTTTAGCCTTTAGTTTTACTTTTAATTAGAAATTAAAGAATAAAGAATAATTCAAGCGTTATATAAGATTATTTTATGATTGATTAAGAAACGAATAAATAAAATTATTAAAGGTATTGTTAAAAATATTTTAACTACAAGTTAGATGGTCAATCATAACACCAGTAAAAAGTGCAAATAGGGTAATTCTTCTAACATCTTGGTTTTGTATTTAAAAAATTGCATACTTGAAAATTATTTTTTTAAATAATGATAAACTAGTAATTTAAATAACATTTTTCAAAGAAAAACTTTATTTTAATGTATATTTTGTATTCTATTTGGAGAAGTAAAATAAAATTTTGCTATATTTAGAAGCAAAGATAAGTGCGATCAAAGCGAAGGTTCTGTGCATGTCGCGACATTTGTGCATTTTTGTCTATGTCCATGTAAAGAGAGTTAATATGCAGCCGGTCCCCAACCTAGATATAATATGAGAGGTTTTCACTTATTTTAACTATTACAAGCGGCAATGACCGAGGTATGCTCGGTCAAAATTAACTTTGTGTTCAACTCGATATAATATTCTCACTCTATCATTCTCTCTATGTTATTGCTATATAAAGCATGGTATTTTATAACAGTATTATTTACAAAAACAGTCAATATGAAAACTATGAAGTACATGCTTCTAAATTTTACATTATTTACACATTTACTATGAAAATTATCTAAATTACATTTTTAGCTCAACTCTGATTGGTTTAACCATGTATGCCGAGTCCTATTAAGAATTTCTGAAAAATTCCTTCACATCCTGAAAGCCTATTTTTCGCCACATTTGTAGCCATTCTTTCATTTGGCGCCAAATATGTGTTTTTGTATTCGTAATCTTGAAAGTCGATTTTTCAGCCAAACGTTACCAATATTTCGCCAACTTCGCAGTTTCATGACCCTGGGTCCGTAGTGATCCAAAATGACCCACTAATCAAATCTGCTCGAGCGTGTGATTTAGCTCAACGGTCTGATAATAAAAAACGGCAGAATACAAAATTTAGTCAAAATCGTTAAGCCGTGACCCAGCCGAGTGGTCTTCTCAAGGCCGAAAACGGTAGAATACAAAAGTCAGTCAAAATCATTAGAGCCGTTTTTTAGATAAAATTAGCTAGACTCCTAGTGACCCAAAAATGACCCACTAATTGAAATTTCTCGAGCATGTGACCTATCCCAATGATCTTCTCGTGCCCGGAAATAGTATAATACAAAATTTTGTCAAAATCGTTTGAGACTTTTTAGTGACTATTAACTTGACTCTGACCCATAGTGACACAAAATGACACAAAAATAGAATTTTTTGGAACATTCGATCTAACACAGTGGTCTTTTCGAGCCCGAAAACAATAGAATCCAAACTTTAATCAAAATCGTTAAACCATTTTCTAGATAAAATTAGCTTGGCCCATTGTGACCCAAAATGACACACTGATCGAATATTCTTGAACATGCGACATAGCCCAATGCTCTTCTTGAGCCCGAAAACGATAGAATACCAAATTTAGTCAAAATCGTTCGAGCCGTTTTTTAGATAAAATTAGCTTGATCCGCAGTGACCCCAAAATGACCCACTAACATAATTTTATCGAACATGTGGCCCAGCCCAGTGGTCTTCTCAAGACCGAAAACGATCTAATGCAAAATTCAGTCAAAATCGTTTGAGCCGTTTTTTAGATAAAATTAGCTTGACCCAAAATGACCCATTAATCGATATTTCTCGAGCATGTGATCTCTAGAGGTCTGCACGGGCCCGGGCTTGGCCCGAGGCCCGTACCCGGCCCGCGGGCCGAGTCTGGCACGCGGAATGAAGGCGAATTTTCAAACGGGCCGGGCCGGCAGAATTAGGACAATTTTTTCAACGGGCCGGGCCGGGCCGGCAAAAAAATTAATCGGGCCTATCGGCCCGATATAAGAATTTAAGCGAAGCAGATAAAATACGAGCCATTTTCAATGAATATGATTTTCTCGGGAAGTATAAATGTGCGTCACGAGCCGATGCGAGTTTAACAACATCAATACAGAAATGTAACATGTCCATCGTAGAGATCGGCATTGTACAGTTACAAGATGTCTGATTCCGAGTTTAATTTTTTTTTCAGCAGACTCATGCCGGGACGAAACTGGTCTTAATCGATCTCAGGATGTGTAGAACAGTCATTGTGTTTTGTAGTATTAATAGTGATAATGAACCTCTCTTAACAGTATCTTTGGAAATATACCTTAAGGTGGTTCTCATATTCACTGCTCAACAATGCGAAGCTTTCAGACACATTTTCTGACAAAATTTTTAACTATAAAGTCATAAAATTGACAGGCCTGCTTATTGAAGGCATTTGGAAACGAATAGCTTTTTCCATATTTGATAAATTACTTACAGAGATAACAGAGATTCCTGTAACGTGACTGTACGTTTTTCTCCTTTCCTGTGCTATCGCATCCGGAAATTCGATTCAAAACGCTAACTTTGACAGTATTTTCAGAAAGATATATTGCTTTTATCTATGAAAAAAAACGACATTGACATAACTTCTGAATAAGAGTACCTGCTAATCTTACGTGTTTCCGAAAAGAAAAGAATTCATAAATGTGTCGAAATGTAGCTCCTTTGGATTTGAGAAAAGCCTTAAAAATGAGAGAAATATTTTCACAAATCTACTTTTTATTATACAGCTTCAAAAGCTATCATGTTTTTAATCCTTTATTCTGATGAACTACATTAATCTTTTAATGAATCCTTATTTTCCTTTTGAAATGTCTGTAGACACGATAACTAAAACACAGTAAGTAATCGTTAATGTTTACTATTGTGTGTTTTCTGTTTTGCGAACATCATAGTAATGTAAAATATACTGTAAAATATTCACATAAATATGTATGTAGTATTCATTAAAAGAATCTTAATTGTATGTTGAGAAAAAACGGATATATATATTTTTTTTTTTTGAAGAAATTGTGTCGGGCCGGGCCTGTTTTCACTGATTTTTGTATGGGCCGGGCCGAGAACTGAATACAAACGGGCCGGGCCGAGAACTGAATGCAAACGGGCCGGGCCGGGCTCGGGCCGAAATTCCAATTTTTACACCGGGTCGGGCCAAGATAGCTTTCGTTCGGGCCGGGCCCGGGCCTGGAAATTCCGGCCCGTGCAGACCTCTAGATCTAACCCAATCATCTTCTCGTACCCGAAAACGGTATAATATAAAAAAAATTTGTCAATATAGTCTGAACCTTTTTTTATATATAATTAGCTTGACTCGGATCCATATTCTAGAAAGGTTCTACATCAGGATTTATTTGGAATTTGCAGAGATAGAAATTTTCAAATTCCACGTGGCTGTTACTTTTAAGACGGGAATGCAGATCAGTTTTCAAAAAAACGAAAATTAAAAGGGTGCGTGAAAGAAAAAACGATCTAAACTGCAATTTCTATGATACTGCTGGCATGTTGATAAATTTGGCATGGTAATTACTTATAAGATGTAAATTCTCGTTACAGAACAAATTTATAAAAAAAAAAAAAAACTTTAAATTTAGAAGACTAGATAAAGCGGAAAATGTTATAAATAACGATGTACGTGGAATTGTTAAGGAGATAAATATGAAAATTGACATGACTGTTACTTTTAAGACGTAAATATTCGCAATAGAACAATTTCTAAAAAGAATCGTTAAATAAAAGGATGCAGGTACAAAAAACTTTCGAAAATGTTTTATTTCTCTGTTACCGCTGGGGCTAAAAACTTGAAATTTTGCTTCGTGTTACTTTTAAGGTGTAAATGATCTCTAAGAACAGTTTCTAAAAAATTCGAAGTTTAAAATGATGAGATGAACGGAAAAGTTCTAAATTATCATTAATTTGGAATTGTTATACATAGAAACTTTAAATATTTAATAATACTAGATCCTCCCACCCCCCAAAAAAAAACATTCGAAAGACATCATGCAATTTAAATGCAACACATCAGGTCACTCACCTAGCATTGAATAAATTGTATAAATATTGAATAAATGTGGGTATGAAACAGAGAATAAGCTGTCCGAACATACTTGCCAAAGTGTTCCTTTTCTAGGCTTTTCTCTATATCGCCAAGGTCCATGACAGAAGAAAGTGCCGGTAGTAGGTTTACTATTGTGTTTTCCTACATCCAAAGTTATGAAAACATAGAAAACTGTCAAGAAAACACAATGGAAAATCTACCAATCAACCACTAAAATTGGGTCAGCAGCTGGTTTCATCAAGATATGACTTGGCAGACTAGTTGCATTTTAATATGCTAATCGAGTTTTAAGTAATCCTAAAATTTCAGCCGTGAACTCGATGAAGTGATGGTTTGTGCAGACGTGGCCCGCTCTATATACTTTTGTTTCAAATAAATACAGCTACACTTGTAATAAAATACAAGACATTATTTTAAAAGAAAACTGTCGTCAATAAAATTGTAATTGTGCAGCAATTTGTTCAATCACAATCGCAAACGGCTTTTTATATTCCTTCAGTATCTTTTTCTTCTTTTTTTTTCCAAAGATTTAGCGAAAGAAATCTTTCTCTGCATCCCCCATAACCTGCGTTCTCGAATGCTTCATAGTACAAACATTTGATCGTAATATGCAAGAACATCACTTTCCTGAAAAAGTCATGCATATTGCTGACCAATAATACAATTGAGTTTGTATGCATCTTATACTGATAACAAAAATCTGTAAAGAACTGAGCACATTTGACAAGGCAATACATTTGAATGTAAGCTGTTATTAAAATCCTAACTATAGAAGCTCATCTACTTTTGCCTAGTGAACAAATCTTATGAGTTGCTTCTTAAATTCTTTCATGATGTGGAAAGCATCAAAAGTAATAAAAATTCCGTAAACGTGTCAGTTTTCATGTAATTTTTAAACAGATGAAATGGAATACCTAAAGAAAAACAAATGCCCCTTTTCACTTCCCTTATGGTCGTTTTTATCCTAACATCTAATCCGCGCGGCAAAATAGTTTGTTTGCACAAACTTTGAACGCTATCACTCTCGTTATAATCAATATAATTCAAGACACAAAATTAGCTAATGGGCGATAAAGTATCTTTTCTGAAAATTGGGAACAGTTTTTAAATATTTTTTGTGGCCTTCCAGTTTTATTTTAGTAGATAATTTTAAGGTTGTGGCTATATTTTTGGCATACTCTTATTCCAGTAAAATTTTGGACAAAATTGAGAATTTCTTATTGAAAGACCTTCCTAGTAAGCTTGTAAAATGTTACCTGTTTGTTTGTAATTTCTTAATGATAGTTAAAAGTATTCTTTCATCTAAGTATCTTTCTTCAGGCGGCTGAAGAAAAAGTAAATTTATTCCACACGTTCCTTCCTCATTAATTTTAAGAGTACATTGTAAATTAGCATATGCGACTCAGTGCAATGCTGTCATAACTTGGTCTTCGACAGGATCTAGGATTCCTATTTAATCGTAACTTCATACACAGAATGATTACAAAATGATAGCTCCACCCCAAAATTTTAAGATATCTATTAAATTAGTATATTAGAATATTAAATAATATTTTGTACAAACTATAAAAATTAAAATATCACTGATTTAAAATTATAGCAATATATACAGGTACAGGGTGCAATATGTTATCTATCGCCGACCTTTAATTTCTCAACCGTTAGTCGTAGACATATGGTTCCAATTGCAAAAACGTTTCAAATGAGGTAAATATTCATGTTGTGGAATTATTTAAACTAAATAATCAATTTTATAAAAATTACGAAATCTAACTTTTTATACGGTCCCCCAGTCCCTATAGTTATATTTAGTAAAATTTTACACATATCATAACAGATATAACGCAAAAGGTTTCACATCTGTACTACAAAAATTGACACAGTTATTAAATTTCAAAGTTTGAGATTTTTGCACACGATTTTGTCTTTCATTGAGGGATCAGTTAAAAGATGAATTACAGTAATTCGAGATCAAAATCAGGGTGCAATGTCCTTTTTACGGCGGAACCACCTTTAGCCGGTATCGCCAAATCGGGGTATCACAAAGAGGATTATTTCATCTAAAAATTTGAGCTAACTTTTACAGGTCAAGCAACATTCAAACGTCAAAGTAGGTAGAATCGACAACCGGAAAATAAAACATACTCTTTAAGGACTAGATAAAGGGCAGCAGGATGCAAACGACCAGCCAAGCTATATAGAGCATGAATATTGGAATTATATAAATTACAATAGTACCGCAGCGCCACACGTTCGGGATAAAACACGAGCCATCTATCAGTGGACATGGTAGTCAACGCTGAGATCGTGACGGCAAACTACGCATACATGCAATATGCCGAAATGATACTTATTTATGGTGAATGAATTTCAGATGAAATAACTCTCTTTGGTGATACCTCGATTTGGCGATACCGGCTAAAGGTGGTTTCAACGTAAAAAGGACATTGCACCCTGATTTTGATCTCAAATTACTTTAATTCATCTTTTAACTGATCCCTCAATGAAAGACAAAATCATGTGCAAAAATCTCAAACTTTGAAATTTAATAACTTTGTCAATTTTTGTATTACAAATGTCAAACTTTTTGTGTTATATCTGTTATGATATGTGTAAACTTTCACTAAATATAACTATAGGGACTGGGGGGTCGTATAAAAAGTTAGTATTCGTAATTTTTATAAAATTGATTTTTTACTTTAAATAATGCCACAACATGAATATTTACCTCATTTGAAACGTTTTTGTAATTGGAACTATGTGTCTACGACCAACGGTTGAGAAATTAAAGGTCAGCGATAGATAACATATTGCACCCGGTATACTTACAAAATTGAAAGAAATGTGTGAGAAATGAGTGTTGCAAAATGATAAGTCCACCAAATGAAATAATACAATTATAAAGTTAGGAAATTTTTTCCTCTTTTCTTTAGAATCATTTTGTATTATACTTTTTGGCATTAAATTTAAGAGTTTCTTCAAGTTATGCAAGCCGATAATATGCCACTGAAACAAAATTGCTTGTTGTATTCGTTTGTGAATTATATTGTTTTCAACCAGCATATGCTATGGGCTTTCTATGGGGTGTTAATCTATACTTAAAACAGGTCAGCCAAAAAATGTGTGCACCATTTGGTAGAAATCTAGGTAGAATTTGTAGAGTAAATCTAAGCATTGTCTTCTTGAAAAGCAAAACGTAGTCCTCCAATTTCTTCAGAAACATGTAACAAGTGATAAGTACCTTTTGGAAATTTCTATCATTGATATAATTATTTTAAAATATGATATATGTTTTCTCTTGAACCAACCAAAATCTGCCCAAACCATTTCGGAACCATCTGACACAAATAAGTTAAACTTTCTTCATCTATAAAAAAGTTTTGGAAAAGAGTAATATTTATTGATGAAAAAGTTTAATTTAGATATGTCAGGTGGTGACTGCCACGACGTGCGACGAGAAGGACATTTTTTTTCAAACCACCAGAGGGAGATGTTACCGTAATGGTTTAGGCAGGCTCTGGATTTCAAGAAAAAACATGCGTTTTAATTTTAAATAATCACATGAATGCTGGAGATTACCAAAAAATGCTTGATAACATCTCATTACCAGTTTCTGAAGAAATTGGAGGGCCATGGTTTTATGTTTGAATAAGATAATGCCACGATTCACGATACAAATTCTACGTTTTGTATCTAGTCAATGGTGTGCACGGTATGGACTTTACCGACGAATGACAACAGCCACACCTCTGCGGGGAAAACCCACCGATAAAGACTGTTTATTGGACGAAGGGGGCGCAGTACTAAAATGTTCTTTCTATCAGGTGTTTTTCTTCTGTTTATCCGCGGCTGACGTCACATGGGTAAAGTTCATTGACTGACTTGCTTCAAGTTTTTATTAAAATCCAATAGAAAATTTATAAGAAATACCGGCAAGAGCTGCATATAATGATGAAAATCAATACAATTTTACAACTGACTAAAACAAGTAAATTTTTCCCGTGACAAATTGGCTTGTATAACTTGCAGAAACTCATTAATTCAAGGACAAAAGAATTTATGAATACAGATTCTGGTAAAAGAGGGAAAATATTTCCTCTTAAAACAAATTTTGTAACTGTGGCTTGCATCACTTGCAGAAACTGATTAATTCTATTACAAAAGAGTGAAATGATTCTATAGAAAGGGGAAAACATTTCCTCTGAAAACAGATTTTTTAACTGTATTTCATTTGCTATCGTTTTGCAACAGGCATTTTTCATTTTTTGCTTTTATTTTATTATAATTTCTGTTCATGATAATTTGCTTTTATAAGAGTTCTATATGGAAGTTGCAATCAGCTGATAACCTTTCCACCCGCCAATCACAACTGCCTGGTCGCTCTCCAATTGTCGATTTGTGACGTCATATGAAACTGCCCTATAGTTTTTTCAAAATATTATTTAATATTCTAAAGTACTAATTAAATAAAAATCTTAAAATTTTGGGATGGACCTATCATTTTGAAACGCTCTGTAATATCACATGATCAAAGGTGAGTAAATGTATGAGCGAAAAGTTTATTTAGAATTGATCAGTTATTTATAGAATTTTGCCTCTAGTTTTTGCCTTCTACCCAAGTTTCAAATCTTCGATATTTTTTCTGCATTAGTAATTATTTTGCAATGACAATAAAAAATCAGTTATGAATTTTTTTCCTTAAACACCAAACTTAAAACATTTAAAATGATTGTGTTCCCTAATTGTTACGTTGTAACAACAGTAAATAAATAATTTATCACCTAAATCCTCCGCCCCTCTCGAAAAAATAAAGAGAACACGATTTGAAATCTTTAAAAGTCTCAATTTTTTTATATTCTTATACTTTATTTGAGCCATTGATTTTGAATGTGGGATAAGTCCTTTTATGTTATTGCTAGATATTGAATGATTTTCATTTGAATGGGTTTAAATATATTCGTAAAAATATTTTACTAATACTTTTAAACCAATCAGACTTCTTTTATATCTTTGTGGTCTTATTTCATCTAAATTTAATGTGCAATAATGAAAATTGTTACCCATGTTAGGAAAAAATCATGGTTTTAGTATCTGCAAATAGACTTAGACTTACTTTCAAAACAGTGATATATAGAAAACTGGCTTTTTTTTTTTTTGTATGGAATATAATTATAATAACAAAAAATTTAATATTTTATTTTACACTAGCCGCCTCTTGCGGCCAGTTTGGTCTCCCTTAAATACATGCTAAAGTTTGCGTCATGTTATTTTCATTCTTAAATTAATTTACTTGCTCAATCCTTCCCCAAATCTAAAGATTCTGATAGAGAAATCAAGAATTCTTTGCGATCTTGATAACACTTCATAGGGTTTTCGTTGTTATACGTATTTCGTCTTTTTTAACAAATACGACTTAATTGCTCATAAATTATCTAAATTAAACTTATTTTACTTAAACATGCTGTTATTTCAATGTTATTTTTTAGTATTAATAAATTTATTTAAATTTTGCAAAACATGCATTTGTAATTTTTTTTCATTATTTAATAATTAAATAATGAATATATATACTTTTGTTTTTATAAATTTGATTTCTGAGTTCATAAATATGACAATAAAGTAACGTAACTAAGATAAATAGAAAAATAAAACCCTCGTGAATGAAAAAAGTAAACAAACGTTAGCGCCGCCAATTTACCTACTATGACGTCATAAGAATATTATTCAAAGCTAACGAGAAAGACAGGAGCCCTAAGACAGGTTACCGCGGTGCATTCTACGTAGCTGTTTTTACAGACCGCCGGAGTCTCGTGATGCTCGAATGCACCACTGAAGGTGTGCGAAAAGAGCATCACGTCACTCTAGCGGTCTGTGAAAAAAGACACGTGGCATGCACCGCGGTAGCCTGTCTTTTTCGTTAGCCTCGAATATTGTTTATTTATTGTTGGAGAACCTGCTTTGCGAATAATTACCTTCATGGTTTAATATTTTCTACCGTTCATGATGAATGAATCTCTTGTGTATGTTTACTTTATGAAGTGAGATAGTAAGCTCTCAACATAATTTCAGTTGAAGTTATCTTAGAATATATATTTATTTGAATGGAAATTAGAAACAATACTTTGATGTTGAAATAAAATATTTTAGTTTATGTTATTATTATTACGATTAATTATTTATGTTGGTACTTTTCCATTACAGGGGCTTTCGTATTTTTTTTAAAGCTTGACGCAATTCAGGTTTCAAAAAGTGAAATACGTTGACAAAATATATAAATAGCTATGAAAACAAACCTGGTGAACCTTTATTTTTGTTTATATGTATTTATTCGCATATAAACATTTTATTTATGCATATATATACAATATTTGTTTATATACAAATTATTTCTGTTTCTATATAAAAATAGATTAATGGCTTCTTCAGATTAAATAAATTGTATACATATGGAAAAAATTACTTATGTATATGAAAAGGATATAGATTGCCGGAAAATACGATGCCAATTATTTTTCTCGCCAAGGACCTGTCCTAGAAAAATACCTTTATTTATTTATTTATTGTATTTTAAATGAGGTGAATGAAAGAAGTGGATTTTAAATGTATCTGATATATGTTTTTTAAATTTATGTGTTTTAAATTAAAGTTATGTATTTTAAATGAAATGAGTGATAGATTTCTATTTTAAATGAAATGATGGCTATGGAAGAATATTTGGCGATTTATCATCTGCACCCGACTAACATGAAAGTACCGAAATGGCCGTTTGGCATATAAAAAGTGAAGCGGTCAGCCCGAAACTGTTGATGGCAGTCACATGACTTCGACTATTATTATAGAGATACTTATTTATTCAGAAAATATTCACTAATATGTTGTATGCATATAATTATAAATTATGATAAAACCAATGTTGCTATTTCGCCAAAGTTGTAGTAGAACTACTAAATTCTGATTGTGCTTGTTAATAT
The DNA here is from genome assembly GCA_963932465.1 of Maratus speciosus. Lineage (NCBI taxonomy): Eukaryota > Metazoa > Arthropoda > Arachnida > Araneae > Salticidae > Maratus > Maratus speciosus. Next base: position 276,623,122 of record OZ010790.1, on the reverse strand, counting down.
TATTCAATATAAAAAATACTTCTGTTTAAAGTGTTCTTGCCTTCCTTTCCAAAATCAACGCATTAGAGGTATCGTTGACTAAATAAACACTAATAACAAATTTATATTGATATTAAAAGATATCCATTGTGAATTGATTAAAATCATAAACTGTATGCTATTAGGTTGAGCAAAAAGTTCTGGGAAATTTTTAATCTAATTGTTACCAGAATTTGTATCATACACTGGTTATCAAAAATTAAGGAAAAGTCACAAAATGCTAGTTTTTAAATACGTGAATTCTCAAAAGGAAGTAATATAATTTGAATAATTACTATCTCAGCAGAACAGCTAGTCCATATAACATCTCATTCAGGTCACACATGGTCACAAGAGTCACAGTCACTACGACGAAACAAAAAATAGGAAATTCCATACGTCTCTTTTATGAGTCTCAAATAACTACTATATGTGACTCCACTGACAGGTCACTGTGACTGCTGCTTTGTGACGAGTCACCAGGTGACTTTGCAATGTCGTTTCATTGAGACTCTCGTGTGACTCTCATCTGGAGATTCAATTTCAAAGTCATTGTGCACGTTGCATTATGATAAATCACCAAATAATGTCACATTAAAGTCACATGGTGACTTTCTGTCACATGACTTTGTCAAGTGGTGACAGAGACCCTACTGTAAAGTCACCACTGTGAAAAGTGGTGAAAAGTCACCATGTGACTTTAATTTGACATTATTTGGTGATTTATCATAATGCAACGTTCACAATGACTTTGAAATTGAGTCTCCAGATGAGAGTCACAATGAAATGACATTGTAAAGTCACCTGGTGACTCGCCACAAAACAGCAGCCACAGTGACCTGTCAGTGCAGTCACATATAGTAGTCATTTGAGACTCATAAAAGAGACGCATGGAATTTCCTATTTTTTGTTTCGCCGTAGTGACTGTAACTCTTGTGACCATGTGTGACCTGAATGAGATGTTATATGGTTCTGCAGGAATAGTAATTATTCGAATTATATTACTTCCTTTTGAGTATTCCCGTATTTAAAAATTGGCATTTTGTGACTTTTCCTTAATTTTTGATAACCAGTGTATATAGGAGTACAAGTGGCATATCTATAGGAGTTCAGGAATTTCGGCTCCAAAATTCCTATTGAACAGTATGATTTGCGTGTGTTGATTCGGCATTATTGGAGAAAAGGTCTAACGATTCTGAACGAATGAAGTTGAAGAAGCATGCCAACAGCTTTTCGATTCCAAGGAGCCGCCATGGTACTTTCAACAAATCCGGAATCTGGAAGAAAGATGGCAGAAAGTCGTGGACTATGATGGTCTCTACCTTAAAGAATAGTCCTTTTTGGTTTTTTTTTGTTAATTTGCGCATAACAACGCACCTTTCACAAATTTCCCAGAACTTTTTGCTCAACCTAGTAATTTGAAATTATCTTTAGCTTTAACAATTTTTTTTTAACATCGACTTGCCCCACTTTCAAAATTAACGGCTCATTTGTTGTTTCTTAGAATCATTTATCTTCATTATGTCCTATACTCACCCAAGCAAAAACAAGAGGAATTAATTATTATGGAGAAATAATACAAAAAACATTCCTTTTTCCATCTTAAGCCCTCTCAAAAGAACACAAAGTTTCTTTTATGTAACTTTCACTTCTGAAAAAATATATACAGATTTTTTTTAAAACAAGTCTTAACTATTTTTTTCATATCTTAAATGAACAGTATAATGCAAAACGAATAGAACAGCTATTCTTTTATTTAATAAAATAGTGTGGCTTCTTTTTTACCCATCAACACAAAAAAAGAAAAGAAATTTTGACTCACAAAACAAATTCCGTCTATACTGTGTAATTATAGCAATAGATATTTTAGACATTGTTTCTTCTTTTTATCTATAACATTTAAATTTTATGTACATGTTTTCTCATCATGTGTTTTCGAATTGATTTAAATGAATCATATGATACACATATTAAGTCAAAGAACAGCTGTAAATATCGTAACTTTTGGATATCCACCATGTTAGTATACCATGTTCCATTGGCTCTCTGCCACTCTCATGGCTGTATCATCCAGACGCTGCAGAATCAAAGAAATGAAGTACTTTTATGTATTGGAGTAGCGATATTTGTCTAGGTCACATTTTCAGATTTGTTTTCTCCAAAAAAGCACTAACTCAGTGGTTTTCAAAAGTATTTTTTGGATGAACTGGAAATAACTGTAACCTGATACAGGTAAACAAACCTCTACATGCGGGAATTTCGGTGTTTATAATTTCTAAAAGTTTTTGTTTCATTTTATGGAATAAAAAAATTGACAGAAATTAAATTCATATCGAATGCCAAACCTTTACATCTACTTTTAACGCACAGTCGTTTTTCAAGGAGAAAATTATACATTTATTTAAGAGATTCTCTTCATATAAAGTTAACAAAATGTTCTTTCTCTAGTATTCTGAGCAGTTGTTATAATTTTATTAACTATTTGCTGAATTTAATTTTAAATAAAATAAAACATGGTCAGAATACACGAACTTCCAAAATCATCATCACGTTTATTAACCAGTTCACAAATTATTACTTCAGTTTTTTGCGTTGTGAAGGAACTGATTGAAAATGCCCTTGATGGTGCCGCTAAGAATATTGAAGTGAAATTAGTTAGTATCTGATTCAAATAATCTTTCGTCGTATGCTTTATCGTCTAAATTAAAAATAACTTGTTTTAATTTCATTTTAAATATGAATATGATGACATTATGCTTTTTTAAAACTTGTACAGTATGAGCTTAAACGCGTATATAGTTTTAATATTATGAGCTGTCAGCTACATTCTAAATAATGGAGCTCTAGCTTAATGTTGTTTAGATGTGAATGATGGCAATTTCTATCTCATCATGTTTCACAGAAATCAAAATATGTCTGTTGAAAGTATTGTTACAATAATCTTCATTAAATTCCGATGAATATTGTCATTAATAGTTAATTTTCTCAATTGTCTAAATAAAAACTATCTTATTTTTCATTTCTTTTGAAAACTACTCTCTTTTTTTCAAAGGTACTAGTCACACCTTCAAAGATCAATTAATTCATGTAGTATCTGGATTTGGAATAAATTATGTACATTGTAAATTTAATTATAATAAGCCATCCACATTTTTAAGTCTTTTTGGTACAGATGTCATATACTCACCACATTGACGCGATTTTTTTCTGACTCCAATGTCATATACGCACCAGAGTATTTAACTGGTGCCAAAGGGTCGTTATTTTGCTTGATATGATAACCTGGATGTTGTTGTTTATTTTTTAATAAATTGTTTATTTTGTTTTTTGAAATTATATAAATTGTTTTGTTCTATTAGTCATTAAACTTTTTTTTTAAACACTTCTATACACAAGAAACCACTTATAAATTGTAACTTGTAACAAAGGTGAAATAAGTATTGTAATTATTTGTTATACACAAATACTTTGTTTTAACTAATATATCTCCATACAATATTATAACTTTGTTAAGATATTCTGGTAAATCTTTATTAGGGATGTACTGAATAGTAGTTTCAGCTGAATATAGAATAGTCTCTTACATGAAAAAAAAAAAAAAAATGTTGGCTAAAAACAACATAGCTTTAGAAGCTGTATAGTAAAAAAAGATTTTTGTAGATATTTCTCTGTAATTTATTAAGTTGTATTTCCAAATTTTCCATTACCAAAAGTTCATTATCACAACAATCATTTTTATAAAACAAATTGCCTGCCCGACACATCCTGGGAACAATTAAGTCTACCACTGGCCTGCCATGTAGGACTAGTATGTAGAAAAAAAATGTAAGCTCGACCCAAGTCTACTGAAAAATGTAAGACCTGTTTCAGGCAGATGTAACTACCTGATGCCGATCTCTATGCTGTACATGTTTTCTGTATTAATGTTGTCAATCTAGCATCAGGTCGTACAGCACATTTATACTTATCCTCATCCTGGTCACATCCATTGAAAATTGTTCATATTTAATTGGCTTAGTTTGATCCTACTTTTAAATTTTTATATCTGGTGAGTCGCCCCATTTAATCTTTTTATCAGCCCAGCCCGAGGCTAAACAAAAAAAATTAATGGGCTGGGCTCGTAATTTTTTCTTCGTCCTGGCCCAGCCAGTTAAAAAATTGTCTTTAATCTGCCACCTCGTCCCGTTGGAAATTTCGTCTTTATCTTGCCTGGCGGTTATGGGCATCATTTTACTTCGAAACTGATGTATCACAGTAATTCAATAAAATATGCTGAATGACTTTTTACACATTCAAAGTGAATCATAACTCAAATAATTAAATACTCGGGAAAAATGAATATGAATATATTTATTATGACTAAGACAAGCCTGGTTCAGATCAGATATAGTGCTGATCACTCGCTTCCAGAATTTAATTACATCTGCATTAAAACAAAAATGAAAAACAGTAAAGTAAAAAAGGGTTGCAATAATTCTTGGCAATGACTCTTTTTCGCCAAGTCAAACAGAAAAGGGGGGTTTTAGCACCTCGGGCCAAGCCAACCCCATGCAGATCTCTCTCTCTCTCTCACACCCACAGAGTGAAACTTTCTTTTATTAGTATACATTAAGTTGTGTTATCTTTTTTATAGATTATGTTGCTTTATAATTTTTATGGATTATGTTGCGTTATATTTTTTATGAACACAACATTTTAAAATGTTGTATCATAAAAAATATAATGCAACAAACAGGGTTGTTTGGTTTAAACCAAATGGTTTTTTTTCATCTGGTTTTTTTTCACTTTTTCCCTAATGTTTTCATTTATTTTACACATTATTGTAAAATGCAAAATCCAAGTTATGCAGAAGCTACAAGCAAAGCTTTAGAAAAATGATGAATTAATAAATTTGTAAAGTGACAAACATTTTTAATCAAACTTTTCTTATAAGTTTTAAATCTACATAGCAAGCAGACTAATTTTTCTAAAATTAGCTGAGAAGAAAAGAAAACAAGTAGTTAGTTTTCTTTCTTCTTTTTTTAAAAAAATCCTTTTATTTTTAAAAAAATAGCCAAAATGGCAGATTTGAGCTAAAAATACACTTTTACTGCTTAGATTGCTTGAATAGTTAAGATTTAGTAAGGATTACATTATGCCTCAATGATGACATAATCATAAGTAATTCTCTCCATTGTCTACTCTTTGTTCTGTGTGCTAATAAATGATTGGCTGTGAGTTTTTTCTGCTGTATCATGGCTATTGGGTTTAGTAAGCCTTTGTTTCTCTTGCATTTCTACATTGGGATCGGGGTTTTGCATTATGATTTTATTCTTTTACCAGCAGGGTTGACACGGTTTAAATCAATTGGTTAACCAACTAGTTTTTTAGAAAAAATCTAATATAATATTTTCTCATTTTTGTAATTTAAGTGTTTCCAATTATTGGATATAAATAATTTCTACTTTTAAGAGTCTTATCCCAGCAGTGATCGTGAGACATAGTGAGTCTAGGCTATATTTGTATGCATGTAGAATGCAAATTGCATGTGTTGATGAACATATCTGAAGCTTTAATGAAATATTTAAAACATGTGAATTTAGCAAAGATAAAATAGATTAAAAATATTTTCCTTTGAGAAAACGCAGATTATTTACAATTAATAACATAAAATGACCTTTAAGATTTCAGTTAAGCTGTAAAAGAAAATTTTCTCAATTATAAAGATTATCTTTTAAGGCTGTTCTCAACTGCTCTACTCAACAAGTGCAAAACGCTTTGACACATACATAAATTCATTTTTTAACGGAAAGATATAAAATTAGGAGGCCTGACTATGGAAGCGATTTGGAATCGAACTGTGGTTTCCATTTTTGATAAATGAATTACCTGTTGAGTTATAAGCAATTTTGATCACGTGACAAAGATGTTTTTAACCTTCCTTGAGTGGTTATTCTTCTTTCGCGTGGAAATTCGGTTCAAAATGCCCACTTTGACAATATTTTCTGAAAGATCATTGCAAAGAAAAAAAACAGAAAACACAGTTCTATTACATAGTTTCTAAACAACAGCATCTGCTAGTTTCATGTATTTCTGAACAAAAATAAATTAAAACTTATGTCATAAAGTTGCCCTTTCGGATTTGAGAACAGCCTTAAGAATAAAAAAGAAAATCAAGATATGAAGTCAAATAAGAGAACATTGAAAAATTGTGTGCTAGCGAAGCACATGTTTACTTTTAACTAAAATATGCAATAAGATATATTTAAACTGTCTATTGCATAATCAAATCTACTATTTAGGTCTGACAAAAAAATGGGTGGAAATCGAGATAAGGTTCGTTTGAGACATAATAGAAAAAAAGTCTCATAAAAATGCCTAAAAAGATATATTATTAATTTTTAGTTTAGACATTTAAAAGTAATATGTATTATAACATAGCTTAGGAAAAAGCCTGTGTATTAAGTCTGATGGCTGTTTAAATGTTATAGTGGATGACAACTTTTATAAATCTACTTTCCATTTTAAGATCAATGTTTTCAGTAATCTAAAAAGCTGGTAAATAGGTATTTCTGTTTATTTTACTGTTGCTTTTTTTTTTTTTAACATGGCAGTTTCTGAGGAGAAGTGTCAAATGACAATACACGATACTTCTTGAAACGTGTAAAGACCCTACTGCTAAATTCAAATCATTCCAGGAATTCTTTATAAAAAGCTTTACTTTCAATAAAAGATAATAATTTTTCAGGTAGTGTTCTAACAGAAAAATCAGATATCTCAGATTGCAAATATTTCAAAGAAATTACTTTGAATAGCTATGGGAAAGTATATTAATATTTATGAAACTACACCATATATTTATTTATAGTACTAGTAATCAAAAGATTGTTTATTAAGATTTTCGAGGTATCAATGTTTCACTATGTAGAGCATTTTATTCATGGAACATATTAGCTTTTACTAAAAATGTTTAAATTCTAAATATTTCAATTTTCTACATAATTGATTGTAATTATTTAATTTAAATTATTTTTAAATGAAGTTATATTACTTATATACCTAACAATGTTAATTTTTATCAATAAATATGCATGTATATGTAATAGGAAAATATATTTTTAAAAAACCCGGGTTAAACCAAAAAAACCCGTTTTTTTGGTTTTTTACCAACCCTGGCAACAAATTACAGTAAAGAAACATCTATATATTTAAAACTCTGAGCGTTTTCTTTCGACAGTCTGTGAGAAGAAACTACTGCCTCAAGTTACACCAATCTTTTTTTAAATGAAAGATATTTGGCCACAGATTTGTTATCGTACATTCGTTTGTTGAAATATTTTATTAATTAGCCATAATTTTTAATTAAAATTCTACAGTTGCGCATGCACAGTATATAAGTACAAGTCCGCCTTTGGAGTGATGCGCTGCCAGCACATGCGCAAAGATGCTCGCTCAGTTGAACTTTCACATCACAGGTAGAAGTTGTTTTAAGTTTGTCTGCTATTCGATAGCTCCATGATTCAATCTTACTGTAAACTAGCTTTTCTTTCTTCCACGAAGTTAATATGATTTGGCTCTTTCAGCATTATTAACAATTAAAAAATTTACTGTGTCGATATTAACTCTTAGATATGGTTTATTTCGGGAGTGACATATTGTTTTGGTCATATTACATACAGAAGATAAACACTGTGATTTGAGGCTAAAAGTTATATCCGTCTTATGAATTGCCAGTAGTTACACACGAAGATTGGGAAACTAGCATGTCAGGTTGTAGCTGCTTCTTTGAAAAAGTAAGGTATCAAAAATGAAAACGCAAAACTATTTCTGTAAGATCAAAACTCAAATTCGAGACAATTGCGTATGCGTCAACAGTTTTTCGAACCTCTTCAATTTAGAAGGAACGACAATGAGTCCCCGCTAGCGTAGTGGGTTAAGACCCTACGTCAGTCACGTGAAAAGACCAGTTCGCTAATGCTATTCCTATGGAAGAAATTTATAAAGATATCTCGGTCGCATTTCACTATTTTTAGATAATTTTTTTGCAGTGGCTAGCTCGATCTGTATGTAGGACGTTTTTTACTTTTTCAATTTCGTTTACAAATATTTTTAATCAGCACACTTTCACTTTCAGAACCAGTTCCTAAAATGAAATCATCCTCTTAAAAAAAATCCCCAATGAAAATCGAAAAAGTAAAAAACGGCCTTTTTACAGATTAACCTCAGCTAGCAACTGCAAAAAAAATCATCTAAAAATATTGAAATGTGACCGAGATATCTTTATAAATTTCTTCCATAGGAATAGCATTAGCGAACAGGTCTTTTCGCGTGAGTGAAGTAGGCCGTTAACGCAACAATCGAAAGCTCAGAACTTTTGTAGCAGTAGCAGGCGCAGGTTCGAACCCAAGCCTGGCAAAATGTGTAATATTTTTGTTGATAATTCATTTTTGTAATGCATATTTTATTAGAAAGAGAAGTTTTAGGATTTTAATTTTATTATTATTGTTATTTGAATGCTGTATAGTTAAATAAAATTTAACTTTCAATAATATTTTGAAAAAAAATGATTTTATATTTAAAATATTTAAACTAAAATATTTTGCATGTAATTATCAATTAAATAAATTGAGCTGATCTACGATTTTCGTTATATTTTCTGACCATTATCAAGAATATATATGTGTGTGTGTGTCAGAAAGAAAAGTTTGTCATTCTTTTCCGTAAAAAATAAAACAGAAAGAAAGAAAAATATTCGTATAAGAGCTATAAAAGAAATTACCTTGATATCCAGGTTTAATATTTAAAAAATGTATAAAAATGTAAAATAAAATTCAAGTAATAAAAAATATATATTATAAAACGTTAGCTGCATCAAGTTTCAAATTTAGGTTTTAAGAGAATGAGACAGATAAAAATAAAATTCATGACAGCTTTCAATCATTGTGTAGTTAAAAAAAATAATAAATGAAAATAAATATTGCTATTAAAAAATAAATAAATAAATAAATAAATAAAAAAGAGGCCATAGTAAGTAAAAATAAATTCTCTACCTGGCATTTTTAGGTAAATTTCTGATAAAAAGGCAAGCATAATTGGTTGTAAATTATAAACTTAAAATTATTTCACTTCATTGAATAAGGTTAGATTGACAGCACCATCTATCAGCACCATCTATCACCTTAAGAAAATAGGAATCACTTATGCAATATAGAAATTCGTCATTCAATAATTAATTTAAAAGCAACTAATTAAAAATTCAAACATTCAAGTTATTTACCGTCAAATCTTGACGGGCACTATCTAGTTTATTATTGATATCCTATTTTGGAAATTGCTTATAAGCTTTATCTTTTGTGAGAACATCTATAAATTTATTGCTCTTCAAATTAGTTGCCTCTTTAAATACTTGTATGGTTTCCATGAAATATAATTATGGAAGTTGTTTAAATTTATTTACTTAGATTGAAATCCAGTTGAGTAAGTAAATTTAAGCAAAATTTAATTCGCTTTTTTAGAAAATCGAGTTTTGTATATCGTTTTATAGTTATTTTATTAGATTCGTGTTTTGTCCATTATAAATCAACAGTAAGTTTCAAATTAATTTAAGAAGCTTTTAATTAAAGTTTGAGATATTGTTTATTATGACTATCAAGTCACTTTATTCAGTAAATTTTATTGTTTTCTTTATAATTCCCATGAAGATATCAAAATATTTACTTTAAATATGATATTTACTAAACCAAATTTTATTCAGTTTATGATTTTAAATTTTTATATAGGAAGATTATGGATTGGAAAAAATAGAAGTGAAAGATAATGGTTGTGGCATAGATAAAAGTGATATACCATTCGTTGCGAGGTCTCATTTCACATCGAAGATAGCTTCCTACTCTGATTTGGAAAAAGTTAACACATATGGTTTTCGAGGTGAAGCACTTGGTGCAATTTGTGCTGTAGCGGATCTTACCATCACTACTAAAACATCTGAGGACAGTATTGGATACACAATAAACTATGATCATGATGGTCAAGTCCTTTCAACAAAACCCTCTCCATGTCCTCAAGGTATGAACTGAATTATTCATGCTATCTTAAATTAATTCATGTTAGACTGAGTTATTATTAACTCTAATATTGTATCCATATATATAAAATTTTTATTTTCTTTTTAGGTTCTACAATTTCTGTGTTAAATTTATTTAAAAATATCCCTGTTAGAAGGCAGTACTATCGTTCTGAAAAAAATAAAAAAGAAGACCTGCGAAAAGTCGAAGAAATTTTAATAGCCTATGGATGTATAGTACATGGTAATTGCTTTAGAGTTACAATTTTTTTTAAATTTCATTACATCTGTAGAAATCATAAATCTGAATCTGATTTAATTTTATTCAAGCTTTACTTATAAATTTTAAATGATTATATATTTTTTCTTATAAAATGGAAAATAATTAAAATCTTAATTTATTACTTTTAAACTTTCTTTAATTTTATATTCAATGTAGAGTACAGTAAAAGATCTTTATAACGCAATTCTCCATATAACGCACAACTTCTCAGATGTAAACAATGATTTTTACAGTTAAAAAGCACCTGCATTTTCACATTGTAAACTATTGCTACTCACTAGAGAACTAAATTTGATACATTAGTTCAACTTTATTGTCTAATTTAAGACCTTTTTACTGAAAAAATGCTATTATTACAATAAACAGTTTTGAAAATGTCTAATATAAGGGATGGTTGTGTCAGTTACATTTGGATCATGTTTATGAAGTAAATTTAACAATGTCTGACCTATATTATGCAAAAATTCATAATTTGGATAACTCTTGGTAGCAAGGAATGCAGTATAAAGATATTCTAATGTATTTTGATATGTTTCAGACATATTTGGCCATGTTTACAAGGAATTTAATGATGTAATCCATATAACGCAAAATTCTATATAACGCACAACCTTCCGTTTTTAGGTTTGCGTTATAAAGATCTTCTACTGTATAAACATTAGCAAACTAATGCCTTATTTTAGTTTACTGGTGCTATGTGAGAAAATTCTCAAGTTGCTTTTTTTATTATTACTATTTATTCCACTTTCGATCATAGTTTTGCCTTTTATCGCGCAAGTTTCTGAAATTGTCGACATTCGCTACTGGAGCTCTAAGCCTAACTACAGCATTTTGCTGGCAGCTGTCATCTTCGGGTCAGGTCGCTTCTTCTCGCAATGTGTGATTTTCGGTGTCTTTTGTGTTCTCATCTGATATTACGTTTCCCCCTCTAAGAATAACAGCATCTGCCCATATCATTTAAATTTTTAAAAGTTTGTTTTGTTTTCATTTGGCTCTCATATGATCTTTGTAATTCAGTGTCATTCTTAATCGTCAAATCATTTTAAATTTTCTGTTTCACCACTTTTGTGTTCCCTGTGTCTTAGTATTTAATACCCTGCCACTCAAAATTTAATTAGAATTTTGTTTGAAAAATTGGTTTTATCGGCATCAACCTTCCGAGCTTGAGTCAAATATGCCAATTTAAAATTATTTCAAGTTTTCTGTGAAAAGGTTGATGATGTGCTGTGATTTTGAAGACTTTATTTTCTAATTTTAATATTTTTAGAACTGTACAGAATAACATCTCATGTCAAGTTTACCTTTTTTAAATTTTAAGAGGATTTTCAGTGCCGTTGGAATTTTTATTACAATGATAGTTACCATCAGCGATAGAGATGAGTTTGGGCTCTTTTTTCGGAGCTCGGAGCTGTCCGAGCCCGAAACATTTTGTGTCATCAGAGCCCAAACCTGTCTAACCCTGATACCAAAAATATACAATAGGAAAGAAATTACATAATATTTAAAAATTGTTTCAAAAGTAAATGTCATTTTTAAACAACTTCTTGCATAGAAATAACTGTTAAATGAAAATTTAAATTTAATATGATGAAAGCAGAAGTTTGGTATGAAATAAATATACTTCATACTTAAAAGCATTCTCATATCTTTTCTCCTTTAGCAAGCAAATCTTATGGATACTTTAACAAGGTGTTTTTAATGAATAAATGCATGAAATTTGTAGAACTTACTATTTATATGCCGAAGAATCGAACAGTGTTTTTCAATTTTCTATAAAAGGTGTACATCTTTAACTATAATCAAGGACTTCCTCAAAACAATCTTTCGTGATTGATGTGACCCTGAAAAGAAGCTTGAATTAAAAATTTAAAAGCTCTGATGCTTTTATATGAAAAGAGGAAACACTGCTCAATTACTGTCAATCCGAATAATATGGTAATTATGTTTAGTTACGATTGAAAGTGTCTTCATAAATGGGCAGAGTACAGCTCCAGCATCAGCAGAGAGACATAATAATTACTAAAGTTATTTTCATATGAAAAGTGATTATGACTTGTGTATACAACAGAAGACTTAAAATATTCACAAAACTCAAGCTAATTCTGGTCGACTGAAAACAGAAAAAAATATTCTTTTTACGTAGATCTCTAAATAAAAAAAAATAACGTAAACAATCCAATTAAAAAAATAACCTCTGCTCTGACACAAACGAAAATCGAACTAAAAACAAATTCATTTTTGCCACCATATCCTTAGATCATTGCCGGTAATACCAGGCATATTTCTTTTCCCCTTAATTCTGATCAAAATAGCAATAAAATGACTTGAAAAGGAATAAGTAATATTTAAAGGGAAAAAAGTTCTTTAATTTTTTCTATTCATCAATAAATAAAATTTTCTGGTTTCAGAACGAATGGCTCTGAACTCATCTAATCTCTAATCAGCTGAACAATATTTCCTTCCAAATTTGATTTATAATAAACAAGTTTTATACCTACTTCAAGAGTTATTCATTCAAGTGTACCTTCTAAAAAATTTTTAAGTAAGATCAATTTTAACTACAGTGAGTGATCGGTTAACGAACTGGTCTGTTTATGAAAAGATCAGTTAACAAACGCTTTCACAAGAGATTTTTATGTTCGTATAATAGACACCTCAAACAACAAAGACAAGAAGAAGCTATGTTGTGTTTCAGATATGTCGAGCTGTATTTAATTGCATATATTGTCGACTTAGAGAACATTTTAACAGTTGTATAGCCTAATTAATTCATGAGCTGCCAAGGTTTCGGGGCCTAAATTTTAGCACTCTCAAAATTGGAATGAACAGATCAAAAACATTAATTTTTATATTTTGTATCCCTTTTTAAAGAAATATTGTTAATTGCAAATTAATTATTTTAATTGAAATTTAGTTCACAAATTATTAACAGGTTCTAGGACTTGAGCTTTATGGGACCCTGCAGTACAAAGGGCGTGTCATTTTTTTTTTTTTTAAATACACCACAACATGGACAAAGCCATTAAAATACGATCTGTTCATATTAAATAAGAACGTATATTAATCCTATTATAAAAGGAAGATTCATATTATTTTTTATACAGTATTTAGCTTTAAAGAACAAATTAATTGAATTCCTATACAAATCTATACAAAATCTGTGATCGGTTAACGAACACTGCTTTGGAACACATTAAGTTAGTTAACTGATCACCCAGTGTATATTATTTTCTCTCATTTTGATTATCAAAGAAGAATGAACTTCACAGTGAAATTGGCAAGAAATGCAAAACTTTCAAAAGTATGATTTGGAAACCTTTATTTACAAATGTAAAAAAAAAAATCTCATCAGGTTGTTATATCTTAATAAAAAACAGTGCTTTTATGTTAGCCAAGTGCAAATCTTGCCAATGGCATTAATTTAATTATTATTTTTTTCAGCAATAGTAGCTTTTTTTCACATGTTTGTAATATATGCATTTTAAATGAATTGAATGAAAGTTATATATTTGAAATAAAATGAGTGCAATATGAATAATAGCAATTGGAATAATATTTGGGGATTTATCATCTGTGCCCTGCTAATTTAAAAGTACTAAAAAATTTAAGCAAAGCTCAGTATTTACACCATTTAATGCATTTAGAAGCAATTTATTTAATATATGCATGCATACTCAAATTTAATTTTGACAATATATAAGAAAGGATATTTTTAAGTCATTGAACTAGTTCGCCATGACTGGTTCAGTGACTGTTGCAACTGTTTATATTGTTTTATATATATTATATCTCAGTATTTCCCTTTCTAGTGACTAGCACCCTGCCTTTTTGTTTCTAGAGTGAATAACCTTAATAATAAACATAATAAATTCTAGATCATTTTTTGCATACTTAGCTAATTATCTAAATTTTGTGTTTTAAGATATTTTGAATCATAAAATTCTCACCAAAATTTTCAAGATAATTTTTAAACTTGACTAACTTAAAATAATTATTATGTATTATTTTTATTATTATTCTACTTTTTGATGCTTTAAAAAGTTATCTGAGGAGTATTTTTTTCCCCCCATTTACATTCGCATAATGTCAATCATTGTTAATTATGTTCCCTTTAAATACCTTAACTTCTTTTTTGAATTTTATCATCTTGCCATCTTAATATTAACATACATGTTTTTATGTAGATGTCCGTTTTGCTTTGTATCATAACAAGAATCTAATCTGGCAAAAACCTGCCTTATCCTGTACAAAGAATGCTTTGATTCATGTTTTAGGTAGTTCTGTTGTCGATCATCTGAAATATTCAGTTTATATTGATGAAGAAAATCAGGTAATATTTCTTTTTAAACTATATTGAAAAAGAACTAGTCGGATGTACCAATCCCAAAACTTTCTTCTATCTCATACATGTTAATACTTCAAAATTCGCTATCACACTGCCAAAATTAAATGGCAATCTATGCATCTCATGAGGATTCTAACGATATGAAATTCCGTGCATTAGTTCTTGAGATATGACTATCGCTGAAATCGTCTAAATTCAGCAAAATGCTGCCTAGCAGCGCCACCTATTGGGTGATTTATACCAAATCCTAATCAGCAACAATTTATGTCAACGTCTGACTGAATCTGAAGTTTGGAGAAAATCCGTACATTAGTTTTTAAGATAGAGCAATAGCGAAAATCTTGAAAATTTTTGCATAGCAGCGCCACCTATTGGGTGATTAACACCAAAACCTAATTAACAACAACTTGTGTCAACATACAACTAAATCTGAAGTTAGATGAAAATTGGTCCATTAGTTCTATTGATAGAGCTATTGAGGCAATCGTGGAAAAGGCAGCAGAGAAGCGCCACCTGTTGGGCGATTTACACCAACACCTAATCAGTAGCAAGTCATATCAAGGACTAACTTAATCTGAAGTTTGATTAAAATCCGTGCGTTAGTTCTTAAGATAGAGCTATTGGGGAAATCATGTAAATCCTGCAAAATTCATCGTAACAGCGCCACCTGTTGGGCGATTTACACCAAAACGTAATCATCATCCATTCATATCAAGGACTAACTAAATCTGAAGTTTGATCAAAATCCGTGCATTAGTTCTTGAGATAGAGCTATTGCGAAAATCGTGAAAAATGCAGCATTGCAGTGCCACCTGTTGAGCGATTTACACCAAAAACTAATCAGCATCAATTTGTATTAGGCACTAACTGAATATAAATTTTTATTAAATTCCGTGCATTAGTTCTTGAGATAGAGCGCCCACAAAATTTGTGTCACATACACACAGACAGACAGACAGACTCACAGAGTCACAGACAGACATTTTGTAAAAACATGTTTTTTGGAATCTCTGACCCCTAAAACGTGTAAATCCGTCGAAAACCGGAATTCGAAAATTTTCATTAATCCAATACTTTCTTCTTGTAAAGATAGAAGAAAGTAAAAATAATCAGAATTTATCATATTAGTAATACTATCTTAATTATTGATAGATTATATTAATTTCAATTGCTGAAAGGCGTAAATTAAAACTTTAAAAACTGTAAAAATAGGTTTATTCAACTGTTTACATGTTTTGACTCTACCTGAGTCATTTTCAAAAGAAATAAGTAAAAATATTCCAAAATTGCTTGGACTATGAAACACCATCATTTAAATTTTCATGTACTCTCTCATATTATGCATGTTATCTTTTTATTTTACTTAGATGTTTATCTTTATTTTCGTAACTATTGAGTAACTTGAGCCATAATTTTGGTAAGTTAAATGGTGCTGCATCGTTACATATTGAATTTTTACATGTTACAATCTCTATGGTAATGGTTTCTCTTATAATGAATGGATAGTATATATCAGGGACAGTGAACCTTTTCACATCCACATGCCAAAATTTTCCAAAAATATATTCGGCATGATCGTGATGTGCTAACAATAAAAAAATTTAATGGACCAAATAATAATGAATCAAAATTATTTTTAAAAATTTTTAGCATTAAAGAAATATGGGTTATATTTGATATTATACTTTTAGAAATTTATTTAAAAATATTATTTCTTTTGTCTTATCTTAGATTCCAAAAAAAAATATATCAGCTTTGTACTTAGTTATTTTTAAGAGAATGCAAACTGAATTGGACTCATTTGACAAGATGTTTTACTTGAATTTTCCATATTATTTATTTCCGAAATGAATGTCTCGCAGAAATAATTGTCAAAATAGCAAGCACTAGCATCTACAGCTTTTAGTGACTGAAATTGAAGTCCAAGTTGTTCTAATTTTATCATCTACATTTTTGCTTGTAATGCCTTTTAATCTTTCTTTTGCGATAATTTCCTAATTCTCTTTTATTCTTAAAATTTTGTGAGCCAATATTGAGTTAGATTGGAGTACATTATGTTATATTTCAGTTTCTTCAATCGGTATGACAATGACAACTAACCGAACTAATCGAATTCAGATAAACAGAGACAACATCAAGATTAATTACTGCATTTTGTGAAATTGTACTATATTTTGGTGTAGAACCTGAATCTACGCTGTGCCAAAAATAATCTGCACATGCCACTTATGGCACGTTTGCCATTGGTTCGCCGTCCCTGGTATATATAGACTGGAGGGAAGAATTATCTTACTTTCATTGAAATTTATTTTAATGGTAACTTCTTGATATATATGAAAGTAAGATAATTTTTCCCTCCAGTCTATACTATCCATCCTATATAACTGAATCCATAGAGATTGTAGCATGCAAAAATTAAATATGTAATGATGCAACATCATTTAACTTACCAAAACTATGGCTCGAGTTACTCAGTGGTTACAAAGATAAAAAATAATCTAAGTAAAATATAAAAAATGATAATATGAAAGAGCACATGAAAATTTGAATGATGCCGTTTCATAGGCCGTGCAATTTTAGAGTATTTTTATTTATTTGTTTTGAAAATGACTCGGATAGAGTCGAAACATGTAAATAGTTCAATAAACCTACTTTTACTGTTTTAAAGTTTTAATTTATGCTTTTTAGTAATTAAAATTAGTAGTATATTATTCCAAGGTGTAAATTTATTGTATGTTTATTTATTGATAGATTATTGAAATTCATTGCAGTTTTATAATTTTTTGCCTTGACGCATAGAAATTTCCATAATTTTAAAAGTTGCTCAGAAAATATATATAAATTAAAATTTTATAGAAAATTTTGTAATAGAATTTCTATAACTTTATTGTTTTAATATTCTCTTAGTTAGAGTTGCTGGCGGTCAGATCAAGAATTTAATTTTGCGTCTTGTGATGTAGATTTTATACTAATAATTAGAAATTGCAATCCTGCAGTACTCTGGATTTTTTTCTTTCTTTTCTAAATTCATTTGTAAATTAAAGCATTTTCAAATGCTTTTATGCAGTGTATTTTTTCTTTTAAAAATGTTTAGGAGTGTTCTCCCTTTTACCTCCCAAAAAATCATTACTTAGTGCACTTTGAGCATTCAGCCCAACATAACTGCAAACATATTTTTATTTGTTGGCACACAAACAATCACAATTTATGTAAGTGATCTCAGTAACAAATTGACACTCAAAAACATTCTATTCCTTAAATAACAAGCAGTGCTCTTCATGAATTTAAATACAAGCTTCTCTTCTGTGTTATAAACAAATTATGCATAATAAATCACATAAATATCTGCAGTATCTTTGAAATTGCTTTAGCAAGATTTCCAATTTTTTTATTTTCTTCCAGTATATTCACAAAATGTTTGGGGGTATGCATCCTCCACAGAAGAAAAAAATGACTGATTTTATGTATTTTTTATAAATTAAATGGGAAATGAAAAGAAAAGCTAATATTTTTTTAGAAAATTTAAATTACTAAAAAAATAATGTATAAAAATACTCTTAGTTTTATAGTAGAGATTACCACTTTGGTATAAACAAAGTATTAAGATGTGAAGTTAAAGGAAAAAATAAGATGCCTTTGACATCGATTAGTGAAAGACATTTATCTAGCTACAGGCACTATGTTTTTTCTGCATTGTGATAATTTAATTATTGTAGTTTATTTATTTAATAAAATATAATCGCAAGAGACAAGACTAGTCAATCTTTTTATTTCTATTGATGAAAATGTGTTCAAAAACAGATTGTATCCATTGTGTTTTCACCCAACAATCTTATAGATCTGATTATGATTTAAAAAAAAAAAGAATTGGTTGGTGCTTTGAATAAGTATTTTATCCCATTACTTTTGTGTGTAACTTTTTCTCTTTGTATTTGTATCTCGAAATCAATAACTTTGTTTGAAGAGTATTTCCATTCTCAGAAGTCAGTCTCATCAGTTTCATCATTTGTATATGTGTTGTCATTTAAAAAAATTATTTTAAATATTTTCTTTATTGGTATATCAAATTTTTTTTTCCCCTTCGATAATGGAAATGCATTACTAAAATTTTTTAAATCATGCTCATATTTTATCATTGTTATTTAAATAAATTAAAATGCCATTTAAATAAGTGCAACAGTATTATTTTATTTTTATGTGAAGTCCAGTAGCTAAATCAGCTCTCAGACTACCTTTATGTAAATTATGTGAATTAGAGCTTTTCTACTACAAAACAGAGAATTCTATCAATAGTTAAAAATGTAAAATCTCTTTTAGAAAAATATTTAATGTTACAGGTCATGCAGTTGTAAATGGAAAATTAAATCATTAACTTTTGGTGCACTCTGTTTCAGTGAAATCTGTCTTGGATGCTATAACAACTAGAGATTTGCTTATGCATGTTCTAAGATTATAAAAACTTATTTACATATTAAGTAAGTTGTTCCAGTGCTTTATGTAGTTTGAAAACCAAGTTAGGCAATTATATAAATACTTTAAAAACCTTTATTGATAAGATTGTTATTGCCACCAATTCTGCTAAATGTTGTAATTTGTTGCCAGGTTTTCACTCCAGTAGATAATATTTTAAGAATTTTAATTAATTGCAAACAATATGGTTAAATGTTCACCAACCTTTCAGACCTCAAGGAGCACTAAATAAGAACTTTTAAATCCCATGGGCTACCAGTAGAAATTTTTAATATGTTTGTAGAATACTGATAAAAGAATTGCCATTTTTACTTTCTTCTATCTTCAATAGAAGAAAGTATTGTAATCGAAATTTTTTTCGACTTCTGGTTTTCGACGGATTTACATGTTTTAGGGGTCAGAGATCCCAAAAAAACATGTTTATAGAAAATGTCTGTCTGTCGCCATTGTACCATCAAAAAGTGTATGAAGTTATGCAGAGAATTGAACCAAATTTTTATGTTAAGTTTTTGGCTATGGCAAGCAGATCCTCCTTGAATTTGGAAAAAATTCGCCGGTAGGGGGCGCTGTAATAGCGATTTTTGTGCGATTTTGAAGATTGTACCACCCAAAAGTATATGAAGTTATGCATAGAACTGAACCAAATTTTTATTTTAAGTTTTTGGATATGGCAAGTAGGTCCTCCCTGAATTTGGAAAACATTCACTGGTAGGGGGGCGCTGTAACAGCGATTTTTGTGCGATTTTGAATATTGTACCATCCAAAAGTATATGAAGTTATGCATAGAATTGAACCAAATTTTTATTTTAAGTTTTTGGATATAGCAGGTAGGACCTCCCTGAATTTGGAAAAAATTCACCGGTAGAGGGCGCTGTAACAGCGATTTTTGTGCGATTTTGAATATTGTACCATCAAAAAGTGTATGAAGTTATGCATAGAATTGAACCAAGTTTTTATTTTAAGTTTTTGGATATGGCAGGTAGGTCTTCCCTGAATTTGGAAAAAATTCGCCGGTAGGGGCGCTGTCACAGCGATTTTTGTGCGATTTTGAATATTGTACTATCCAAAAGTGTATGAAGTTATGCATAGAATTGAACCAAATTTTTATTTTAAGTTTTTGGCTTTGGCAGGCAGATCCTCCCTCAATTTGGAAAACATTCGCCGGTAGGGGGCGCTGTAACAGCGATTTTGAATATTGTACCATCCAAAAGTGTATGAAGTTATGCATGGAATTGAACCAAATTTTTATTTTAAGTTTATGGCTATGACAAGCAGCACCTCCCTGAAGTTGGAAAAAATTTGCCACTAGGGGGCGCTGTAATAGCGATTTTGCATATTGTACCATCAAAAAGTGTATGAAGTTATGCATAGAATTGAACCAAATTTTTATTTTAAGTTCTTGGCTATGGCAAGCAGGTCCTTCCTTAATTTGGAAAAAATTTGCAGGTAGGGGACGCTGTAATAGCGATTTTTGCGCCGTTTTGAATATTATACCATCGAAAAGTGTATGAAGTTATGCAGAGAATTGAGCCAAATTTTTTGCATTTCTTTTTGTTCATGGCATGAAGGTCCTTCCTGAATTTGGAAAAATTCCGTTGGAAGGGTGCGCTATAATTACGATGTCTGTACCATTTTCTTTATTGTACAATCAAAAATTGTATAAAATTATGCATACAAATTGAACCAAATTTTTTGTGCATGTTTTTGGCTTTGGCCAACAGGTCCTCCTTGAATTTGGAAATATCGCGCGGTAATGGGGCTCTGTGATGGCGATTTTTGTATAATTTTCTAGATTTTTCGTAGTTCTATTGTCCATCGGCGGCTCGTGCAAAGGCTGGAGCTCACTTCCTGCTAAGCCGGCTATTCACAAACATCTGACAACAACAGAATAAGGAAAAACTATTAATTTTAACAAATATCATGATATAGATTAACTCGTTTTTAGTTTATTTAATTGACTGAAGCAGAAATTTAAGATGAAAATCAAAGTTGGTATAGTAATGAACTAATAATATTGAAGTATTAACATGTGTAACTAGTTTTTGGAATATTAAGATGTATAAGATAGAAGAAAGTTTTGGGATTGGCACATCCAACTAGTTGAAATTTGAAATGAACTTATTCAATATATTAAAAGTATAAATGAAGGGTGTCAAACTGCATCCCTCTGGATTCAACTATTTTTAAATCTTTACCTTATTTAATCATAGCAAGAGTTTTTGGAGACCCTAATTGTTTGGTTTAAAGCTTGTTTTTTTTTTTTTTTTTTTTTTTTTTTTTTTTTAAGGTCTGTTGATTTTATTGGGACCTTTAAAAAAGCAGGGGTGAGGTACATTATGCCTACCACGCTTCTCTTACTAGATAGTAAGAAAATGATAATTCTGCTGGTATTTTTAATACTCTACTTATTATGTATTAGTTTTCTAAATAAAATCAATGCAAATCTATAATATATTTTTTTTTTTAATAATTTGTAAAATAAGTTATAAGATTCATCTCTCAGTACGAAACGTGTTTTCTACAGCCAGTAAATAAAGAAGTTAAAGATAATAAAACTTGTTAATTATTTGAACTGCATAATTCTTTATTGGATTTTGTACTTTGGATACAATTTCTCTAGGTTTATAACATATAATTTTTGTAAAGTGTATGTTCTTTCAATTAAGTTGCTGTAATGTAATTATTAATTTTGCATACATTTTTAACTGTTGAAAACTTAATTAAATTTACTTAACATTATTTATAAGAAAAATACATTTACTATTTCTCAAATATATGTTGTAATATACATAGCTATTAAGGGAAACCTGTTTCTTCCATTTTTTCCGTCCTTACCTTTTTTGGTACTTTTATGTTAGCTAGATGTGAATTTCATCATTTTTTTTTTTTTTTTTTTTTTTTACCAGTAGCAGCTTTTATTTTCCAAGTGTGTAAATTAGAAACAATACTTTGATGTTGAAATAAAATGTTTTAATGTTTTGGTTAATGGTATTATTTATTATATTTTTCTTTGTGCTTTAAAAGTATGTAATATATGCACTTTAAATTAAATGAGTGAAAAGTTTATATTTTAAATGAAATGAATGCGATAAGAATAATGGCAATGGGAATAATATTTTTTAATTTAATCACTGTGCCTGGCTCACATAAAAGGATGCCAATTTCTTCCAGCTCCTTTTTTTCTTATATTTTTTTTCCACTGCAGAAAATTTTTTCAAGCATTGTGTTAGAGATTATTTTCTTGTATTTTTATTACATACAATGTTAATATTTTTTTTTACTACTTTTGTCATTTTTTTTTGCAGAGAAAGTTTGAGATTTATTTGCCAGTGTGTGAGGCACCAATGACTTGTGGATTAAGTTCTCCCAGCAGGTGTATAACTGCAATAAATAATAGACCTATTCGAATAAAAGCATTTGATAAGGTATGATTGACATTTTAAATAGCAAATAATCAATTTAAAAAAAAAAACAGTGAATGCATTTTTAGGAGAATTGTTAAGATTTTAAATATTAAGTAAACGATGCTTATTTATTTATTTTTAAGTATGTTACTCACGGGGAAAACTAACAGTTGCTAATCGCAGAATATGAGGGATTGCGGCTAGTGCTGCCACCTAGTGTAATAATCTTTAAATATAAGATATTCGTTACACCGCATTAAATAACAGATTTCTCAGGTAATTGCCAACACACATACACATAAACAAATGCTTAATTTTATTAATATAAATAAATATTGTTTAATAGTACTTATCAGCTAGCTTTTAATAAAAAATGAAATAGTTACTTAAATGCTATAATAATATCTCCTGAACTGTCAATTAAAAATTGTTTTATGTTCGAACTTCAGTGACACATAAATATCTAATTAGTAGAATTAATCTATGAAAGTATTCATTTTCTAAAATTAAATATAACTAGCTGATCCCGTGCAGAGCATCTACACTAAAAATTGCATACCTCAGTCATATTTCCACAGCTATGCTCCGGGATGTTCATTTTAAATTGTGAATTCACACAGTTTTGCCTTCTCTGAATAAGTCTATTGTGCTGCTGATCGGAGCGTTCTATTGCTCACCTAAGCCTATCAACTTAATTTCGAATGGATCGTCTTTCAATCATTTCCTCCACAGTTTCAACCGAAGGCCATTGTCTTCTGTGTAAATTATAAACTTCACACTGTGAACTCATTTTTGATAAAAAATAAATAAAATAAGCAAAAAGTTACCGACTTTTACACCTCAGCGTGTTCTTTTCTCTGATCAATGAATGAAATGTCGTATCATGAGTCACGACAAGCCATTACATCAACAAAATCATTGCAACATCCTCAAAAATTCATTGTATCAAAATATTGTAATCTTAAGTAGTAACTCATTTTTTGCAAGATATACCACAACAAATAATGAAGCCAGCTAAAGTTGAGTTTAACATATTTGATTTTCTAAACAAACCACTCACTGCCATCACAAAAGAAAAACAACTGCTTTTTCACTTCCACGTACCTTAGCATTTTATATTATGAAGATTCTTCATATATAAATTATGTTAGTCAGTGTAACTAATTATGTATATATACTATTTTATCCGCCTTCCATTGCCTGGGCCTGTGATAATAACCTTAAGTATACCTAAAACCCTAAATATGTTAGTTCCACTTTTTGCTGCCAGTGGAAACACTCTGTTCTACACAAACCTCTATCCGAACGAAACTCCATTATTCATCCTATCTGGAGGTATATTAGTTGAGGTGGTAGGGACTCAAATAAGAGAAAATGGGGGAGGAGGGAAGATGCAAGTACTTTTTGACAAATGATTGATTAGAAGTACCGGAGTCCTTGGTCAACAATTTGGACTGGTACCTGAGACAGGAACTTAATTTAAGAATTTTCTGAAATTATTATTCAGAAATAATAGTTACTACTGCTCATAAATTAACTTTAAGACTGTGAGATGTGATAATTAAAATATTAATGTAATAGGGAATTTGTTTCAAAGAGATATGAGTAATAGAAGTTGAGTTATTAAAATGGAGCTCAGTTAAACAAAAATACATGAAGGGGTGTGGTGGAGGGGAGATGCAAGGTTCTTCAACAAATGACTAAAATGAGATATTTATATAAATGTTATAATAATATCTCCTGAACTTTCAGTTAAAAATTGTTTTATGTTGGAACTTCTGTAACACAAATATCTAATTAGTAGAATTAATCTTTAAAAGTATTATTAAAGTATTCATTTTCTAAAATTAAATATAACTAGCTGATCCTGCACAGAGCATCTGTGCTAAAAATTGCACACCTCAGTTATATTTCCACAGCTGTGCTCCGGGATGTTCACTTCAAATTGTGAATTCACACAATTTTGCCTTTGCTCAGTAAGTCTGTTGTGCTGTTGATTGGAGTGTTCTGTGGCTCTGCGGCATAAATTAACTTTAAGGTGATAATTTTAAGATAGTAATGTAATTCAAAAATAGTATCAAAGAGATAAAAATTGATGAAGGGTGTGTGGGGAGAGGGGGGATGCAAGTGCTCTTCAACAAATGACTAATTAAGACTATTACAGTACTCAGTCAAAAATTGGGACTGGCAGCTGAGCCAGGAGCATAATTTAAAGATTTTCAGAAATTACTATTCAGAAATAATGGTAATGCCAACTCAGAAATTAATTTTAAGACTGCAAGAGGTGATAATTAAGGTGTCAATTTGCTTCCTCTCAGGGCCATACTGAATTCTCAGCCAATTTGCAAAGTACTCTGTACTCAGTTAAATTTTTGCCGAGTACTCAGCTAATACCGACTAATTATAAGAATTTCATTTTTAAGCAGTATTGAAGACAAAGGAATTTATAACTGACCTGTAAAAGTGATTTGCATATAAATGTCTTATACTAATGTGCATTTTAAATGCCTAAGTTGCCCTTTACTTGAGAATGACCCATACATCTGTTTTAGAAGAAGAGTAAAATTGCTGGTTACATTAAAAATTTCTCAGGCAATTCTTACCCTGTTTTTCAACATCAAATCTAGAATTTTTGACAAATTTGAATGAAACTTGGCATATATACATTTTAAAACAAATAAAATTACTGGCAAATCTAAAAAATTCTCAGACTGCTCTTTACTCCTTTTTTCCCCCCATAACCTGTCATTATTTATTTCTATACAATTTGGGTTTTTAATTTTCAAATACATTTTTTTCTTTCCGTTTTCCACAAAAAAAAAAAAAAAAAAAAAAACTGTATATGGGCAATGTTCACATCCTGAATTCACATCTAAAACGGGCATCATCATGAACAATTAATGCACATTTTTTGTATATAACATTTTAAAAGTTTCCTATAAGTAGTTAAAATGACATTGAACCTTTATTTTAATTTATTTGGAATTAAAACATCTGTAAAATGTTAGACATATCTCGTTAACGCAAACACTCGCAGAGAAATTATTTTTGTTTGCATTACCCATACTTTAAAAATACAGTAAACTCTCTCTAAGGCTGAATTGATCGGGACCAAGAAAATTTTCCGTAGTAGACAATATTCCACCTTAGACAAATTTTACTCTATGTCTATGGAAGTGCAAGGACTTGAAAATCTTTCCGAGTTACACAGATTTCTGTCTTACACAGAGTCCACCTTGTAGAGAGTTTACTGTATTATGTAATTCATATAAATATGCATACGTACCTTCAAAATTGCTGTGTTGCTCATGTTGATTTTGTTTCCTAAGATCGATCCATCAAGAATATAGACCTACGCATGGGGGATTTTCTACGTCTTTTCAAGGAGATCTAGCTGGTATTTACATCACACATGAAAAAAACCACCAACAGTCAGGACAGCCAACTTGACTTATTTTAACAGATTCAAACCTAAGTAATCACTACCACAGCGATATCCCAATTTAAGTTTGTAAACAGTTTTGCATAAAAAACTTTTATTAACATTACATACTTTTTTTCACCTCTCAATGTAATTCTTACAATAGAATTTTATCTTTTGAGTGGGTAGAAAGAGGAATAACCTGACAATTTTGCAGTCGCTAGTCTGCAGTTATCAAAATTAAAGACCTTCTTCTTCTGAGAATAACATTAAAAAATTTGAAGTTAAAAAAAATAGCACTCGATGCAATTTCATCAGAAAGTTGGAAAAACTTGCTTCATTCTTACTATGAGTAGGAAATATTTCAACGGCCAATCCTTTTCAATTCGGGATAAACAATATTCCACGTTAAGCATGTTAGTGTTAAAAGGACTAAAGTCGCAGTAAATGTCTATACAACTTGACGGAATGACTGGAAATAGTTTGTGTTAAGCATGTTTATGTTAACGAGGTTCGACTGTATTCATGGAAAAGTATAAGAGGCATTCTCACATAATTTTGACTTTTAAGTCCCTGAATAATAATTTTTATTTTAGTTCATATTCTTGCGGGGTTTTTTTATTTCTTATACTGGAAAACATCCGATTGCATGACTGTATAAAAATATTAATGAAATAAATAAGTTTTGGACGATGTTGGGGATCCAAACATACCATGAAATTCCTTACCATCCCGTGTCTCTGATGCTGATTTTTAAGTTTAGAACTGTCAGTATAAAATTGTTTTAATAAAAGTAATTTGGTGTAATTTTTTTCTGAAACTGGGACTATTGTTTCATATAAATATGTAGCAAAAAATTAATCTGCACACATTCTTACAGTTGTTATTATTTTTTTAACTCTGTCCCTGGATTTTAGATTCCTTACCATCCCTCTTGCTAAAATTATACAGAAAATCACTTCAGATGCAGCCACAGAATTTTTTTCAACTTTTTTCTCATGCAGAAGTATGCTAGAGAAAGAATGGCTGAAATTCTTTGACAGGAAATTTACTGCAGAATTTAAATATCAATTTCAAGCATTGTGGCTTTATTCGTAGTCTTACCGTCCCCAAGGATTATTCCTGCACTTTTCGAAAAAAATTACTTAACATGATTTGCCTAAAAATAGGTGATAATTTTCCTTTTCGCCCCATCCTTACCGGCCCTTTTTTACCCTTACCGTCCCCTTTTTTTCCCTTACTGTCCCTTCTTTAATACCCCTTTAAGACAATGTTATACCAAAATTTTGTACTAAAAATATTACATTATTGTTACTTCTTATTTGAATCTTCTGTGGGTACTATGCAAATTTTAGCATAGTACCCACTAGGTACCCACTACGTTTAATTTCAGTAAAAATTTAGAAGAAAATTAAAAGCTAGAGTAAAATAATGGCTTAACTTAAACCTCAGTTAAATAAAAAAAAATCGTCACTGCTGACCATTTTTTCTTTATTTTGAATCATTAAGGCATTTGTCTATAAGTTTAAAATGCTTATTAAGTTTAATTTCACCGGATTTTTATTCCTGAAAGTTAAAATTTTGTGAGAATGCCTCATAACTTCTTAAATATGACATCATTTTCCATGATATGCTTTTGGTGGGGTATCAAACTGACTCCTAACAATCGGTTGCTATGTTCTATTTACCTTTTTGCTTGTATATTATATCTTATAGTTCAGTTTTTAAGGGGATGAAAATATAAGTTTCCATTTAAATATAATGTCATACGAAATAGAATTTCACTATATTCTATGCAATTTTGTTGAATGTTTTATATTTTCCCCTGTATTACCAGAGATGATTGTCTAATTTTCTGTTACACATATTAAAGCAAACTTGCATGTTCATTTATAAAGCTGAGGGATTTTACTTTGTGCCAAAATAACATCATATTTTGCTCATTGTGTTTTTAACGATGTATTGACATGAATGCACAAAGCTCCCTTTTGTTGTGATTGCCATATTATGCCATTTTTATTTATTTTGCCCAAAAGGCCCTTATAGTTAACACTGACAAAGTCAAGTGACTCGGCTAGTAAGTACTACATATGCACAATATTAAGGTTTTATTATTGGCTACAATAAAGTGAAGATTTGACAAAAACAACAAATTGATAATTTCTTCAGAAAATAAAAAAGTAATGAATTATTTGTATTACAGTAGAACCTCTTTTATCCGAAACTCTCACTTAACCGAAATCCATTTTTAAAGTTTTTTTTTTTTTAACTGTCATATTCCTTGTGTGCAAAATCCATTTTGAAAGCTTTTTTTTTATTTTATTTTATTTTTTTTTAACTATCATATTCCTTGTGTGCAAGCGGTCCTTTTCAAACTATGAGTGCATATAAATATTTTCGATCTCCTTTCGTAGAGTTCCTTTGAATTTAAGTTGAGCTGTCGTAAGCTGCGGAGTGGAATGAGAAAAACAAACAAATTGGCAATTCTGAAATTTTTGAATTTTTTGCAAAAGGTTTGACATGGCTGGAGCAGTAGAAAGATTGTGATATAGGTGAACTAATAATATAAAAAAAACTCTGTGATAAAGTTTCAAAGCAAACACAATCGAAACTGCAACAAACAAAACATTGTTTCTAACCCTGGTCAAATATGTAAAAGGTACTTAATTTCAAAATTAAAATTCAGGTAATTTATTCTTGTTTCTATTTTGCTATTGCTTTATTTTTATTAAGCACTTGTTACCATAATAAGAAATATTGCATATATTTCTCCTTAATCTTAAAATTGAAGCATTCTCGATTATCCAAAAATTTCGATTTTCCGAAAGCAAAAGTCCCAATTACTTTGGATAATCGAGGCTCTACTGTATTTAAATTATTTCTGTTAAAAATATCTTTTAGTGTAGTTATTTTCAATATCAGGGTTCCCACACCTGCTTCAATTGCACCAAACGAAACTATCTGCTACAATCTGCTACAAATGGGTTATTTTGACTGCGGTCTGCTCCAAAACAGCCATTTTGTTTCTCCTTTCTGCTCCCAAATTTGATTTTTTTGTGCCATTATCACGAAAAAACATAGCGAATTTTATCAAATTGTCAGCGAAAAAATATCATCAAAGAATCACGGGAAAAACACGAATTTCGTCAAAGGGCCGCGAAAAAATGCAAAATTTGTCAAAAGATTGCGAAAAAAACACGGAATTTTGTCAAAGGA
Organism: Maratus speciosus; assembly: GCA_963932465.1. Lineage (NCBI taxonomy): Eukaryota > Metazoa > Arthropoda > Arachnida > Araneae > Salticidae > Maratus > Maratus speciosus. The sequence continues at coordinate 276,593,923 of OZ010790.1, read as the reverse complement.
TCGCAGAAAAAACTCAAATTTCATCAAAGGATGGCGAAAAAAATGCAGCAGTCTCTTGCTATGAATTTTAGAATTTTTTTTTAAAACTCTGAATTACTCCTGGGTTTACTCACATTTTCATTCTCTATGTATTTCGTGTGAAATGGTCAAACATTGTTCTGTTTCAGAAAGTTAAACAAAACTGTTGTGAGTCAATGTGAATACAGACAACTGATAAATGCGTCAAATTCAATATAATAAAATAGCACTGAATAAAATGGTGATGGTGATTTTTTTTTCCTTTAATCTGATTTTATGTTTTATCCCTTTACACTTTTTCTACAGTTTTTTATTTATCTTAAGGCAAATTTGTTTTCTGCTATAAAAGTAAATGTTTTCCTTGTGTTGCTTATTTTAGCTTGCTATAAAATGTTTTTCTCCTTGCAAAAACATTTTTTGTCCGAGTGAGTGCAGGTACAAAAACTGTTTTTTTACCTGCTACAAAATTTTTGTTTTGCTGCTACAAAATTCGTTTTTTGCTGCTGCAAAAACTGATTTTGCTGCTACAAAAACTGCTACAAATTATCTCGAGTGAGTGTGACCCCCTGCAATATCAATTTTTATTAAATAATGACTTGTATCAGAGTAATATTGTAAAAGAAATTATTAAAATTTTACTATTTTAACACTAACCGGGGAATTTAAGGCTAACCTGGAAATATCGAAGAATTTTAACATAAGATATTTGTGACCACCCTGATTAATATTTTTGTAAAATTTTGAAATATTTTGGCTAAAGCTGAATCGGAACATTTCATAAAATTTTTTCATGGATGCAAAATTAAGGAATTGCTTATTTGTCGAAGATAGACTTTTGCAAATTTATATCTGAGAGTAAAAACATTGAGAATAGTGCATCACTTAAGTTCCTAGAATAAAGAAATTTATTATCACCAGACTGACATTTTCTTTTTCTACTCCATCATGTGAGAGAGGCTTTTCAACTCAAAATAGAACTAATAGGAAAATAATAATAATAATGTGGGCATATTTCTAAAACTTTCTTTTAAAGACCTTTCTTGAGATATTCTTCATGTAATAATGTAAATTGTGATGTGGATTTTAGAGTCTGTAAAATTTTAAAAACAAAATTTTAATTTTGTTCTTTAATTTTACTTTTCAATGTAATCAACTTTTTTGTAAAATACTATATGTAAAATTTAAAAAAAGAAAATATATTTAAAAAATTACTCCTAAATTTTATAATGTACTCCTAAAAGGTTTGAAAGGTAGTAAAGTTACTCCATAAAATAATTTTTTTTTTTGGCTAATACCATTTTTAAATTCTATGATTTATTTAAAAATTACATTTCAATGTCTGATATAATTTCAGATACATTTATCTTATAAGTAAACAATAAATATAGGGATTTCACACACGCCAAATAGTGCAAGGGCCCGAGCCCCCAAGCATCTGAATTAAATAAAATTTAATTTATAACCCATGTTTAGAATTCAATTTGGAATATGAATGATTTCTTTATTGGACAAATTATGGATGTTACATTACATAACTTCTGGCTCATCTGCATATTCATACACCGATGGTCTAACAATTAACAATTTTAGATTTTTTTTCTTTGTATAGAAATATAAACTAAAACTCATGTAGACATCATTCAATGCATGCCTCTATTGACCACTAACTGATATTTAACTTTGCTATCACCAAAATCTTTGATTCCATTTTAAGTCTTGATAGATTGAATAATAATCCTAATTATAAAATGTATATTATATTGTATTACAGTACAGAACCATTTATCTGGAATGCTTGGGGTCAGATGTATTCTGGATAACTGGTTTTTCCGATTAACTGGTTGTGCATTAAAGCAGCATCCATTTGATAAGTTTTGTGGAATATGTGTGGTTGTGACATTATTTCTAATTTTAAATTATTAGATTACTTGGATTAAAAATCACTGCCAGAAAGATCAAAAGTTAACCAGAGTTTAAAAGGAAGTAATTTATGGGAATCCCTTAGGAACAAAAATTTTCCTGTTTCCTCTGCATAAAAATTAAAACATCTGAAATACAACTAAATATGTTTTCATTTCAAATACTAGATGTTGCCATCAAATTATACAATTGTTTCAAGCAAAGCCTAAGTCAAACTGGCAGTGTATGACACCTTTTTCTGCAAAGATTCTGAAATCAGTCTATCAGAAATATCATTCCGGATAACTGGTTTTCCGGTTAACTGGTTTCCGAATAAATGGTTCCGTACCATATTTTCAAATTCTAAATTATAATTATCGACTAAATGCATCCCTTTAATGTATGTATCTGGATCACCTTGTTTGTCCCCATCTTCATACACTACTAGATGGGGAGCCACTGGTGAATGCTTTTGCCCTGGATCCTCACTTCTGTAAGTTGGTCCCTGTAGGTATAGGTATTAGAGATGAGTTTGGGCCCTTTTCCCAGAGCCTCAGCCCAATGATTTTTAATCTGAGCCCAAAGAATGTTGTATCATCAGAGCCCGAGCCTGATACTGAAAGTATGCAATAGGAAAAAATGCAGAACATTTAAAAATTGTTTCAAAAGTAATATCTCATTCTTAAGCAACTTCTTACATAGAAATAACTGATAATCCCTAGCACTCAATTAATTTCATGAAACTTTATAATCCATCTTTTTACAAGAGAAGTTTGGTATCAAATAAAAATATACTTCATACTTAAAGGATTCTCATATTTTTCTCTAGCAACAAGTAAATCTTATGGCACATTAACAAAGTGCATTTTATGAATAAATGCATAAAATTTGCAGAAAAATTTCCTATAAATGGTGTGCATCTTAAACTAGAATCTATCTTTCCTCATAGTAATCTTTCGTGATTGTCGAGACCTTGAAAATAAGCTTAGCTTAAAAATTTTGCATCTTTATCTGAAAGATACGATGCTTTTATAGGAAAAGAGGAAACATTGCTCAATTGCTTTCTCTCAGAATAACAATACACGGCAATTATATCTACTTATGAGTGAAAGTGACTTTGTAAATCCTTACACAGAGCCTTAGCAAGAGCAGAGCCCATGATGAAAAATAGATATAAGGATCACTAACAGTATTTTTATATGAAGAATGATTATGACTCTTACACAATAGAAAACTAAAAAAATTTGCAAATCTCAAGCTAATGCTCGTTGACTAAAAGCAGAATAAAATATTATTTTCCCATTAAATCTCTAAATAAAAAAATAATAAATAAACGATACAATTAAAAAATATCCTAATCTCACAAACGAAAATCAAGATAAAATCAAATTCATTGTTCACACTTCTTCTGATTAGCGTCATATCAGCATTCGTTGGCAGCAATACCAGACATAAATCTGCAAATATCACAAGAATAGAAAAACACAATTTCTGTTTCCCTTTCATTCTGATCAAAATCACGTTAAAATGACTTGAAATGAAATACATAATTTTTAAGGGAGAATTCTTTTTTTAAATTGAGCCTGAGTCTATCTCATTTCTAATAGTTATATAATGATAAAATGAGTTATGTTAAATTACAAAAATACCCAAGAAGGAAAAGTGTAAAAAAAAAGTATAAACACAAAAATAATTGTGTAAAATTTTTCTGCATAATATAGGTTTATGCCAGGTAAAAAACCATAGAAAAAAATTTGAGCTTTTTTCTTGATATATTTATTAAGCATTAACATTAAATTATCTTTAATTATTATCTAATGAAAGTGCAGTGGACTCTCGTTGATGTTTAAGACGTATCTCCGATTAATCAGCACAGTTTTGTTTTCCCTATCATTTTCTATTTCCAATTAATGTTAATACCTAGTTTTTCACTAATTGACTGGGCAGAATCAAAACTAGTTTTGTACATTATTTTCCGAGAACAACTTCAATGTAACTTTGATTGTAAATTGTCAGTGACAATGTTAAAAAGGAAGGAAACTTTCCACCATCGGCAGTGTGAAAGGTTCATATGTTAATGGTGGCTGTTTTCAGATATTATTACCATTACTAGTCAAAATGGGATCTAACAGGCTAAATTTTCAAATGTGTCACAAAACTAATAAGTATGTTGTAAAAAGATCCTTTGTTGCAAAGTGACAGATCTCGTTAAATTATGTATGCAAAACAATTTGTTTGTCTTGAGATTGAGTAATTAATTCTTTTGTACTAACAAGTTATTAACTTTCTTTTTTATTAAAATTACCAAATTTTACTTTTAGCATAAAATCGGTAACCTATTTTATTTCTTTTAAAAACTAAATTCAATTAATTCAAGGAAAAAAATATCTTTCTCCATTCATTCAAATATTTACATGGTTACATAATTTGGATTTTGGTTGTACGGGTGAAAAATGGTAGCCGTTGGAAATCTACACTAATGGGTATTCACTGTATTTAATATTTAAAAGAAATATATTATTGATTTTTTACATTTAAAAATATCACATATAGTGATTTTAAAAAATGCACAATTGAATTGAAGCTTTACAAAATGTCTCATTTTTATCGAATTCAGTGTTCAGTAATATTTTATTAAAAGCAATATTATTTGTAGAAACGCCATTTACTTATTCTAAAATTAATGTAATGATAAATAATTTGTATATATTTTACTTAGCTCAATAATGTGTTGCTTTCAGTTAATCAAAGATTATTACAACAAAGCAATTCAAAATACTGGCAAAGCTCGCTACCCTATTTGTTTCGTTTCATTTACAATGCCTCTAAGAGAAGTTGATGTCAATATCGAGCCAAATAAAACAAATGTTATGCTACATCATTCTGTAAGTATGCTTTAAAAAAAAACATTGATTATCATGTCAGTTTAAAGTTCTGTTATCTGAAAAGTAGTTTCCTTCATTGAGTTTTTTCTCTCGGTCAGGGATGGCGAACCAATAGCACGCATTCCTAAGTTAGTAGTGCTAAGTTTCTTTGTCATACAAAAAATTTTAATTTATATGTAAATTTACATTATGTAGGTAAAATTCTTTTGCTATAGGAAATAAAATTTTGTTTAACATATGCAGACTAACACAAATATTTTTCCATGAATTAACACATTAAAAATTTTTCTTTTTTCGTGACCCATGCTAATACAGCATTTTCGACAAATAACTACTTTGCCTTTCTCTATGAATTCAAAAGGTTATATTTCTTCAAATTATTTTCATAAGACAACCACTGCAATAAAATGACAAGTGGACCCAATTTTGGTATTATATATGAAAATTATATATATATTATTAAAGTATGAATTTCTGAAAAGCATTCTATATGAAATATACAGAAGCAAAAATCTCATTAATAAAATATGAATACCTTTTGAAATTTAATTTGAATTATTATATTGTTGCATTAATGATTAGTAGAAAGTTATTAAAGTAAAATTCATGGAATGTCTTTCCTTATTACAGTATGAATATAAATGAATATTTCCAAATCAAAATTTCATTAAATTAATGGCTGATTACAATATAAAAAAGAAAATTGCATTTTATTATTCCTGCAATATTATTATTCCTGTTTTGCAATATTAGCATTATTATTATCATTATTATATTATTTTTTCTAACATGAGATTTGTATTTCTTGATTTCAATTTCGATGAAAAGAGCAAACTTATATCACCTGTCTGACAAATTGCATTTAAGTTACATTGTATAGCTGTGTTATACAGAGTTCTAATCACAAAAATGTTTTAAATGAGGTAAAGAAATATTTTAAAAGCGATTAGGGTCAATAAAAACATTTCTCAAAAAATTATGAAATTTAAATTTTTATACGGTCTCCTGGTCCTATAAGTAATATTTACTAAAATTTTCTTATTGCACTGACAAGACAAAAAAAGTCCCATTCATATAACACTAAAATTGAGCGAGTTATGAAATTTTAAAAATGCATGACTTGTGCCACTTTTCCGCTCTAAAAACAAATGAGTTCGGCTTGGCTTTGAGGGGTCACATACCAAGTGCTTAAAGTATTCGAAGATCTTATTTCATGTGTATCTGCACTTTGAAAAAAAATCATACAAGTATTACGATTAAGTTAACATTTATTAAGTTTCAGATTGGCTAAAATAACATATATTTTATTTTGTCAGGATTTGAGACTGTTTCTTTCATGATTTCTTTTAACAAAAATTATGTTATTTTTATAAGTTTTTTTGTTACTTCAATGTATGTTTTTCCAGTTCAAAATTTGTACTCGAACTTTAACTCACTTTTAAATATCCGATCGAGATTACATTTTACATACTGCCGCAAATTCAATAACAATCTAATATTATTATGATTTTCGGTGGTTACCATTTATACTTATTTTACAGGATAACACAAACAATTTTGGATAGATTACCGCCAAGAAGTTTAAGAAAAAGCTTTAGATTAGATAATACAAGACTGTGATTGTTGTTGTTTTTTTTAACTTTTATGTATTTTTTAGCACAGAATCCAAAAATTACATTAATTTTTAGCCATCATGTCAGGATATTTCGCAAATCATAAATTGTCAAATTTAAAGAATAACAAAAATCAGATACTATAAAGTAGAGGAGATGGTTGTGTTTTTAACATTTGATAATTGATTTTTACGTACTTTTTAGCACTGAATCTGAAAATGACCTTCATTTTTAACCATCACGTTAGATTTTTTTTGCAAATCGTAAATGAGTAAGTTAAAATATAGCGAAAATCTCATACTATAAAACATATGTAAAACTTTTTTTGTTTTATTTTATTTTATTTTATTCAATAATTTATTCGATATATTTGCTTATCCTGGGATTCTTACAGCTAAATAGCTGAGTGGTCTGATGAGATGAGGGAGGAGATTCAATTTTAACTTTTAACTTTTTAACTTTTAATTTTGCGAAAAATCCTGATGTGATGGTTAAAAATGAAGGTCAATTTCAGATTCAGCAGTACAGACTACATAAGAATCAATTATCAAAAGCTAAAAAACATGACATAACCCAACTTTTGCAGGCTAGTGTAATCTAATAATATTTTTAAATACATATCATTTTGTAAAGAATTTAGGCTGTTAATTTAGCATCATTTTATTTAACAAAAATTCTGTTTTTTCTTTCTTCTTAAATGTTTATTACAAATTGTATATTTTGCATTAATATGTCAGAATGGTTAAAGATTTCAAATTTATATTGCAATATTAATTTTACTCTCCACCATTTTTTAATCTATCTGGCGAAATTATATTTCAACTAAATTTGTGAATGACCCCCAAGTTACAGCAAAAAATATGCTCCAACTTTAAACAGCTATTACTCGGTCAATTTTAATCGTAGAATAATGTGACTTTTTGTGTATTACTTGTTAGTGTAAAAGGAAAATTTTACTAAATATAACCAGTGGTGGGATTCAGCCGGTTCGATAGAACTGGTTGTTAATTTGTGTTGAGTTCTGCGAACCGGTTGTTAAAATGGTACTTCAAATGCGAAAATCGCATTTACATTAATTTACTTTCTTTAAATGTTTATCTGAACAACAGCGTTTTCTAAACATAACACTGTGACATGTTCTGATTTATTGCATTTAATAAAATAATGTTTCATTTGCAAAATGAATATATGTATTTTTTCATCAGTCCTGTAAGAAGCAAATTTAAACTCTTAAAAAAATAAAATTTTGAAGATTTTAAGAATTTTTCGATTCAAATCAGCAGCCTAGACTGACCTTAATTATATGGCATGCTTATTCAACATTACAATAACTACTTATATTCAAATAAAATATACTTTGCTTTGCACGGAATGTTCCTTGTTATCGCTGATCAATAGTTAATAGTTAAATCGTTAGATTTAGTGGTATAGTTCCAATTGAATTTTTTTCAAAATGCTGTTATTCGTATTTTAGAAGTCATATAAATCAAAGTAGTTATTTTCGTAAGTGTAGCAAATTTTAAATTTTTATAAGATCCCCGAGTCCTATAAATTATATTTAAAAAAATATTTTCCATGACCTAACAAATGAAAAAACATTGTATGGTCAGTCATGATACTTTGTATTTTACAAATTTCCTGACCCTTTTTTGTACAAAAATACCAAAAATGGTAAACATTCTTAAAATTTTAAATATCATAACTCGAAAAGCGTTCAAAAATTTCTCGATGATGAAGAACAACATTTGAAATATTTTTTGAAATTTTGAAGTATTCTAAATTTAACAATTTATTAATTAGCTCTTGATCAACCATCAGAAGGGACGCTCTTATAACTGATATTCGCCTTAATGACTGTATATTTTCAATGGAATTGCTCATTTTCCTAAAGAACTGCAAAACCGAAGAATAAGCATCACAAAGAATGAAAACTTATGATAAAATTAATTTATTAAAGCGTTTGAAATGCTTCGGGAGAAAAAAGCATATACAAAAGAAAGACGATGAGGGTTTTATTTACTTCTGAAACTTGGGAAAATATCAAATTTGTAGAAGATCATAAATGTTTTAGTGAACTCGTTTCCCAAAAACAGCATAGCAAAAGAAAAAAAAAGATAGGCTATTGAATTCAAAACATCTAAAACCAAGTTGCAGTCAAATTGAATATAGGAACAAACTAGCTTTCTCCATCAGATTACTCGAATATTGGAGAAGTAATACTTCTATGGAAAGCAGCTGAAGAAGTATTATGTATATTTAATGACACCTCTAATTAACATTAATAATTACTGAGAGTTTTTTTTACCATATTTTCATTTTTTCTTAAACTATGGAGTTTTTAAAATTATTCAAAAGGCTAAAAATATTGTCAGAACAATTGCTGCAAGTTTAGCAGGAATGGAAAAAAAGGTTTTCAAAAATATACATAAAATGGTCAGAGAAGAGAAGTCGATCAACTATTTCTAATGTATCAGACATAATGACAATTAATCTAATTGGTCTAAAATACTCAAAGAATGGGTTCCTATTTTTATAGTGAATGCATGTTTAATAAAGAAGCACGTAATCTGATAATGTTCCAGTAAAGACAAAGATAATTGAAAGTGAGGACGTTTGTATAGAAGCTATATGTAAATATCTCAAATAACACAAATTATTTAATATTTTAAAACGGTTGTCTATACTATAATCTAGTTTTTCTACATCCTTTATTATTTTATTTAAGTATTAACTGTATGAAATATACGTCGAACTCGCTTATAACGAGCCCGGATTTAACGAGGAAATCATAAATACTTGGTTGGTACAATGTTAAGTCTATGGAAGCATAACTCGTTTTTAACGAGCAAACCCCGGTTATAGCGAGCAATATTTTTGTGATTCATAAAACTTCTATTGACTTCTGTCTCTCCAGCTCAGATAACGTTTCTTGGAAAAATGGGGTTCAAATGACGATGTTTTTTGGGCCAAGAGTCGTTCCTCTTCGAAGTACAATAACACAAGAAAGAGACAGTAAGACAGTTCAAAGCAAATTAACCAACTTCTTTTGTACTGTACAGAAATAAAAAATAAAGAAAGTATGTATAATAAAGTAAGTATGCATGAATTTGTGTAATTTTTTACGAACCCGTTTTTTATGAGCACCCGGTTATAACGAGCAAATATCACGGTCCCTTCGCACTCGCTATAACCGAGTTCGACTGTACTACCTTTTTGAATGCCTTTTAAAATTTTTCAACATTATAAAGCTATTTTGAGTACAGAACATCCAAAATAATTCGAATTTATTTTTACTGATTCCAATTCAAAAATGTATAGTGTGCTGATGTATTTCATCTGCAATTGTTATCCATAGTAGTTATTACATGAAGGTTTTTAAAAGAGGTTTCATGTTTTTAAACTGAACTAAATTTTATTAATGATACAAAATTTCCAGGTGCATCTTCTTCGTGTACGCATTATTGTTACTACAAAAGTAATTTTAGAGTCACTTGCGGGGCTGATATAGAAGACGACATTGACGAATCTATCAGTGAAATTTGCTTTGGTGGAAAAACACGCATTCAAAAAAATCCAGAAATCAGGAACCTACCACTCACCAGAGCCCTTGGTATTCTCACGAGATTAGAGACTTCAATATCTGAGCTCTTCCTATAGTTAGTGTTTCTAATGTCTAACTGATTGCAACTTTAGATCATGAATATGGGTTAATTCTTAAGATTACATTTCCGCTATTTTAATATTATTCTTATTCTACTGTTTGATTCTACTGTTTGGTGTATTTTCTGATAGAAATTTTGATCCGGGTTTCATTATTGATGAACATTAATTAAATAAATTATGTCCTTTTATAGGGACACGTGTTTCAGGAATTGCTTTTTTCACTATATCAAAAGATACATAATATATATTTTTAAACAATGTTCTTATAATATTGGAAAGTGTTTCATAATCTATATGTAATGCTGCTTTTTCCTTTCATTTTTATACATCAAAAACCATTCGGGCAGCGAACCGGTTGTTAAATTATTTGAATCCCACCACTAAATATAACTTATAGGACTGGGGGACCGTATAAAAATTTAAATTTCGTAATTTTTTAAGAAATGTTTTTACTGACCCAAATCGCTTTTAAAATATTTCTTTACCTAATTTTAAACATTTTTGTAATTGAAACTATATGTCTATGACTAACGGTTTAGGAATTAGCCATTGGACACTGTTGAGACCGGACACTCTGTATGACCAAAGGTGGCCGGTCACTTGCGATTTTAGACGTTTTGTTAAATATCTAGAAAAATACACAAGGAATTAACCTGAAACTGCAGGTGTTAAAGAGTATAGTATAGGTCATATATTTCCATGAAGATTTTTTCCCGAAACCCCATATGGGACCATCAACGAATTGCAAAAGAATGAATATCTTTTGGATAATCCTGTAAAAACTAATGTAGCAAAAGCATTCAAACTCGAGATTATTAATAAGTGGCTTATTGTAATATACTGTGTTCATTTTTATGAAGATAGCATGGTTACTCGTAGAGAAATTAAGGTTTTTATAAAAACTGTTCCAAATTTCACGAAGTTTTTTTGCTTATAATTTGCAGAGTTCTTAATATAAAAAAAAGTTCTTTTCAGAAAATATGACAAACAGCATTGCAGCAACAATGTTGTTTGTGAACAACAAACAACAACTCCGCAATCAGAATTAAAAAATATTAAAAATTGGATGAAAATTGAGCGGGTTTACTAAAAAATGTTTCCCTGCGCATGTGCAAATGCAATCAAAATATAATATGCATAATGTATTAACTAAGTATATAGAGCAATTTTTGTGAAAGTCTCAAAATCATAGCTTAAAAATTCTGAAAATTATCATCGATAGAATAAGCTCGAAATCCGTTGTTCCCAAAAAGATGAGGGGTTGTATCAAATATTTGTTGATAAGTGCTAAGATAGCGTACACAATATTGCACATACTACTATATTTGGATACAACACCTCATCTTTTTGCTTCCTTTTGGAAACAACTGATTTCGAGCTTATTCTATCAACGATAATTTTCAGAATTTTCAAACTGTGATTTTGAGATTTTCACAAAAGTTGCTCTATATACTTAGCTAATACATTATACAAATTATGATTGCATCCGCGCATGCACAGTGAAATATTTTTTTAGTAAACCTGCTCATTTTTCATCCAATTTTTATTATTTTTAAATTCTGATTACAGAGTATTGTGTACAATGTTGTTTGTCATATTTTCTGAAAAGAACTTTTTTTTATGTTAAGAACTCTGCAAATTATAAGCAAAAAACTTGGCAAAATTTGGGCCTGTTTTTATAAAAAACCTTAATTTCTCTATGAGTAGGGGAAGGTGGGGCACGTTGGGACATGGCCCACCTTGGGACATCTCAATTTTAAGGCTTAATTTTGCAATTAAAAATTAGCACACATAAGTGCCAATATATGATACTACAATCTACTCTTCCATGTGTTTTGGAATCACTGGTGTTTGCTGGCAACAAATAATACCATTATTTTTGTTTTGAATGAGGTTGAGTAACTATTATGTGTGTTTTGAAAAATAAATTTTTTATTAAAGAAATGAAATAATAAAAGTGGGGGCATGTTGTGATAAAAAAACATTGATTTATTGTTATTTTAAGGGTAAAAAATAGACTGCAATGCTAAGCTTAACTGTTTTAAAGTTTTTGTTACTTAATGTGCGAGGTGGGGCAGGTTGGGACACTCAGTTGTGGGGCACCTTGGGACATGTCCAAAAATGCCGTAAAGACCAAATGCAGCTTACAGAAGGAAAAAAAGTACACAACCAATTAGAATTTTCATCAAGCAGTGAGGATGAGACAGTTGCGCTAGCAAAATTGGTGAAAATTACCCCTGGAAGGAAAACAAATATAAATTATTTGTGTAATGGCAGTAGTGATGAATTCAGCTGTTCATGTGATGCTGATTTTCCTACAGATTGCAAACTTACTTAAGATAAGTCAAGAAACTTAAAGGCTAAAGGTAAACCCACTGTGGGATAGTGTACATTGGCAAAGTTTGCAGGAAAACAAAGCATTGTTGTATTTGTAGGGCATGTTCAAAATGTTGAGGACAGCAGCGAGTATAAGATATCCATTTTGAGAAGACAAGATCTAGAGTTGTCATTTTTTTTTTTTTAATCCTGCTAAACATGATAGCTCATTTGTGTATCAAACAGATATTCTTTTAAAACTTGACACTCCTGAAAACAAAATAGGTCAAAGATGTGTTTTATTAGAATTTGATGAACACCATTTTTTTTCACATCAAGTACAAGATCTATTAATGAAAACATGTTACAATTCAAATTATTAAAGAGTTTCAATACTTAAATTATTTCATGCTCAACTAAAGCTTTATAAATAAAGCTTTGTTCATCAATTAAATATAAAATTTTACATGTATTTTTTATTAAAACTAGTGTCCTAACCTGCCCCACCATGTGGGGCAGGTTGGGACATCTTAAAGGCTTTTTTTGTTTTGTTTTCACTCTTTTTCTATGTGAGATAAGATTAAGATTATTATGAGGTTTATTTGATGCAAAAATGTTTATACTTTATGTCTAATTGGTTCTAAAATAAGAATAAATATTAATAAAATTTAGAAAAATTATTTACTGAAAAACGTCCTAAGGTGCCCCACCTTCCCCTATACATACTATCTTCATAAAATTGAACGCAGTTTTTACAATAAGCCACTTATTAATAATCCTGAGTTTGAACGCTTTTGCTACATTAGTTATTACAGGGTTATTCAAAAGATATTCGTTCTTTTTCAATTTGTTGAGGGTCCCCTATGGGGTTTCGGGAAAAAATCTTCGCTGAAATATATGACTTATACTATACTGTTTGCACGCCTGCAGTTTCAGATTATTTCCTCATGTATTTTTCTAGATATTTAACAAAATGTCTAAAATCGCAAGTGACTGGTCACCTTTGACCATATAGGTGTATTCAGATTAGGTTTGTGACTTATCCTTCTAATCTCAGTACCTTTGATGCTTTTCTTGATTTATTTAAACCTAATTTTACTTTTACATGCAAGCATTTCCTTTCCCATCTTTCCTTCTTCAATAGACCATTTTATTGGTTACTCTTTTTGTAGAATATTATATTTCTGTCGTCTTCTATAGATTGATATTATTATTATTATTTTTTTTTTTTTTTTGTTGTTAATTTCTTACTGCCCCTTTTTTTCCTATTATTACTAGGGGGCTCGGCCCCCTACGAGCTACGCTCGCCAACCCCCGTCCAGACACCGCAGACTCTAAATGCACGCTAATGTGATCGGCTTTAAAAAGATTTCGAAAGATTGAATTATAATTTAAAAAACAGTGGCGATCTCCCTATAAACGAATTTCTATTCATTTCTCTTTGATTGGGGAATTTTAACGCCAAATCCGCTGCGGTACTACTTGATTATCCTGTCGACCAATTTCGCCAAATTATATAAATTGCCAAACCACTCGCCAAATTATACAAATTGATATAATTTTTATTTTAAATAACGAAAGAACAAATAAATTCGTACAACATTAATAAAAACACAAATAAAACGTCGAAATAAAAATAACTTGATGACGTATACACGTGTAACAACATTCCAAAATAAGCTAATATAAAAGGAATTAAGTAAAGAGAGTCTTTGTCTCCTGGTATTTTTTAACAAAGTGAAAAGAAAGTTCTTTTAAATGAGACATTTTAAATTAATTCTCAAAATATCAAATAAATGTCTAGCGCAATTTCTAAATTTAAACTTTTTTGCAATATTATTTTGTGTTCATTTTATGTAATAACTATAATGTGACGTAAATATGACTTAATTTCTCCTAAGACTTCTAACGCAAGTTAATGAATTTATTATTTTACAATATCCTTTCTCTTTTAAAATTCACGTGTATACTTTTTATGACGTAATTTTTAATAAGTTCCTGCTTTTTATACGTAATTATTTAATTCTAATTTGAAAGTTTTTTTCCTGTTTATAATAGTCACGTGTAAATAAATTTTTAATTTGAAGCAAACATTATTGCTTGCGCTTTTTATACAGTTGGCAACAGTTTAAATTAGTACAATTTTCTGAAATCTGTAAAAAATATCTCTAGAAATGCTGAAAATTTGAATTTAAAATAGAAATAAAACCTGAAAAAATGAGTCAAAATAAAAAAATTAATGCAATCTGCACTCCGGCAAATTCTAACGCATAAAATGATCTAAAAATGATTACACTGCCATGTATAGTTTTTGCTGCTATAAAACTTTTTTAGTGGAACGATTTTGTCCAACTTTAGCATTAAATAACTCTTAAAATGATTCTTCGATTTGAAAACTGTCTGCATCAGCGTGTTTATCAAACATTTCTGTATAAAACCACTGATTTTCATATTTTTGTATGCATTATTTTTGTTAATATTAACGAAGAAAGGCCTCCGGTCACAAAAAAATCAAAACCGGCGGCGGTGACAGCGGTAGTTACTTTTTTTTAGAATAGAGAGATATTCCAATTGACAGTTTCAGAAATAAAAATATTTTGCTTTCATTGTATAGTGCTTTTTTTTTTTTTTCTTTTCATTTTCTCTGTATACTCTTTGTTCTTTTGTATTTATTTTCTTGTAAGTATAACTTTAATTTAAAAATTTTATTACTTTTTAATTGCCTGTACAGGATGATATTATCCACCAATTTTCAGAAATGTTGAAGAAATTTTATGACATTAATGTGACTGAAAATAATCTGACTACATTGCCTACAGCTAATGTAGAAACAAGCCTGGAACCAAAGCAAGATGCATCTGATTTTTTAGACTCTTTAAAAAATAAATGTGATAGTAAATTTCGCCAAACAAAAATTTTATATCTTGATGAAAGTCCTGTTACTGCTAAGCAGAATCTTTTAGACAATGATATAAGAATTGTGTACAACTCCTCTCAAAAGAGAGAGAACCCTATTATCAAAAAAGATCTCCCAAAAGAGCCTTGTAAAAAAAAAATAAAAACATCTATTCATGCTTCAAAAGGTGATATTCAAAACCATCTCACTTCTCTAAAAAATTATTTTTCTCAAGATAAAATAAATGATAATAATATGTCGCTTACTTCTGTGCCAACAGTTACAGTTGAAAGAATTACCTCCACCCCAAAAACTTCAAGTTCTGAAGCTGTAATACCTGACAGCAGTACTGATTCAAACAAAATCACTTCATTTGCTGTAAGCACAAACATTTGTACTGATGATAATCTCCACATAACTAGTAATTCTGCCATGAACAGAAAAAGGCATTTTTCCGAATCCTCTAATTCTAATCTAAAATTTCTTGAAGATAGTGTAAAACAGCCAGTTATTGATAATGGACAAGCATGGTCTCGAGGTATTCATCCTTCTGGTGGACTCTTTGAGGTAATTTTACCTTTTTATTTTAATGCTGTGTAGTATTAATGTTTAGATTGAATGATTTTTTAAATTTATCATATTGTCAATGTGTTGCAAATCTATCAAATGTATAAAAAAAACTTTCTTTTGTTTGTTTGAAACTGCTTTTAATGATTAGCAAATAACTGAAGCTATAATTTCTTTAAAAAAAAAAATTAGCTTTTTTTTTTTTTTTTGCAAAACATCAAAAATGATATAAATGCTGTTCGAACAAAATACAGGAGAGCAAATAATTCTTGATGGCAAAGAGAATTTATTGACAAAAAAAAGCAGATCCTTTAATAAATAAAAACACTTGTAATAATGATTTTTTTAAATATTAATTCTTTTAATTGAGAATTAATTATTTTTTTTAATCAAAATCATCAAAGATAAATAAAATTTGAAAATACAGCAAATCTCCATATTCTCCTTTGTGGAACCTTATCTGCACCCATGAAAAATGATTTTAAATTGTTTGAAAACTGTGTTTTGTTCTCCAAAAAGCTGAAATAATGCTCAACAGTTTTGCAGTATATTGACAATATTTTGTGATAAGTTAATTTCAAATTTTTTTACACTTATTAAAAATTAGAAAATGCCTCAATTCTAGCTCAGTTATGTTAGTTACTGTGTGATACAAATAACTGCCTTTAGTAAGTTGTTAACTTATCAATAAAGCTGATATAAGCATTTAATTATAACCTATTATTCCATCATACAACATGAAAAATATTTGATTTTAAACTAATAAGTTTAAACATGTAAAATAATGATGTCTTTCAATCTGAATGCTGAAAGTGAAAATTGATGATTTTTAAATTGTGGCATTCTTCCATCAAACAAATGGTAAATTTGTATTGTGAATCTTAATAGATTAAGTGGAGCTAGATATTACTAGAATAATTCATGTAGAAAAACTGAGTTGGAGGCTTAACCGCGATGAAAAAACTTTAGTGATTTTTCAAACAACTTTTTAATTGCTGTTGATTATATAAAACGTTTAAATACAAGCGCTACACAGATGACAATATTAATAAAACACATAGTAAATATTATTTGAAGATTTGCTATCTGACAGGGACATTGTCCCATCATTTAACCTATTTCTCTATTTCAGAGAGATACCTCTCTCTAGCATCGACACAACTACATCTACATGTTCAAAAATGTGTTAGCACATCCTGCCAGATACTTTCTGCTGCATTGCACTTTACAACTGGGCCTCACTTGTTCTTTGCACCCTTAGCATGCATTTTCTTTACGAGAATTTTATTCTTACATTCATATATTTTTAAATGTTTTACATTTCAGGTTAAAAAGGAATCTTAAAATATCAACCTGTACCAAATGTGGGATATTTTGTAGCACATGTGAAAATAATTAAAAAGAAACATTTTACAGAAATTGTATACCATTTTTTAGAAATCTTGTTACCTTTGATCTCTTGAAAAAGTTAATATCACAAAAATTTTATGAATTCAATAGATCTTGTTTATTTTCCTTTGTATAGTTATTTTTTTTCTTTCTTAAATTCATTTATAAAGTGAATAAAGTTTAAATGTATTGTTTCTTTGTAATTCAAAACATATTAGTAATACTTATTTGTTTTTCCATATCTTTTCTAAATATATTTGTAATATCAAAACTATTTTGCATGTCTAGTTCCATTTTTATTTGCCATCTGTGTTAGAATGTGAAAATATTAATTTTTCAAAGTTATCTTTTAATACTTGTGATATTATTTTTCTATTCATTTATTTGTTATATTTTCATGTAATTGTTTTGAATTCAGTTTTTTTTATAAATTTAAATGTTTTATTAGTAAAGAACATTACTCCAATTTTTAATGTTTATTTTTTTTTATGTTTAATTTGTATATATTATGTAGTACTAACCGTCTGTGGTGACCAGCTGAGTCAAATCCAGATGTATACTATATATTCAGACATGCTAGTTGCATTAAGAATTTGATTTGTTTAGCTGCACATTTGTAGTTTTGGAAAAATATTATTAAGAACACAGGTATTACTAAATGTGTTATCTGGTGGCAGACCAACTGGCATATATTAGTCGGCATGTTTTGGTGTAATAAATTGTTTCTGTGGCAAAACTTTAATGGTATCATTGTTGATGATCAATAAATTATCAAATTGTTGTCGCCATTATTCATATTTGTTATGCAACATGATTATGAAAGAATGCTCTCAAAATGGGTTTTCCTTAGAACATCATCTAATTATTCTATTACACTTCTCAGACAGCTTTAGTTAGTTTTCATTTCATAGTGAAATGTGTAAAATTGTTCCGTAAGAAGAGAATGTGGTATATCTGATCATTTATACAGAAGCAGTATGGTCCATTGCAAGAGAAACTTTGAATTGTGTTCCTTTGAAGAAAAAAATAAACCAGCATTAAACTCTTAGATAAGCTGTTTATAATTTTTGACCTTGAATTAATTATTGTTTAGCAAATTTTCTCGAAATCTAAAGTTTCCAACAGGGATACAAACCAAGAATAATTTCCATTACGGCAATATTTCATGTATTTTTTTTCTACAATATAGTCAGTTTTCCAATAAAGAACTTAACAAGAACAACATACTTTGTTTTGTTTTTTTACAATCAGGTTCACAACCAGTTGGCATATTTTAGCAAAAATGGTTTGACGCAAAATTAATTTAATTGTTTTACCCTTGGTGGTAGCTCTCATACGCTTGAAACCACAATATTCACAGCATCCATCACACATGTTTGACACGGTCTTACCGTGAACCAGATTACAGAAGTTGAGTCTCAAATTTACCTCAAACTTTCACAGTTTATGCTCTGAAATTTTCTCTGGCAATTAACTGTGATATTATCACTTATATGCATCAACAAGTAAGCCTAATTTTACTCTCACTGAAACTTTTATGTAGAGGCTAATTTCTGTCTTAACTTTATGGTTAATCTTCCATAATCAAGCTGCATGCCAATCGACATATTTTAGAAAGTATAGCTGTGTAAAATGAGTATTTTTGGTAGTCTTTTAATGCCACCAAATCAACTTCTAATACATACTGCTTCTTCTAATGATTCAAACCACATTATTCCCAATATTTTTTAAAGTTTGATACAAATTATTAGAGTGAATTTGATTAAGATTCAAAGGTGCAGTATCCAGTTGTTTTCACTTCGCTTCACTTTCTTCATCTTCTTCAGGAAATTCATTATTTAAATTTCTCCTTCCAACACTTCTGAAAATATTCTGACAATTCATTTTGAAATTTAAGGCAACAAACTGATCAAAATCAACTCAGTAGCAGTCTAGTGGTCAATTTCGCATTTGTTTACATACTATTGTCATTTGCCAGCTCTCAAATAATGAAAAATTTTGGTGCCACATATGTTAGTGTGATATATATAGATAGATAGATGCAGATTTTGTTTTCAAATTTTACTTATAAAAACATTTAAGCATACAATATACATGTAAAATGAATTCATGTTGGGCTCTTTTTTTTTTTTTTTTTTTTTGGTATGTATGTTTTCTAAGGGTTAGAATTTATATTTAAGATATAAAAAAGTTAATTTATAGTGAACAATTTCTTTATATTTTTCTGCAGAATTTCTCTTTTAATTATGTATATAATTTTGTACTATGTATTCATTTTCTATTTTAGTAAGAAAATAGTTTAATTTGTATTCAAATTTGGAGTTTAATTTTCTTAAATTGGTCTATTCCTAACTATATATTAATGCTGTAAAAGTAACAACTGAATGAATACCCATATGATGTCGTTACTTTCAAACTCGCTACCTGTTAGAAAGTATTCGTTGTTATTTGTTACTGTTCAGAAACTGGGTATTAACAATCATTGTATGTGCTACAAAACTGTAGCAAATCTAATTATATACCGTACATGAGTCTTTGGAAGAGTTTGTTACTGTTTTAACGTAAAAACTGTGTTTACTCCTCACATATTGCTATATGTACTGCCATCTGTACGTAAAACTTACATTTAATTAAGTTTCTATGTTTTAATGGAAAAAGGCAAACAAAATTAAAATATGATGCATAATTAAATATAACATGTCTAAATTGTAGAATTTATTACTTATGAAATAAAGAATAATCATAGAAAGCAATTTAGGAAGAGTAAAAGTTTACCAAATTTATACCATAAAACTATAAAATATAATTACACACACAAAATATTTTTAAAAACAAATTTACTTACTAATTTTTCACTAAAAGTAATTATGTGTTATGAAACTTTAATTTCTGGAATAATTTGAAAATATTTAAAAAATACATGTGTTTAATTTCTTATGTGGTCATCCTATCAAATAACATTGTACTTCAATCACATTATTATTTCTGAAATTTTTGATTTTATATTTAAAAATACCTTTTTTTTTTCAAATATGAAATTTAAAAACATACCACCAAAAATATTTTTACAAGCAAAGTAAATAAATAAACGTTATAAAAACATTTTTACAAGCAGCAAAAAAAAAAAAAAAAAAAGAACGTTATCATAAAAACATTTTTACAAGCAATCTAAAGATTCGTCTTTATCATAAAAATATTTTTTTCAAATATAAAACATAAGTACGCGTACAAAGATATTTTTATAGGAAAAATATTGCACTAAAGGCAAAGCTGTAAATTTTAGAACTTAATTTCTTGAAAATTTTCTGAACATTTAAAAGAAATGTGTTTCATTTTAGACTTTATCATTTTATCAAGCAACAGTTTATGTCACTCACATTATTATTTCAGAAATCTTTGATTTATGTTTAAAAATAATATTTTTCCATTCTTTTTGGTTTTAATGAAGCACACCTTTCAGATAACCTGATTTTGAAAAAATTCTTTCAGATGGTACTAATGTAGACATCACTGATAAATACTTTTTTGCTAAATCTACAAGCTCAGGGTATAAAATAGCTATACTTCTTTTTCTTTCCATAATAAAAGAAATAAAGGAATCAACAAGCCCCTACGAAATCAAAATCATTTGAGATTTGAGGATAACTGATACTATTGTAACAGAATGATACGCATACACTGATACGGAAACAACTGATGCCGGAATGAGTTCGAACACAAATTCGCATCTTTTACCACATCCGGCTATCTGCTCCATTCATGAATTACACAAACGTAAGCAACGTTTGAAGTTAATTTCATTTTGTTTGGCTGCGTATTGACACAGTAATGACTAACGAGTCATATTTCGAAATAACGATTTGGTACTTTATATCTTAGAGAATGCCTGTTACTTAGCAGCTTGCCACAGCTCTACTATATATATTGACCTATGGCAAAATAAATTAATGACTAATTAAAACATAATATAGTTGCTAAGAAATGATAGTTAAATATTTCATTGTTCAAGCAGTGTAATTTTATTCTTATTTATAAAACGTGAATTATAAATGGTAAAATATATCAGCAAACAATGGTAAAAAAGTTGTTATAAAAAATTCAGAGAGAACCATCACCATTTTAAATTTATGGTTACCTATAGAGGTTTTGAATTAAGAGTTTTATTTAATTATAAAGCAAATTATTAAAAATGTGCTTCATCATCCACAATTATTTGATTTTTTTTTCTTCTTTCATTTTTGTAACAGCCTGTTAAAGTCTTGCAGCCTAAACCTGCTACTGTGCCAGAATCATCTTCTAAAACACCTTCAACTATAGTTACCGAGTCAAAGAAAGTAGTTCCTGAACAGAAAACTTTGTCGTTTGAAAGGAAATTAACAGCATTTGACATATTTTGTCGCAACAACAGATTAGAGGGTACATTTTCATATTATTTAGTTTCTTTTAAAAGAATTATTATTGGAGGATTTTAAGTTTTAGGTACAGTAGAACTGTGATATTTTGACATGTAGCGTAGGTGCCAGCAAGGAAGGCCATTGCCTTTCCCTGAATTTCTTTATCTCTGATGTTTCTGGAAAAAAAACATTCCAAGAAATTCAAATTAATTAACTAGTCAGAGGAGAGCTCTTTCCTCCTGAACCTTTATACAACATAAGTTTTAACTCTGCTTTTTTTTATGTTCATCTTCTGCTTTTTTTATGTTCATCTTTTAAAAATTATATTAAACAGAGGTTCAAGAAGGCTAAAAAAAGATACCTTTTAAACAATATTTTTTAATTATTAAATTTCTGTATTACTTTTTATATTGATATGTTTAAAAATCGTTTTGCGTAGGGAATTCTGTCAATTTTCTTTTGGTTTAATCTATTTTGTTTATATTCTTCATTTTAAAGAATGTAGATTTTCGAAAGTTATTGCCATTTTGACAGAGTGCAATAAGTGAGGGCAATGAATGAAAATGAAAGAAATGAGTGAGCTAGAAGCTGCCACATTTGTTCAATGTGTGGAGTGCACCAGTCCTTCCAACGTCAATGACTGTAACTTATTAAGTTTGTCCTTTTAAATTTTTCTGGTGATATCTTCTGTGATCATGTCTTCAATCTTTCCAGACTGCAGTCTAACAAAGGCTTTCAGGTTGGTTATCAATATTAGAAACAATATTTTACTGCAGTTTATAAGAAAAAATCATCAAGCCTAAACTACAGGCACATTTATCCCAAAATCTTCCCACTCCCTGGATTTCATTCAGCTGATGTCTATAACATGTGGATAACACAACTACTGCAGTAATTTAATATGTATTAATATTATTAACTTGATTGGTATATTAATTTCAGTATGTAAAAACTTTTTAAACTAATCTTGTTTCAGAACAAACCCATTTAAGCCAACTACATTATGCTATTTAAAAAGTTTTTGATTATGCAAACGATATTCTCAAACTAATATGTAAGTGCATATACGCTTAGCTGTTCTGAAGTAGGTTTACTTTGTATTTTTCAAGGAAAAAGTATGGTAGAGGGTAAAAATATAAGGTGTTAAAATTAACAAAAAAATTGAGAGCTCTTCTTTCTGTAAATTTAGATATTTTTGGAAAACTGGAAAGTTAGTAATTTGACAAATCTGTAATCATTTATGCCTTCAGGACATTAAAACTTTACTTTGTTTGACCAATATATGATACGTCACATTGACATTTAATATTATAAATATCTCCAAAAAAGTTCCTGTCAATCAGCACTTGAATCCTTAAGCTAAAAGAAACATATTTTATTTATGAGGGTAAAAATTACATTAAAATTAAAATTTGTTATAATTTTTCAATACAAAGATTGATTATAGGGTAAAATGAAAGAACAATGCTGGATAAAGGAATGGAGGTGGAGAGGGATAATATACATGTTTTAATTTTGACAAAACATAATCAACTGCAGGCGATTAAATCCTCTGTAATGGCTTTAAGAAATCAAATTTATGAAAGTAGGGTTTAATCAACAGAACAGATATTAAGAAACTGATTCACAAAACTGCAAGCAATTTCTGTGCAGGAGGGTTACAAGAATGGGCATGAAATGTAGTAAAGACAGCAAAGGTTTTATTTTGAATACTAGTTACAAGACTTTGTTCGCTGTGTGAGACAAGGATGTCTAAGAAAAGGAGAAAATTGTTTTGTTTGGTCTCAAAAGTGAATTGTGTGTTGCTATCGATAGAATTCATAGTGATCAATATTCAATATTGGAAACGTTGGAGTCAGTAAAAGTGAAAATGTCCGTAACATAACATAGACAAAAAGGACATGAAACTTTGCTGAAAAGAGCACATTTATAATACTAATACATGTAAATGTTAGACAGTATGGAGGACAAGGCCTATTAGCCCTATCATTCTGTTCCTTTATACTTTATTGACAGTTTAAACATTGTAAAATTAGCAAATAAAGCCTTTGTGCAATAATATTAAAAAGCAGAAAAACCAATGTTTAAAAATGCACAAATAATACATGAAAAGTAAGGCTGGGCTCAGCCTTACTTTTTCCAGCACGCTGTTCCTTTTTCCCTATCTTGCACTGAAGAAGAATCTCGCTAGTAGATTCGAAACAGCTGTTTGCTACTTTTCATGTATTATTTGTGCATTTTTAAACGTTGGTTTTTCTGCTTTTTAATAGTTTAAACATTGGTTTTAAATTTTCCTCATTATCATTGCATCAAATGTTTTTTACTATTTTCAGTTAATATTTACATATTATCTATTAGTATTTTATTTTATGCTAGTTAAAAAGATTGTATTTTGTTTGACTAATAGCATAATTGTCAGTTAGAAGTAAAAAAACTACTAGAATTGAGCTGTACATCATACATTTCCTTTACTTGTTTAGGGTATTTTATCTTATCCCTTTCCAAAATTTCAGCAGATACCATTATTTCTCTGCTTTCTTTCAGATAATGATTATTTTTTCCTATTTATTCAAAGGCTTATTGGTGCTTCAAAAAGAGGATTTAAGAGGTGAAATTTCACCTAGTGTACTGAAAGACAAATGCAAATGTAACCACCACCAACAATGTCAAAAGTACAAAAAGCCGGAATAAGCAAGCAGCTTATATCAAGGCTTCATAAAAAGAGCAGTTCTTTTCTCTCTTCACCTCACTCTTTATTATTATTATTATTATTGATCATTTTGCAACCATTTTGTATTGTGAAAGATAGTTGCGTGCAAAATTTATCTTGCCTATTTGTGTTTTATTTACTATTTTTATAATGCCACATTTTCTTTACAACACTATTTTTATTCATCTGTAAAATAAAAAAACTTTTTTTGTGTGAATATCTGTTTTTGTATAATAATGATTCAAGTACTATACCAGATGAAGATCTGTGCAGCACCATTTAAAGTACAATTTCGCAGCAAAAACGCAAGGAAACATTGAGGGTTTTTCTAGAAATTTTTTGTCTTAATTCCCTGTTATGATTCAAATGCTGTATTTTCTCTTAATCCTCTGAATGTAGTTTCTCCATTTGTAAGAAAGAGTTTATAAGAAACATGTCATACATGGGTCTATGTTTATAATTATTATTACCATGCACTAAAAGTATAATCTGGATAGGAATTAAAATGGCATTAAAAGTCAGTATTTTGATTTTATAAAAAGCCCCAATAAATTTCATAAATAGCAGTTGTTCTATTAATGTACAGTGAAAGCTCCAAAGATTGGCTATCTTCAATGTTACCAAAACCTGATAAGGTCATTAGATGTGCACTGTAATGTCAATCTAATGGAGTTCATTCTTTAGAAGTTGACTGATGTTCGGTCATGACCAGTCACAGAGATTTTCCTGTATATTCTTCCCCTATTAATTTTACTTTTTAGATGATAGTTTTTTATTAACTTGTAAATTTAATTTGTGGGTAGGATTGAATTTGCTTAAACTACTGTATAGTTTTCTTGATGTATTTGTATTATTTTACTTTTATTGAATTTTATAGTGGCTGCTCAAAATCCAGAATTTAACAATCAGCAAATTGCTCAAATACTAAGTGAAAAATGGAACCATTTATCATCTGAAGAAAAAGCCATGTATAAAAATATGCTGGACAAAGATTATAAACAGTAAGTATTTTTTAAAGCACATAAATTAACATCTGAATTCCATATTTGATTATTAAAGGTACACATATATTAAGACAGACTTTAAATACAATTAAATACAATAAACCCAACTGGAGTGAATAATTAGCCGGGGCCAGGAATCGAACCTGGATCGACAGCATAACGTGCTGTTGCTTTACCGTTAAGCTACCCTGGCCGATGTCCTAGCCTGGCAATTTCTCACTAATAAACCAAGTTGGGGAACGTTAATTTATTCAGATGTTAATTTATGTGCTTTAATATATATTGCGGATCAATGGAAAAAGAAATTTATTCATCGTTGTCACGTCATCCAGTGCTGTCTGATAGATGGATGGTGACGTTCCACAACTTGGTTTATTAGTGAGAAATTGTCAGGCTAGGACATCAGCCAGGGTAGCTTAACGGTAGAGCAACAGCACATTATGCTGTCGATCCAGGTTCGATTCCTGGCCCTGGCTAATTATTCACTCCAGTTGGGTTTATTGTATTTAATTGTATTTAAAGTCTGTCTTAATATATGTGTACCTTTAATAAGTAAGTATTTTGCATGGGAGTTTTCAATTTTCTAAATTTAATCTTTCTGCATGTACAATGAAGTTTTTATTTAAGAAAGTTTCAAAAATTCTCAATAAATCTATTCTTTTATTAAAATATGTAGCATTTTATATTAAAAAAATTTCTAGTTTTAGTTTGATAATCTGTTTAAAATATTTTCTATTATCATAATATTTTCAAATAAGCTTAATATATTTTTTTGGAGTTACAAATATTCCCAATTCTGCTTTCATCTGATCATGGACCTGGTGTGCTGTAAAGCATATGTCTCGGTCATGCAGTCACCTTGAGCAGGATGCATAAATAAGTTTAAATTAAAAATTACTAAAATTATTACACAATATCCTATTAAAGTACTGTTGTTTAAATTAAAGTAGACAAACTAATCTTGTTAATTCTATTCTTTCACACTGAGTGTGGCCTATAGTCATTTCAATTGATGCACAGCTCCTTCCCCTTCATATTGTCCTATTGTAAGAAAATTTTATAGTAGCATAAATATGATTTCTTTATCTATAACTACTAATTTAAGTATAGTTATTTACCAAAAAAAAAAAAAAAGAGTATGTTGTCTGTATTACTATATCAGTTTCTTTCAATTTATGAATGATTTATAAATCTCAAATTTTGAAATTGAAAATCCTGGGGTTAGATGTAAATTATGTAACTCGTTATTATGTCACTCATAATTATGTCAGTCTCTAAGTAGTTTGTGGCTGAGGTGGGAGAGGGGGAGCGGAGGACCACAAAGTGTGGAGTATGACAAGGTGTGAGAGAGATTTAATACTTTGTGATATTGCATCTAAACTATCAAATTAATAAGTTAGGTGTTTGCATGCAGCATTTTATATATAGTATATTTTTTACTTAATTAGTATCAGGTATGTATTTATTTTTTTATTTTAATTTTGAATGGAAATAGTTCAAAATAAAAACATATAAGATCTTGATTGCTTTATGGTATTTATTTTATAATGTAACTTAAAATAGTATGTAACTTATCAATAAAATGTAATGAATAGTAATATTATGTACTTAAAAGAGTATGTTTCTTATAAAGTATAAATGTAATGTTTTTGTTTTTGTCGAGGGAATTTATTAAAGAAAGATTTCTATAAAATAATGGTTGTGACAAGTGAGACAGCTGTGTAAAGCTATCTCTCTCAAGTAACAAATTTTGACATAGAAAGAAAAAGGAGACACCCCCCCCTCCCCCCCCCCCCACACACACACCCATAATTTCTGTAATGTAATTAATGAAGGACTCCTTACATGAAATAAAATTTATAGTATTTATTATTAATCATTTAGTCTTTATCAGTAGCCCTTGTTATATTGCTCATTTGAATATATCACTCTTTTAAAAAAATGTTCTATGTTAACTGGACTTTTTAAGTAATTTGATATGTGTGCTGATGTAATTTTACTCAGAAAACAGTAAATTTATGTTTTAGGAAAATATGAAATATAAGAAAACTTCAATTATCTGTACTTCAGTCATTTGCATTGATATAAAATAAAAATGATAGGGGATCATTATATATTCTTTTGTATAAATCTAATCCCTTTGAAATTCTTCTTCTGTATACAAATGTTAAAATTTATATTTAATTAGAATTTTTGAAGCCTATATTTGAATAATTCTAATTCTGTATTTACAGTTTACAGCAAAACTGTTAATTTTGTTCCACATGTCCAAGTAACACATCTAAATGTATATAAGGAGCTCTTTTTTTATTGCTTATAGTAAAAGAGATTTTTTTAAAAGTAGACTTAATTTAAGTTAAATGCAAACAGACTTCTTTTTATTATTATTAAACTAAAGTGAACTTTGAAAGATTATTTAACACTTTTCTTATAATTTTCCGTAATTATCTGGATTTCTGGATATGCTGATTACATTGAGAATGCTGTAGTCCAGATAGTTGGAATTTCGCTGTATTTATTTTATGGATTATAATCTTTGTTATTTTTGTAATGTCCTCATTGAAACCACTCATTTAGATATATCACATTTTTTCTTGTGACACATGATACAATGAGAGGTACTGTATATTATTTGAAATTGAATTTATTACAAATTTTGTGCTAGTGGAATTTAATTGAAAAGGTAAGATAATTTCTCCTTCTTATTTTAACAGGAGTGTAAAGAAAAAAGAAAGATTACGCAAAATAGTGAGCCAGAGTTTAAGTCAATCTCAAAACAAGCCATCAGAACAGAATAAGATACAACAGAAAATGAAACCCAAATTAAAAGATAAAGTTGTTTCTTTCCAGACTGAAGATGTAACAGAATATTTGAAAAACAGAAATAGGTAAAATTATTATTATCTTTTCTTTTTTTCACAAATGTACTGAATCAATTTTTTAAATATTCTGAAGCATCGGTTGCCAAACTCTATTGTTGCATAACCTACCAAAAAACATTCACTACCGAGGTTGGTAACTCATTTGACATTCCATTCCACTGACACCCTTGTAATGAACGTCTTACACATAAAAATCTGGTTGAATACTGTTCAAGTGCATTCATTGTAACCCAGTAGTGAATGTGTTAAAGTTTGAACATTTTTTTCAACCCACCTTATATGTAAGCATATACAGACTTTCGCATAATCCATCCTATAGAAAATATGAACTCCTGTACAAAGAATATACACATTAGAATAGTAATAGTTAATCCAAATGTAAAAGTTTAATAATTATAAAACGAAACCTTTCACAATGTAAGAAAAATACATTTATCGATGCTTCAAGAACGTCAAAAAATTTTCACCTAAAACCAAACCTTCTTTAGAATTGTTTCTCACAGTCACTGTCAGACTCAGTTTCACTATCTTCAGGCGGGTTCATTATTGAAGAAATAATTTTTTCATCTGCAATATGATTTAAGACTTTATATTTATTATTGATCCATTCAACAATTTATTCTTCTTCAAAAATTCTTGTGAACCTGAGTTGAAATTTTTTGCATAATTCAACAGAGTTCAGGTGCTTTAGCTTGTGGTAAGGTTAACTAAAAAATCTTCACCCTTATTTTCAATAAATAAAGGGCTAGGCCATATTCTATGTCATGCATTAATTAAAGCCTTGCAGGAAATATAAAATAAATTAATTCGCTATTTTCTTTAGCGGCCGATAGAGGATGCGACTATAAAACTTTTCTGGGCTTGTTCTCTGATCAATTTCTGTTATTTTCCATTTTGTTGTGTGTAGGTTTCTGTGAAATAAAAGCATTTTATTTGTGTAATACCCCATGTCAATATTATTTTCTCATAAATTTATGCTGAATATTATTTTATTTCCGTTCACTGTTATTTGGAATAAAGATTACAAAGAACACTTGTTAATTGCAAATTTCACTGTTTACATTTTGAAATGCATGCGGATTATCGAGACTCTACTGTAGTAGTGTCATGTGTTGTCAATGCTTATTGTCATTATTTTTATTTTATATGATCATTATTGCTGGATAGTTTTTATTTTTTCTTTCAATTGTTATTGGATACCAATAAAAGTCATCTTTTAAAAATTTTTGAGTTAAATTCTGTAACATCTTTTTTTTTTTTTTTTAGTTATATAGTGCTTTTTTTTTTTTTTTTTTTTTTTTTTTTTTGAGAATATATTTGTTAAGTGAGATTCCGGGATATGTAAATTGAAACGAAAATTCGAAAAGAAATATTCAAATCTGATCGAAACAAATTCAATTCACATTCCCCGAAATCACACTATGGCCGTAAGGTATAGTGGCTAAGTAGTGATTGCGTTGTAATTAAATATAAATAAATCTGAAAAGAACAAACAAAATAATTACTCACCCCTCTTTGGTAGAAACTCATATAAATAATAAAATCACTCTTGAAATGATTCGGACAGATATTGCACTAAAATCATAGTTGTATGATAACAGATATTGTTAAACCGGATCTGGGTACAATACTATGGAATAGAGAATATCATTTCAAATTATTTAAATAAATATTATCTTATTGTAACAGGTGTTAATTCCAGTACTTATTTATATGGATGCATAGTCTTCATATCATACCACTATGCTGGAAAGTTGGGATATATAAGAATAGTTCTGATTATGTTTAATCCATTAATACACTTTTCGAGAACATTGAGATGATGGCATCGAATTACCATATATAAATTCAGGATTTTACGATAGTAGAGTGAGAATAGACAACCAGTTTCTTATGAGTTTTAAATTGATGAACAGTTGTATTATTTCAACATTGATTCTGCCAACTGATAAGATGACATAGTTGAGGAAGCATTGAGGAGAACACGAAATCTAACATCTTCCCTTGGAACACGGACACTGTAGGAGGCACAGCTTAAATTCGACTGGATGAATGGAAGTGACATTTGAAATGAATTAAAATATGCTAGCCAAAGGACAAAATCTGAAAGGCCTCCATCACATCTTCAGATTCAAACGGAACGGAAAACATCTTTTTCAAACTGAGCAAAATGGGATAAAGTAACTTAGCGGAAATTGACGAGAAGGCATGAGCAGGACGCTATCATATCAGATATATCTTGGTTGAGGTCGATGAAGTATAACAGGCAATTAATGCTGACTTAAATAATGAATGGAAGAGTCATCATCAATGGAAAAATAAATGCCCGTTGGGCCCAAGGCCCAACGGCAACAGCTCAAAAAATGCCAAATACCAAATCGGTGTTTTCTCTTCCGATGAAAATAACGAACTCCTCTTTTTTTGAAACACCTGCCGAAAATCGGGGGAACGATGTCGGCAGAATAGCCAATCAGAAAACTCCAAAAGTCAGAATATCGATAATGAATCGATGGAAAATGTTTTAACGGCGGAATAATCATCGTGGAATGGCAACACTCTAACGAGCGGGAAAAGAAGGAATGTTCGCTTCGTGGGAGTTCTTGTGACGTCAAAAGGAATTTCCTGCCTGTTCTGAGATAAGAGAGAAATCCTTTTTAAAAGTTGCTTCTTTTGGGGTGCAAAGTGAATGAAAAACAATAAAAACAAGGGAAAGTGTAGGAGTTATAATTACGTTTCTTTGGCAAATGATTTCAGCAATTGTTATGAAAGTTTATCAGAGAAATGGAAAAAGATAATAGAATATAACGTAATTTTAAATGAAATAATTAAGAATAAAGATTTAGGATTTAATATTTAAAACTTAGTAAAATTTGCTGTCAAAATTGAAAGATGGTAAAAGAAAGTAGATTATTAAAATAAACAAAATATACAAAATTAAATTTATGTAAATTTAAGAATGGGGAATGTTATGTAAAGCTTTTACAACATAACAATATTGTTTTATTCTGTTTTTTTCCAGGGAAATGCCTCATACTGATGAATTAGATATCATTAATTATTTGGCTCCTGGAATATGGATCTGCTCTAATAAAGGAAAATTACAGTTACTGAACACTTTTCGATTACATGAAACTGTCATCTATCACAGATTATTGGAAACTTTTCAGTTTGAACCAAACCATCTTGAGAAACCACTTAGTATTACTACCAAGTGAGTGTGTTTTTTTAAACTTTTAATTAATTATTCATGTAGATCAATAAAACTTGAGTTACTTATTAATTTTGTCATGGATATTAAAAATTTTGTAATTCTGAAATGCAATTGTCTGTTAACTGCTTTAGTATTCTATGTTAATTTGATACAACTAATTGTTTTTTTATTTTCATATTTATGAAAATTGTATCTCTTAATTAATATAATCTCAAAATTATCAAAGTAACTAATGCTGCTGCCACTGTAATTGAATTTATTGTGGCCTTTTCTCTTTCTCAGCTCATAATAATAATTCAAAAAAAAAAAACTATTGCATATAAAAACATCAAAATTGTTAATTTTGTAGGAAAATGTATGATAGACACAATATATGATAGCTCATGCAACTGTCCATTAAAAACATTCTGTACATGGGGGAATTCAGAACCTCATTGAGGCTAGAGCTTTGCAGAAGGTCCGTTTCAGCCGATAAGCCGACCCCCTATCTAATTTGGGATATGAAAGGAGCCTAGTTATTAAATGTTGACAAATGCTAAAAACACAATTTTAAAAAGTTTTATCAACTTAATCAAAGATTAATATTGTGTTCTGAAGCAAGAGTTCCTTCATATGAGTTAAGGTTTTGCCCAGGATTTCTCTCCCTTTATTTACATTTAAAAGAATGCTTTCCAAAATATAGACTTCAGTTACCACTATTTTCAAATGTTTATGCCACGTACTTTTATCTTATTCTTTGTGCCTGATTTGAAGGAATTGGTTCATTCAACTTAGCCTTAGACTACAGTCATCCAGCCAATGGGATATCAGATGTAGACTTTATAGGGGATCCTCATTCTTTGCTGGCGGTAATTTACAGCCTTTGATTTTTAGACTTACTCTGAATATTTGTTATAATGTAAAAATAGATATATAAAAAAATAAATAAACATTGCATTCCAGGCAAATAAATCATCAAAACAATTGTATATTGTTTTTACAAAACGGAATGTTTATTCTTTTAGAGATATTGGGGATGAAGGCATGGAAGTATTGATGAAATTGTCCACGATAGATATAAATAATAGTTCAAATATAGATGACCAAAGACTTACTGCAAATGGCTTCGGTGTGAAAGTTAGTAAAGGTAATAATTTCTTATTATCAGTTTGTTTTGTATGCTTGAATAATGCTTAGCATATACTGTAATCCCTAAAACTTTTTTTAGCCACCGTGATTTTGTAAGTTATCAGTGATTCATATGAAATCTTTTTGGTAAATATTTAAGTGAAAATAATTATTTTGTAACTATTTAGAATCGCTTTAATGAGAAATTAATTAAATATAACCTGAAATATTTTTCATTATAATTGTGATAAATGTTACAAGTATCTTTTGTACTAGAAATTACTTTGATAACTTTTTTGTTGCTGTTTTCCTTTAATGCATTTATTAACCCTTTGTAGAATGAACATCGATATGCTGTCATCAAAGTTATTGAATTTGATATGTTTCTGGTAGTACAGTAGAAGATCTTTATAACGCAAACCTAAAAACGCAAGGTTGTGCGTTATATAGAATTTTGCGTTATATGGATCACATCATTAAATTCACCTTGTAAACATGGCCAAATATGTCTGAAACACATCAAAATACATTAGAATATCTTTATACTGCATTCCTTGTTACCAAGAGTTATCCAAAAATTATAAATTTTTGCATAATATAGGTCAGACATTGTTAAATTTACTTTATAAACATGATCCAAATATAACTGACACAACCATCCCTTATATTAGACATTTTCAAAAATGTTTGTCGTAATAATAGCATTTTTTCAGTAAAAAGGTCTTAAATTAGAAGATAAAGTTGAACTAATGTATCAAATTTAGTCCTCTAGAGAGTAGCAATATTTTACAATGTGAAAATGCAGGTGCCTTTTAACTGCAAAAATAATTGTTTACATCTGAGAAGTTGTGCGTTATATGGAGAATTGCGTTATAAAGATCTTCTACTGTATATTTAAATGTTGTTTTAAATATCAAGGCTTACAAGTAGTCTTATTTTCGCTTAAAGTCCATTTTTTGTAATCCCATTTTGTTTTGATCCATTTTCAGTGACTTAAAAAATTGCTTTTACCTTTGAAAAAGCCAAAATTTTGGTGAAAAAAAATCACAAATTTTGTCAATTGCCCGTGTGGAGGGGGGGGGGGGGGAATCGTAAATTTCATCAAATGCTCAGGCGTCAGAAACCACAAGTCATATTTTTGTAAATACAGAGGATGCTATAATTCATACTATCCCTTTCTTCTAATCTATATTGGTATTGGGTCATTCCACACAAAATGAGCAAAAATTTAAAAAAAGTCGTGGCTGCATGGTAACCGATTTTAATAAAATTTGATACACAGATTCAATTCATATTCAAATAGAGCATTGCAAAATATTTCGCCAAAAAAAATTTAAATTTTGGAAGTTCTGGACATTTAAAAAACTTGTGACATAGAATGGCATGTGTGCAATCGTTCAAAATTGCAAGTTTGAAGTTCTGTATCTTGAAAACTATTTAACATTAATTAAATCTTTTTATAATATTGTAATCTCTGGAAAATTATCTTCATACTTATTTAGTAATAATAATTTGGTAACATCATGATTAATCTTAAATTTGTTGTAAAAATTGAAAATTTGTCAATTTTGAGAAAATTAAAAACGTTATAAAAATTAAAGGAATTCAAAAACATCTATGAAATTGATGCCTGATGTAGTGTTACATATTAAGATCGAATTGTTAAAGTTTTTAAGTTGCTAAGTATTTTCTTCACCTTTAAAAAAATTTAGAAACTTTTTTTAAAAAAATGACAAAATCGTAATTTTTCCTCTTATTGATAGGCAAAAAAAATAATGAAGGAAAGGTCATACATTACAGTTATTGCACAGACATAAAGATCAATGAGTCCATGATATGCTAAAAAAGAAATTCAAGATTGCCTTTTGATTCCTAACGTCACAAAATTGGGTTAAAAAAGTAATATTTGCTGCATTCCAAGAGCATTCTCTTTGATGCGTGTTTTTTTACAATATTGCACGATTTCAAAGGGGAAAAAAATGTAGTGCTGCCATCTATGGATTTAGAGGATAAATATATAATTTTTTTTCTACTGTAGTTTAAAATAATAGCCAAAAATAAACTGAAAGCAAGAATAAAAGTTTCTATATTTAAAATATACACTTTTATCTATAATATCAAATAATTTAAAAGTTTAATAAAGCTTTCCTTCACTTAAAAAGAAGTGATAGAAATATTGCATTTTACCCTCAACATTTTTTACTTTTCTTTTTTTTTTTCTCATTCAGGAATAAAATGGCAAGAATGAAACTTTCGATGTTTAAAATATATACTTTTAGCTATAAGGTCAAGCAATTTTAAACTTGTCAGTGCTGTCCTTGATGTGTAAAGGAGCAATAGAAATATTGCATTTTTACCTCAAAAATTTTCAAAAATAATTTTTTTCTCATTACAGAATAAAAATACAATTACTAACTTACGCCAGTCTGTTAATTATTATTCATTCCTAATTATAAATAATTTTTAATATAGTCTTTCCATTCCTAAGGCTAATAATCTGAATTGAAATTTTAAGCATGTAGACAATACCTCGATTTTGCATTCACTTTTAATGTATATTTTAATACTTAAATAAACAATCCTGAAATCTATTATTTTACATTTACTCAAATAGATATGATCTACATATAGACTGATTTTCATTAAAATCTGTGACATGTCTGCCACAGCTGATTTGCTCATTTTGCATGGAATGACGCTATTGCAAAGAAGTAATGTTTGTTTGTAGGGGATAATCTCTAGAACTACTGTGCCTGTTTATAAAATAATGCTGGTAACCATCTCTGTTTTAACTAGAGTGTCAACGATTTTAATCAGTTGATTTAAATCAGCGATTAAAATCATGATTTTAATCAACCGATTTTTAAAAAAAAAAATCACTGTTTTAAATCAAAAATTTTCTAAATGTTTAAAATGTCAAAAAAATCTAACTCTATTAAAATCTAACATAAACATAATTTGAAAGTTTCTAAAGGTATTTTGACTTATGAATAAACAAAAAAAAGAGCTTTAAATAATTGTTTCTAAGCCTAATTTGTGAGTATTGTAAAAAATTAAAAACAGTTGAGTTTATAAAAAGCATTGTTTTTAAGTTTTTATCCAAATTAAAACAGTTTAATTTAAAAATGATATTTAAATCTAATATAATTTGCAATGTCATAAATTCCTTTAGATAATCAATTTATGCATTATTTTAAATAAAATTACACATAGCAAGTGTAATACATTTCTACAAGTAAAGGAATAAATAGTAATTAGTATCGAATCTCAAGTTAAAGAAGAATGAAATAATGACATCTTTTCAAAGCTAAATTGTAAATGAATGCATAAGAGAAAAAGAAATAATTGGTATAAAAATGCTAAGCTCACCAAGAACTTCTTCGGTATAGGTTGAATATTGGTTTTTAACTTTGTAACTCACATAATACTAAATAAAAAATAATGATTAGGGATTGAAAAGACAGCAAAATTTTTCTTAAAAAAAAAAAAAAAAATGAACTATTGAAAGCTAATAAACCACACTGAAAGGTTATAATGCTGTTACTTAAATATTTTGAGGATTTCAGATATAAGTGGCTAACTTTATTCTATATGAATGGGTTTAACTCATTTTCATAATTCTTTTGGTTATCATACACATACATGTGTGTAAGTTTAGATTTTGGTGGTTTACAGTAATTTTCCTAAATACAAATGCAAAACGAGCTGCAAATAATATTTGTTAGTTTTGTTATTTGTGTTACTAATTAATGAATTACTTATTTGCAGTTTTTCTTAATCCTGTAATTACTTATACTATTTCTTCTAGGACTTTTTAAAATGGTGCCGCACCATGGCCCTTTTGAAATTGGCAAAATACACATTGCCTTAAAAAAATAGTTGAAATTCACCTGTAGTTGTAGTCAGAGATTTCTTGTAAAAAAACTTCCCTATTCAACAGTATTTCTAAATTCATGTGAGCAAGATCTCACAAAAACATAAAACTTTATTTCTTTAGAAAATACAGGATATTATTAAAATATGTTATTTAATTGTATTTTTCAATTTGTTATTCATAAAATTATTAAAAATTAAGGACACATTATTCATCATACTAAAAATTCTCCCTTTTTTTTTTTTTTTTTTTTTTTTTTTTTTTTTTATATCATTACTAATATATTTCCTCATGAAATAGTACCCTTTTTTGGAACTAGCATCCTGTCCCTTTTCCTTTCTAAAATGAATACTACATTATTATCATTTTAATAATTAAGTCTTAAAAATGTATAATATGTTCCTAATTAGAGAGTAAATTGTTTAATAATTATTAATTTGAAGTAGTGTTAACTATTTAATATAAAATGCAGTTAATAATTTTAATAAATGTTAAATATCACTAGTATTTATAAAGTTTTACATAATTATTACAATATTAATTAATATAATATTATTGTATGATACTACCTAATGAAACTACTAATTTACAGTTTTTATAATTTCTGTAATAACTAACTAATAATTATAATTTTATTAATTAAAGTGTAAAAACATAGATTATGTTAGCAATTAGTGGTTTAATTGTTTTGGAAACCTAAAACTTTTGGTAGCTATTCCGTATTTGAACGTTGGGAAAAAAATCATAAAAATCTGATTTAAATCAAAAAAATCTGATTTAAATAAAAAAAATCCGATTTTTTTTATTTTTTTTTAAAAAATCATGATTTTTTTACACCTTAGTTTTAACACAAGCTATATTTTGTGAATCACCAAAAACAACGTTTAAAGACACAATAAAATACATAAGGTAATGTGAACAGACATATACGTTTCGTGAGTTCCAGGACTCACATCATCAGTGTATAAAATCTATAAAAACAATATCTGCCTCCAACTACATGCACAGTGAAAACCCAAATGTCAGAAAACACAATACCAAAAGACTGTCAAGTTCCAACAGCCAATGAAATCAAAGCGGAAGTGAAGTGTCATTACACAACAAATCAACCCAGAAAGTTGAGGTACACTAGACAAATCATTAACCAAGGAGTTTTTAAATCTATGGATATGAACAGCTTCATAAAAGTCTAAATCTAGAGGAGTAATGCATTTCTTGATAATGGTAGCTGAGTCAAAGTTGAAATTATGTCTCTCCTGCCAGCAATGAGAAGCAATGGAGAATTTTTGCAATTCTTTTTTCTTTACATAGTTTATGTGTTCTTTGACTCTGTAGCAGAGTTTTCGTTTAGTTTGTCCAATATAGGACAAACCACATTGGCATTGAATATTGTAAACACCCCAATAATTTTGAGGAGGAATTTGACCCTTAAGCTGTGAAAAAATTTATTAACTGGTTTAAAAACCACATTAAAATCATAATGTCTTAAGATATTAGCTATTTTAAAGCTAATACTATTATAAAATGGTAAAATGATAAGGTTAGAAAAAGAAACTGCAGCAACAGAAGAATCAGGATTATTAACACATTTATTAAGACTATAAGAAACTAAATTATTGATATAAGATAAACTAAAACCATGATCAATAGCAACAGATCTGATATAATTTAATTCTGCAACAAGGGAATTGTGATCTGAACAAATTAAGCGAGCTCTATTAATCAAATAAAGAAAAACTGGAGCTTTTTGGGAAGGGGCGTGACATGAATTAAAATGAGGGGGGGGGGGGGGAGAATTGTGATAGCAAAAGGTTTTGGCAAAAAAGGGAAGAATTTTTGCTTTGCTGCCCCTCACACCATATCCAGAGTAATTTTGTTGATTAATTAGTTATTGTTGCTAAAGAGCAAAAAATATAGATCAGGATTTTTTTTTTATATAAAGATTTTAAAGATAATAAATTGTGTGTGCTGGGGAAAGCAACTATTTCAGAGAAAGGGGGGTAATTTAGGTAACTGATTATATACTTACAGTTACTAGAGAGGACAAATAGGACAGAAGATTTAAACAAAATAAAAGTGTTTTAAAGGGTTTAGAATTCTTTTGCTGGTTTCGAGGGAGGAGGCAAAGCACAAACATTTCTGAGGGATGTGGAAATAATTTAGATGATTGGTAATTTATTGTTACAACAGAGCCACAAAAAAAAAAGGATGGAATCAAAGATTTTTTTTAAAACAAAGTTTAAGGATTTTAAAATGTGTATTTTGGAGGAGGTGAGTGGAAATTTAGGAAGGAGGAGGAGTGGTATTTTATGTGATTTATTATTATCAAAAAGCAACAAACAAGACAGCTTTTTTATTCATTTAAGCACCAATACCACTTAAGCTCTGAAATAATAGTACGAAAAAAAAACTTATTTAAATGAATAATTTTATTTATTTAAATTAGGAATGTAAATAAATCCTTATTTAGTCTGAAAAAAAAAGTTTATTTTAATAACTGTATAGTTTTCAAATTGTATTCCAAAATATTTGATGAGCTCCTTAACCTTTTCTATTATGAAATGTGGCCAGTGCACTTTTAATATCTTATGTATAAAATATCTTATATATATCTTAAAATATCTTATAATATATCTTATGTAAAAAAAATCACAAATTTTGTCAATTGCCCGTGTGGAGGGGGGTGGGGGGGGGAATCGTAAATTTCATCAAATGCTCAGGCGTCAGAAACCACAAGTCATATTTTTGTAAATACAGAGGATGCTATAATTCATACTATCCCTTTCTTCTAATCTATATTGGTATTGGGTCATTCCACACAAAATGAGCAAAAATTTAAAAAAAGTCGTGGCTGCATAGTAACCGATTTTAATAAAATTTGATACACAGATTCAATTCATATTCAAATAGAGCACTGCAAAATATTTCGCCAAAAAAAATTTAAATTTTGGAAGTTCTGGACATTTAAAAAACTTGTGACATAGAATGGCATGTGTGCAATCGTTCAAAATTGCAAGTTTGAAGTTCTGTATCTTGAAAACTATTTAACATTAATTAAATCTTTTTATAATATTGTAATCTCTGGAAAATTATCTTCATACTTATTTAGTAATAATAATTTGGTAACATCATGATTAATCTTAAATTTGTTGTAAAAATTGAAAATTTGTCAATTTTGAGAAAATTAAAAACGTTATAAAAATTAAAGGAATTCAAAAACATCTATGAAATTGATGCCTGATGTAGTGTTACATATTAAGATCGAATTGTTAAAGTTTTTAAGTTGCTAAGTATTTTCTTCACCTTTAAAAAAATTTAGAAACTTTTTTTAAAAAAATGACAAAATCGTAATTTTTCCTCTTATTGATAGGCAAAAAAAATAATGAAGGAAAGGTCATACATTACAGTTATTGCACAGACATAAAGATCAATGAGTCCATGATATGCTAAAAAAGAAATTCAAGATTGCCTTTTGATTCCTAACGTCACAAAATTGGGTTAAAAAAGTAATATTTGCTGCATTCCAAGAGCATTCTCTTTGATGCGTGTTTTTTTACAATATTGCACGATTTCAAAGGGGAAAAAAATGTAGTGCTGCCATCTATGGATTTAGAGGATAAATATATAATTTTTTTTCTACTGTAGTTTAAAATAATAGCCAAAAATAAACTGAAAGCAAGAATAAAAGTTTCTATATTTAAAATATACACTTTTATCTATAATATCAAATAATTTAAAAGTTTAATAAAGCTTTCCTTCACTTAAAAAGAAGTGATAGAAATATTGCATTTTACCCTCAACATTTTTTACTTTTCTTTTTTTTTTCTCATTCAGGAATAAAATGGCAAGAATGAAACTTTCGATGTTTAAAATATATACTTTTAGCTATAAGGTCAAGCAATTTTAAACTTGTCAGTGCTGTCCTTGATGTGTAAAGGAGCAATAGAA
This sequence comes from Maratus speciosus, assembly GCA_963932465.1. Classification (NCBI taxonomy): domain Eukaryota; kingdom Metazoa; phylum Arthropoda; class Arachnida; order Araneae; family Salticidae; genus Maratus; species Maratus speciosus. The sequence continues at coordinate 276,553,547 of OZ010790.1, read as the reverse complement.
ATATTGCATTTTTACCTCAAAAATTTTCAAAAATAATTTTTTTCTCATTACAGAATAAAAATACAATTACTAACTTACGCCAGTCTGTTAATTATTATTCATTCCTAATTATAAATAATTTTTAATATAGTCTTTCCATTCCTAAGGCTAATAATCTGAATTGAAATTTTAAGCATGTAGACAATACCTCGATTTTGCATTCACTTTTAATGTATATTTTAATACTTAAATAAACAATCCTGAAATCTATTATTTTACATTTACTCAAATAGATATGATCTACATATAGACTGATTTTCATTAAAATCTGTGACATGTCTGCCACAGCTGATTTGCTCATTTTGCATGGAATGACGCTATTGCAAAGAAGTAATGTTTGTTTGTAGGGGATAATCTCTAGAACTACTGTGCCTGTTTATAAAATAATGCTGGTAACCATCTCTGTTTTAACTAGAGTGTCAACGATTTTAATCAGTTGATTTAAATCAGCGATTAAAATCATGATTTTAATCAACCGATTTTTTAAAAAAAAATCACTGATTTCAATCAAAAATTTTCTAAATGTTTAAAATGTCAAAAAAATCTAACTCTATTAAAATCTAACATAAACATAATTTGAAAGTTTCTAAAGGTATTTTGACTTATGAATAAACAAAAAAAAGAGCTTTAAATAATTGTTTCTAAGCCTAATTTGTGAGTATTGTAAAAAATTAAAAACAGTTGAGTTTATAAAAAGCATTGTTTTTAAGTTTTTATCCAAATTAAAACAGTTTAATTTAAAAATGATATTTAAATCTAATATAATTTGCAATGTCATAAATTCCTTTAGATAATCAATTTAAGCATTATTTTAAATAAAATTACACATAGCAAGTGTAATACATTTCTACAAGTAAAGGAATAAATAGTAATTAGTATCGAATCTCAAGTTAAAGAAGAATGAAATAATGACATCTTTTCAAAGCTAAATTGTAAATGAATGCATAAGAGAAAAAGAAATATTTGGTATAAAAATGCTAAGCTCACCAAGAACTTCTTCGGTATAGGTTGAATATTGGTTTTTAACTTTGTAACTCACATAATACTAAATAAAAAATAATGATTAGGGATTGAAAAGACAGCAAAATTTTTCTTTAAAAAAAAAAAAAAAAAATGAACTATTGAAAGCTAATAAACCACACTGAAAGGTTATAATGCTGTTACTTAAATATTTTGAGGATTTCAGATATAAGTGGCTAACTTTATTCTATATGAATGGGTTTAACTCATTTTCATAATTCTTTTGGTTATCATACACATACATGTGTGTAAGTTTAGATTTTGGTGGTTTACAGTAATTTTCCTAAATACAAATGCAAAACGAGCTGCAAATAATATTTGTTAGTTTTGTTATTTGTGTTACTAATTAATGAATTACTTATTTGCAGTTTTTCTTAATCCTGTAATTACTTATACTATTTCTTCTAGGACTTTTTAAAATGGTGCCGCACCATGGCCCTTTTGAAATTGGCAAAATACACATTGCCTTAAAAAAATAGTTGAAATTCACCTGTAGTTGTAGTCAGAGATTTCTTGTAAAAAAACTTCCCTATTCAACAGTATTTCTAAATTCATGTGAGCAAGATCTCACAAAAACATAAAACTTTATTTCTTTAGAAAATACAGGATATTATTAAAATATGTTATTTAATTGTATTTTTCAATTTGTTATTCATAAAATTATTAAAAATTAAGGACACATTATTCATCATACTAAAAATTCTCCTTTTTTTTTTTTTTTTTTTTTTTTTTTTTTTTTCTTATATCATTACTAATATATTTCCTCATGAAATAGTACCCTTTTTTGGAACTAGCATCCTGTCCCTTTTCCTTTCTAAAATGAATACTACATTATTATCATTTTAATAATTAAGTCTTAAAAATGTATAATATGTTCCTAATTAGAGAGTAAATTGTTTAATAATTATTAATTTGAAGTAGTGTTAACTATTTAATATAAAATGCAATTAATAATTTTAATAAATGTTAAATATCACTAGTATTTATAAAGTTTTACATAATTATTACAATATTAATTAATATAATATTATTGTATGATACTACCTAATGAAACTACTAATTTACAGTTTTTATAATTTCTGTAATAACTAACTAATAATTATAATTTTATTAATTAAAGTGTAAAAACATAGATTATGTTAGCAATTAGTGGTTTAATTGTTTTGGAAACCTAAAACTCTTGGTAGCTATTCCGTATTTGAACGTTGGGAAAAAAATCATAAAAATCTGATTTAAATCAAAAAAATCTGATTTAAATAAAAAAAATCTGATTTTTTTTATTTTTTTTTAAAAAATCATGATTTTTTTACACCTTAGTTTTAACACAAGCTATATTTTGTGAATCACCAAAAACAACGTTTAAAGACACAATAAAATACATAAGGTAATGTGAACAGACATATACGTTTCGTGAGTTCCAGGACTCACATCATCAGTGTATAAAATCTATAAAAACAATATCTGCCTCCAACTACATGCACAGTGAAAACCCAAATGTCAGAAAACACAATACCAAAAGACTGTCAAGTTCCAACAGCCAATGAAATCAAAGCGGAAGTGAAGTGTCATTACACAACAAATCAACCCAGAAAGTTGAGGTACACTAGACAAATCATTAACCAAGGAGTTTTTAAATCTATGGATATGAACAGCTTCATAAAAGTCTAAATCTAGAGGAGTAATGCATTTCTTGATAATGGTAGCTGAGTCAAAGTTGAAATTGTCTCTCCCGCCAGCAATGAGAAGCAATGGAGAATTTTTGCAATTCTTTTTTCTTTACATAGTTTATGTGTTCTTTGACTCTGTAGCAGAGTTTTCGTTTAGTTTGTCCAATATAGGACAAACCACATTGGCATTGAATATTGTAAACACCCCAATAATTTTGAGGAGGAATTTGACCCTTAAGCTGTGAAAAAATTTATTAACTGGTTTAAAAACCACATTAAAATCATAATGTCTTAAGATATTAGCTATTTTAAAGCTAATACTATTATAAAATGGTAAAATGATAAGGTTAGAAAAAGAAACTGCAGCAACAGAAGAATCAGGATTATTAACACATTTATTAAGACTATAAGAAACTAAATTATTGATATAAGATAAACTAAAACCATGATCAATAGCAACAGATCTGATATAATTTAATTCTGCAACAAGGGAATTGTGATCTGAACAAATTAAGCGAGCTCTATTAATCAAATAAAGAAAAACTGGAGCTTTTTGGGAAGGGGCGTGACATGAATTAAAATGAGGGGGGGGGGGGGAGAATTGTGATAGCAAAAGGTTTTGGCAAAAAAGGGAAGAATTTTTGCTTTGCTGCCCCTCACACCATATCCAGAGTAATTTTGTTGATTAATTAGTTATTGTTGCTAAAGAGCAAAAAATATAGATCAGGATTTTTTTTTTATATAAAGATTTTAAAGATAATAAATTGTGTGTGCTGGGGAAAGCAACTATTTCAGAGAAAGGGGGGTAATTTAGGTAACTGATTATATACTTACAGTTACTAGAGAGGACAAATAGGACAGAAGATTTAAACAAAATAAAAGTGTTTTAAAGGGTTTAGAATTCTTTTGCTGGTTTCGAGGGAGGAGGCAAAGCACAAACATTTCTGAGGGATGTGGAAATAATTTAGATGATTGGTAATTTATTGTTACAACAGAGCCACAAAAAAAAAAGGATGGAATCAAAGATTTTTTTTAAAACAAAGTTTAAGGATTTTAAAATGTGTATTTTGGAGGAGGTGAGTGGAAATTTAGGAAGGAGGAGGAGTGGTATTTTATGTGATTTATTATTATCAAAAAGCAACAAACAAGACAGCTTTTTTATTCATTTAAGCATCAATACCACTTAAGCTCTGAAATAATAGTACGAAAAAAAAACTTATTTAAATGAATAATTTTATTTATTTAAATTAGGAATGTAAATAAATCCTTATTTAGTCTGAAAAAAAAAGTTTATTTTAATAACTGTATAGTTTTCAAATTGTATTCCAAAATATTTGATGAGCTCCTTAACCTTTTCTATTATGAAATGTGGCCAGTGCACTTTTAATATCTTATGTATATAAATCGCACGCTATTGCTTTTTGGACGACTGGTATAATTTATAAGTTGCATTTAAAATTTTTTGTAATAGTTTACTGTATAAATTTATTTCTATTAACATTACTAAACAAGTGTAATTTTTATGGATGGGCTAGAAAATTGCTGTTCACTTTTTTACAGATATGATTTAATTTTATAATTTCAATTTAATTTACAATACTAGTTAAAGAAAATCTATTTAGATTTGACTTGTGTTGAAATTCATCAAAAGTATATGATTATGATTGATTGCTATTTCTTTTCTGATTTTAATGAATTTGATAAAATAACAAAATAAAATTTCGAAGAAAATGAATGATTGCAAAAATAGTTTATTCTGCATTCTTTGATTAATAATCTTGTTAAAGATATATAGCATAATCACAATCAACCCCTCCCCCAATCTCCAAAAATAAAATATCAAATAATTCGACAATTTCAGAAAATACTTTTTTACTAAAAGTTATTTTTATCCATTTTTCATATTCTGCTTTTTGCACTTTATTTTAAATTGAAATCTAAAATATTTTCTTTTCTTTTTTTCTCTTTGTTCATTGATGCTTACTAATATTATTTCTTACACCAAATACAGTAGGGTCCTGATTATCCATGTTAATGTGAACCAATTGGATAACTGAAAAACTCTGTTAAAGTAAAAATTGTAAATAAAATACATTGTATAGGTTTAAATGTATATTTCAACAAAAAAGTTATACAGATACATCACATGTAATTCATATTGTTACAATAATTAAAGAGTTCTTTTACCTTTAAAAAAGTCCTTAATTGTTTTTTGTGTTATGTTACTGTAAGGTTTTTCTGCAGCATTGTTTCGCCATTTCTGTAAGGCTGACAGGACTGCTGGTGTCGCTTCTTCTTGTTGTTCTATATGTTCAACAGCACTTTCGATAGCTTTTAGTCCATTTGTATAAGAGATTTTCATATTTCAATTTTCATCATCACTGACTTCATCATTATTGCTAGATTAATTTTCCTTATTGATTATACTGACGATCATTGCATCTGTAATCTTTTGTTGTTTGTTAACGTTTATCCAGTCACGTACATCCTCTTCATTGATTGGCTCAGACAATTACAGTTTCATGTCTAAATCCAAAAGCTCATTGCTATCTTCATTGGACTTTCTGCGGTGTCCTGTATTCTGTGTATCAATACTTTTCCTCCACAATAACAACAACAAAAATTTAAATCCTAGAAATATTTAATAGCTCAGTCAAAGCTGAAACTCGGATAATTGGGGTTTTACAGTATTTATATTTTTTAGTATCTTTAGTCTATTAAATTGTATTATACTTATCAGCAGAATTACAATTTTTTTGTATCCTTTTCATTATGGTATAACAGCTTTACAATCACTATTTATTTATTTGATACTTAAAATTGGTAAGATGAGCCTTAAAAGAAGCTTTGCATTTTTAATTATTAATAATTTGCTTTTCAGGTATGCAAAATGATATCATAGTTGAGTTAGTTGGAATCACAAATAATATAGCCTTCTATGGTGTTCCTGACCTTAAAGAACTTCTACTGCTAATCAAAAGTAAAGATTTTTCTGCCAGTTTATATGAATGCCGTCCTGGAAAAATTATGTTATATTTACAGGTATGCAATTTTTTTTTTCATATTGTATAAAATTGTATTGAGTTTTAGTATCAAATAAACCATCTTTAGAAACATTTCTAATTCTGTAGTTAAAAAACAGAAATTATCATAATTTTGTAATCTTTAATTATTTTATTACAATTAAAACTATATTCGTGCAATGTTAAATAATTTATCTGAATATTTACATCTATGTTGTGGAATTTGGAATCCTGATGATAGCAAGAATGATTAATTCAACTTTTTTTTTTTTTTTTTTTTTTTTTAATTACATAACACGAAATTGATTTATTCATCAAAAACATCGATAAATTTCTCATTGTATAGAGACAATACAAATGTAAATGCATTTTTAAATACATTTATTTAAAATAGAAGGAAGATTTCCTTTATAAAAATAAAAATTTAGTCAAGGAATACAACTGAAAAAACATATTGTATATCTCTTAGATCAGGTGTGGCCTTCTTGAATGTTAAATATGTGAAAAGCATTTTTTTTTTTTTTTCTTTCTGGTAGTGAAAATAATTTATTGCATTTAACTGATGAAATCTGAAAATTTTGATTATTAAATTTGTTATGGTAACCTTAATAAGGTTAGTAAAATTTAGAAAAGAAACATTTCATATTTTTGCAATAAATTACTAAAAAAATCTAGTAAGTGTTTATTGTTAAATCTATAAATATTGTATGATGAGTATGCTTTACTGATATATATTAAAACAGCCAATAGAAATTTTAAAATCTTTTCTTTTTATGTTTTAGAATGGTTACATTTATATGTGAATGCAAACAACCGATATTATAATAGCACAAGTCATGTGAATGTTATAAACAGTACAGGGCTAACCGCTACACATTTCATATGCCGGGTATAATTTTTACTTAAAATTATTTTTTTGAATAAATCTGCATAAAAGTTACATTTTTAGAAAGATTGTTAAAATAAAAATAATGCTTGAGATATGAGTTGCACTCAAATATGTATATGTTGTAGGCTAATTGAGAAGTCTGCCTCTTTGCAAAGAGCCAGATTGAAGCATCTCCCTTTTTCCAGTCAGTCAGATATTTTTCAGGCTTATTGCAAAGAGCTTATACAGCATTAAGCTAATGGAAAAGTGGCCACTTGTTTCTCAATTAATCTAATTGCGTTTTTTCAAGCCTAATGCAGTTTTAATCTAATTAGAAAATGGCCAGCAGTTTGTCCAAACATCCAGTCTAATCCTGCACGAGTTGGGTACAATCTAACCTGAGCCTGTGAATTCCATTTGAAGTCAACCCGCAACCTAACCCAAACCCGATTAATAAAAATTCCATCAAACTGCAACCCGTCATATTTCAACCTGAACCTGGTATGCTTCAACTTGAACACTAAATGAAAGGGAATTAACTCATCTTTGAATGCGATTATGAAAGGTAGTCTACAATTATATCTCTAATACCTATATATTTTTTAATAATTAGTAAAGTATTTACTAATATATGAATAAAATTAAAACATTATATTAATTATAGCAAACATTAAGTAAACTCAATTCATCTGAAACATAGTTCTGCTCATTTTCATTAATTTTTTATGAAAATTCCAATAACCCGACTTAGAAAAAGCTAAATATGACTTGCAAGAAACATTCTAGAGTGAACACAATGCACAGAAAGAAAATTATAGTTACCCCGACGTGTAAAAAGAAAATTAGGGACAACCTGGACTGTTGCACAACACTATTCAGCAGTCTTGAGGTGTCTGCTAGTCACAGTTTTTACTATAGTTGAATATTAAAGAATATAGATATTTCCATTTTTCAATATAAATGATAAAATTGGTATTAGAGATATAACTGTAGGCTACTTTTCATAATTGCATTAAAAGATGAATTAATTTCCTTTTATTGAATATTTGGGGTTTTTGTTGGTTTCAGGTGAGATTGTGATTTGACTTCAAATGGGTTTTTTGGATTTGGGTCTGTTATAACCTGACCTGTGCAGGACTCTAGACTGGATGTTTGAACAAACAGCTGATCATTTTCTAATTTGACTAACGCTCGTATTCACGAATAACTTTAACCTGGAGTTATGCAGAAAACCGGGGTTGAAAACTCAAATGGCATTCACCGTCAACCCCACTGAACCGGTTCGAGGTTGAAATCTAACGCCGGGTTCAGTAACCCAACCTTGGTCTACAGCAGGTTCAACCCAGGATTTTTCAACCTAGCATGCATATTTAACGAAAAACAAGCGGTGAGAGTGAGGAGAGGGAGAGGACCGCCATCTTACAATGGCGGCAGACGTGCTGATAGAAGGTGCTGTGTAAAATATAGAAGTTCTACTATTAAATAAAACGGAATAACTTTATGCAAAGGTATGTAATCTCATATATATGTAATTATCTTCAATATTTTTATCTGATTTGTTTATATTTATGTATATAGCCTCTATATATTGAATACATGTTGAATTGTTTGTTTACATAAATACACGTGGTCGCGAAAAATTTATTTGCCTTAAAAATAGCCAATATTACTTAAACAGCCGAATAATTGCTTCTAAAGTAACAACTGTCGCGTTTAAGGTCATTTATTTTTTGCAATTTTGATGTTAAAAAATTCCCAAATGTATTTTAACAGGACCGAAATAAACACCATACTTGCATAAGTTCTAATTAAAATGTGAGACTCGGGTTAATTTGCATTTTTGTTTAAGTAAAGAAATACACAGATTATCTTAGAATATCCATAGATTAGATTTTTGATCAGTACTTATAGAATGTTTTAAAATTAAATTTTGGATCTATTGTGTAAAAGATATATTATTGTGTACATAAATATAAATCAGATCTATAAATTAGATATTTTAACTTAAAATTTAAACAATTTGAGTTTTATTACTTTATTGATTTTTTTTACGATTGTTTGTAAGCTTCTACGTATGTTTCCCAATTTTTGTGGAATTTGAAATATTTATTTTTATTGCATTTATTTTTCAACTGTATTTTAATTTCAAAATTATACATAATATAAAATATTGCATTAGTACTATTTTATATGAAAATAATAATAGTAATAATAAATCCTAAAATGAATAACTTTTCAATGTTACCTCCTGAAATTGTGACTTTTTTTAGAGATCACTTATAATTTTTGCTTCTTAATTGACAGCTAAATTAAAATAAATTACTAAAGGGCTGAAATCCACTGGTAAAAAAAAAAAAAAAAAATTTAAATAACCCCACACCAAAAATATTTTTATCAGCCCTTGCAGTAATGATGACTATTTTTAAAGTAAATAAATTCTTCGTGATCATGAGTATTTATGAAAGCAAACAATTCAATGTGTAATGAAGGAGATATAATGTATAAATATAAACAAACCAGTCAAAAAATGTATAGATAATATATATATATGTGTATGAGATTACATATATTCTTCTATTTTTGGTAATATGTACTTTAAACTTTCTTTTTATTTCTATATCTTACACAGCATCTAGAGAAACATTTAATTTACTTAAATTAAAGAATGACACCAAAAAAGAGAAAAAAAATTGAGGGAATGGGTAGGGTGGTACAAATGGGAACTTGTTTTTCTCCACTGATTCACAAACAACAGACAGCTATTTTATTTATTAGATAATGTAAAATTATATGAAATTATTAATAATTAATTTGAGTTGTTTTGTTAGATTACAAACTATCATTACTCTGCCTATTTAGTCTAGAAATCTATCATTAATCAGTCATCAAAAAAAAAAAAAAAAAAAAAAGGATTCCCACTTTTAATTTCTATTCTAAATGAGATTCTTATTACATCTAATGAAGTGATAGCTAAATGAGTTAAAAATATGAAATTAAGAAGCTGGAAAAAATATAGAAAATAAAATAACATTTTCTAAATAAATACATTTTTTCAAATGCAACACTGCAACCAAAAACAAGTGTCTTCGTGCATGTAATAATATTTTGTAATTATTTGGCTAATTTATCAAAAAATAGTCAAAGATAATCAAGTGAATAGCTTTGATCTTGTAAATGTGATAATAGAAAAATGGCTGGAGGGGAAGGGGTGAGGATAGGTCCTAAAAGCTGGTCGATAAAAATTCAACTTTCTGTAATATTTCACATTTATTTGTCCAGATAGTATTCAGAATACATTTATCATGATTTAGGAAAGGCCTTATTTGATTATATGTGTTGAATGGAAATTCATACACTATACACTAGTAGTCTTAAAAAGTTTAAAATATTTGTGTTCCTTAAAATAATATCTTATAAAATATCTCCACTGCACACAGTTTAAACTTAAAGGAAGTATAGAGTTTTATTTAGCGACTAGTTAAATGAAAAATGTTTATCAATCGCTCGGAAGTGATAACTATATGCGCCTATGGAGCGCCTCTGCGGCTTGGTACCTGGTGCCAGGGCACCGCTAGGATCACCTGTTCCGCTTTTTTGCAGTTCTGTTAATATTATTTCACTACTTTTTCCTGTCAACCTGGAATATTAATTACTATCTAATTTAATTAGAATTAAACATTTTAATTAGCTCGCTGAAAATCCAAACAATAAAATTAATACATCTGGGATACCATCTATACTAATAAAAGAAATAGTATATATAAAGTACAACAGACTACTTTCTTAATTTTTTTCCTTTTTTCTCCATTTTAATATTTTTATTATCAGAAATTGTTTAATTGCTAACTAGAGCTATTAATAATAGAAATCATCCTAATTGCTGTTGAAATAAAATTTTAGTTTTTATTCAAATCAAGTTTCATTAGTTTTGGCCCAAATCAAGTTCCATTTTTTAGCAACTATGCGAAAATTTATTTTGAAAAAGAACCTTTTAACATTTATTTTAGCAGTTGATACGTTTCATATCATTAACCTAACTCATTAATAAATTTTAAAAAAATATTAAAACTTTCAAGAAAAATTAAGTTGATCCATATTTAGTGATTACAGGTTTTTATTTTGTCCATACATTTTGTGGGAATAAAAAAAAAAAAAAAAAAAAAAAACACACTACATTGAATCTTTCTTTTCTTTCTTTCTTTTTTTTTTTTAAATTGCCGTTTTACTTCCAAAACATAAACAAACGAAGTTTCGATGCGAAACCGAACAAGGCATGTGATTTTTTTAACCAATAAACACATTTTGTTCAACCTAGGTCGAGAAACCCTGAATTGGGTAACTTTTCATCCGAAGTAAACGGTGAATACAAGTTTTTAACTCCCGATTGAAAATACCAACCTGGGGTTATTGAACCTGCGGTTTAACCCTCGGTCGAAGTTATTCATGAATACGAGCGTAAAACTGTATAGGCTATTTGCAACAAGTCTAAAAAATGTCAGGCTGATTTGAAAAAAGGGAGATGATTCTCCAATTAGCCTGGCTCTTTGCAAACAGCCTAAGCACTTTGCAAAGAGCCACATTTTTCAATAAGCTTATGACATATATATTCTGTGATAACTTATTTTGAAATTTAGCTGACAATTCAGTATTTCATTCCATTGAAATAAACAATCATATAGCATAATTCTGTTAGGTGAAGTGTTATACAACTCAACTTCCTTCATGATTTTTGTTCTTGATGTAAGTAAAATGTAAACAAACTCAATTCATGTAATAATGTTTAATGAATCAAATTTCAAGACAAATCAATAATTAAATTTTAGGAATTCTAAAAAGAGAGCTTTAGTTGTTGCAAAAACTCCTGAATAGTATAAAAAAAGAAGAGTAAAGAGAAAACAATGGGATATAGATGGTTGTCTATGAGAAAGTTTTGTAAAACCCACAAAAAGGAAGGAAAATAGTAAAAAATGGAAGATACTGACAGAAAATGTGGTTTAAAATGACTTAGGCTATCCTTAAATGGCTTCTAAGTAGTTTCACCAAACCGAATTCTCTAAAATGTATCAATAAGTGTGCAGTCTGATTATGAACAATTAATCAGAAAACTTAAGTGAGAACAAAAATAAATTTTCTAATATTCTGCAATCTGATTCACAGGCAAAATCGGTATCAAACATGAAAGATACTAGCAACAATATGGTTTAATGTGAGTGCCATTAAAGCGTTATAAAAGAAAACTGCTTTATACATGAAATCATATTCGATTAAATATACCAATTTGGCAGCAAAACAATTACAGGAGATTACTTATATAGACCTTAAAGTTTCTGCATAAGTGAACATATTGCAACTTAAAACTCAGTAGACAATAAGCATAAATGCCGAAGTCAATGAACATGGATTTTAGATACATCTAATAATACAATAATATTATTTTGCTGTTATATATAGTGTAAAATGATGAAATCTAGCATATTTTCCTATACTTTTATAAAAAAAAAAACTGAAGGCTAATTCCATGCACAGATTTATCACATATATAATAAAGAATATGTACTAAAAAGTTTAAATCTCTATCTATACACGAAAAAAGCCTTAGCATTTTTAAAAATGTGAAAATATGAACATGGAGAAAAAGCCATTTTAAGTTTTAATTTGTCTGGGTAATTGCACTGGGTGTATTAACAAAATTTACAGTAGCATGCAATATAATTACTGTATGGGTAAAAATGAGTGTCAAAATATTCACAATTAAACAGGCTTTCATTTAATTTTTTTTTTTTTTTTTATCGATTTTGATCAATTTTGAGGTAAATTGTTCCCTTAATGGAGACTAAACTGGATGCCAGGGGTGGCAATTAGGTAGCAATGAGTAAGTGAGTTAATTTTGTTTGATACTTGTATGTTAACCAGGCACAAATATTGCCAACGGCATTTTTTTCCCTTTGCCAATAGCAGCTTTTATTTTTTGCTTATATAAATTAGAAATAATGATTAGAGTTGAAATTAAATGTTGTGGTTTATGATATTATTATTTTTTAATTTTTTAAAAAAAAGTGAAATGAGTGAAAGATATGTATTTAAATGTATATATTTTAAATTAAACAAAGGAAATATTTAACTTTAAATTAAATGAATCCAATATGACTGATTGTGGCAGGAACAATATTTGATGATTTATCACCTGCACTAGACTAATATAAAAGTATCGTAGTTTTTCGACAAGCTTTATTTATACCAGAAAAATTAAATATATAACAACAAAAATTTAGATTCAAAATATGAACCTAAAATTACTAACACCTTTAAAATATCGATTTAATTACCAATAACCTGAATTCATGCAATTTAAAATTTTCAGGGCTTTAAACATGTGAATGATGTGCAAATCCTCTTTTTTTTTCCGGAAAGGCGTTTAAGTTAATTAATTATGAAAGTTTTTTACTTTCTTGGCCACATTGTCTTGGAGGCATTTTACAAACTCAAACATAAATAACATTTATGTCATGAGGAAATATATGTCAGTATTGCCATTTATTAGTTTTGTTCCAAAGCCAAAGACATTCAGCTATATAGAAGTAAAATAAAAATGTAAACTTAAATGAAAATTAAAATTCTAGTGTTGTATTCACCTTGAGTTAAATAAACTAAAACACATATCAAAGCACAATTAATTGTACAAAAATTACTTTCAGGTGCATACAATTAATATAAAGGTATTTAAAATACATTAAAAATATCTTAAAATACATTTGAAAAACCCAAAACGTTTTCAGCCATTACAAAGTCATCATTAATGGGATTTAAATGTTGTTATTATTTTTAACCATTTGGAAAAATGGTTATTGTTCTCGTCAGGATGGGAAATTAAAAGCATATCTGAAGGTTTTCATTGGTTTAATCTGCAATTTATTTGTTTTCTGATTGGTCTATACAGTAATCTGTATTTCCCTTTAATTTCAACAGTGATGGATACTTTCTGTTGCCACTATGACAAAAAAGTAATAAAAACTACAAAAAAAATTAATAACTCAGAAACAAATTGAGATACAGCTTTCAAACAAATTGCATTTAAAAGTACATTTTTTTCTCTATCCGACGGTGTAAAAAGTAATAGTGTCGGGTGTTTAGAAGTTTAAGAATGAAATTTCATTTAAAAAGGGCTGTCAGATTTCTTGGATCTCACGATGAAAAGCCTTTTCCCGAACAGCCAATGAAATGCTTGGATATTTACGTAAGTTTCAGGTGGATAATACTTAAGTTTCATGAAATCTGACGGGTCGCAGGCGATATTTTTGGCTTGCAATTTTTACGTGTAATAACACTATTAATATTTAATTCACGTAATGTATGATCAATTCCATGCGATTTTTTATGTCTTAAATTTTAGTCTTCAAAAAATTGTTTTCCAAATGGTCGTTGTAATTTGATAAATTGCTTTTTTTTTTTTTTTTTTTGTACTTATTTGAGAACTGTCCAGAAGAAAACATTGTAGTTTAAAGGTTGTACGTCAGATGAGATGCCAGATAAAGTTATTCAAATTTTCAACAAAACGAGCTCTCATCTATTATGCAGCAAATCTCTCCATACTCCATGCATATTGTATGATAGTACTTCATTACAAGCTGTATCTTTATTAATAGTTATTTCTATTGATTCGTTTATAATGGCTTCCTTTAATTACCTCAACTAAATGTTCAATATCCAGGATCATATCAATATAAGGTTTCTGTATAGTTTCAGGGGATTTAGTAACCCAGAACTGTAACACTTAAATTATTTAGTTTTTATGAAGAAAAGAATAGAAGTCCACTTTTGTGTACCTCAGGTTTGAAGAGGTTATGAGATACCAAACTGATCGCAGAAACAGCTGGTATAATAATAATGATATAAAAAATTGAGTTACTTAATTTTTTTTTTTAAATCTAGTATTCTTTTAGTGATTTAATTTTTTTATGCTTTTTACATCTATTTTGTTACAGGGTGAAGCCAATCGTATGTCCAGACATAGTCCTCCATCTCAACGAATACAAGATGTTGAAGATCTCTTAAATCATAACTTTCTAAATAAATATAAAGAGTGTATACATCACAAACCTTTTTTCAGTGAACTCTGGAGTTTCCAATAAATATATATATATATTTTTTTTATTACAGTTACAATCTTTGTATGGTTATTAGAAATGAAAGAAACTGTTTTTATATTTTTATAATTGTATTAAAAGAAAACATACTCTATTAAATCTATTAATTATCCTAGAAAAAATCAGTTTCATTTTTATTTATTGTGGTACATGCATATGTCTTATTTAAACTAAATTATTATGCAAAACCTTTCACATTAATATACTTGCACATATGCATCAATTTCATTATTTCTTTATAGCTAAGGCCTTTTTAACACTTTCCAATATAGTGGAAAAGAGTTTATGGCTTTGGTTTGCCTGCATGCACTCGGACTCTCATAAATATACTTCGATTTCTACGTAATTGATGTACATTATCGAGATTCACTATGTGCATTCTCTATTGAAAGAGAAGTATGTAATATTTCTAAATTGTGTTCAGGGGCATGCAAAAGAATTTGTTACATTATGGTCTATGGGAAGTAATTGTTGGCAGTGTATTTTAATGATGTTATACTATTTCAAACAAAATGAAAGTGATATGCAGAGGTTCAGTAAAATATGCTTTTTGTAGAATATGAAGAGCAGCAAAGCATTTGTCATTCATTTACAGGAACACTCAAAAGAGTTCTGTTACATTATGGTCTGTGGGGAAAATATTTTTAATGTATTTTAATGATCTTGCACTGTTTCACAAATAGAAATTGATATACATATCATTGAGATGCACTACAAGATGGACTATAGAATATGGAATGCATAGAATTTATTTAATCATTTGCATGGACACAAAAAATAATTCAGTTACACTACTGTCTATGATTGATAATCGCTGTAAGTGCATTTTCAGATGTGGTATGCATTTTAAATCTTAACCAAATCGTAACACACATAGTGTATATATATCCTATAGCTCGTATGCAGGAATGCCAGAAACATTTGTAAACATTACTGTCGATGGATTTAAATTGCTTAAAGGTTTTTCTTAATTATTCATTTTCCAACTTAACTATATGTTTAGTTAGCATATCATAAGATATCTTTGTAAATAAATAAATTCATATACAGGGCTATACAAAAAAAATGAATATATTGGGTTGAGGAAAAAGTAATTTCGTTTTTTCCTAACAGATGTCTTTAAAGTCGCATATCTCGAGTAATACTTATTCAGTTAAGCCATACCATAGATTTTTTGAAAGGCAACAGTCCTTAGAACATTCTAGATATAAAGGTAGTGTAATCTGTTTACTCAGTCAAAAGTTATTGCGCTTTGAAAATGGAGATTCTAGAAGGTCATTTTCGTCATATTTCGCTTTTTTACTTCCAAAAAGGGAAAAATGCAGTGCAGGCTCATCGAAAATTGTGTGGTGTTTATGGTGATGATGTGCTTAAGTGAATGTCAGTGTCAGAATTGGTTTGCTCGTTTTTGTTCCGGAAATTTCTATGTTAAAGATAAATCTCAACCTGGCTGGCCAATCGTGGAAAAAGTCAATGAAATTCTTTAAAAAATCGAGATAGACTGGCATATGTCATCTCACGACATTCCTATGGAACTAAACATCAACCAAAAAACAGTTTTGAACCATTTACATAAGACAGGATACCAAAAGAAGCTCGATACTTGGGTTCCACATGAACTGATAGTGAAAAATTTAGTGGACCGAGTTCCCATTTGTAAATTGCTGCTGAAATGTAACGAAATTGTGCCATTTTTTAAACGAATGATTACAAAGGATGAAAATTCAATCACACACGACAAAAATATGCAAAAAGGATCGTGGTCGAAGCCCGAAGAAGCTTCACAAACGGTGGCAAAACCCGGATTGACGCCAAGGAAGGTGATACTGAATGTTTGGTGGGATTGGAAAGGAATTGTTCATCATGAGCTGCTTGAACTTGGCCAAACCATTAATTCGACTCTGTACTGTCAACAGCTAATGCGATTGAAGCAGATGAATAGAAAAACCCGGCCAGAATTGATCAATAGGAAGGGCATTGTCTTCCATCACAACAACGCTAAACCCCACACATCTTCAGTGACACAGCAAAAATATAGAGAGATTGACTGGGAAGTTTTGACGCACCCATCATATAGCCCCGACCTTGCTCCGTCCGACTACCACTTGTTTAGGTCTCTGCAGAACTCTCTTAATGGAGTAAAGCTGACTTCAAAAGAGTCTTGTGAAAATCACTTGGTTCAGTTTTTCGCTTAGAAATCTCAGAAATTCTGCAGTGATGGAATTATGATTTTACCAGAAAAGTGGCAAAAGATCATTGATCAAAACGGCACATATCTCATTGATTAGTGTTTGAAATTTATACGAATAAATTTGCTTTGAAGAACATGGATAAAAGTGAAATTACTTTTTCCTCAACTCAATATTATTGTCTATGGATGATAATTGCTGGAAGTGTGATTTAGTTGTGTTATGCGTTTTCTATCTAAATTAATTTTTTTCTTACTATGTGGTGTATATAAAAATCTATCGATCATATGCAGGGCTGTACAAAATATTTCAAGTTACCATATATGGGTAAATGCTGAAAATTAATTTTCAAATGTGTTTTGCATTTGATAGCTGAATTAAATTTTAGTAAGCCATGTGGAATGCATACAGATCTGTAGAAAATATGCAAGGCTGTTCAAAAGAATTTCTAATATCTTATCGAAGGTGCTAATTGCTGAAATTGGGTGTTCAACTGTGTTATGTATTTCCAAATTGTTTATTTAGACATTTTCTTTTACCTTATTAAATAGTGAAGTTTCATTGCATTATCCTGGAAGTGTTTTATAATCTATATCTAATGCATGGTTTTTCTTTTTTGTTTCCCCCCCCCCTCCTCCTCCCAAATTCTAACATACTATGGTACTCTAAAATGTGTATCCAACCTTCAGTTTTAGGTTCTTATGGATAATAATGTGATCTTATTGTTATGAGAAAAATGCTGTCAATTTTCTTGAATATAAAGCTAATGTTTTCATCATGAGAATTAGTACCAATTTTTAAAGTTCAACTTAAAATTATTGTAAAATGTTCTTAACCATCTCACCACCTGTGAACTGGTATATCCGTTCACTAAGCTGTATGTTTCACTGCTATAGAAGCATTTTTTAAATTAATGTAATTCTACAGATATAATCCAGTTTTGAAAGACTAAGCTATGATTAATACTCTCAAGGATTATATTCCTATACATAATAAATTTTTTTTATATCATCTTAAAAAAATTTCTTTTTTAGCATTTTTAAAAATTACAGAGAAAACAACATTACAATTTTGCCCATTTGCTTGGCAGTCAGGGGGTTAAAATAATAAAAGTATTAATACTAAAAAATAGTACAAAAAATAAATTAATATAGGCAGAAGTTAATGTATGTGTATTTTTATATCTAAAGCTCATTTGTTCCTACTTTGTATTTATTATAAAGGCAATAAATGCAAAATGTGTGTAGACAATAAATATAAAAAATATATATAATAATATTTCAATTTTTTAAATGCATAAACTTTTTGATGATAGTTGTTATTTTCAATTAAGAGTGAATCTTGAAATCTGGTTTGACAGGGCATGACAGATTTTTCCTCTTTATTAATTTTTTACAAAAATCAAAAAGTGGGAAAATTTATGCTACAAATGTTTTTTAATCTTTGTTTAAGGGAAAAAAAAAATAATTACTTACATTCACAAAGTTCTATTTTTAAGAGAAAAATCTTAGTGGAAAGAAAAGCTTTACAACATCAATAGTATTACTAAGCTATTTCATTTGACATATAACTTTGTATCATAATATACAATAATATTGGTACCCACAGAAATAGATTAACTATTGCTGTAAGAACTTTTCTGTGTAACTTCTGAAGCATTATGATATATGCCTTTATTCTCACAAAATACTGAACTATATTATTTTGTTAATGATCTCATTTTCTATTAAAGATGGAAAACCACAACAATAAAGAATAATTTCTATTTTGACAAAATGTATAAGAAGTAAAATCATTTTTTAGGACAATCTTCCAGTGAAATTCCTCTTATTGGTTAGCTCAATATAATTTCTAAGCTTGATTGTACCTAACTCAAATTTATATTTTCACATTTTTATTCCCTTTTATACAAAATATCGAAATAAATTATAGAAACCTTAGCGTGAAGGTCAAAAGAATTTTACTTCAAGTCTATAATCAGTATGATTCAAATAAGATAATTTTATATTTGTCAAATTTAATTTTTTGTAAGTGTTTTACAAAAGGTTTTTCTATTTCTTTCTTTCTTTTTCAAGAGGCTAATTTGATTTATTAGTTATCTAGAATCAGTGATGCGGGATGGGTAGATACCCAGTGGGTAGGTATTAATTTTTTGGGTAAATACCTGAAAACTGGGTATTTTCATATTTTGCTGTAAAATACCATTATTTTGAAAAAATTCTTGAAATCATAGGTTAGAATGTTTTAAATATAATAGCAGTATTCAGTTTAATTAAAGAAAAATACCTGCATGTTGTCCAATTTAGTGACCTTGCAAATCTTTTCCATTCAGTATGTTCCGATATTTTAAGATAGCAATCAATTAACCATTTTTTTTTGCAAATATATTTGACGTAATGAGAACCAGCAAATGAAGGAACCATTTACATGCAATGGTCAGTCGAATTTAAGATGAAAAAGATAAAGGAACAAAAATGATTCCTTGAAATTACGAGGAACTATATGGGGAAATTATTTGCAGTCTTAAACAGTTAATGCTTAAGCTATTTTAAAGTTTGGTTTTAATCGAAATTGTTTTCTAATTTTTTTTTTTTTTTGACATAAAAAAAAGGGTTTCTAAACTTTTATCTCATAATAACAAAGAAAGACACTTCTTAAATAAATAATAAAAAAGACTATAATGGAATGTATTTCAAAAAATCTTTCTACATCAGTCACAAAAGACTGTCCTACGAACCAGTCCTAAGAGGAGAAGAAAGTTTTCTTTGCATTCTTGTAGTTTGTAATGCAAGTGGGATGTGCATCTTGTAAATTGTAGCAATTTGTAAGGGGGAACAGCAATTTACTCCAAAAAGAGAGAAATGGTGGCGTTCATGCTCCAGCAGTAAACAAAAAACTAGACTATACCATTAAAGGTTAAAAGCCTAAAAGATAATACGTTTTTATAACAAATTATGGCAATTAATGAAGAAGCTTGTCTGCTAAAGATAAAACTTTTAGAGGATGTGTTTTATACTCGTATTTTTTTTTTTTTTAATCACCGTTTTTAAACCAGTTGTAGAATTAATTTAATCCTTTCAATAAAAACCTTATTCAAGAAAATGTACAAAAAAAAAATAGTTCTCCATCTTGCAATAAATATTTTAAATCCAGTAATCCAATGATAGATACTTTTTTTTTTGTGTGTGTGTGTGTATTTCAACATTTAAATTGACAGAGAAAAAACAAAAATAGCCATTCGACTGCAAATTATAACTTTTTCACATTACATTTACAAAAAAAAAAAAAAAAAAGTTTTCATACCAAAATTGCACCAAACTCTAAAATTTTTCATACAAGCACCTAATTTTTACATCATATTTGTCTTTTTTGTAAATTTTACCTTAGAATACCAAATGGGAGACCATTTGATGAAATAGTTATTAAGAAGATTTTAATCTTCTATAACTATTAAGACTAACTAATTAACTAAGGTAAACTAGTAGGTATACTAATTAAGAAGATTTAAAATTTGGAACTCCTAATGTTAAATTCATTTACAATTGTTGCAAAATAGATTATAATGCAGGTAGTTTTTTAAGCATAACTCAAGAACTAGTTAGCGGAAGGAGCTGCAATTTTTTCATTAGTTATATTTCTTTTCTTCTTTTTGTAATTAAAAAAAGAATTTTTTGAAAAAATTATGAATTTTAACCTATGAATATTTTTAATAAAAACAGATTTATAAAGGCTGCAAATATGTGAATTATAAAATTATAGCTTATTCTGCAAAGTAGTTATTGAATTATGCTTAAAAACTATTCATATTGCAAATATTAAAAATTAATTTAACATTACGAGTTCTAAATTTTAAATCTCCATAATTCCCGAACTACTTGATTTAATGGTTTGCCATTTGGCTTCCTAAAGCAAAATTTAATGACAAGGCCAAATGTGATGTCAAAGTTATTGTGTTTGCATTGAAAATATGAGATTTTGGTTCAATTTCGGTATGAAGACGAGCATTAAGCTCTTTTTTTATATGTAGAAACATGAAACAATACATAATTTCCTATCGCATATCTATTTTTGTTGTTTTCTGGAAAATTTTGGAGAGTAAAATGCTTGAGGTAATTATTTCAGTCATTTTTTCCTTTGGTGAACTGCACTTTAAAACTGTCAGATATACATGTTATTTATTTATGAAATTGATCATCATTTGTAATTAGATAGCACTCATCTTAGATGGATGTAGTTATTTGCAAAGAGAAAGAGTATCAGGGAAAGATAAGCTTGTGAAGAAAAGTTAGAGAATGTGTTTCCTTTATTGGAGCATTCCCACAATAATATATTACCGTGGTAGCGACTGGAGTGTATGTGTGTGTGATATGTAGCACTAATATATTAGCCGAAGCTGTGTTGCGCATATAAAATGCAGCAATTACACATATTTCATTAAAATCATCTTTTAATATATATTTTTTTTAAATAAATAGATTATTTTTGTTTACTCTCTTCCTTATAATTAAAAAAAGTCATTTAAATTCAATATTTGAATGTAAAATGTTGAGTTTCATTAAAATTTAAGAGTTGTAAGAAGTTTAAAGTTCTTAAATTTTCATTCTTTTCAGTAATCCATCGTAACTAATAGGGTTATAAGATTTTTTCACAGCTATATTCAACTGAACAATAAATACCCAAAATAGGTATTTAACCGGGTATATGCACTTGGTATTTACACTTAAAAATAAATACCTGGGTATTTTACATCACTGGGTAGAATGCCAAATAAACAGAAAAACATAATGATCAAACAAATAATGTATTTGAATACTATGTTTGTGGATTTTTTCTTCACTCATAATAACTAATTTATTATAGCTATAGTTTTCTTAGAGTTACAGTTCATTTTTGCTATAAACATACAACTTTACAGACAAATAAATTGTACATGTTAACCTTACCTGGTATATGACATGCTCAGAGTAAGTATAATAATAAATATATATAAGGATATACAATAGGATCCAGTTAAGACTCTCATGGTTAATACATTGATTTTTTTTCTGTCCCTTGAACATCGGTCGTAAGGCTGATTAAAAAATACCACATTTAATATCCAATGTTGCTTAAGGGAGCTCAAGACTCTGAAGGACTCTTAAAGATTCAAAATTTTTGAAATTTTAATTTTTTTAGATGTTAAACTATTGTCTTTTTTTAACATTTTGATCTAAATGTTTCCTTGAAATTTCAATTAGAACAGAAGTTATGGTTTTTAGAATTATTCCCGCTCAGTAGCTGAAGTGGCATTTCCGAAAATTTGACGTCATTTTTCTCCAATTGATGTTTTTGGTTATAACGCGTTCACGCACAATATCTCAAAACCTTCTGAATATTTTTTCATGAAAGTTTCAAAACATATGTTTCATGTTAGTCTGTATAAACTGAACCTAAAATTTCCTTTTTATTGTTCAAAAAAATATATTTTTTAGTTGATTATTCTGTTGAAATTTCCAAAATTTTGCCTTAGCTAAATACAACCTTGTATTAAAAATATAAAAATGCATTAAATACAAATTTATTTAGGTTTAGGGTAATTAGTACAATATGATGTATAAGTAGGCACCAAAATTTTCATCCTAGTTGAAAAATTTATTTTGTAGCCTGCAGGTAAGCTGTTATAGCTTACATAGCTGTTATAGCAATTTTTTGCTCGTCAAATGTCTGACAGTTTGGAGTCCCCTATAAAGGCTAATTCTGCATCTTGCAATTTTTTAAATACATGAAATGAAAGAACATACTTATGTCTTTCATCCCAATAAAAAATGTGTTTTAAAATCATATACATTTTAAGATATTAAATGTTGAAAATAGTCTTTTTTTTTTCTTATTTTCCAATTTTAAGAGTCCTGATACCCCTTAATACACGATATATTGTTGGTCTTTTGAGGCAAAAAATCATGCTTAAGATGCAAATTCATAGATAGAGATGCAACTTCCTTCTTTCTTTCTTCTCCAGTGTTGCCAATTTAGCAGATTTTTTATTCAGGTAAAAACCAGGTTTTCTGTATAATATTTGCTTTATTTAATAGCAAACTGTTTAAGGCAAACATAACTAATTGGAAATAAAGGTAGATATTTGAATAAAATAAACCTGCTAAATTAGTAATGCTGCAATTCTTCTTTGATCCCATGTCCTAGTGTTCTTTGACTCTTGCTTTTTGTATGATTTGACTATAGTAGAGAGAGATAGGCAAAGTCAGGATGTTCAGATACGTCTTTCTCAAAGATGAATAAGGATAGTTTTTACTTTCTTCTATCTTTACAAGAAGAAAGTATTGGATTCATAAAAATTTTCGAATTCCGGTTTTCGACGGATTTACACGTTTTAGGGGTCAGAGATTCCAAAAAACATGTTTTTACAAAATGTCTGTCTGTGACTCTGTGAGTCTGTCTGTGTGTATGTGACACAAATTTTGTGGGCGCTCTATCTCAAGAACTAATGCACGGAATTTAATAAAAATTTATATTCAGTTAGTGCATAATACAAATTGATGCTGATTAGTTTTTGGTGTAAATCGCTCAACAGGTGGCGCTGCAATGCTGCATTTTTCACGATTTTCGCAATAGCTCTATCTCAAGAACTAATGCACGGATTTTGATCAAACTTCAGATTTAGTTAGTCCTTGATATGAATTGATGATGATTACGTTTTGGTGTAAATCGCCCAACAGGTGGCGCTGTTATGATGAATTTTGCAGGATTTACACGATTTCCCCAATAGCTCTATCTTAAGAACTAACGCACGGATTTTCATCAAACTTCAGATTAAGTTAGTCCTTGATATGACTTGCTACTGATTAGGTGTTGGTGTAAATCGCCCAACAGGTGGCCCTTCTCTGCTGCCTTTTCCACGATTGCCTCAATAGCTCTATCAATAGAACTAATGGACCAATTTTCATCTAACTTCAGATTTAGTTGTATGTTGACACAAGTTGTTGTTAATTAGGTTTTGGTGTTAATCACCCAATAGGTGGCGCTGCTATGCAGAAATTTTCACGATTTTCGCTATTGCTCTATCTCAAAAACTAATGTACGGATTTTCTCCAAACTTCAGATTCAGTCAGACGTTGACATAAATTGTTGCTGATTAGGATTTGGTATAAATCACCCAATAGGTTGCGCTGCTAGGCAGCATTTTGCTGAATTCAGACGATTTCAGCGATAGTCATATCTCAAGAACTAATGCACGGAATTTCATATCGTTAGAATCCTCATGAGATGCATAGATTGCCATTTAATTTTGGCAGTGTGATAGCGAATTTTGAAGTATTAACATGTATGAGATAGAAGAAAGTTTTGGGATTGGTACATCCGACTAGTTTCTTATTGTGTCAAAAATTAAGGACAGATGATGATGATATTCATTATCACAAGTACCAAATATGATTTTAATAACTGGATTGTGCTTCAAAAATTTAATATTTGTTTTTGTGTTAAAAAAATTTGCATAGCAGGAAAGATTTTTTTTTTATTATAACCTATTAATTGACAATATTTTCAGATATTTCAATCAGTCCTATAAAAAGAAATAATGAGTTAAAGTTGAATACAGTTAAATTTTAAATATACATAAAAGACATATTTTTGGCTGTAACCATATAAATGAATGCTCTAAAGTTCATTTAGACAATTAGATATGCAAATGAAACCAGTTCCTGCAACATTATACAAATCATGTTTAATAAGGAATCTTAATCTTGACTTTTGTCCTCTCCTTTCAAACGCGGCTTAATCAGGTTCAACTGTATGTCATAATAATTTTTCTACTAATAATGATAATTTCGATCACAAGTAATTTATTACAACTAATTTTCATTTACACATCTATATATAGTCTTACTGAGCTGGCATAGGCTCTTTTGAAGTAAGTGTGACTGAGACATCAATTGGTATTCCTCTCTTAGGTTCATAAGGTGTCTGTCTAGCAATCATTCTGATGCAGTCAATGATAGGACAGACTGACAGGCACAAAGTGCAGCCAGTGCAACTGTCTGTAACCTTTGGTAAATGAGTTACTGGATCAAAAGTAATTGCTTGATATCCTGAATCATTGCATGCCATATAGCACTTTCCGCAGTTGATGCACATTTCCTAATAAAAAAAATAAGAAAAAAATCACATTTTGTATTTTGTATTTTTGTGTCACAGTAGAAATCCCCCCCCCCCCCCCCCCCAAAAAAAAGTATGATATAGTAACAATGTTGATTTTAATAAAAGGGAAACTAGGGTGGGTTGACCCATTTTTTACAAAATATTTTTTTTTATTTTTAAATATTGAACCTAGAATAAAGTTTCATATATCATTTTATCCGTTATAAAATCCATTATCAAAATAAAATTGCGACATAAGTGTAATATATAAGAAACTTGAAAAATGAATGATTTTAATCATGAGTAAATAATGGGTCAAGGCTCTCCACATATTGGAGGCTTGACCCACTATATGGGAGGTTTGACCCACTTAATTTTATATTGAAATATTTGTTAATAGAAATAAAGTAAATCATTAAAAAAAAAAGCAGAATAAATTTATGCTTAAACAAACCTGCTTAGACAAAATTGCAAAATCACAGGAGAAAAATTCCATTTTAAACAGGCTTTTGTCTCAGCAGATGTAATTGTATAGTAGGGAGAATGAAATCTTAATGTTTAAGAGAGTATTCCATCATAGACGGGTTCCGTTTTCGTAGGTTTTATTGTATTTTTATTTTTAGATTTAAAAGCCACTGTCCTGCTTTTTTTTTGTCTTGTCTCACTTTTTGTGATACTCGACCTGGCAATAACTAGTTGTCACATACCGGGTGTCCCAAAAAGGACTGACTGATTTTAAAATTCAATAACTTGCAAACGGTGACAGATATTTAAAAAATTCTTGCAGGAGGGTTATGCATAAGGTCAAAAGTTTTATTACAGTGATTTTCAATTTTAGTTCGAATTACAAACAATAGATGGCGCTGCGATCAATAGACGCTGAATTCAGGCTCGATTTTTGGTACTTCGTGGCCCGGATAATACATTTCCATCTCCTTTTTGAGCATGGAACAAGAAATAGGACCAGAAATCGAGCCTGTATTTAGCGACTATTGCTTACAGCGCCATCTATTGTTTGTAATTCGAACTAAAATCGAAAATCACTATAAAAAAACTTTTGACCTTATGCATAACCCTCCTGCAAGAATTTTTTAAATATCTGTCACCGTTTGCAAGTTATTGAATTTTAAAATCAGTCAGTCCTTTTTGGGACACCCGGTAGTTTGACTTTGTTTCACTGTGTTCATCCTGGTGAAATTTGTCTACATACCTTCCTAAAGTTTTTTGATCAGCAATATGTTCTTTTGCAGCAGCATGAACATTTACTAAGAAGCTGCAGCGGGATTACAATAATCCTTTTACCTCACATGCAAATAATTAGAGATTATTTAATTGCACTTAATTATTACTTTTTTTTAAAAATTAAAGAAACTTTTTATTTTATTTATTCCCTTACTCCAAAGATATCGTTAGTCTGCTGCCATGGCAACATGATAAATTAAATTTTATTAATAAAAATGCAAAGTAGTAGAAAAATATTTTTCTAAATCGAATAGTTACTTTTAATTTTGGTTTTAGAATTAAATTCATAAACTCCCGTGCATAGAACGGGTTAAGCAGCTAGTATTGAATAATGCTGGTAGAAACTTATATTATTTAATATTTCTCAATTGTTTAGTTTCTGTATTGCTTTTTATGATGCTATGCTTAAATTTTGTCTTACATGGACTGTTCTGACAAAATATTCTTCGTTTAACTTATTTCATCTATCTAGTCTCCATTTAAAGAAACATCACTTAGACTGCAGGCATCAAGTACAATTGTTAAGTCATGCTAAAAAATCCTGCCCTCCTGGATTTTATTCTTTCGGCATCCATAATCAATTCAGGAAGTTTCAATAAAAAAAAATAATACTTTTACAATCTGGAGTTTTTTTCTTACCTTAAGGTTTTAAGTATTTTAAAATTTATGTAACTACTTCTTTCATAAAAAATAAGTATAATCAAAGACAAGATTTGAAATTAATAAGATAGCTATTTATCATTCCATCAAAATCTCATACATTTGAATTTACATGCATCAACTGTTGTTATCTAAAAATGGTTACATTTTTTATTTTCTGCAGTTTTTCAAGACATATTTAGCTGTATATCAACTTCAGTGATGATTATTAATGACAATTACATGTTGATGTGAATATATGTGTGAAAAAAAAAAGCTTCTTTAAATTCTTGAAATGCTCAAAAAGCGATCAAATAAACATTTAAAGTTCTCTTCCTTAGATGGAACAACCTCAAAAACTGATCTGTAACAATCAAAAAACTCCTTACAGACTTTCTTTTAACCACCGAGTTGATTATATGTGTGTTTGCCCTGAAGAAGAAAAGCTTTAATTTCATTTCTAACAAAACTTTTTTTGAGCATATATAGAATTTAAAAACGTTTTTGTTGTTTTTATTTTCAACATTTTTATAACTACAGTGTGAATATATTAATATCAGGGTTCGCACAGACTCCTTAGACTCCTTGGAAACTCCTTAGAAATGAAAACATTCCCAAGTAGTACTTAGAACTACTTAGATAAGCAAACCACTCCTTAGAAACTACTTAAATTGTATTGCGGTTTCGGACGCAAGCGATATTGCTGCCGAGGGGGAAAAATCGAGATTGTAAAACGCAACGCACGGTAAACTCTTTTTCCACGTCATTTATCTGAAGTACAGCATTGATTGGTTAGGATAATCTTATAGCAGGGCTTCCACTAGGTCCGTTTAGCAATTGTTAGGTCCGTAAAGTCCGTTTTTCGGCGCTGTTAACCGATATTTATTTTAAATTTTATCGATGTTTGGTATTTAACCAAGAATCTCGGAAAAATCAAGTTTTCCCCAAAATATGCCGTCAAATTTCGGCAATCGATCGCGGAAAAAATTCGTAAATTTTGTCAAAGGATTGTGAAAAAAAGCGAATTTCTCCAACAGATCCAGGAAAAAATCGAATTTCTTCCAAAGATCGCGGAAAAGACGCGAATTTCTTAAAAGACAGCGAAAAAACGAGAATTTACTCTAAGGATCACTAAAAAACGCGAATTTCCAAGAACGATCGGGGAAAACACGCGAATTTCCTTAAAAAATCGCAAAAAAAAGTCAATTTCGTCAAACGATAGAAATAAAACGCGAATTCCATTAAAAAATCGCGAAAAACACGAATTTCCCCCCATAAGATCGCGAAAAAAAAACGCGAATTTCCCCCAGAAAATCGTGAAAAAAACGTGAACTTCCCCCAGAAGATCGCGAAAAACACGCAAACTCCATTAAAAGATCGCGAATTTTGCCAGAAGATCGCGAAAAAACGCGAGTTTCCACAAAGGATCGCGAAAAACACACAAATTTCGTCAAAGGATTGCGAAGAACACGAGGTTTCCGTCAAAAGATCGCGAAAAAAAGACAATTTCGTCAAACGATAGAAATAAAACACGAATTCCATTAAAAAAAATTGCGAAAAAATACGAATTGCCCCCATAAGATCGCGAAAAAACGAGAGTTTCCTTTTCCCCAGAAGATCGCGAAAAATGCGAATTTCCTCAAAAGATCGCGAAACACACGCGAATTTCCGTAAAAAATCGTGAAAAAAACGCGAATTTCCTCGAATGATCGCGAAAAACACTCGAATTTCCTCAAAGGATCGCGAGAAAAACGTCATTCGTCAAACGATCGATATAAAACGCGAATTCCATTAAAAGATCGCGAAAAAACGCGAATCTCCCTCAGAAGATCGCGAAAACAACGCGAATTTCTCCCAGAAAATCGCGTAAAAAACGCAAACTTCCCCCAGAAAATCGCGAAAAACACGCGAATTTCCTCAGAAGATTGCTAAAAAAACGTCAGTTTCGTCAAACGATCGAAATAAAACGCGAATTCCATTAAAAGATCGCGAAAAGTCGCGAATTTCTCCCAGAAGATCGCGAAAAGCCGCGAATTTCTTTCAGAAGATCGCGAAAAGACGCGAATTTCTTTCAGAAGATCGCGAAGAGTAACGAATTTCACCCAGAAGATCGCGAAGAGTAGCGAATTTCACCCAGAAGGTCGCGAATTTCTCCCAGAATATCGTGAAAACACGCAAATTTCTCCCAGAAGATCGCGAAAACACGCAAATTTCTCCCAGAAGATCGCGAAAACACGCGAATTTCTCCCAGAAGATCGCGAAAACACGCGAATTTCTCCCAGAAGATCGCGAAAACACGCGAATTTCTCCCAGAATATCGCGAAAAAAAACCCGAATTTCTCCCAAAAGATCGCGAAAAACACGCAAATTTCGCCAAAGGATCGCGAAAAAAACGTCAGCTTCGTCAATCGATCGAAATAAAACGCGAATTCCATTAAAAGATCACAAAAAAGCAAATTTCTCCCAGGAGATCGCGGAAAAAAACGCAAATTTCCCCCAGAATATTGCGAAAAACGCGCGAATTTCACCATATGATCGCGAAAAAAAAAATGCGAATTTCGTTAAAGTTTCACCTTCAAAGAAATCGATTACCGCTGTTCTAAAAGAATAAATTGAAAACTTGTTATATTTTTCCTTGTATGTTGCGTTTAACATTCTTTTTTTTAACCTTTTAAAATTTTCTTTAAGATGTATCATGTATGTGATATACATAATAAGTGTTTGGGGTTTGACTAATCTCTGTTTATATTATATGACCATTGGTCGCTGCATAAAAAGTTGATTGTCTATTTTGTATTTAAACTTAAGAGATCAGTAAGCAATATATTGTGAATACTGTGCAATTTCAGCACTAACAATTAGATTCTAATAGAGTAAAATTTGTTTTTGAAATTTTTTTCTCTCCAAATTGAGCTTTAAAAATTGGCGTGTGCATACCACACAACGATACAGCGCATAAAAACAACAACAACAAAAAGAAAAAAAGGGCAAATCCTTAAAATTTTTTGGACTCCTTGGATTTTTTCGGTACTCCTTGGATTTTTTCTTCCCAACTTTGTATGAACCCTGTAATATGGTGTCGGTACTGGTTTTACAAATGTTAATTTTTGGTATGGAAAATAACTCAGGGAGTTTTTTCATGAAAATGGGTACAAACCCTGTTATGAATCTGATTTTTTGTAAAAACATTTGCAACAATGCATAGATTAATTAACATATAATATTATGTTTAAGAAAGTCTCAATTATCAGAAAATAATTCATTATATGTATATGTTGTAGTTTTATCTCTAAATGAGCGACCTTAAAAAAAAATAAATAAATAAAGATAATTTTAAAATAACAATAATAAAAAGATAAATTTAAAAATAATTATAATTTCTTTTAAGCAAAATTATTTTATTACATATTAATGCTCAAAACTTTTACATATAACTACAGTAGATTTCAGTTAATTGGGATGGATACTGCTTTATTAGCATGATTTGTCCCAATAAAGCAACTGCCCCAATTATCAGAAGTTTAAATTAACGATATTTTTCAATTTTGTTCTTCACGTTTTGCCCCAATTAAATAGTGTCCCAAATAACTAGAATCTACTGTATTTCAGATTTTATAACACATTCTCCTGGCAGAGATTATTTGCTTTGGATACTGTTTCTGTTATAGGGATCCTTTTCATTAGGAAATAACTGCTTCTATATGAATAAAGTTAAGGTAATAATCTAGTCCAGCAAATTATGCTACATACATGTTGCTGTATATGATCAAGTTTTTAAATAAAATCTTGAAAGAAATTTGTTTTGATTATCACAGTAGTTTTTTCAACCTAATAAAATTTCATCTCAATTGATTTCATCTGAAATTTTTAGCATTATGATGATTTATTATATTTTGCACCTGAACTTTTAACCATCTGCTTTATAACTGTTAATTGTTTGATCTATCTGCTAAATCTTTCTTTTAAAAAAAAGAATAAATAAAAAGCATTGTAAAATTGCCTTTTTTTTTTTTTCCTTGAATGGTAAAAGTTTTCTTCTGTCTATTTAAAAAGAATAAAACATAATGGAAAATGATTTTAAATGCAACTGTTATCATTTTGATCATTTGATGAAAATAACATATTAAATATCTCTACGAAAATTGAAAGGAGATAATACTGTGCAGTCCAAAATAGGCTATTCTTACCTCATCAATGACAGCAACCATTTGTTGCTTAATATCCAAATTTGAAAAAGTTCCTATCTTGTCCAGTGCAATTCCGATGATTTCCTAAAAAAGAAAAATACTTATTTGTTTTATATTTTAGAAATGACTTTTCAATTATTGTTCGAAATAGATTAAAAACTTCTTCAGATCCCGAATCGTTCTACAAATGGGAATTCAAATTAATTTTCTGCTTTGGCCAACTAAAAATTTAATACAAGTAACTTAATATCTCAATCATTAGGCATCATAAAAGTAAACAGAAACCCGATTTTCTTTCTATTATTATTATTATTCAATATATTGTATTTAAAAGTGTATTTTGAATTTTGATTATTCAAGTGATTACCCTTTTTTGATATACTATACATATATTTTTTAAAGTGTATATTTAAAATGCAGTGTTTTGCAAATCAAAGACAATTTAGTTATTTTACTTTATGTTTCCTGGCTTCTTGGAATTTATTTCTCAAATTTCAATGCCATTGCAAACACACATTGAAACACCGATTTATCCCAGAATTTATAATTTAAATAATTTCGTTATACATTGAAGTACTGATTTATTCCAGAATTTATAATTTAAATAATTTCCTTATAGAAACTAATTAATGCAGATTTTTTAATTCAGGTATTAGAGGCATTTTGTTCATACCAGTTTAATGCATTAGCTTTCAATTGTATTTGGACGGATGTAAGTACCGCATGCTGCAAGCTAAAAGTATGGACTTGAGTTCAATAACAGGCCTCCTTTATGGCCAAGTAAATTTTGAAGATTCGAGCTTAAGATCAAACTTCCATTTTCATGGAAGTATAAATGTAATCACTGCCTATCAGTTATAGACAAGAACAATCACTTCAACAAAAACTTTTCCTTCATTATTGACGTTTCTTAATTGAAAAGACAAAAAAGAATAATTATATAATGTTCAATGGTATTGATTAGGTTTGAATTGTTATATACATACTATCAAAAATAATTATCTGTCTTACCTTTATCTTTGGAACCTGTGAAAAGGGTTTGTTCGGTGGTCTGTTAGGTTTAGGTTCATTCTTCTCACTAAGAAGGTCTTCATGAGCTTTGATTTCAGATATAATAGCTTGTTTTTGTGATAAGAATATCCCAAAATTTGGAAGTTTCTGTTAATTATCAAAAGAAATGAGTTAATTTTAAGACAGAGACAAAATACAATACAGTAAAAAATATTTGTAATGCTGATCTACAATACACAATCTACTATGTATATAAAATGCATATAAGAATTTCGTTCCTGTTGCTTGTAACTTGAGTTATGCTGAATGTATTTTGATGGGACTTGCACTGCCAGATAAATAATTTTTTAGTGAAGGTTTTAGTATATAGTATATCCTTCTATGTTGCTTAGTTATAGAATTATGGGGGAAAGTTTCATAATAAGGTGAAACCGATTATGAAAAATTAGCCTTTATAAAATATTGGATGAATTTTGATAAAACTTCTATTGTTAGTTAGATAAGTTTTCAGGAAAGGTTTTAGTATATAACATATCATTGTACGTAGCTTAGTTATAGGATTATGGGATAAAGTTGAATCATATAATCAGTTGAACATGATTATGAAAGATTAGTCTTTTTAAAAAGTTCTAATGGGCGGATTTTGGTGAAACTTGCATTGTTAGTTGGATAATTTTTCAGGGATGTTTTTAGTATATTGCTGTTCTTTGCCAGAAAATAGAATAGCGCAATGGCGTTTGTATCGTTTTCAGCAATGTAGAAGGACAATCTAGATAAAGATTCATATTGCCTTAATACGCAAAGTCAAATTCACCGATATATTTCATTTGATTC
The DNA here is from genome assembly GCA_963932465.1 of Maratus speciosus. Taxonomy (NCBI): domain Eukaryota; kingdom Metazoa; phylum Arthropoda; class Arachnida; order Araneae; family Salticidae; genus Maratus; species Maratus speciosus. The sequence goes on along the minus strand of OZ010790.1, from coordinate 276,520,551 downwards.
AAGGTTCCTTTGGCGAAACCTGCTGGTTTTCTATATAATGCACAACCTCTCAGATGTAAACAGGGAATTTTGTAATTGAGAAACGTCTGCATCCCACGCTGTAGAAGTATTGCTATCGTCCCTACCACTCTTCATGGACTTTGGAAGACTGTTCAAGAAGAATGAGACAAAATACCTCTTCTGAAACTACAAAAGTCAGTATTGCCGTGGAAATTATATTGTAGAAAGGTAGTTCAGAATAAGGGTTATCAAGTTAAACATTCAAAACGCAAAATTTCCATGTAGTCTAATTCTGTAAATGCCATTAAAATCATATAAAAAATGTGCGAATAGTTTCAGTAGTTCTGCTTGATGGAAGTCTGCCTCCTGAAATAGAAACCGCAGTGTGTGAGAGCCATCATCATAGGCGTAGCGTCGGGGGGGCACGTGCCCCCCCAACCTTCTGTACCCTGGGCGCCAGAACAGAAAGCGTAGGGGCGCCAAATGAAGATTTTTTTGTCTTTACATACAAAAATGTATATGTATACATATCGAATTTGCATAAAAATGTCTCGCAGCCGGAAAATCCAAAAGGAAAGCTGAACCAAATGCATTAAAATTTACAAATATATAAAAAGATTCATCTATAATAGAAGACTGCAAATAGGAGAACCACTAACATTTTCCAAGGCCAATAGGTCAGTCCCTACTCCTCTCTTTTGTGTAAAACTGTCCCTCGCCGATAACCGATTTCCTGGGGGGGGGGGGGGGATGCAGAGTCATGTGCCCCGGACATCAGAACGAAAGGCGAAAAGGGCGCCAAATGAAGATTTTGTTTGAATGTGACTTTTCTGTTGAAATGATTCCATGAAGGCTATTCTATTCTTTTTGGAGCTGTCTTTTTTCCCGTCTTGCTATGGGCGCGACGTCAAATGATTGTCCGGTGCAATAAAATCAAACGGGAGAAGGAGTCAGGGTTTGAAACTATGGGGGGGGGGGGGGGGAGGCTGATGGGGCATGTGTTCTGGGCGCCTCGCGCAGGGAACGTCAGATGAAAATTTGGTTTGCCTTTTTATACAATATATATATATGCGTGCGAAATTTGTGTAAAAAATATTTTCTACCCGAAAAGTCAAAAAGAAAAGCTTAGTACAGTGCATTAAAAATGTCAAATAGACAAAAAGATTCGCGTACAAAACAGCAATGAATAACCCCATTCTTTTTCTTATAATTACTTTTTTTCATGCATATCACCATATCTGTCCTTAGAGGAGGCGAGGTAAGGTGACCGACTGGGACAATAAAAACCAAGCGGTCGAAAATTCACAAAATAAGAAGTAAAAACTTAATAATTTTGTTGTTGTTGTTGTTTTGAGTCAGACACAAATTTGAAAATTAGCATTAAATTCAGGAAAGTATCTAGACATATCAGCCTATAAATAAGAAGAGTGGTATAAGTGATAATTCCGAAAAACTGATGTAGATAGTACAGGAAGATATTTTACAAAACTGGAATTCATTTTTATACCTACAGTAAATCCTGGTTTTTAGTTCCTAAAACAATGTTACTCATATTACTATGACATTAAAGTGCCCCAATTGTAATAATTTGTAATGCTACAACAACAGTAAAATCTCAAAAAATGAAATCCGTCTATAATGGAATCGTGTCTTAAATGAAAAAAACTACATGGTTCCAACAGAAAGAATACCAACAGTTATACCTCCTAAGACGAAAACCTGTATAAAGCGGAATTATTTCCGCTTCTTTTCAATTTCCCCCCCAGGTTTTAATGAATAAATATTTGATAAAGCTGGTTATATATTTCAATATTATGTATTTTATTGTTACACATTTTAAATTTTAAAATAAGTCCGCTACTAGAAACTTTCGTAAATTTCTCTTTGTAAATTTACTTTGCAGAGGAAGGCAGGGGGGGGGGGGCGCCAAAATCGACGTTTTCCCCGGGTGAAAATATAGCTAGTTTCGGCCCTGGAAGGAGTGCACAAAGTAAAATGTTTTAGTAAAGCCTTTTAAAAGAAGAAAAAAAAAGAGTATAGCATTAGCAGTGGTACAGTAAAAAAATCTCTCACAGGGCGCCATCATAGCTAATAAAGTCGCCCCTGCCTTTATCCCCCCAAAATGATTTTTTCTCTTCTTTTTGCCATTTCTAGGCGTTTTGCCACCCTAGGCGGAAATTGCAAAATGCAGCTCTGTTCCTTTTGGTGCAATTATTTTTTGCATTACTTTTGGGGCAATTGTGTTTTGCAGCCAACCAAATCCAGTCTTAGAGAGAGGAGGCGAGCTTGGGCGGCTGCCCGTAATTAAAAAAAAAAACTCACCCAGGGCGCCATCAGCCGCCCCTGCTTTTACCTTCCCAAATTACGTTTCTCGTCCTTTTGCCATTTCTAGGCTTCTAAAAATTCTATCCATAACAATGAAAGGACTTTATATGTCCACATTTTATGCTTCTACTCAAATCAGTGAATAAAGAATAGAGTGATTTCTTCTAATGAGAATGCAAGTTATCCAGAAAATAAGGCCCTAATGTTTCAGCTACGAAGTAACTTGGTTCTTCCACAATAAAAAAGTCCCCACAATAAAAAAGTCGGGCCCTGCAAACCCCTACTAGTGAAACCCTTGCAGAAACTGTGTTTTGCGATGAGACGTATGTGGGCGAAGAAAATCATTACCGGGGATTGACATAACACCTGCCCTGAGTATTCTATGCCTATTGTTCTGAAGGGATGATTCCAATTTCCACGTCAGAAATCTTTATGACAGACCTAATCTCGGAGTCGTAGACAATACTGCGAGCATTCAGGAAGTACAAACTCTTACATACAGTTGTCATGTATGTGACATTTTTCACTAGTTCTGAGTGTCTAAAGTATGTACACTCACCTTTTCCAGTGAATGGTCTGCTATATGCTGGCAGTGTGATAAAATTATTTTCTGGATAAGCCTCGTAGACAACTGACAAGAAAATACTTTTTGCTTTTTAACTTAAGAATCTTATGTACGAATATCAGCAATATCGTGAATAATTAGAAATCGTAAGGGTACTAAATATAGTCGAGTAATTTAAAAGAGAATGTTCCACTAATTTGTCTTACCTGATTGACGACGTCCTCGATACTCGTGATTTCTTTGCCCTTCTGATGCTGTGGCGTAGGTGGTGATTGACCATCCCAATCCTTCATTTCTGGAATACTTTTCAGGTATAGTAAAGCCTGTAACCCACTCACGTAATCATTTATCACAGTAAAATCTTGATTCTGCACAGAGCTACAAACCTAGGTGGATAGGAATAAATATGTTAGTAATACAGTAACTGAATCGTTAGAAAAAACACATCAATTGAAAATATGCGATAAATGTTCAGTATACAGTAGTGGCCAAAATTATGGAAACCTTATAAAAAATTTGAAGTTTGATAATTCATAATGATATTTAATTTTGAAGTAAAGGCATAAAATTTTATACCAATAAAAAATATATTTAATCCAAAATGTGATTCAATATTGTTAGAAGGCTATTTCTATTGTAATAGAAATGTCAAGAAGAAAGCTGAAACATGGAAAAAACTAGCCATACAAAAATTTTCACCAAACCAGTTAATTCTTATTTTAATAAACTTTAGTGTTAATAGCGGTCTTAAAACACCTTCCCATGGAATGAACAAAGTTTTTTTTACTTTTGTGACTGTTTTAATATGGAACTAAGATTCAGTTATTGTTTCTGTCAATTAATTGCTGAGTTGTTTCCGACAAACCACTTATTTGGTTGTCTCCATATCATTTTATTTGAGTTAAGATCTGGACTTAGGTCTTTCTAATTGTAGGATATGATTATCTGAAAACCACTTTATGCATACAGAAGCAAATAATATGCAGCTGAATTTTGTTGGAAAAAAAAAATATTTCATTATCTTAGAAAAGATCATACACTGCTCAAAACAATTAAAGGATATTTGAAGTTTTATATAAAATAAAGATATAAACGAAATTTTTTTGCCGAAAATAGAAGAAGAGAATCACAAATGCAAATTTTTCTGGTTTTCAAACTGTGGAGTATGCAAATTTTGAGTTCGACGTCAAAAACGTCGCTTCAGCGGCAGCGAATGAAATTTGACTTTCAACTGGATAAAAGAGAATGAAGACAAGGATGATCGGCATTCAGTGATTGCTTTGTTTCGATGAGTACGATGTCTCAGCGAAGTCATTTGACAGATTCAGAAGCTTTGAGAATTGTTGGTAGGTTAGAAGGGGGCCAAACTCAAGCCGAAGTAGCGCAAGCCATTGGAGTGTCACAAAGTGTCATTTCCAGGATCTGGAACCGTTTTTTGGAGAGTGGATGTGCAGGCCGAAGACCAGGGCAAGGTCGTAGACGGGCAACAACGCCCAATGAAGATCGGTATTTAGCGTTAACAGCTCGGAGACACCGAACCATGAACGCTACTCTTCTCCAACAACACCTTCGCTCGGCTACAGGCACCACGATTTCAACTCAGACTGTCCGAAACCGGCTCCATGCTGTAGGTCTGTATGCTCGCCGACTGATGGTATGTGTTAGATTAACATCAAGGCATCGTCGCGACCGCAGGGAGTGGGCAACCGAGCATGTCAACTGGAGGAGAAATGAATGGAGCAATATTCTGTTTTCTGACGAGTCCCGTTTTTCTGTGCATCCGGATAATAGGCGTATTTTCATCTGGAGGGACCGTGGCAGTAGGAATAATCCTGCGTTCGTGCACGAAAGTGTCAGATTTGGGGGTGGAGGAGTGTTGGTGTATGGTGGCATCTCCATTGACGGGCGCACTGACCTCTACATCATTCGAGATGGAGCTCTGATTGGTCTCCGATATAGGGATGAGATCCTCAGACCTATTGCAGTCCCTTACGCTGCAGCAATCGGAGATAACTTCATTTTAATGGACGATAACTGCAGGCCACATCGTGCAAACCTGGTGGAGGATTTCCTTTTCGAGGAAGGAATCGTTCGAATAGAATGGCCAGCGTGTTCTCCAGACATGAATCCAATCGAAAACGTTTGGGACGCTCTAGGAAGACGAGTTTCTGGCCGCCAACAACCCCCACAAACTCTCCAAGAACTGGAAAGAGCTCTTCTGGAAGAGTGGGGCAGAATACCCCAACTCGTCATTAATAGCCTCGCCTCATTGAGTCCATGCCTCAAAGGTGTTCAACGTTGCTGGCCGCCCGTGGAAACCATACCCCCTACTGAAAATGATTTTCTTTGAAGAAAACACCTTTTCTTATTTTTTATTTCTCATATGCACAAATTGTGTTTTTTTTTCCTTTAGTACACAAATGCGCAATAAAATGCATTTTTTTCTACCAAACATGTGTAATTTATTCTCATATAACCTACTATGTCTGTCGACCATGTATCAATCAGCTAAACAGTTTACCAGATACAAAATCCACCTAAAACTGCAATATCCTTTAATTGTTTTGAGCAGTGTACATGGAAGGCTTCAGTTTGAGTTCTTGTACCTCATTCTGTATTTTTTGGCATTTATATACCCATAAATCATACAAATTATGCCCTCATTTTTTATCCCATTTAAAACGACCTAAAATGTTGGTTAAAATAAACAAGGAACGTTTTGTTAGAAATTTTTTGGTTATTGCTGGATTCCCTTATAAAGTTTAAACTTAAAATAAGGAAAGTAGAAAAAAATGTCAAAATGAACTCTGATTACTATCACAAATACGTTTCAACATCTGTTTTCAAATAAGACATTCCATCACTTTACCCAAATAATCTTCGTGACATTAAGTTCCATGGGAATAGGCTACCAGCCATATCTCTAATTATACTGCTATATTTTTAGAAAAAATGAGAAATCAAACCGAAGTTGGAGCTATTCCATTTAAATGCACCCAAGTCCCCGATACGTCTCCAATGTGTCCTCTTGTTAATTTGGACTTTTAAAACAAGCTTCTTATAAGCGGCACCCGAAAACATTGGATGGAGTTTTGAAGATTGTGATCGAGTAGTTGAACAAAATCAACTTTGATATTTTAAGAAAAGCTCTTTTATCTTGGGAATCAAGGTGTAACATGATAATTCAACAAAAAGGCTATCAGACTGAACATTAAAAAATAAAAATTTATCTATTTTTATATATTTCTTTTCCAAAATCGTTAAAAGAAATGTGTGAACACCCTCTGTGTTTATCGTTAACCATTTGCAGTTTTTTTTTACTTCCTCATCGTCTTTCTTCTCATTTACTAAATCAAAAGTTAGCTGTTTTTAATAGATATGTTTATCGTGGCTTCAACATTTGCTCCGTAAAGAATTTACTTAAAGCAAAATTGAAATTATATTAAATCCGTTGTTATTGACGGGATTTTTTCAGATGAAATTTTTGATTAAGTTTAAAATAAACTCGGTAAACATACCTATTCAAGTGACAACTCTGTTCTTAATAAGAATTTAATTATAGTATCGTATTTTCCAAAAAAATAGCCATCATATTGTTCAAATCCTGAACTCGCCCTTCGCCATTGACCTTTAGCTGTATTACTTGCTTCTTCCTCCATATTCTTATGCCTTTGTTTTTAATGTTTCTAACCTTTCACTGAAGGTGGAGTTTTAGAAGCTCCGAAGTAGCTGTCTTTTCCCTAAATCAATGATTTTGTTTATATTTTTGTCACGTTGTCTATTTGTATTTCTAATATATTGGCACAATTTTCCATCCATTTATTTTAGTGCATTACCGTAGTGGAGATTGCTTTGGGGCCTATAGCAACTATGGCTTTTCGCCTCGAATGATCCTTATTATATACAGAAACAACCACAAGTCACAACAATTTTTATTTCTTGTTCCATTACATATTTATATAACTACAAAGCGACATCCACAAATACATCCATGTCTTACCCGAGGATTCAAACCCGGGCCCCCGCCGTGGCAGCAGCTGCCGCTACCGACCACGCCACTTGGCGACTCCATTTATTTTAATTAAATTACTTCTTGCCCCTGACTCCTAAAACCCTAACTACATCACAGCTTTTACCTACAGAATACATAAAAAAAATACAAACAGTTCATGTACGAGTAATAAAATTAATTTAATACGTATAAACCCTTGTTTTAAATCTTGATGATAGTAATGATAATTAATAACACTGATAAACAAGAAATTTTTTCCTGGAAAATTTTAACAGATTTAAATAACGATACCTTTGGGAATTTAGAAAATATTCCCAAAAAGGTAAAGTTGGTTTCCGTTTCAAAGATATCTGTATTAAAATATATCTCATTATGTTATTTTATTGCCTTTAAAAGTACACTGCTCAAAAAAATTAGGGGAGCAAGCAAAAAAGTGAAGAGAACAGTGCAAGGCTGCCATGTATCGGCATAAAATGGATAGTACGCGTGTATCAATGCACAATACAGAAAAAAAGACGTAAAAATATTGTAAGGGAGCTTTTATTCTTTGAAAAGACGAAAAGATGGTTTAAGGCGACAATTTGTTTTCATGTTAATGATTAAAAAAAAGTATTGTTTAGAAATGATGTAAGATTTTTAATATGGCGTGTGGTCTTCTCGAACAGCTAAGACTGCTGCACACCTGTTTTCCATGGATGCGATGAAGCTATCGATAAGACTTTGGGGGAATACTGTTCCACTGACCAAGAATTGCAATTCTCAAGTCCCGAACAGTAAAAGGAGGCCTCGGTCTCGCAGCAATGCGTCGTCTGAGTATGTCCCAAACATGCTCGATCGGATTTAGGTCAGGAGAGCATGCTGGTCATTCCATACGCTGTATTGTTTTAGCTTCAAGCATATTTTCCACAAGACAAACTGTATGAAGTCTGGCATTATCATGCATGGAAAAAAATAAATCACTAATTACTGCAAAATAAAATATGACATGAGGTCTCAGTATCTCGTCTGTATAACTTCGGACCGTCAAAGTGTCATTTCGAATGATATGCAGGTCCGTACGTCCACCTATGCTGATTCCAGCCAATAGCATCAACCCACCTCGCCTGTAATGTGATCTTTCACGAACGAATGTGGGATTATTTTGAGTGCCTCTTTCTCTCCATACCAAAACACATCAGATGTCACATACAGACTGAATCGGGACTCGTCTGTAAACAGGATTTGACTCCAACAACGTTGCCTCCAACCTCGATGGTCAGTTCCCCACCTTCTTAGGGCCGCACAGTGGCTTGAGGCCAATGAAATACAGACCATTGGCTTACGTGCGTAGAGACTAGTCTGATGAAGCCTATTTCGGACTGTTTGGCTGGACACCCTTCATCCTGTGACCAAGAATAACTGTGTTTGCAGCTGAGTAGCATTGCCCGTTCCGTCTCGAAGAGCTGTTGATAGGATATATCGGTCATCAGTTTCTGTGTTAGCACATTTTCGACTTTGCACTTGTCGATGACTACCATTCCATGTTTCTTGGAATCGATTCCACAGCCTTTCATGGACACTTTTTGCGACTCCAACAGCGTCCACTACACTTCTTTGTGTTTCCCCAAATTCAACTGTCCCGATAACACGCTAAGCCGCGGATTGTGGTAAATCATGTTGTTGTGACATTTTCAAGCTTTCTTTTCTCAAAACACAAGCTGAGCAATTGAATTTTACAACTGAGGCAGTGAAACAGACGTTTCTGCAAAATCCCGATTTCTGCCCGTATCTCCTTTTTCTAGTTTTTGACGTCATAAATTTTAATTTACATCTGAAGTTTTCTTTATCTGTTTTCTACAACACTTTAAATTATGGATGTTTTAATTTACGTTACTTATCGGTGTAAATATTTGCGTAATTTCGTTAAAACCATGTGCTCCCCTAATTGTTTTAAGCAGTGTACTTTGTTTCTACAGTCTAATGACCCTGAAAGTGAACAAATATCTGCTACTTATAATACATCTAGGCACCAATAAGATGTGTTTCGTCCATGTGAAAAATGCAGCACAGCAACGCTACTTGTTGGGCGATTTACACCAAAACATATTCAGCACCAATTCATATGAAGGACTATTGCAACTTTGTATACTTTTTAAAGGGGAAGGAAAAAGCAGAAATAGATATATATTATATAGATAGAATTATACAGGGTTCATACACATTTCTTTAAATAAAATTCAAGGACTTTTAAGGACTAAAAAAAAAAAAAAAAAAAAGAATGTAAGGACCTGCAAGTTAAATACACTAATAAATTATAATATGCATTTTTAATAAAGGGTTTCATTTTTGTAAATACAAGTTTTAAACATTCAAATGGCCGGGAAGGGTGGGGGGATTTCAGCGTGTGGCAGTAGAAATTTAGAAAAATTTAAAATAACAAGTACAGCAGACTAAAAAACTAGTCAGATGTGCCAATCCCAAAACTTTCTTCTATCTCATACATGTTAATACTGCAAAATTCACTATCAGAGTGCCAACATTAAATGGTCTATCATGAGGATTCTAAAGATATGAAATTCCGTGCATTAGTTCTTGAGATATGACTATTGCTAAAATAGTGTAAATCCTACAAAAGGCAGCATAGTAGCGCCAGCTGTTGGGTGATTTACACTAAAAGCAAATCAGCAACAATTTGTGTTAACGTGGGACTGAATCTGAAGTTTGATGAAAATCCGTGCATGAGTTTTTGAGATACAGTCATTTTTGAAAATCAGGAAAAATGCACGCAGCAGCTCCACCAATTGGGCGATTAACACCAAAACCTTATCAGAAACAACCTGTGTCAACGTCTAACTGAATCTGAAGTTTGATGAAAATTCGTGCATTTGTTCTTGAGATGGAGTTATTGCGGAAATCATGGAAAATTCAGCATAGCAGCGTCACCTGTTTGACGATTTACACCAAAACATAATCAGCCCCTATATTTATCAAAATATACCTGAATCTGAGGTTTGATAGTTTTCATTCAATGACGTTGTGCATAATTTATTAGGGAATAACAAAGCTACAAATTACAAGTGTATATTTCAAAATATGGTAAACAATTTTAAAAAGCTAAAATGTCACTTGTCATTAAAGCTTTATTTCTTGCACTCTCACATTGATTTTTTCCCAGATAATATGGGAGCAATTAGTGACGAGAATGGTGAACGATTTCACCAATAATTTTCTGCAATAAGACTCATTATTGATCGCAATGGAATGCAGCAATGCTTGCCGATTACTGTTGGTTGATCAAGAGAGAAGATACTGAACATAAATACAAACGCAAAAATAGGTACTAATGTACTCAAATTAATACACTCAAATTGTGTTCAGCTGCGTAAAATGTGTGGAAAATATGTATAAACAGTGTACTAGTATAATGCTGGTAAATTTAACATTTATGTATTATTATTATGCATTATTGTACGATCTCCTAAATTGTGATATATCATAGTAACCTATAAATACATAGCCTTCGTTAAAAAAAAAAAAAAAAAAAAAAAGTAGGAATCAAGTAAAAATTTCTAATATCATTTTTATTAACTCAAGAATGTATGTAATTGGAATAATAGCTTTAAATTTGAGAAAAAAATAAAAAGTCAATTTTTGTTTATCAGTGTAATTGAATTTATCATGCTTATTAGTTCTGAATATTTTTTTTGGCTGTAATTGTCTTTTTCCAGTATGTTGCTGTTCGGTCAAAATCATACTAACTTCGTACACCTACACAGTCTTCTAATTATTTTAATTCTTATAAAGTCAAAAAATTATTGGGTTGGCAAGAAAGTAATTTCGGTTTTGTAGTATGGAAAAAAACTCATTTTTAAAGACAAGGTATAAACTTTAATCAATTATATATTTTCCATTTTGTTCAAGGACATTTTGCTATCTTTCTTCCAGCTGCATGATTTCGCGCTCATAGACCTTCTGATCCTTATCAGACAAAAACTGAAACAACAACGATTTAAGGTCATCGTCATTTGTGAAATTTTTACCATTCAAGGAATTCTGCAAACTTTGAAATAAATGGAGATCAGATGGTGCCAGGTTAGGGCTGTAGGGGGGATGCGACATCACTTCCCAACCAAGCTCTAATAATTTCCCAGGAGTTACCAAAGATGTGTGAGGCCGTGCGTTATCGTGGTTGAAGACAATTCCTTTATAATTTGCTAATGCTGGCCGCTTTTCTGTGATTGCTTCATCCAGTTTCATTGGTTGTTGACAGTAAACATCTGAAATAATCGTCTGGTTCCTTGGAAGTAGCTCGAAATACACAACACCTTTGTAATCTCACCAAATTGGCAGCATGATCATTGTTGGATGCAATTCAGCTTTCTATGTGGTTTGAACTAGTTCATCATGCTTGCACCATGATCATTTTCGAATTATGTTTCTGTAGGTGACTCATTTTTCATCATCAGTGATGATTCTTTTCAAGAAAGGATCGTTTTGTTTTTATTGCGCTTAAGATGCATATCGCAAGTATTGATTCGTTGTGTTAAGTGAATATCTTCCAATTCATGCGGAACCCAAATATCGAGCTTCTTAATGAGTCCAAGACCTTTTAAGTGATTTTCAATGGTTGTGTGCGATACCTTTAACCTCTCTGTAATCTCTCTAACAGTTATATGATGATCCTCTTTAATAATGACATTGATTTGGTCATCGCAAACTTTAATTGATCGACCAGAACGTTGATAATCTTTCAGTGAAAAATCTCCAGAACGAAATTTTTTAAACCAGTTCTGACACGTGCTCTCTGTTATGCAATCAACACCATAAACTTCACATATCTTTTTATGAGCCTCTGCATCTTCCTTTCCTTTGCGGAAATAAAAAAAGTAAAATATACCAAAAATGTTCGTTTTTGTACACCATGTTAAAATTGACCCTCAACTAACAGGTGTAAACAAAATCACACTATGTTTTTAAAGCAACCTCAATGTCGCTGCTATCAAATGGCAAAATGCCAACAACATCACTGACAGAATTCATTTTAAAAAAATTACATAACGCTCTCTATGCGTGAAAACCGAAATTACTTTCTTGCCAGCCAACCCAACAGTTACTAGAGAATAAAACTCTTCTCAATTTGACATCAACAACATTTTTAGGAAGACTTTATTTATTTTTAACAGATGTATTGAAAATCATAATTTTTATCTGAAAAATGTATAGTATAAGTCGAAAATTTTGATAATGTTTATAAATTGTGATGATGGTTAATATAAATATTGATAAAATTAAAAATTGTTAATTAAAATATTGAAAAAACTGTCTCTTTAAACTAAATGAAGAAGATTTTTTTAAAAATATATAAAATAATATAGTTTTACAAATCCCTTCTAAAAAAAAAAAGAAATGTTAAATGATAACCACTCTTGATTTTAAATACCTGTAACACAGTTGCTCCAGCTTGCAAGAACTGTAATCCGGCATCTGCAGAATCTATTCCACCGGTGGCCAAAATAGGGAAACCTGGAATAGCACGGGCTACTGCAGATACAGCTCGAAGGGCTATAGGCCGTATTGCATTTCCTGAAACACCGCCGTATGTGGTCTTCTTCTCTCGTCCAATGCCAGGCCAAGGGGACCCGTCAGCCTTCAAACCCATCAGTCCGGAAACAGTATTCGTCACTGTCACGCCGTCCGCTTTTCCTAGGCACACAAAAATACTTTATGTATACTGACTCATAAAAATAACACTTATTATGTTCCTAATGTTTTTAAATCCCCGCCCCCCTTTTTTTTTGTAAAAAATTTAAAATAAAGGAAAAATTAAATCACACGCGATGGATGGCTTATTTTTTTACTGAAACGTTTTATTAAATTTTCTAACAGCTGAATATTTCTTAAGAATAATTTTGCTGTATATGCAAAGAGTGGGACAAATTTATTTTTATGCATATTACGTGGGTAATTCGAAAAGTTAGCTGCAACTAGCAAAAACTTTTTGCGGAAACTAAGTCAGAACATTCGTAAAAGCAGCCTTCAAAGCAACCTGACTTGTGCGCGTGGTTGCAGCTGTTAGCTTTTTAAGCCACGAAAGATGTTTGGTCAGTTAGATTTCCTTCAAATTAGAACTTCGTTCAGAACTTGGTTCTGTAAGCAGAAAGAAAGAACTCCAGCGAAATTCAATGCCAATTGCAAGAAGTTTACTATGAGAAAACATTTTTAAATTGCAAAAGATCGAAAGTTGTTTGATTATGATCAGTGTTGTAGTCGTGAATAAATCCGAGGGTATACGCTGTAGCTTTACTTGAGAAACAGATGTTATTTCGAGTTTCTTTAAAATACCTAGAAGATATGGGCTTATACCATCATGTACCCCTCCCATCTTCCCACTATAGACCTGTTTATAATCGCTCTGGACTCTGCCACTGAAGATGATGACTGTCACAGGTGATCAGTAACTCAAGGTTGCCAGGTGTGCCATTTTTTTTTTATCCAAAATATCAACCAGATATTCCGAATTGTAATTTTTGCTTTAGAAAGCAAAAATTATTATACAGAATTTCTGGTAGATATTTTGAATTAAAAAAAATATCCAATCTGACAATACTGCAGTAACTGCAACAATGATGACCGCTTTAAGAAACTAATTATTTCAAATAAGCAAATTATAGCGGAAAATATCACAACTGAATTACACTGCTCACGTGAAACTGCGTACTACACATGTGCCGATATGAATGCTACATCTAGTTTACTTATGTTTGATGATTTAAAACAGACTTACTGCTGCAACAATGTGCAAAATTGCTCTGCGTTAAAGATGGGTGTTTTAACAATGTTCCCACTAAATTAGAAAATATTAATAAAGTGTATAGTGATAAAGCATTTATAATAAAAAATTTTAACATGCTTATGAAATCATGTGATAAATTAAATAGAAAAGGGTGTCCGCCTCTGTTTGTATGCGTTTATAGATGGCATGGGAGAGGGTGAAAGTGTTACCACTCCGATTAGAAACTAACCTTCGTAGGCAGCTTTGGCGATTGCCACGATGTCTGTCACATTCGGCGTTAGTTTGGCAAAGAAGGGAATTTTTACAGTTTCCCGTACCCATAGGCAGATATTCCTCACAAGTTCAGGATCCTGAAAAATATTTATATTAAATAATCATACTATATATATATATATATATATATATATATATAGTATGTATACATACATATATATATATATATATATATGAAATAACAATTTTTAAGAGAGAATTTTTGAATTCATATTTAAAATATCAGACTTTGCTTACTGCGAATGCGATAGTCATAAATAAAAGTTATATGCAAAGTTACACTAACCGGAATTCTCACTATTTTAAATTTAAAAAAAGTAAAGAAAAGAAAAGAATGGCAATAAATTTTTATCACCTTTTAGCACTTTTAAATATCAAAGGAAAAAATTATGTAAATCTTTTTTAAAGAAGTATTCGCTCAACTTTTTAAGACTTGGCAGATCCTGAAGACTGACATTTTCTCTAGTCTTAATAAGTGTTTTCATAACAACTTGTAATGTAAACTAGAAAGTATTACTGATTTTAACTCTAGTTTCAATCCTACATAAATATTACACTATCTATTTTCATTCAAAATGTCTCTCTCTTTTTCATTAAATTTAGTAGGTTAAAAAAAGAAAAAAAAAAAAATGTAAGTTTAGAAGCAAAACTTTATATTGAGAATAAGCAACAAATCAACTTGTTTCAATAATATTATATACCATACTTGTGAACACAGAACCTGCCTATAACAGAATCAGACAGAATCTTAAACCGAAATTTTCATGATTCCGGAGAAACGAATACCATTATACGTGGTATACGGGAACTTACCTAGAATGGAATTTATTATTATTATTATTATTATTTTTCGAATTCCTTGCGATTTTGTCTTAGCAGGTTATTTACTGTACTTTTACAATAGGTACCTTTTTTTTTTTTTTCAAATTCCGAAGGATACTACTAATGCCTAAAGAGGACATTCTAGTCACCGATAAGCACTTTGGATTCTTTTGCTGTTTCTCACTTTATTTTATTTATTTATTTATCCCCCCTTTTTTTTTCCTTTTTTGGTAGGAGATATTTTATGAAGCCTGCAAAAAGCAAAGCTGTTTGTTACTTTTGTTATTCGCGTTTTTTCTTTTGAGTTGATTCTTACACCAACTTTTACAGAACTTTATTTGTATTTACGTACTTCAATGTACTTAATTACACAACTTTGTTGTACTATAAAAACATTATAACTACACAGAGATCAAGCTAAATGAAAATTTTATATTAACCAATGTTAGAGAATAAAACATTTCAAATATTTATATTTAATAAAGATCTTTAAAAATGATATTAGTACAGTTGAATTTTAGTTATTCACTACCCAATGGAGATTTTTTTAAAGTAGACTTAAATCAACTTCTATTTTCCTTTGTGCATGACGACTTTGGTAAATTTTCCCAGCCATTGGGTAAAAAACTTCTGGAACGATCTATGACTTTGTTTTACTTGATAGACTGGAGAAAAAATATGGCTTTTAATCATCAAAGGTGTGTTATTTTTCAATTTCTTTTTCTCTCTCTTTTTTTTTTTTTTTAATCATCTAATTTTGCAGCTAGCTAGAAGTAGTACTATAATATTGAATCATTTCTCATCATGAAAACACATTTTTTACCTCTGTCATATCTTTCTCTTTTGAAAGTTTTAGATTTATAAAGTGAAACACAAACAAAATTAAATGAATTAATAAATTTTAAACACATCTGCATTTTTACATTGGTCGGTACTTGTACAATAAAAAACTTAAAAATATAATGTAAATTGTTGTCGACTAAAGCGGATCGCTGTCAAATTGTGTCAAATTAAAGAGGTCTTTCCTTGTTCACATACGCCAACTGTATGAATAATGAAAAATCGAATTATCGAGTTTATCGATTTTTTTAGTTGCCTAGTTCTTGCGGTTCAATTGTATTTTATAGGAAACACTACAGTTTATTTTTATATGTTTTAATTCATTTAATTAATTCTCAATAGAAAAAAAATTCTTACTTGACCACAGGCTAAGCCCATGCCTCTTTCACCCATTCCATGAGGACATGACAGGTTCAGTTCTAAAGCATCCGCTCCAGCTGCCTGCAAATGAATTTGTTAGAAATAAAGAAAGACATAGCGGACGGAAAAAAATTTAATTAATTAAATTTTAAAAAATCAAAAAACCCGATTACGTAAAAAGTGAACTAATTAATTATTTCTCATCAATTTTAAACTATTTTTTATATTTCTTACCTATTTTTTTTATTTACTTGTATTGATGACTTTTAAGTTGTGTTTAATTGTTAGTTCCTATCTATAAACACTGTTTTGATGAGGCCTATAGATGTCTATGAAGGTTAGAGTTGCAGTAAAGCTTGAAATCCTACCTACACAAATTCCAGGTTGTGTAATATTTAAACAGAGCTTCTGACTGTAAAATAGTCAATGAAACATCGCCTTCATTTTGAAAGACCTATCCACCAATGATATGCCACTCAATAGGGTGCGTAAATTTTTTTGTTCGTCTCTACCACTATTTTGTATTTTACGGCCACCATTTTCAATTTATAAAAACAAAACCTAGCCTATAACGATCGGACGGTTAAGACGAATCGATAGAGACCTCATTCATTAAAATCCATCCAACCATTGGGATGTTTCGAGGGTATAAAGAAATCCACATACCCAGATACGCGTGAAACACATAACCCTTCTTGGTAGTAGGTTAAAAACACTTTTTTCTTTCTAGTATATGGAGCAACTTAAATAAAACTCTGTACTTACTGCACGTTCTGTTGATACTTAAGAATTTTTTCCTATGTGCGTTGTTTTAAAAATACTCTTTTTATTAATTTTTATTGTTATTATTATTCATTTATTGTGATTTCACAAAGTAATCATTCTTGTTTATTAGGGTTCCGTACTTAAAAAGTAAAAACGGAACCATTATAAGATCACTCCTGTGTCTATCTATCTGTCTGTCACAGCCATTTTACTCGAAAACTACGGTACGTGGAAAGTTCAAATTGGGGGATGTAATAAAGCCTATTGACCCACATATTTTCAGATTATTAAACATTAAAAAATATATTTAGGAAAAATGTAGAGGTGCTAAATAAGCAACTTGGGGGGGGGGGGGGTTATTTTCTTTGTATAGCGCGTGGGTTATCGTGTGAAAGCTTTCGCAACGCTGAACTTGGGAATACATTTCTTTTAATTTTAGGTATTACAGTTGCAGAGTTATCGTCGAAAATGTAGTGCAAAAATATGTCCCCCCACCCCCCCATTTATTTCCGAATATACTCAAACTAAAATTATTAAAAAAAATAGAGGTAGTAGACGTTAATTTAAACCTTGCAGAAAAGTTATAGCGGTTATCCTATGTCACACGGTTTTTGAGAAAAGCGCATTTTTCCGTTACACACAAATTTCGATTTGCGGGTATTCAGCAAAAGTGTTGACGAACGCTGATGGTACCTTTCACATAAGAAGTACAAAAGCATTGTTAATAATGATTTTCGAAAAAAATCGTCGGTAATTAGACGAGATATTAACCCTTAAAGACACGGGCGGTTTGGACATAATGACAGGGGCGGCGTACTCTATGTACTATGGGCTTTTAAAGAGTAGATAACAACTTTTAATGATACAGTTGTGTAATGCAATGCCCAGTAGCAGTATAAAAGCAATAAGCGCCAAATAGTTAAAAATAGACTAATTTAATTAGAATTAATCACATAAATACTATGGGATTCGCGACTAGTTTGCATTGATGGATCTCTCAATACGCCTCCCGTGTCTTTTAATGAAAAACCTATCTGGAAAATCGCGGCACGTACCAAGGTGGCGTTGCAACTTTGCGACCTCCTTTCGAAGCGCGCTTAGCACAATGCTAAGTTTAAACTTTGAACAAGGGTTTTATTTTAGATACACTGTAAAAAGAAAAGATTATCATTACGCTGAATTTAGTTTTGAAATGCCAAATGAAGTTTAAACATGCACTACTTTTATTGTCAGTACCGAATAAAGTTCATCATAGATTAGGATAAGACTAAAAAAAGAGTTATACAGAATAGCAATATTTGATATTATTTAGGCTTCATATATCTTTGAACGTTTATGGTACACCCATTCATACACTGTAAAAAAAAAAAAAAATACTGCCAGTTTTCCGGTAGGAATCGGAAAAAATAGTTGCCTTTATTGTACTGGAATAATTTCCGACCCAGGTCGGAATAAAATCCGTAAAAATAAGGAAATAGTCAGTAAAAGGGTATTTTACGGATTTTATTCCTATTTTACGGATGTTATTCCGAGCTGGGTTGGAAATTATTCCGGTACGATAAGGACAACTATTTTTCCGATTCCTACCGGAAAACTGGCATTATTTTTTTTACAGTGTACTTTTCTAGTATATACACTATACAGCTATACCCAGCCCTACGTTGTATAGTTTTTTACAAAGTCTTATTATTCTTTCAGCAACGATTCTTTTTAATAATACAGTTAATAATTCACATATTTATTCTATGGAACCCTGAGAGCGCGAGTAATATTCGCACTTGACTGTTTATTTGTAGAATAAAATTATTTGAAAATTTAAGTACCTCGACATTATTAACTTAATCTACTAATGCTTACTAATCTACTACATATTTACTACCATAAATACTAATTTGAATATTTTTCAACAATTAAAAAATTAACTGGATATTTACAGTTAACTATTTTAATGATATAATTTCAAATAAACGGAGTATTCTTGAATTGATTTCTGAACTTACTTCAGCTTGTGCTGCTAGTTTTTCCCAATCTTCTTTCTGGTAAGAACACATAATACTTGCTATCAGAATCTGGAAAAGAATATAAAAAGAGAGGTACGTTATATTTTATTTTATTTCGTTGAAAAATTGTGTGAAAATCAATATTAAAAATTTTGACTATTACAAAAATTCCAAGCGGCATTGTTACATTCAGATATGAAGTGATTGTGTTTATTAGTTCAGATTTATTTTTTGCTTTATATATAAGTTAAATTTAATTAAAATTAGCTGGTTATTTTTACACTTGAATCATTAAAACAATTTTAAATGATACTTTAATTAACATAATTTTTAATATAAATACAAACACACAACATGCTGTTAACAAGAAAAAGTATTATACTTTATCTAGCAGATTTTAATAAACTTTACTAGAGTAGAGCATAAAATGGTTGGAGGTCGAAAAACAAATTTAAATTAGTTTCTTTATATTTCTAAATTGCCAGAGAAAAACAGATAATTTCGGAGCAACTTTTCTTCTTTAAGATGGCCCGGGACACAAAAATCTCGAACATATCAATCTTTACTTTTTGGATTATCTGTAGTTTTTAGAAAATAACAGAACGACGCAAGCAGCATTTAAATACGCTAATTAACCCTTCACTTCACGATTTTTTCTATTTTTATGAAAAAAATTATTTGAAATCTATATATCGGTCTAATAATGGGAAAAATAGTAAAAAAAAATTAAATTTAAAATTTTCAGCTAAAACTTGATATTTTATGGAGTGTATTCTGTGTACACAATTAGGGTTTTAAAATATTGTATTGCTATATTTTAGAACTAAATAAACTTAAATGAATTAATTTTATCTGCTTAACACTCTGCAACTTTTTTTATATTAATGTTTTTAAATATTTACTAAAAATAATGAAAGTAAATTTTACCTTAATAGCTTGATCGAATTTTTTTTGCTTTTGAAGAACAAATTCTAATTTTTTGTTAAATGCATCTATCTGACATGAACAAAATAAGTGTTATTCCATTCTTTGGACTGTTCTTAATCAGGGATAGAGATACTATTGGCCAAATTCATGGCACATCATGTGCACCCGCAGAGCAAAATACAGCAAGGGAAAGATTTTGGAACAAATGTGCCTGTAGTCGGCTTTCTAGATAGTGTTTTCAAAAAATGGAGAATATACACATGACAATTTTTAAACACGTCAACATAAAAAGCCGTACAGAAATAAAACAAATAAAAAATATTAAAAATTCAAAAGTAAGTTTCTATTGGCTTTTAAAAAAAATTAAGAATTGAAACAGTTTGTGTTTTTTTTTATCAGGAGAGCGCTGCTCACTTAGACACACTATTTATGATAATTTTAAAATACATGAACATAAAAAATATCTAAAAATTGTCTTCCACTGGGGCGAGGGAGATGTGTTTGTATTTCAGGGGCAGGGCTACCTGACGAAAAATTTTTAATTCCTTTTTAGCCCTCGATATGCTATTTCTTTTAAATACTAATAATCTCTACTGCAATTTTTTTAACTCCTAAGCACCGCACATTTTCAATTTTTACACTTTCGTATAGGAGGGGGGGGGGGGGATACGTTTAACTGCAATTTGTTTGAAACTGCATCTCAATTTATTTTTCAGATATTATTATTTTTTGCTGTTTTTAATCCCATTCCTGTAATGGCGACAACTGAAATACACCATTTCTGTAGAAATTAAAAGTAAAATAGCAGGTTACTATATATATTTTTGTTGCCATTTTCTCACAACAACTGAAAAAAAATATATATACATGCTCTTCTGAAAAAATATATAAAAGAATGATTTCTAATAAAACATAGAGCTATTATAAACTATATTTAATTTTAAATATCCATATTAATGTTACAAACAAATGAAGGCATATGAATCTTTAAATAGCCGATATTTTTGTCGAGTTTACGACATTGCTTTTTGCTAATTTTATGTATTATTTCGCGATAGAGACATCATATGCTTACATATGCATATGCATCTATAGATGTTGTTTAACACTGTATCGTAAATGTGGAATTCTTCAGCGGGTGCAAGTGATGTTATTTTATATAAAGTAAAAGCGTGTATTAGGTAACTTTCATTACAAAAAGCTACCTATTGCAGCCGTTCGGAGAAAAGCGATTTCAAAAAATTTTGGTATATTTTCATCGATCATGACCCCTAGACCCCGAAACCACCCTCCGTTCAAAATTGACATATATATATATATATGACCTTTGTCACACTGTAACTCTCGTATTTATGAACCGATTTAGATGTAATTCGGTGTGTACGTAGTACACACCAATGTCT
Organism: Maratus speciosus; assembly: GCA_963932465.1. Lineage (NCBI taxonomy): Eukaryota > Metazoa > Arthropoda > Arachnida > Araneae > Salticidae > Maratus > Maratus speciosus. The sequence continues at coordinate 276,499,487 of OZ010790.1, read as the reverse complement.
CGACCGAGTTCGTTGGCCAGCTTCATCCGCCTTTTTGTTTCAAAATGGCAGCCATTTAAAAAATTTAAAATTTGAAATGTGGTACCAAAAAATTGAAAATGGAAAAATATTTTTTTCTTATGTATTTGATCTTTATACAAAGATTCCGGAGCAGTTTTTGTTTCGTCTATATCTTAAAAAATGGCTGAGTTATAGCATTTTGAATTTCTAGCGTGGCTGACATTTTGAAACGTCCTGAATTTTGTCACGCGATAAAAGGCGTATTTATGAACCGATTTGGATGTAACTTCGTTTATACATAGTACATACCAATGTCTCGACCGAGTTCGTTGGCCAGCTTCATTCGCCATCTTGTTTAAAAATGGCGGCCATTTAAATTTTTAAGAAAAATTTAAATTTGAAATGTGGTACCAAAAAATTGAAAATTGAAAAAATATTTTTTTCTTGTGTGTTTGACCTTGATAAAAAGATTCGGGAGCAGTTTTTGTTTCGTATATATCTTAAAAAATGGCTGAGTTATAACATTTTGGATATCTAGCGTGGCTGACATTTTGAAACGTCCTGATTTTTGTCACGCGATAAAAGGCGCATTTATGAACCGATTTGGATGAACCTTGGTGTGTACATAGTACATACAAATATTTCGACCGAATTCGTTGTCCAGCTTCATCCGCCATCTTATTTCAAAATGGCGGCCATTTAAAAAATTTTAAAAATTTTAAAATTTAAAATGAGATACCAAAAAATTGGAAAATGAAAAAGATTTTTTTCGTATGTGTTTGACCTTAATACAAAGATTCCGGAACAGTTTTTGTTTCGTCTATATCTAAAAAAAATGGCTGATTTATAGCATTTTGAATTTCTATTGTGGCTGACATTTTAAAACGACCTGATTTTTGTCACGCGATATCAGGCGTATTTATGAACCGACTTGAATGTAACTTGGTCTGTACATAGTACATACCAATGTCTCGACCGAGTTCGTCGGCCAGCTTCATTCGCCCTCTTGTTTCAAAAGGGTTGCCATTTAAAAAAAAATTAAATTTAAAATTTAAAATGAGGTATTAAAAAATTGGAAAATGAAAAAGATTTTTTTTTTATGTATTTGGCCTTGATACAAAGATTCCGGAGCAGTTTTTGTCTCTGAAATTTTGTTCTTTTGCTTATATCTTAAAAAATGGTTGAATTATAGCACTTTGAATTTCTAGCATGGCTAACATTTTGAAACGATCTTGTATTTGTCAGGCGATAACACACGTATTCGCCTATTTCGATGTAAGAAGGCATGTGGATAGTATACATCAATATTTCGACCAAGTTCGCTGGCCAGCTTCATCAGCCATCTTGTTTCAAAATGGCGGCCATTAAATTAAAAAAAAAAATTATATTTAAAGTGAGGTGCAAAAGAAATTAGAAATTGAAAAGGGTTTCTTTCTTAAGTATTTGACCTTGATATAAGGATTCAGGAACATTTTTTGTTCGTCTTTATCTTAAAAAGTGGCTCAGATATAGCAATTTCAATATCTAATGTGGGTGACATTTTGAAAAATCTGATTTTTTGCCTGCGAAAGCACTCGTATATATCAGTCGATTCCGATGTGAGTAAGCATGTGCACAGCAATTACTAAGGTCTCGTCCAAGTTCACTGGTTAGCCTCATCCACCATGTTGTCTTAAAATGGCAGGCACTTTAAGAAATCGCCGAATTTGGCAACCAAATATAAGTTGCTTTAAATAAAAGCAGCTTGGATAAAGCTGACTAATTTCGCGAAATTCTCATTCATAATGATTTAGTATTGATAAAAATTAGTATTGAATCTCCTATATTAGGTTTCCACTAAATTGAGCTTCGTGTGTTTAATATAAGTTGGCTTTTTTTAAAATAAGGAATATGAAAGCTACCTCTTCCTCACGGCACTCGCCGGAAGGACTTTTTTAAGTCTTAAAACGGAAATAACTTTTGCAGAAATGCATCATTTTCACTCCAGCGGCTTTGAAATTCTTCACAAGTGGAAATGCTTCACTTTTGAAAATAACGCAATTGAAATCACACATTGATAAAACGCACAGTAAAAAGAAAAAAAAAAAAAATACAGTTATAGAAGAGCAGTGACCTTTAGGTTAAAATAATATTTGTTTGAGAGTTACACTAATCAATATAAGATGCATTTTTTATTTTAACTAAATTTTATGTATATTATAAATTAATGAAATAGTTCCTTGTTAAACATTTTCTCTCGTCGAAATTCCACGGGTTCCACCACGTAATAATAATAATAATTTTTTCTTTTCCTCGTCAGGGGTGACACTAAATTCTGAAAAGGCAGGATTCCTGCTTGTTTTGTTTAGTTATTTTCAGTCACATGCGAAGAAATAAAAATTTTATTGGTTATTTTCTCCAAATCATCTGAGAAAAACCAAATTTAGCTTATCAAATTTGGAAATCTAGGGAAGCGTAACTGTCCTAACTTGCCCCTTTTTGTGTATCCTGACCATGAAAAATATATAACAAGTTGGAAATTGCACGTCAAATGTGAAAAATGAGGTGCGTTCGTACTATAACTAGTTTTATAAATATTTTTTGCACGGCATATTGTACTGAATGTATATTTTAGTGCACTTCATAAGTGCATATAACTTTCATTCTGTTCGAAAGGCTGTAACATCATTAAAATACACTTGAAATATTTTTCCCCATTGGCTGTAATGTAACGGAAAACTTTTGACTGTCCCTGTCATTAAACTATACATCCGATTTTCATAAAATTTGAAATGACTCGACAAAATTTTGCAACAATTATATATTTAAAATTTCAGACTATTCGGTTGAGTAGTTTTTTCTCTGTTATATGCAGACAGACAGACGGACTGAACGACGACTATAGGTGCTACGTGCTACGTATTTATATAATTATGAACGCACCTAAAAAAGGGTCTGTGGATGTCTAAGGAGCACTTAAAAATTTAAATCTATTTATCTCAGTATCAGTATATATTTTTAAAAATTCGCCGTATTCAATTTTATATTTCTAAATGTCTATGAAAGATAAAATTCAGAGATTTTACAATAATTTTCAGTTATATACAGATTAAATTGTCTTGATTGCTTTTTGTTTCGAATGAAAATGTTAAAAATATCGTTTCAGAAGTAAAAGAACTCATAAAAATAACTAATATAATTTTTAAATAAATAAGTAAATAAATATTATTTTAATTTTTTAACAATTTAAATAAATATTATTTTGAATACTGGAGAAAAATTAATCTGTGTTCTTTTCTGTTCACAAAAATGAAAAAAAAAAAGCCATGGAAAAAGCGTTATTCAGAAGATCTATCAATTTTTAAATATGCTTAAAATTGATAATTTTAATTTTTTAATTAATTTTTTTTTTCATTTTAAATGGAATGTGTATATATAAATATACATTTCAAGAAAAACAAAAGTAAAAAATATTTATAAATAAATAAATAAAATCTTGTATCCAGACTATTATAAGCCTGTAAAACTAGTTTTACCTTTATGGCATTAGGTTTGCTGGGAACAAAAACTTCTAGTGATTCCTTCTTACAGTTAGGGTAAGAAAAAAAAATTACCTGCTTAAAAACACGAATCTTACTGACACATTTACACATTTGTGAAATGATTTGCTTATTTATGTGCAGGAAGTTTTCGAGTACAGTTCAAAGAATATGATATGCTAGGGAAAAACAAATACTTTCGGAGCGACTTCATCCCCTTTAACCCCTTGAGTATGAGTATGTCGTCGAAAACAGCGAACGGCTTCCAGCTACCAAAACCACGTACACAGCGTACGTTGCCGTCGTTACACACGCACTTTCAACCATGTACGCATCGTACATGGGCGTACTCAAGGGGCAAGCCTGTAAAACTTCTTGTACCTGTATGACATTACCTTTATGCCTGAAACAAAGCTTTTCAGCGATTCCTCCGTGCAATTTTTTTTTCTCCCTCAGCAATGCGAATCTTTCTTATACGTGTGCAAAATCAATTGCATATTTATGCGCGGAAAATTTTTGGATACATTTCAGGGTCCGAAAAATGTACATCCATAAACCTAAATGGACTATTATAATCCGGACAGCTTTTACCCACCTTTTTTATGTATCAAAAAAGTTATTTGTTTTTTTCTTTTGCAGATCCTTAAAGTGCTCCTATAAAATGGATTTCTTGTGGCCAGCAACTCAGAGAGAAAAGAGCGCAATTTACCAAAAAGTAAAGGTAGTAATAATACTTAAATAATGGATTCAGGGATACTGCATCCGAAAACTTCTTGAACGAGAATTACATAATTGAAATTTTGAAACGAAATGAAAATGCATGCTTCAGTTGACTGATGGGGGAATTTCCTGGGGAGGATCTTGACTGATGAATTCAAAAACTACCAGAGAATTACAAGAAAATTGTAAGAAGTAACGTGTATATCGTTGGATAATATTGGGCCAGCCCTTGATAGAGCAATTAAAAGACTATAAGAAAAGGATTTTGTACTGGTAAAGAGATCATTTTCCTGTATAAAATTAAAAAAAAAAAGGCATTGTCTCAAAATAAAAAAATGAGACGGTTTGCTTTTACAGAAATATTTAATAAATATCCAATATTTAATAACAAAAATAAATATTTTAGCTTAAATTTCATTTTTAATGTAAATAGTTTAAACTTTATAACCTATTGCATTTGTGAAGATAATTAAATTCTCATGATCCATAATAAGGAATCGTCAAAACCCTAATGACTCCAGAAGTTATACTGTATTCCCAATCATATACCAAATTATCTAGCAATTTTTTCCTAAATCTGATAGATAGCCACCTTAAACTTACGCGTTTACTTATAACTTATGAAATATTTGATTAATTTGTTGAATTTTGATTACGTATAAAAAATATAAGACTTAATCACAATAAAAAAATAAAGAAAATTTTTATATTTATAGGTTACGTATCATTTGACGCCAAGTAGGTGCTAAACTTCCGTTATTAGAAATAGAATAATTGAAAGTTTATCGAAAAAAAGGCTCCCAACTCTAGCTTCTTTTGGAAAGATTTTTGTTTGAAAATATAAAATCACACAAAATCAAGATTTTTTTGGAAAAGCATAGACCGAAGCGTGCTGTACGTTATCGAATGCAGTGGAGCTCCAACTCTAGGTACGCTTGGATAGATTTTCGTTTAAAAATATAAAATCATACAAATTCGATTGAGTAAGCTCCGAAGGCAGTGGGACTCCCAACATTTAAGTTCATTTGGTAAGATTTTAGTTTAAAAATATAGAATCATTCAATACTGATTTTAGGTATATTTAAGTTTATTATCACGGACCCGGAAAACACTGGGAGATTCAGCTAGTAAATATTAATTTAAGATAACTCACGTGCTTTGGAAAATCTTTCTTTAGTTCCCTAATACTTTGTAACCAATAGGCAGTAGTCTTCTCGCTTATAAGTTCTATATTCAGAAATGATCCTTGGCCAGGTCCGTAGATATGTCCGGAGGTAGTACCACGAATGATTCTCGGAGATACGTTCGTAACAATGTCCTATTTTTAAATGAAAACATATGCAATAACTATTGAGATCTAAACTACGTATTATATAAAAATAGTATGATAAAAAATACAATAGATTCACCTATAATGGGATCAAATAATTGCAATTTAATACCAATAATCTATGGATATTGGAAGTGAAAGAATACACGAAATGTACAATTAAGGCTGCTCTGAAAAAATCAATTTTCACCGTTCAACATCATGAATATTTGCGACACATTTATGGCGTATTTTTTATACATAAAAACATGAACTTTGAAAACATTACTAGTTCATTGAAATCGAATAACGTTTTTCAATGAATTACATGTTGAGTTACAATCGATTGCTTTTCGGAAACGATAATTCCATAACAATGGTATCTTTAAAAGCTTAAATTGCAAAATTTCTCATCATTTTCTGAAAAATCCTTTGCTTTCTTAGAAAAACGCAATTCGTATCTTAATAAAAATATTTGTATTTTTTAAACAAAAATGGCCTTGTAAATTTGTCTGAGAGTGGGGTCATTCCATACAAAATGAGCAAATCAGCTGTGGTTGACATGTCACAGATTTAAATGAAAATCGTCATGTAAGTAGATCATATTTATTTATGAGTAAACGCAAAATAATAGATTTCAGGATTGTTTTTTAAGTATTAAAGCTTACATTAAAAGTTGATACAAAATCGAAATTTTGTCCATGTACTTGAAATTGAAATGTCAATTTTGATTATTAGCCTTAGGAATGGGAAGGCAATATCAATTTTTTTTTAGTTGAGACTGAATAATAAATAATAGCTTGTCATAATTTAGTAGTTGTCTTTTTATTCCTTAATTATAAAAAAAATATGAACATTTTTGAGGAAAAATTGCAATCTTTCTACTAATTGTTTGAACATGAAGGAAAGCTCTTAAAAATTTTAAATTATTTATCATTATAGATAAACGTGCTTATTTTAAACATAGAAACTTTATTGTTGCCTTCAGTTTATTTTTGTCTCAAGAATATTTTAAAGTAGAGTAGAATTGAATAAATAATTATACAGTAACCATAAATCAATATAAATGGCAGCATTAAATTTCTCCTGAAATCACGCTTGTAAACCTATTTTTACCCCGTGTGATGGAAAATATTACAGTCGGTAAAATGAAAAAGAGTTTTGTGGTAAACCGTGGGCAAATTTCAATTTCTTCATTTGTTTCCATTGTGTATGACAAAAATTTGTGGCTTGGTAGTGTGACTGACATTTTATCGGATAACCACGATTTTCTTGTGAAGTTGATGAGTTCACATGGACCTAACATTTTTCGTGGGCCATTAAATATGATCTTTGTTGGATACCACTTGAAAACATACTTATTACAGCACTGTATGTGAGTATATTACATTAACTGAGTTTCAAGTTACTCTTTATCTACGTACGTATATTTACTTTATATCACATACATAACTAAGCATAGTTATTAAATAAATATACATATTCTCCTTTTAAGAAATAGAAGTGCAGTAAATTTACATATTTTATGTCACATATATCACTGAACAGAAAGTTATTAAATAAATATGCATGTTATCCTTTTAGGGAACAGAAATACGCTAAATTTACATATTTTATATCACGTACATCACTGAACATAAATCTATTACATAAATATTCATATTCTTCTCAGCAAATAAATAAATAGAATGTTAAAATCATCTTTAAGAAATTAAACTTAAAATTTAGATCCGGATTCCCCAATGTTTTCCTGATCCAAAAATTGACTTTCACTCTTTTCGGCACCAACTAAGTGAAATTCGAAAATAAGACGCTAATAACAGTATTTTTGTATTCTCTGACGAAGGCTATGTATATAGTTGAAAGTACTAAGAAGCATTAAAGCAATTTAACACCTTTTTAAATATTTTGTTATCTTTTAAGTAATTTGCACATACTGTAATTTTAAGTTTACATATTCACCTTTTAGGAAACAGAAGTGCAGTAATTTAATTTAATGTCCACATTAGCTATTCACATGATTTAAATAATTTTAAATTAGGATCATTAACAGATACTTTTTTTAATATTTGCAAGCATAAAATATTCATTTGCAAAATTATCACAAACATCGCACAACTTTGAAGTCCAATTACTCATCATATAATAAACAGAAATAGTTAAATTGAAAGCCAAAACATATCCTTATGGGTATTTTTAAGAGATATCGTGATTCTTTGCAAAACATTAATTCCTTAATATTATGCGATAAAAAATATACTGTCAACTGACTCTATATGTTATCATGGAATAGCCCATAGAATGTAACAAATATTACCTTTTTTAACCTAGTTCTGTTATGTTAGGATGTTAGGAATCAAAAAGCAATCCTGAATTTTTTTTCAATCATATCATGGGCTTATAAATCTTTATGCCTATGCAATATTGTTGTCTGAATTTTCCTTCATTTGATTTTTTGTGCTTACATAAAAGGGAAATTTGTGATTTTGAATTTTTTTTCAAGTTTCTAAGCTATTTTAATGATGAAGTAAATAAATGGCAACATCCGAACTTGAGCAATGTAATTTTCATATATAGCACGACACCAGCATCAATTTTCCAGATGTTTTTAAATTCTTTTGATTTTTATAACTTTTTTAATTTTTTACATTTTCAATTTTTACAACCAATTTAAGATTAACTATAGTTTTACCAAATTATTATTACTAAATAAATATGTAGATAATTTTCTAGAAATTATAATATTATAAAGGATTTTAATTTATGTTAAATAGTTTTCAAGATACGGAACTTCAAATTTGCAACTTTAAACGATTGCACACATGCCATTCTATGTCAAGGTTGTCTATGTTTTAGGTAGATTTCGTAAGAAATACTACCTATTACATTCTCCCCTATGTTGAAATTTCTGAAAATTTTTTACAGATCTACGCTGATCATGACCCTTAGAACCCAAAACCACCCCCAGTTCAAAACTTTATATATATATATATATATATATATATATCACTTTTTTATGGACTCGATAACTTCCATAATTCTGCACAAATCTCTTCCAAACTGATACATGAAATCAAGGGGCAGAAAATCTCGGTCAAGTTCGTTAATGAGCAAAATTGAACCAAGGGGGTGGAAATAGGGAGGAGTTTTGTGAAAACAGAAGAAAACCCATAACTTCTTAATTATAATACATATCAAATCAGTTTAAAGTTATTATTACTTCTAGGAAAAGGGCAAAAAATTTATGTATAACAGATTTTTGATACAATTAAAAATGATCTCAAGGGGCGAAAAAATAGGGTTTTAGAGAGGAAAAAAATTCATAACTTCGTCAATTCTCAAGAAATCAAATTCACTTAAACTTATTATAAATCTTCTTAATACATTCTACAACTTTTATATTGACAAGTTTTTGATAGGACCAACTCTTACCGCAAAAAAATAAATAAAAACGAAAAAAAAGGGGGAATTGAAGAAGAAAAATATTCATAACTTCGTCAATTCGCAAGATATCAAATACGCTTAAATTTATTATAAATATTCTTAATATTATCTACAACTTTTACATTGACAAGTTTTTGATAGGACCAACTCTTACAGCAAAAACAAATTAAACAAACATGTGGGTTGAAGAAAAAATTATCGCATTAGCATGATTCTGATAAAACCAGGTCTTACAGAAAAATGAAATTTAAAAACTCATGAAAAGCATTCAGATAAAATTGTTAAACTGGGTTTATTTCTAATCTTGATATAGTTTTTGTTGATGAAATTAGTACTTAACTTCGAAATCTACCTCCGCCTGTAGGCTGAGCCGGCAAGAATTTTTTTTAAATGTCCAGAACAGCCAAAATATTTTATTTTTTGTTAAGATATTTTACAATGCTCTATTGAAATATGTATTGAATCCGTGTACAAAATTTTATTAAAATCGGTTACTATGGGGCAACAGCTGTTTTTAAATTTTTGCTAATTTTATATGGAATGACCCAGTACCGAGTTTAAATTTGATACTATCTTTAAGTGATTTAATGTAAAGCAGAATGTATTACCTGCGATATACGAGTCTTTACAATATGTTCTTAACACTAGAATTATTACAGGAGCTAAAAGAAGACTTGTCTAATAGTTAATGCCTCATTTTACGTGGTGCCCTATAGTGCTGAATGTATTGACTGTGTTATACAGTACACTTCTACACGTTTTTTACGGTTCAAATTAAAGTCCTGCACGGATCGTTCACGATCCGACCCGAATCAGCACTTTCGTTTGAAAAATCGGGTCAACCAGAACTCGACTCAAAACTCAACCCGAAACCGATCCGAACCCGAAACATTCAAAGTCAACCTGATACGCAACGAAAAATGAGCATCGACCCAACCCGTGGTCAGATCGGGTTCGAATAAAATTGAATTACCAGACCCGATTTAGTTCAGGTTAAGGCGGTTCTTAAAAAAATATTTTTCCCAGCTCAACAAAGTGCATGCAGGTATGACACATTTACGGTCTCATTTTTAAACGTAAAAGCATTACAGTTACAGTATTGATTATTAGAGTGATTTGTAATCGAAAAATTTTCCTTTTTTGATTAATGAATCACATTTTGATGTTATAAGTGATTATTGTCTCTTGATGGTAGTTTTTGCCGTTCTTGCATGGTCGCGTCCGGAAACAAAACGCCTACTTTGACTGCATTTTCGATAAGATGTTCTACCTTTATCGAAAAAGTAAAAAAGACTGTTCGAGTATATAGTTTTTGAACAAAAGCAACTACCACTTTCATACGTTTTTTGAACAAACAATGAATTCTGAAATGTGTCAGAAAGTAACAATTTTGAACATGAGAACCTTCACAAAAAGGTGGTGGAAATGTATGCGTGTTGCGCAAAATGTGCCTCTCCACGCGTTTAAGTCTTTTGACCCTAATGAAAGGGTATCATTTGATGAAGAATAAGATTATTTTTGTTTTGTCTGAAATGTTCATAACTACATTATTTCTCATTTAATGGTACCTTAAAAAAAGGATTTAACAGTTAATTAATTATTTTGAGTTCATAAATTCTTTATTCAATAATATATCTAAAAAGTAATTGTCGCAATTGAAAAAGAAAACTACTTAAAAATCATTTTACCTTTTCCAAAGAAAACGTCTTGGTAAGTGCAAATGCCCATCCGGCCTCGAAGCCCCTTCTGATCATCGGACTGCTGGTGGTAGGCGGTGCACTGGCTAGACCGAAAGGGTTCATGAACTGGAGGCCACACATCTCGACGCTCACATCCACCAGATCGACGGGTGTCATGAAGGGTGGCAGACATGGAGTTTGAGGAATGGTTACTCCATTCAGAGACTGGAGTCACATAGATAAGAAAATAGAGAACATAGCATCAAAAATTTATTTTAAGTAACTTATCTAAAAATATTCTTAAATAAAAGAGAATCATTTTAAAAATTGTCTGTACCGCTATTAGAATAATATTAAACTAAATACTACATTGATTAATGGGTTCCACTGAACGTAATTGAGAACGCACATGTAACAATCTGTCACAAAATAATGCTAATGATATATGAATTCGTTATTGGATAATGATAAGAGGGGACACCCTGTATATATATTCAGTTGGTGTAATTCATATGACGTCGACAATGTTTGTTTTTTTTTCTTTTTCAGTTAGAACGTAAAAGTAGTGATGTGCGATTGCTCGATAATTCTACAATCGGGAGTAAATCGCCATCGTAAGCAAGAAGGATTGAAATAGTCACTGACTCGTTCTAAAATTCTACAACTAGGATATGTTCTACAATTGATTGTTTCAACGAGAAGCTAAAAACCGCAGTTGCAAGATTTAGCAATTATAGCCACAGGAAGTGGGATAGTAGTGCCCGATTATTCTGTAACCGGAACAACGAACATATTGCTTCTGTGGGCTAGGACCGGCCAGGTTTGTACATTATTCTTTCCAGGCCGAATGCTCTTATTTTGTTCTATTGTTTGTTCTCTCTATTCTTATTGTTCTCTTTTGATCTAACCGTCTGCCCTTTAGAATTCGTTGAAGTCCGAGCTGTCTTATGTTTTTCGAAGTATCTTGTGTCATGGCTAACATTAAATGTTCTGGATGAGCTAAAAATTCATTTCGTTTGATTCAGGCCCGTAGCTAGACCATATTTCCAGGTAGGGCAAACGTTTTTCCATGGAGGGCAGATTATTTCTTCATTTTTTTCCAGTCTCTTATTTGTAGTTCTTCAAAAATATGTACTGAAATTTTAAGGGTAAATGTTTCTCATTTAAAACATAAGATTTTTCTGAACTCAGTATGAATTTTTTTTTTTTAATTTCTTCCAAGGGCACAACACAAATGTGTCAAAGATTAAAAAAATATATTTTTTTAACAGTTTTCCCACGATTTTGAATCCATGTTCCAAATTTTTAAATCTTTATTGCTTTTCACTCCTTATTACATTCATTCTCCATTTTACATTAAGAAAAAAAAAAAAAATATATATATATATATATATATAAGTTATAATAAAAATATCAATAAAATGTTTGTTTGTTTTAAAGGTATAGATTGTCTAGAACTTAAAAATAATCATGCAATCAGTTAATTTATTCAAAAGTAAAACCTCTAAAAATAGTGTTTCCAAATAACTGAATTTAAAATTTTGGACATTATTATTCATAGGTTAATATTCTACTTTAAATACTTACCAAACATTTACCAAGCACCCTGAAAAGAACGTTGATTTTTTTTTTCTTATGAATTTCCTTGAAATAATTTATTTCCCTTGTTACTTTTAGACAAATCGAGATTGAGAATTTCTGGTATACTTTTAGTAGTTAATGATAATGAATTTTTATCATTACTATTTACACATGATTTAGGAGCGGGACTCACTTTTTCCTGTTCTAGTTCACGATTATATATAAATGAACGGATATCCATATTTTCAAATATGTCTTGTAGTCACAGATAAGGTAATCAGTTCACACACACTTTTCCAAAATATATAACTTTTAAATCGAGAACCCTTTTTTCACTCTCTCACCAAAGGCTGATTATCATCTAAAATGCGCAACAGCTGAGCTAAAACTAGCGCATAGTGCATTATTTTCACAAACGGATGTTCGGGATAGAGGTCTGCACGAGCCGAAATCCCCGGGCCCGGCCCGACTCATTGAAAAAAAAAATTCGGCGCGGCCCGGAAAAAGTTAAAATCTCGGCCCGGCCCGAGTGGATTTTTACAAAAAATTGATTTTTACGTCGATTTGGTTAAAAATGTGTCTCGTACTAGGAGTTCTGAGCAAAAATTATTTATCTTTTTTTTTTTTTTCATGTTTATAATCTTCATTTTTATAGAAGTGCCGCAAGCTGCGATATTTATTTTTTTAATGAATCTCTATTTCTTGTATGTAAATGTTTCAGTTATCATTATTGTTAATCCATATTCCATCTACTGAAGTGTTAAAAATCTGAAAAATGCTATACAGTAAAATCTTCTAAGACGGAATTGCATAGAAAAGGGGAAAAATGCGTTGTAGACAAGTTTCCTTTTTAGCAAGAGTAAACGTATTATGCATTCTTTTCTTACATAGTAGCAGGGTTTAATTTGCGCCGGAGCCCAGCTCCGGTACTTCTCTGTTTTTACTAAAATTTTAAATTTTGGTTGGAAATCACCGGAGCTCATAAATACAGGGCTCCGGAGCCCAGTGCAATAGCGCTTCCGAAAAAACGAAGCCTAAATTACCTTTTCCTTTCCTTCCAATCTCCAAACATTTACAATCTTTTTTATCAAAACACTTATATGTGACGTAATTTAGAGGAGGTGAATATAAAACGGACTCAATTTTTATCAGTTTTTGGGCTTGGACTGACTCAAGCTCAATCTGTCTTACATTCGAAATTTTGAAAATGAAAAACATTGTTCCATTCTTCAGCATATAAATATTAATTTCTGTAAATTTCATTCATTTTATTTTCATAAAAATACGTAGCTGTGAACTATCTCTAACACTTTTTCCTGTATCATAATCCTTACCATATTTAATCGCAGAATTCTGCAATTAATTAACATTAAAATTTGGCGAAGATTACTATTCGGAAGGAGTGATAACTAAAAAGTGGAATTGTTGACAGCTGATAGATATGCTCATAGATTTAAAATTTTTATTTTCCTAACGAAAAAAAAATGCTTTAAATTTTGTAAATAATGTACGGAATATAAATATATCCAGATTGCAGTGAGTGTGTGTGTGTGTGTGTGTGTGGGGGGGGGGGGGGGGTGCGGTACAGTTGTTAGTACCAGTACCGCAAAATATCAGGGCTCCGGTACTTTTTTTGCTAGAAATTAAGCCCTGCATAGTAGTATATTAATTTTGCATGGATTTCCTGTTTAAAACGGGGTACCGTCATAAGCGGGTTCTTTTTCACATGTTTTACTAGATTTTAATTTAGCTATATTTTAATAAGCGCACAAATCTGTTATTCTTTAAAAATAATAAATTTTAAAGTTTAAGTGTAGAATAATGGCGATTTAAAAATGCATGCATTTTTTGCAAAAAAGTTTGGGCGAGGCCTAATTTTACCTTTGAATGGACCAGGCTACGCTGAGACAATGATTTTCATACGGGTAGGATCAAAAGTAGGACTGAAAATTTTAGGCCGTGAAGACTAAGAATGAAACCAGTCCTGGCTATGTACAGAAAAAATAAGCTAGGCCCGGCCCGAGCCTTCAGAAAAAAGTATGGCCCGGCCCGAGGCGGCCCGTGCAAATCTCTAGTTCAGCAGTCGCTAAGTCAATTCCTCGAAATTGCTGACCGGGACTCAAAAACTTTTTGGCGGCCCTGCACAAACAAACACATGACCGTAGGCAGCACAATCACAGGGACGAAAAATTGCATCGATATTGTCCCATTGTAAATTCTTCAAAAACTGTAACTCTGGGAAAATATTTCATACTATCTCTTTATTTAGAAAAACAATCCCTTAAGTGGTCAGAGGATGAATAACACGATTTCACACCATAGGTGGCCCAGTGATATGAAAGAAAATAACTGAATAGGAAGTACTAAAGGGTGCTAGACAGTTCGGCTGCTTAATGATTCTTGTGAGAGGCGATCTCTTTGCAGTCTTGAAGCTAGGCAACCTTAACAATAAGCATTACAAATGTGACAAACTAAAGGGGCAAAAAAAGAAGCTTGCAGCAAATTCAAAATTGCACACGGGCGTTCTTTTTATTTATTTATTTATTTATTTATTTATTTATTTATTTTTTTTTAATAGATGAAGTTTTCTAAATTCTCATGATTGTGTTCTTTTATTCAAGACTTAATTAATACAAACCAGTGCCCTCCCAGTTTCAGAATAAACAATAGCATTGTTTGCTTGTTCCGTGCTAAATTTGATCAAAAATAAACAATATTTATACAATTTAGTGTTTAGAACTGAAGTGTCTGTGCAAATATAAAATATTTTTTAATTTATATTTTCACTTGTCCATTTCCCATAAAGGATGAATATTTCTTTAATTTAATTTTAAAAAATAGATATACGTATTGTTTATGCTTAAGACTGATCCCTGTTAGGTCACATTCATCCATAATTATTTCATATACCCTCCATAAGGTTCCAAGAAATCGAATAGCGTTTTTTCTTTTATTATCAAAGATATGCATTTTTCAGAAAATCCTGGTAAAGTGTCAATGTTTAAACTGATTTTTGTTGCCTAAATCAGGGCTCCCACTTGCGCATATTTTCATGTTATTGGCATCACTAATTTTAAAAAGTAAATTTTGTAGTGTATTTCTCCTGCCCATGTTATTGAGTTGTGTGTAAATTAATTTTGTTTTGCGAAAGTGGTGCCAATAAAATATAAAAATTGGCGCAAGTGAGAGCCCTGATAAATATTACAAGAAGGTATCATCATAAAGAAATCAATTTCTATCAAGAAATCATCACATAATAAATAAAACGCTATTCGGCTGTTTATAATATTAATGAGGAGTTATCAAAATTCATGTATGGAGTGGAGGGAGGCTATTTTATGCGTATGTATATATCTCTATACAGTGAAATCTGTCTAAGGGGGAATCGCTTGGGACAGAAATAAAATTCCGCCAGTGACAGATTTCCGGCTTAGACAGAAAAACTTTACATCCCGTTCACAGAGTATTAAACATTTCTCTGGCTAAAAATTAAAAGTAACATATCTTTCAAATTTTTTAAAAATTAAATAAACATGAAAATTTACACCACAAATTGATAGTACACAAAGACACTGTTATAAATCAAAATTAAAGGTTTTAGTGAAAAAAAAATTATATTTACATTATATTAGATGTAAATATCACTTTTTAAAATAGCAATTTATGTAAATAATCCTGGTCCGGACATTTTTCGCCCAGTTGGAATTTTACATCTAATATGATTTATTTACCAATTAGAATAATTGTGTTAAAATTAATCTAATTTTGACATTAATAAATGCCTTAAAATCCTATTATCTTAAACTTATTTAGAAAGAAAAAATCGAATATTGTTGTTCGTCATTGTCATTAGTCAGTGAGGCACCATTCTGACCTCTGAGAGTTGGACTGGACTATACATGTCACTAAAAGATAAGGTTTGTTTCCATTTATATTTCCAAGCGGAATTTTCTTCCGTCTAAAACAGTAACTTTGCTACATGGGACCTCAAAATGAATGTCCGGTTCCGCGTTACACAGATTGTTTCCCTGTTAAACAGATTTCGTGAAAATCTCTATGTTTAAAAACGTGGGTCTCTGAAATTTCTTCGCCTTAGACATATTTCACTGTATATATGTATATATATACTATGTTAAAAAATATTTTATATTTGCACATACTTTTCGGCACTAAAAATAACAAATATTTAGGTTTACAGATGGTTATAGCATGGAACAAATATAGTATAGATGCTATTTCGCCTCTGACCGCGAGCTGTGAGGTGCGCCTCCCTAGCTCTCACTTTTCTATGTTTTAAACTTTAATTTTTAAATGTTGCATTGACAGAGTTTTTTGCAAATTTTTACGTTTGTGAGATTTAACGTTATCCATATTTCATTTATATCGGTACAAAGTTCAATCCTCCTATATCTGTAAATATATACATATTACGCAACGCATATAAAAAAATTTCAAACTCAACAATACAATTTTTTTTTTTTTTTTTTTTTTTTTTTTTTTTTTTTTTTTTTTTTTTTTACAGATTCGCCATTACCATATTTATAAGAGAAACATAAAACTTACAAGCATTATTACTGAAGTGATTTGAAATCGAATACCGTCTTTCACTTTTCGGTAAATGTATTACACTTTGAGTTGCAATGTATTTCTATCTTATGATGGCCTTTATCAGGTTATCGCTTCAAATAATTTGCTTATAATAGCACCTTTGGCGACATTTTCTGGAAACAGATTTGCTTTTACGAAAATGTGGAATCGTCTATTCAATCTCTTTGTTTCTTAATAAGAGCACACATAAAATTTTTGAATTTAAAAATAAAAAGGACCTTATGAATCCGCTAGTAAGTAACCAATGTAGCCCGACATATTATATTACTTAAATATGAAATAAAGATTGGTTTATTTTAGAAGTGTCGACTTTTTAAAATTTCAGAGGAATAGGAGGCAATCACAGAGACGAAGGGACAGACCTTCCATTGTCTATTTCTTATTTTCACGAGGGGGGGGGGGGGGCGTCTCTTCTAAAATTTTCTAGGATGATTTCCATATGATTTATTTTCCCATGTACCCCCAAACATTTTTTATTCAGCGCTTACGATGGATTTAATTTGTTACGTTGTTCGTTAGTAAAAAGTCTTTTTAAAGTGTAAGTAAATGTGTGAAATTTTTTTTAATCTACTTGAATCATATTATTATCGGCACACAGCTCCCTTTAAAGAATATGAAAAAGTAATATTTTTTTGCGAGGAAAAACTTTGTATTATAAAATCGAAGTGTAGTTATTTAAATCTTATCGTAACTTTTTCCTTTTTATCCCTTGAATTATTATTGATTGATATTATTTCGTTCCTTTCAGATGTTTTTTAGTTTGAGATGGAAAGGTATTTGTGTTATGTTACATAAAATTTATTTAAAGTGAAATTCATGCAAAAGTGTAACACGGTAATAATTTCTTCTGCTAAAAGTCACATAAATCCGTAAAAATAATGAAAAGTTTAGAACAATTATTAAAAACAATTAAAAAAATTCTGTAAATTTCTTGGTTGAAACTTAAAGTTATATCAGTTAATTAATGCAAAATTTGATATTCTATTGATTAAAGATGATATTTTCAATATAATTACATTTCTCCTACAAAAAAATTTTGAGAGATTTGTTTGACATATTTTTACTATTCCTTAATATGCAATAAAAAGTGCGAAAAATGAAACAAAGAGCGTATTGGGTTTAGTTGACCCCTCTTCCCTGAGCTAACAAGTAAACATACATGACAAAAGAAAAAGTCCATATGCTTGAAAGTTGGATTAGGAAGTTTCAGGGAATCCAATCAATTTTCGGTGAAACAAGCAGAAGCATATAGAACACATGTATTCTAAGTACACTGAGAAGAACTGTCAGGTACAGCTTATTGAAGTTAACGAAATAATACTGTAGGCTGTTTCATTGTAATTTCAGAAGCCTTTGGTTTCAACCCCACCTTCCTTACGATCAATTTTGTATGATGGTGACAATTGTACAAAGAAAGCAAGTTTTACGGATATAAGCTAATCCAGATTTCTTTGTGAGGCGGTGAGGACTGTGGAATAATTTCTACAAAGCGAAAAAAGGCAGGAATGACCTCAGAGTAAAAATACTTCTATAAGAAGTCTGTGGAAATGACCAATGCCACAGTTTCCGACAGACCTGTTAAGAGAGAAAGAGAGAAAGAGAAAAAAAGGTGTAGTTGAAATTTTTACTATTTTTAATTGCCGGTCTAAAAACGAAATAGAGGGGTACAGGGTGAGGGGGTTCTCTTTGATTAGGTCTGGCATGGGGTGAAAAAAAAGGGAAATTTAATGTTGTATTACATAAAAGTTACTTAAAGTGGAATAGTGGGTGATAATGCGATCGAAATGTCTAGCTAGTTGCATGGTAGGTTGGACAAAAATTTGAAAAAAAAAATAGAAATTTATATTGGTTGTTTATTTTGGAATGTAGAGTCTCGCGCTAGGTCGGGCAAAAAATTTTCCAGGTCGGGCAAAGCCCGACCTGGCCCCCACCTGGCTACGGGCCTGGTTTGATTACAGAGTCGACAATATTACGTAAATCTTTAGGTACCTGAAGATTGTGTTGCTTGGTACACAAGTTTTGGTCCCTCTGTAAATTATTTACTTTTTTTAATACTAAACCACATTGGCATTGGCATGTATGACTTCAAAATAAATACAACTATTTCTTGAAGTTCAGGTGTGGGGCTTTCTTCACTTAAGTACAATCTGAGAGTTCGATTGGCTGTTATCAATTACCTCGAGTGTGACAAGGGACCAGGATCTCGTACAGCCAGATCATCTTTACAGTTTCTCGACTTTATTGCTGTGGAAATATCGAGTAGATATTGCTGATCCTTACTTAATATACTTATGTGTGTTGTGAGGATATGACAGTCAATACTCTTGAAGCTAATCACTGGACGCTTTTCACAGCCACTTAGCTTTTCAACGATTGGCCCTCTCAAAGATTTTGGACGGACCTGTTGATTTACCGTCAACGTATTGAAACAGATGTCTGAATGGCAGTTCATTAAAATGGAAAAGGCAAACTACCCATTGTAGCGGGTTCCCCAAATGTATTTCCATTCGGCTAATCAGACCGTTTTTCCAACCTGTGTTAACATTAGTGCAAATTTACATTAGAAACATTAGAAACAAATTTTGAAAAATTTATTTTTATTATAAGTGGATTATGTATTTCTAAAAAACTAATTTTTCAACTTAAAAAAAAATACTTTGCAGGTAATGTAGTCCAAATTTAACAGGGAATTTCCGTTAATCTGTTACTAAATAATAAACTATAAAATATGTTATTTATCCTAATACATTAAATAATGCCCATCTGTACTTTCTGACGCCTTGAAAGATCGTCTCGATTCGTCCATCGGAAACTATTCCTAAAAAAATCGGATCGGATACGAATAGCAATTGGTTGAACTGGAGCCATGGAGAGACAATTGACACAATCGAAATATTCATAAAATCGATTAAAAGATCTCGACATTGTCCAACACTAACAGAAAGTAATTTTTTTCTTTCGAAATTACGATAAGAATTGAAAAGCAATGGAAAACATAGATTAAAACATCTTGGCATCTTCAAAACACTACTTACAAGGGAACCACTTTTGGTGCTGTTCACACCTATCATTGAGACCTGGTGCATTTTAAAGCCATATATTAGGAAGTTTGAGAATCGATAAAATTTTTCTGTTAAAATCATATTTTTTTATTTTATAGCAGCATAACTTTCTGAAAATGCAATTTTCGAAACCACTTATCGGACTGTTAACGTAGAATTTTTTTAAACATTTAAAATGCAAATTAGTCAATGATAAGCATAAAATATTGAAAAAAGTTTAAAAATTCCTTCAAGAACCTACGAATTTGATTTTGAAAAATTACAGCATTATATTCATATTTTTGGCGGGAGAAAAGTTGGCGTTTCTTTCAAAAGTAGAGCTTTCTGAAAACCCTAGTCGAATGTCATAGCTGCTTGTCGTGTGTCAGTAGTGGTTTAAACTTCACTAGAAATTGTAATGTCCGAGCTTATTAGGCACAGTAAATTTTCGAAATTGTATAAAAATATTAATTTACTTTATGATTAATTTTATTAAAAGACACAACATTTAATGCAACAACATTTCATTTTAAACATTCGAAACTTTATTCCATCTCTCTTGGAAAGAAAATGATTTGCTTATTTTGTATCTCACAAAAAAAAAAAAAAAAGTTTTTAACAGAAATATATCTACTATTTATGCATTTATCGTCTGTATGAAAAAAAAAAAAAAAAAAAAAAACCCTAATTCTTGTTTCTTATGCTATCAAACAAATCGCAATCTGGTTTAATTCTAAATACGTACCCGTACAAATATTCCAGGGTTAAAGGGGGCGAAAAATGTGTAGCGCTCTATTTGGCGATTTAACTCACTTTTCTAACTTCACATAAACAAATAAAAATCCAATAATAAGGAATTAAAAGTACAAAAAATATATTTAAAATATGATTTTAGCAGAGAAATTTTATCGGTTCTCTAAATTACATGTATAGGGCTACAAAATGCACCAGGTCTCGATGCTAGGTGCGAGCAGCAGCAAAAGTGGTTCCCTTGTTAAAAGTATTTTGATGGTATAATGTACAATTTTTTTTTCTGGTAAATCAGAATACAAGAGCAAATCAAAGAATCCAAACATATCAAAAAATGTTTCTGTGCAAAGCCATGGGTTAGTCTGCATTCAAAAGTCTCCCTAAACGGATTTATTTTACTAAACTGGCTGATATCACAAGAATCCATCCAGCACTATGTGATCATTCTACAGGGTGTTGCCGAATTCGACCGGCAAATTCAGAGACGTGATAGTAGACATCAAAAGAAACAAAAATTGCAATGGAACATGGTGTCGCAAACCACCTATTTAATCAAAAACACTGGGTGTTCTACCGTAATTCAACTTGGATTGCGGATAATAACTTTCAGAAAACTGAAGTACTCATATAATATAATGAAACTTTTAATAGACATACTCACTTTTGTTGTAAATATAATAACATAAAAAAGTGGTAGAAGTTTCCATTATACACGCCAGCAGTATGCACTTGACAATTCATATTTTGGACCGCAATTACCAGTTCATACGGTATCGATTGCGTAAGCACCCTGCTTTTCTAGAACTTTTTGTAATGTTATCACATTTCATACCAAACGAGATACATATCGTTACATTTTCATTGCAGTGTTTTTAGGTGCGTTCGTAATTATATAAATACGTAGCACTTATAGCCGTCGTTCGGTACGTCTGTCTGTCTGTCTATCCGTCCGTCCGTCTGCATATAACATAACAAAAATTACCCAGCCGAATGGTCTGAAATTTTAAATATATAATTCTTGCAAAATTTTGTCGAGTCATTTCAAATTTTATGAAAATCGGATGTATAGTTTAATTACAAGGACAGTCGAAAGTTTTTCGTTACATTACGGCTAATGGGAAAAAAATTATTTAAAGTGCATTTTAATGATGTTGCAACCTTTCGAACAGAAAGAAATTGATATGCACTTATGAAGTCCACTGAAATATACATTCAGTACAATATGCGGTGCAAAAAATATTTATAAAACTAGTTACACGTTTGACGTGCAATTTCCAACTTGTTATTTTTCTTAAAATTATTACCGTCAATCCGATCTCAGTTAGGATGAAACACCATGTATTTGTGACTAAATAAGTGGTTTGCGACCCCATGTTCTATGGTAATTTTTCATCCTTGATGCCTACTATCACTCCTCTAAATTTGTCGGTCGAATTCGGCAACACCCTGTATAGATATCAAAGTAAAAAAAAAAAAAAAAAAAAAAAAGCGTTTGTCGATTTTTTTAAAGGGGTTCTTCGTTTATTCGTTCGTCTTTTTGGTATGATAAATTATTATTTTAATGTGAAAATTATAAATGTACAAATATTGTTTTTCGTAACTTTATTTCTCAATGACAATCGCAAAAAAAGCTAATCACAAATGAAACTTCTTCGAGACTAAATACTTGACTGGTCTTACAAGTAACATTATGTACAGGAGAATAGAATTACATATTCACTATGGACATTTTTATGGAAGAATAATGAGTACTTTTCGGTTAGCCGGGCGCCAGTGTTATATATACATGTGTATGTATATCTATATATACATATATATGTATATTTATACACATACATAGAAGCAATATGTATACATATATATGTGTGTGTGTACATATACAATATATATAAATGTATATGTATATATACATATATATATATAACACTGGCGACCGGCTAACCGAAAAGTACCGAATAATGTTATGTTATTCTTTCACTTTATACGATATACTTTGAATTAACCCATAGATTAGCAAGATCAATAGACTCAACTCATCTAGCCTCTGAAATAAATATTTGTATGTAATCCATTGGGAAAATACGAAGGAGCTCTTTTACGAAGTAATAAGACAGTGAAATGCTGCATTTGTCATTTTTTTCCATATGTAAACTTTATATTTTAACAAGATGATGTTGACAAAAACAGTCATTAAAGTAAGATTTACTCGAGTACTCAAAAGAAACAGAAGAAAGGCCGCATTATTCGTACTTGCAAGTATCCATGCATGTACCACGCTGCTGTTTTGCCGTCGTTTGTAGCTTCTACAGTCGTTTCAGCAATACCAGCTAGATCGCCACCGCAGAATACCCATGATTCGGACGATTGCATGGTCTGAAGATTCACTTTCGGGAGACCGTCGGATGTCAGTTCCAAGGGTGTCAATGCATCTATGACTAAAACAGAAAAACAATAAGTTTTAAAAATGTAATTTGGTGTAACTTTTATTGATATTTATATTATAATAGTGTAAACCATATGACTGTCCTAAACAGATACGGGGCTGACCGTTTTGCGTTTCATACGCTGCGCTGGTAGGTCATTTTTTCTGAAAATTATTTTTTTCGAATAAAGCTGCGTAAAAGTTACATTTTCAGAAATAATCGTTAAAAAAAATAATTTTTGAGAGATGAGTTGCCTTCTAAAATTTATATATTTGGAGTTATCGGCATTGAAAATTTCATTAAAAATCAATTTCATTTCAAAATTTCATTATTATTAACATTACTTTTTTTTTTCTGTTAAAATGGATTTGAAAAAGTCAAATGTAAAGGGAAACAAATGTGAATTAATACAACAGAACCATAGGTTGAATGATGAATAAAGTTTAGTGTGATACCTGCTGTACACTAATATCGGTTTACCTGCTTTATCTTTGAGGGTGGATCCGAAAGCGGATATGATGAAATTCGCTTTAAGTTTGACCATCTGGTCCTCGTCGGTGATCCAGTTGCCTTTCTCATCTTCTTCAGTTCTACAGAATTCAATAGCACACACTCTACCATTGTCCAGATGTACTTTTTTCGGGGACAGAAAAGGCATGAATTCACATTTCTCTTCTCGTGCAAGATCTACCTGTTAAAAGAATTAGTTCTTTGTGACAACAGTACTTGTAGAAGCAGGGGGGGGGGGGGGGGAAAGCAACAAAGACAACTTTGAAAATTTCAGATTGGTTGAAATAATAGACTATTGGATTTCTCTTGATTTTAGCAATTATATAATACCAAAATTATAGGTTAGAAAAAGTATTAATGGAAAATGAAGAGGAGAGAAATATGCCACAAAATATTATATATTACTAAAATTTTAATTAAGATTGAGATAAAATATTTCTGCTTTCTCTCATTGATATCTATATACTCCAATGACTGTTCTATGTTAGCATTTGACCAGTGTTGTAGGACTAATTTTAGAACGTATGTGCGATTCCTTTAATGCAAGAAAAACCCGAGATATGATCATTCTTAAAATGCAATTTATTTTTTTAATAGGAATTCTGGATTATGAATGTTATCCTAATATAAAATTTCAGTTTGTCTTATATAATTAATTTTATAAGATGGCTTACTTTTTATTTATAAACTTTCAAAATCTCAAAAAGAGAGAAGTATTTTTTTATGGAAAATATAAACAAGTATGATTAAGTGACCAGGAAAAGAAAGAAGTATCCATGTCTGACAAAAAAATAAATAAATAATACAATCGACGAAATAAAACAAGTTTTAAATTAAATTTTAAAGAAAAGAAAAATTGAGTGTATCTTCGTATATTATAAAAATATATGTGCCACATGAACGTTATAATGTCATTAAAAATAGACTTCAAGAAAAACTGCTCAAAGACAATGGTTCAGAGTAATTTACTTCTATGATGCGGTATATGAACTCTATATACCGCTTTATAACAGAACGTAATTCGTTCTACGCACATGATACATGTGTGTTTTTTATTTAGCTTCGCGTATTTCTTAAAAACCTATAGATTTTCATTTTTTTTTTTTTTTTTTGGCCCTATGCGAAAGGAACGTATAATGTCGCGTATAGACATATAAAATGGATAAGATGAAATTGCATAACACTAAAAATTAACAACATTGTACAGCATAATGATTAAAACTAATTTGTTCACTTTGTTATTGCTGTTTATTTTTAATGCTGAAATGGAAATAAATGGAAATACACAATTGCGCTGAAATACTATATCGCTTTTATAATATTAATTATAAATATTCAGCGAGACCTCCTCAGGGACTGCACGAATGTTGGTGAAGCCCCTCCTGAAGACCACAAAAACTTTCCTTGCTCCACAACGAATAGCAGATGTGGCACAATCAAAAGCAGTGTCACCGGCACCGAGTACAATCACATTCCCGTAGAGTTGGGGTAGCTGCTGCTTACACGAACACATGCCTAGAAAATAGACATGAGATACGATTAAACCAAATTGTCTAAAAATAGAAGCTTAAAAAAGTGATATTTTTTAATGCATCCTAACATTATTTTAATACCATCACAAAAAATGACTTATGGATTTTAAAATTCAATAACTTGCAAACGGTGACAGACATTTAAAAAATTCTAGCAGGAGGGTTATGTATGATGTCAGGAGTTTTTTTACTGTGATTCTTGATTTTAGTTCGAATTTCAAACAATAGATGGCACTGAGAGCAATAAGAGCTCAGTCCAGACCCGATTTTTGATATTTCGGGATCCATTCAATGCATTTTAATCTCCTTTTTTCGCATGGGAGAAGAGACATGCCGAAAAATCGAGCCTGGATTTAGCGGTTATTACTCGCAGCGCCATCTATCGATACTATTTGTAACTAAAACTGAGAATCGCATCATAAAAACTCCTGGCATCTTATGTAACACTCCTGCAAGATTTTTTTTAAATATCTGTCACCGTTTGCAAGTTATTGAATTTTTAAATTCCTCAGTCATTTTTGGGACACCCGGTAAGTAATAAGATTTTATTTTAAAATTTGGAGGCCGCTATATGCAACTTGTTTTACGCAGTTTTTTAACTGAAGTTTTCGTATGTAATCTATATATATATATTCAATAAGTTATTATTTTTATTTTAAAGGTATATTACACACACATATATATAGGGGAACGTCCATGCGTTACTCTTGTGATAATTAGAGCAAATTTTTATATATAATTCCAATTATTTTATTACAAAATATAAGTAAGATAAAAATTGATATAACCAGCTAAATACCACTGTGTTCCATACACAAACGTATATCTAATTTATAACAAAAAAAAAATTACTTATGTATATATTAAATGACTCTTGTGACACTCTGGTCACAAGAGTAACAAAATTTTGATTGATTATATAGACAAGGGAATTGCTTTTTGTTACAAATTAGATATATATTAAATGAGTGGAGCACAATAGTATTTTACTGGTTATATCACTTTTTATCTTAATTATATTTTATAGTAAAATAATTGCAAGTATTTGTAAAAAACCGCACGAATGGTCACAAGAGTAACAGTGGACGTTCCCATAGATGTATATGTCGTAGGCTAATTGAGAAATCCGGTGCTTCCCTGATTATTTTTTGAGGTTCATTGGTTAAGGATAAAGGGGGAAAAGGGGGGCTAATCCTCCCCCACCTTAATTTATATAAATGGGTTTTTCAAGCAGAAATATTCGATTTGCTCCAAATTTGGTATAACGGTTTATTGCGTTAAGGAGCTTCCCTGATTAGATTTGAAAGCTCATTATTTAAGTATAAAGAGGGGAAAGGCGGGCTACCCCCCTAAATTTAGATAAATCGGTTTTTCATGATGAATTATTCGATTTGCTCCAAATTTGGTATACCGGTTTATTAAGTTAAGGAGTTGCCTTGATTAGATTTGGAGGTTCATTAGTTACATATAAAGGGAGGAAAGAGATCCCCCCCCCCCCCCCGTAATTTAGATAAATGTGTTTTTCATGCAGAAATATGAGATTTGCTATAAATTTGGTGTACCGGTTAATTATGTTAAGCAGCTTCCCTGATTACATTTGGAAGATCATTATTATGTATAAAGGGGGGAAAGGGGGCAATTGCCTTTCCCCTTAATTTAGATAAATGCGTTTTTCATGTAGAATTATTCGATTAGCTCAAATTTGGTATACTGGTTTATTATGTTATGGAGATGGCTTGATTAGATTTGGAGGTTCATTAGTTAAGTATAAAGGGAGGAAAGGGGGGGGGCTACCCCCCCCTTAATTTAGGTAAATGGGTTTTTAATGCAAAATTATTCGATTTGCTCCAAATTTGGTATACCGGTTTATTATGTTAAGGAGCTTCCCTGATTAGATTTGGAGGTTCATTAGTTAATTATAAAGGGAGGAAAGGGGGGCTAGACCCCCCTTAATTTAGATAAATGGGTTTTTCATGCCGATTTATTCGATTTGTTCCAAATTTGATATACCAGTTTATTACGATATGGCTTCCTTCATTTGATTTGGAAGTTCATTGGTTAAGTATAAAAGGGGGGAAAGGGGGACAATTGCCCCTCCCCTTAATTTAGATAAATGTGTTTTAAGCTGAATTATCTAATTTACTTTAATTTTTTTTCTAGGTTCATTCTAATAGGGAGCTTTTCTGATTAGATTTGAAAGTTCATTGGTTCAGCATAAAGGGAGAAATGGGTGAGCTAATACCCCCTCTTAATTTAGTGAAATGGTATTTTCATGCAGAATTATCTGATTTGCTTCAAATTTGGTATACCTGTTTATTATGTTAATTAGCTTCCCTGATTAGATTTGGAGGTTCTTTGGTTAAGTAGAAAGGGGGGCAACGGGGACTAATACCTTCATTTATTTTTCGAGGGGCATTATTCTTTGAAATAAGAGTATAATATGCAATTAGTGTGAATAGCCTGTGAGCTCAATGCCATCAGTTTAACTGGGCAATTTTCATTTTAATTAGGTTTATTAACGCATAACCCTAGCCAAACCCGAAAAATAAATTACAACAGACAGTACCCCGATCCGAGCAAGACAAAATAATTTCAGTCTACATGCAACCCGACTCGAACCTGATTGTTCCATTTGAAAAAACCCGAAATCCCGAACCAAATCTGATAACCGACAAAAATATTCCAAACATCCATATTCGGATCCGAACAAGACAAATTAGTTTCCGTGGACACGCAACGGTGCCAGAACATAAAAATTCCATTCGAAGTCAACCTGAAACCCGTCCCGAACCAAATCTTAACCGACAAAAATATTCCAAAGAACTATAACCCGTTTTAAGCCAGACAAAATAATCTCCGTCCACCGGCAACCCGATCCGAACTTGAAAGTTCTAATTGAACTCTATCCGAAACCTGGTTGTGGTCGGTTTTCGGGTTGACTTCAAATGGAACCTTCAAGTTCGGATCCGGTTGAAAAAAATTAAACAAAATCAGATAATACTGCATGAAAACCCATTTATCTAAATTAAGGGGAGGGGCATTTGCCCCCTTTCCCCCCCTTTTATACTTAACCAATGAACCTCCAAATCAAATGAAGGAAGCCTTATCGTAATAAACTGGTTTATCTAATTTGAAGCAAATCGAATAATTCTGTATGAAAAACCCATTTATCTAAATTAAGGGGACACTAGCCCCTGTTCCTCCTTTATACTTAACCAATAAATCTCCAAATCTAATCAAGGCAACTCCTTAACATAATAAACCGGTATACGAAATTTGGAGCAAATCGAATAACTCTGCAATCTAATTTAAGGGGGAGGGGGGTCTAGCCCCCCTTTCCTCCCTTTATACTTAACTAATGAACCTCCAAATCTAATCAGGGAAGCTCCTTAACACAATAAACCGGTATACCAAATTTGGAGCAAATCGAATATTTCTGCATGAAAAACCCATTTATACAAATTAAGGGGGGGACTAGCCCCCCCCTTTCCCCCTTTATCCTTAACCAATGAACCCCAAAAACTAATCAGGGAAGCACCTTATCAGAATGAACCTAGAAAAAAAAATTTGAAGCATATCGGATATTTCTATCAAGAGTTATCGTGTTACGTACATACGCATGGTATGTACGTACGTACACACGTACATACAGAATCGGCGGGCACATAAGCTCTCAGGCTTCGATAGCCTGTGAGCTAAAAATATCACCCTGATCGGATAATAAGTGGTCATTTTTCAATTAGCCTAACGCTTTCTAGGCTCTTTGCAATAAGCCTGAAAAATATCAGGCTAATTGGAAAAAGGGAGATGGATTCTCCAGTTAGCCCGGCTCTTTGCAAAGAGCCTAGGCTGTTTGCAAAGAGCCGGATTTCTCAATTAGCCTACGACATATACATAGGGTAATCTAAATTAGCAGAAGAAAATATAAGTCATTAATTCCAAAAGTATTAACAGTAGCACAATGCAGTTTATACAGAAATGGGAAGGAATTGTTTAACAACGAAAATTTCATCCCTACAAATGATAAATTTTCACTTAAATTGGCGCTTCAGCTGCGTCAGTATAGTTTGTACAACGGTGTAGCACAGCACACAGCACAACGTAGCTCATCCAATGGCAGGTGTCCGATGAAACGCTCATCAATAAATTGAATAACAGCTAGACTTGTAGAAAGTAGACCATCACATCTTGAAGCTCTTTTAATAAAATAAGATCTGAAAATGTTCATTTCCTCCCTTTTGCTTATACTTTTTTAAAAACACTTAAAGTTAAAAGTTAACTGGGATTATAAATACAATAAGTTAACTGGGGCTATAAATACAATCTGCTAATTATTTAAAAATAAATGTATTACGAAATCCAGAATTTTTGTGGAAAAAAAATCGAACCAAATTAATAATAGCGTTATCTTCCGGAGAAATGAAAAAATGTGAATTTCGGCAGTGGCAGTGTTTGAAGATATATTTCACTGTGGTTTGGTCGATTCTCTGATAAAGTCATCAAACTTCCCAAATTTCACCAAAATTTGCAAACGGAAGTCATGTAGAGCACTCAGTCTTTTAATTTTCAAAACTTCCTAAATTTTTAAATGTTGATAAATTTTAAAATTGTGAAAGCTTTAAATTTGAATCCGTTATAGAATTTGGTCAGCTTACTGTATGATACAAGTAACAAATTTTAGCCCAAATTGTCAGGTGGTATCCAGCTCCAAACGTCTTACAAATGAATGATACAACAATACATAAATAAAAGTAATGTATAAATTCAACTTCTTTGAAATAAAAATGGGAAAAATCTAAAATTAGTACTAATAATACATCAGCTATGATTGCATGGCTGAAAATCAATAATATGCCTTCATTTATCTCACATAATTAAAAAAAATACCTGCTTTGCTGGCTTTTGAAACGGCTGGTAGAAATTCTTTCGATGTGTAAAAGCCATGTTCAGTCGTCAAACCTTCAAATACTGGAACTATTTTAGATTCTGGGAGACCTAATAAAATATGCATTGTTAACTAGATTAGAAAAATCAAATATATACAATGAATAAATAAATAAAACAAACAATTATGATATTCGCTTACTGTCTATATACTGTGTATCTCTACGTAAATAAGTTTGTACTGTCCGCAAAATACATTTAATTTAATTTTAAGCTTGAGGGTTGTTTGTACTGTCCGCAAAATACATTTAATTTAATTTAAAGCTTGAGGGTTGTTTCTAAAGTTAGGTTGTTTATTTGGTTACGGGTGCTACGGTCATTTTTTATTTTATTTTATTTTATCTATTTTTAATTTTTATTTATTTATTTATTTATTTATTCCTTTTTTGCACAC
Organism: Maratus speciosus; assembly: GCA_963932465.1. Taxonomy (NCBI): domain Eukaryota; kingdom Metazoa; phylum Arthropoda; class Arachnida; order Araneae; family Salticidae; genus Maratus; species Maratus speciosus. The sequence continues at coordinate 276,469,034 of OZ010790.1, read as the reverse complement.
GAGGATTAAACAGATCGGAACCGCCATTTAAAGCGACCAACTACAAAAATCTATGCCTGATTGTGATTCGAACCCGTCACCTCTTGTTCAACAGTCAGCGTTCAATGCACTAGATAAGCAGGTGGGCTTCTAAAGTTAAGAATATCGACATTTTTTATCGATGGATTTTTTCAAGCCAAAGCATCGTAACTAAACACAAACAAAAAATTCTTTATCCTAAAACAATGGATTCGAACATTTTACGAACTATGATCTGTTGAAAAAAACCTATAACTTTCCACTATACGATTGTATACAAGTTTTTTATTGGTCATAGTATTCTAACACTCACATTATATCGACAAGCAGGGCTGTAGTAGAGGGTATGCGGTGGTATATCCCGAATTTCTGAAATAAAGCTATAAGTATATAATTTTTTTTTCTTAAGAAAGCAACGATTGCCAGGATTAGACTAAAGTTTCTAAGAAAACATGTCTTACAGTGATTTTCACTTCTTGGATCTAGATGTGCATGATAAAACTATCAAAGAATATCTCGCCACCGTTTAGTACTACGAAGGGGTAGAGGGTTCGAAGCAGTAAAAGGAAAATAGATTAAACTTCACAAAGGGCAAGGTAGCAAATTGTTTTTTTTTTATCTATGAATCTAATCTTAGGAAATGAATTTTTCCAGTTATAGAAAGTACAATCAAATATTTTCAAGTGCGCAGTTTCGGTTTTCCTTTACATTGTTTACATAATTCCTCATTTTTACGACCCTTATCTTTCCTCATTTTTGCGCCTCCACTTTACCGCACTTGAAACTGATCTACCTGCCCCTCTTACTTTCGTCACTAGTTCCGAGAGTTTGTCATAAAATCTCCCGATTTTGAAAGGATTTTCGACGCAAACAGATCCTCTTTATCCCTAAAAACTGATTGCAATCAAATTTCTGTAAAAGTGATATGAAATATCACTGAGATCAGCTTATTTCGATATTCCCAGAAAAGAACATTTCAGAAAGGAAGTGGAAAGCAGTCGTCTTCTGCCCCCAGATAAAAATATTTTGGCTACGCTATGCCTATGGAATTTGTAGGTAGGATCTCTAGCTTTATTGCAACTGTAACCATCATAGACATCTATAGGCCTCATCAAAACAGTATTTATAGATAAGAACTAACAAACACAATTTAAAAGTCATCAATACAAGTAAATAAAAATAGGTAAGTAATATAAAAAATAGTTTAACATTGATGAGAAATAATTAATTCGCTTTTTACGCAGTCGGGTTTTTTTTATTTTTTAAATTTAATTTCTTTATTATATTATGATATTCCGGTATATCGATATTGCGACATACGAATAAAGTAGTAAAATATCAAGTAATGTATGAAACGGAACAAAGTAATAAAATGATTGATATTAAATATATATAGATATACATTCATAATATATGTACAACTTCAATATACTACAAACTACATTATATATTTTATTAAAGATTTTTTTAAAGTTATATCATTGTCAAGTAGATTAACGAAAAAATGTATACAAATAAGCAAATGTAAATAATTAAACGGGCCAAAACTTATGGCCATATTTTTTTTTTCCCATTCTGACCAGAAAATCAGAGTTCTAACTTTTTACGACTGCTCTTGCATCTTCATCTAACACGTCATTTATAATGGTTGTTTCATAATAATGGAAGCCATCAGTCCATCAGAAGAAAATAATTCGGTTAAAATTCTATTTGTAAATATACTTTGCGGCGGTAAGGGGGCGGGGGTCGCCAAAATCCATGTTTGCCCCGGGTGCAAAAAAGGCTAGTTTCGGCCCTGAGACACTGCCACAGTCCTGTATCCATGTTGATGGTGGGACATGTCGTGACTTCCTTTAAAGCCGAAAAAATTCTAGTCGAATCCTACAGGGGACTGTTAAAAATTAAAATACGGAACTGAGATAAGGAATCCAGTTTCTTCTTTATTTCCTTTTCACCCACCCTCTCAACCCTGTCTCATTACTGTTCTTCGCGGTTAACCTTCTTCGCACCCTAGTCAAACCCTTATCTTCGGGGTCACGAATTGTCACTATTTCTTTCTCCTTACTGAAATACAAAAGACACAGACTGCTTTTTTTTTTTTTTTTTCTTTTCGAATAACTCTTACTTTATGGAAGATTATTAGATTTGATTCATAAAAGTTGCTAACGTTGCATAAAGTTGATTAATTAGTGATTCATATAACCCGTATTTTTTTTGTGTGTGTGTTGGAGGGAGGAGGGGGGAACAGGGCCGAAACTAGCCTTTTTTGCACCCGGGGCAAACATGGATTTTGGCGCCCCCTCCCCCCTCCTCTTCCGCAAAGTATATTTACAAAGAAAATTTTACTAATTTTCTAATCGCCGACTTATTTTAAAGTTTAAAATGTGTAATTATAAAATATGTAACACTGAACTACTTAATCTACAATGGCGGATGTCACGGGGGTCATTAGCCCCCTCTGAACACCAACAAAAATATTCTAAAGATAACTTAAAAAATGAAATATACACTTAGAGTCCCGATTATCCGAGTCCTGCTTAACCGAGTTTCCGCTTTCACCGAGTTATTTTCTTCTGATGAACTGATGCTTCTATTATTATGAAACAGCCATTATAAATGAAGTGTTAGGTGAAGATGAAAGAGCAGTCGTAAAAAGTTAGAACTCTGGTTTTCTGGTCAGAATGGGAAGAAAAAAAATGGCCATAATTTTTTTTGTCAAAGTTTTGAAAAGAGGGCACTGCCCTATTTAACTAAGCAATAGTGCGTAAAATTTGTTTTTATCGTCAATTTGAACGTACCTAAGCAAAAAAGTACCTGTAATGCTATGCATCTGCAACAAAACAAAAAGGAAAAGAAGATGGGGAGGGGACGGTGCATTTTTAGTGAACTGTTATTCAAAAACCAGTTAAGTCTCAGTCATAAAATTTACAATTTAACTTTATAGTACAAAGATGTTTATTATCCTAAGTTTTCAGAATTTCTTAGTCAGTCCTTTTTGAGATATTAATAAGTGAAAATTGCCAAAAGCAGACTTAACACAGTTTTTGATGAGCTGTACAAAAAAAAAAAAAAAAAAAAAAAAAAAAAAGGAAACGGTTTTCGGGATGGAAATTTATAAAAATGAGTAGTCCTATAGGAGATCTTTAAAAAAAAAAATATTTAAGGTGAGTCGCATTTCTTTCATAAAAAACAATGGCAGCGTAATGCGATGTTTGACCTTTTATTTCTCCGGTTTTTAAGCATGTTTTTGGTCTAAGTCCTTAAGTCTAATGAAAATTTTATAATTACATAAAATGTCGACAATTTTAAGACTAATGAAAATTTTATAATTACATAAAATGTCGACAATTTTAAGACTAATGAAAATTTTATAATTACATAAAATGTCGACAATTTTATGCTGGATATTTTGGTTTTTGATTCCTCTTGATAGGTAGAAAAATAAAGCAGTTACAGCATTTTCCGTAAAACACGTTTTTCTCCCAAAAATGGCTGTGTAGTTTGTTAAAAATGGTCCCTCCAAAAAACTATATGATGAAAAAACAAATTAGTCATGTTTTTAAACTCAGAAAACTATGAAGAAGTCTTCGTTAAAAGATTAGGAAAATTAAAAATGACGAGCGACACCACCTGGTGGTTTGAACTGGATTGCCCCTAATATGTAAATGGTTATTTTGCGTCATTAGTATCTAAATTAAGTTAAATGTATGCGAATGGATAATATGACGCAATGAAATAATTTGCATAATTTTTTGTTAAGGTTTCGGATAGCATGGCGCAAAAGATAAACTACATTATTCAATAAATACATTTCAATGCATAATATAGATTAGTGAAAGTGATATACTTATCAGTGTATTGAAAAAATAAACGTATTGTATGGTTGTCTAAATATACTTTAGAAGACAAATCAAAAATAATTTAAATTGAAACTTAATTTATAATTTTATCAAAATTTCATTTTTTATTTCCCCTTACATGAATAAAAAGTTTAAACGGCTGCATACGCATAAAGGCTTTAGAATAACTTTCAAAGAATTTTTTATGATTATTTTGATTTATTAAATTACATATATTTATTCTCTTTTTTAATTTTCTTAATGTTTCTCTTTTGTAAATAAAAAAAAAAATAAATGTTAAACATTTTGGAACTATATGTGCAATGGACATGGATCTCTAATGCTCTTATATATATATATATATATAACCATTAATAAAACATTACCGACCACCATCAAAAACCACAATATTGTCAATGAAATGACTATAAAATGGATATCACAAACCAGTAATATACAACTGTATATATAGTCAAACTTTTTGTAAAAATGAGCCATTTTAACAAATGAATTCAATATAACAAAATAGTAAATAATTTATAAATACTTGTGGTTATTCCTTGAAAAACAAAAAATTAAAGTGCTTGAAAAAGTGCTTTGATATTTTTTTCAAACAAAAAAAAAAACGTATATGCACACGCAAGGATAAAAATATATGCTTTTGTAAAGTGTATTTATAAATAACTGCATTAATAATGTTTTTGTATATAGACACTGACACAGCGAAGCAAGAAGAGGGGGGGGGGGGATTAAAACTCTTCCCGTGTAAATTAAAACTGTATAAACTAAATGTAAAAACTTCTGTGGTATGATGAACAATCAATTTGTAAAAATAAACAACCAAAGTAAAAGCAAAAATAGTTTTTCTTGTTTTATGTACAATATTGTTTAATGTATCAATTGTCTGAAGGCTCCACAAAAAGTACACTAACTAGGCTTAATCTGGTATTTATGTGTATTAGTATTTTCTGGGATCGAAATCTGGACAATAATCTAGAATATTAATTTTTCTTAAAAGTAAATGAATCCAATTGCGCCCGTCGGCCTAACCGTTCGGAGTTTTCGTGGTTTCTTCGAACCTTCGATTTCCTTGCATAAATACGGGTTAGGTTCCCGTAGAAAGACCCGCACGGAGGGCCACCCCCCCCCCTCCTTTAGGGCCCATATCTCTCGAGTTGGTAATTGGCCGTAATAAATACAACCAACCTTAAAAGTAAATGAAGAAAAATATATCATTTATATTACAAAATATAATTCAAAGTAGCGCAATAGGATATAGGTTCCTTTTTAATTTCTTTATCATTTTCATAAATCTCAATATTTCAAATGATATATTTAATTTAAAATTGTCTTCCATTTTCTTTTTTGTTGCCATAGCTTAAATAAGAAAAATAAAAATGTTTCGATAAGTATATAAAATTAGAATCTTTAATGCATGCTTTTATATGCAAAAGTGAAGTGATATTCAATAGAGAATATATATTTTTTCTTTTTTTAAACCCGAATTTTAAACACATGCAAAAATATTATAGTCATATTTTTTCACATACATTGAAATATATGTATATGTAGATAATGCAAATAAATGCCGATTAAATAATTTAAATAAGATTAAATAATAGATTAAATTTAATGTACACAGAAAGCTTCTCAACATGATTGTGTTATTAGTGGCATAATTTTCGCCAATTTTCTTTAATAATTGTATATTTAAATATAATATATTTAAAAATTTACTTTTGTGCATATTTTCATAAAATTAAAACAGTAGAATTTTAATCTTAGACCATAAAAAAGGAAAACAAATGTATTCAATGAATTTAATTAATTTACTTTAAATTTATGAATGAAAATCTATATTTTCCTTTAAACATAGTGTCACTTTCACTGCCCTATACTTTTCAATCAATTCCAGCAAACTTTGAAAGACTAAACAAGTAAAGTATTATTACATGGAATCCTTTCTTAGCAAGATTTTATTTTTTCATCCAAAAATCAATTTCATTGTCAAAGCATTTAAAATAATAAAGTATTACTCAAATGATTTTCATGTGAAAATTGGCAAACAAAACAAAAGGAAACAAATCAGTAAATAAGGAAACAGTACAAAAAAATTAAACATTTTTTAATTATTAAAAAGAGCTAAAGCGCCCACAAAATTTGTGTAACGCATAGAGAGACGCCAGAAAAACAGATAAATATTTTCCAAAAATAGCCACATGGCATTCAGGAAAATAATAATAATAATAATAATAAACTTTATGAAAATAATTTAAAACAATAAAAGAAACAGCAGTAGGAGCACAGCACACGTACTTTGTTGCTGTTGCTTATAATTCTCTCTTTATCGTCGACACTAATTATGAATTTGTAAATTAGTTATGCCTAAAAATTAAGAATTCAAAAAATAATTCGTACAAATTAGTAATTCGACATAGATTTCATTCAGTAGAAATTTTTTATAGTTTCACGAATCATTGATTATAAAGTTAAATTATATTTTCTTTTTTTTTTTTTTTTTTAATTGTGAGGAGACAATTCTGACAGAATTTTCTAGACCTTTTTGTCTAGTTACCCTTTTATTGGTTAGATGATACAATGCATAGTAAAACACTACTGGGCTAAGTTGAAAAAAAGCAATAAAACCGTAACATGATCCGCAACAGCAAACCGCACAGGGTTCTTTTCTAGAATGGAGTAACTTTTCGTGATTTCGTTCGGATTCAGAGGGATTCAGAACTAAATGTTAACACTATGCAACTCCTGTACGATCCCTTACATTTCCCCCTCTTAATGATTTTCGACTAGAATTTTTTCGGCTATAAGGGAACAAACCGGACATGTAAACACTTATTGTAATAGATGCTTTCAGTGTGACGTCAGTCAGGGCGTTTTGGTTGGAAACTGACTCCAAACAAACGGTTGGTATGCGTCATTTCTTCTTAAATATAAATCGTGGAAAATGTCACCAGTAAATATCAATTATTAAAACACTTAGTTGTGAGATATAGATATAAGATATATCTGCAACACACAAATAAAATAGAAAATACAACATAGCAACCGTTTGTTTGGAATCAGTTTCCAACCGAAACATCATGACTGACGTCACTACTGAAATCGTCTATTGTTATGTCAATAAATCGCTAACTGCGAGTTTTCCCTTCCTCCGCATTTCTTGTTTTTGCCAACCTTTTCATTTCCGACCCCCACATTGCTATACCAAACTTGCTTCTTTATGGATACTTTACCTTCTCTTGCAGTTTGGGTTTTTGTTTTCAGGGACACCCTGTATGGCATTTTCTAACGAGAAAATTAATCTTGAAAAAATTAAAAAATATAATTAATAATTTTATACTGCTTACTTTCGTATTGGGCTCGGAGTCCTAAATTACAGACCGAACTCATGTCTAGTTGATTTCTCCATCTTGTAGACACCAATGCACTAAGGAACAGAAAGAAGCGCTTTCCAAGAAGTAAAATCTTCAACAAAATACAATTAGTTATGTTTTTGAACATTACTTACTTGTTTAATATTAATATTTTGAAAACAAATCCAATTTTTTTTTCTTTACTTCAAGTGTTAAAATCCCCAATCGGGTAAAATAAAGATATGGAAATTCTGCGAACCAGTGTTTATTATAATTCTATTGGGTATAACATGATGAAGAGAAAATCTCTTACAAAACTAACTAACATTACCATGTCACCATTTTGAAAAATTATAACCATTTGCATACCTAGAATAAACTAAAAAACTGAGTCTTATTGAAGGATTTTTTTTTTTTACTTACCAATGCCGATAAAGACAGCTCTGTAGCCAGATGCTCTCAGTGAAGTCAGCGAAAAATCTTTCCCAAAGGTTTTGTTGTATTCAATCTGTCAAAAAAAAGGGGGTTTTGGGGAGGTTACATTCTTATTTCTATAAAACGAATTTTGAACCATCTTTGAACTCAATAGAAAAACACCATGCAACACAGAAGCAGTTTTGGAAGCAACTAATTAATGTCTCCCTTAATTACAGATGGAACAGAGCGTGTATACACATAAAAAGAAAGGAATCACGCGTCAAGCACATATTGTGAAACCATTTCCAGCACATTCAGAATATTTTAACAAAACTTCACCGTTTATATTTGTGAAAGAATATGTCTAAGTAAACAATTTGGCAAACGCAAAACACACTTGAAAACCCAATTTCAGCACTTACCATCTGTGATCGAAAAAATATCCGAATTCTTTTGTGCATATATCGCTCATCCGCAAGAAAGGAGGCACATATTGACAAAAGTAAATTTCACAGAAGAGGCAAAAGAAAATTTGCATGATTTTACCGTAACATGAAATTATAACACTTAGCTCTTCATGCAGGAATAAAAACATGCATTGAAGAATAAAACCCTTAATACTCTCGTCACCCTGAGTCTCATATGGGGCTCCTACTTCGAATTGCAATATTTGAAAGAAAAAAATTATTTTTGTTGATTCCAGCATCTAATAGTGATAGCATATGTCGATACATTTACTATTATGACTTTACTTATGTTTCAGCATTTAATAATAATAATATGAATAAAAGTTTTATTAATTATTAGTAAACCGTTGGCGTTTCTTTTAATTCAAACATATGTTTCACTCTTTAAATTTAAAGTAGGGACTCCTTTTCCGAATTAGTAATTTGTGATAAAAGATAAAAAAAATGCTACTAATTTTTTTATGTTTGTTTAATCTGGTTGTAATTCGACATTTTCCAAACGTCTTAAAAATTATTCTTTAGACCATTTTAATATGAAAAACATGCAACATAACTACATTCGTTAGGTTTCTGTAAAGAATACATTCGTTAAATTTCAGTGAACTGTAACTTCTGTGATTTCGATAGCTACTTTTAATTTTGTTAGCGTAAAAGTAATTTTTCTCAAAATTGGAAAAAAATTCAGTGCCGAGGGTTAAGAATGAAGACATAGGATGAGCTTTGGAAGGTTGGGTAAATTTAGCTCCCCAATCAAGTTCACCCCGCTTTTGTGGTTACAAATGGACATATAGCATCATAAAGTGATTTTCCGTATAACTGCACGTATGAGACTTTTTGTGTAGCAAGAGCCACCTATGACAGACCTATTAGTGGAATTTTCGCGAGATGTGTTTTCTTGTGCGAGAGCGATACCTACTTAGTTCATAAAAATTTAATTCAGTTAGAAAATACACAGTTGAAAATTATAAACCATTCCATGACACAGTTGAAAATTTCCTTTGAGCAGTTTCCGCCAGTAAGAGGAAATTCACTCAAATTCTTTTGTGTAGCCCGATATGTGATCTATAGATTTATACACACCAAGTAATATGTAAAACATTAATTAAATTTAACATAACACAATTAAATTTAATATACCACAGCATACCTGAACGATAAATGCTATGCACACCATATTCTATAGTACATCTCAGTTTTGTACATCAGTTTTAATGTGTTTGAAATAGTGTAACGTTATTTAAATACACTGCAAATGATTTTTTGCTAATAAACCGTAATGTAACGGAATTTTTTTAAGTGTCTCTGTAAACGAACTATAAATGCTGACACACTTCATTTTCAAGGCTGAACATGCATGGTAAACTTCAATAACATATCAATTGCATGGCAATTTTTTATTTACGCGATCTTTACGCGAATCAGAGTACGGACAGGGAGACAAACCAAATTCATAAACACTTTTCAACTATGCTGGAAAGTTTTAACACAACTCAAAGTGTTAAAACGAGTATAAAACCTTAGTATATGCAACATTTATATTTAATTCAATATACAGTTATAGAAAACGCTATATACAGAAAGAGATACTTCTCACTGGTTCACCCTTGTCTAAGAAAATTTAACATGGGAATTTTAGTTCTGCATCATTGTATTGAATTTCCGCTTTTATCGCTTCCATCTTTTTTTTTCTTTCAATATTTAAAAATAAAAATAGTTATAAATTGAAAAAAAACACCCCCAGTTTTTTCAAATAAAACTTTGGTACTAAGCCATTACTTATTACTCTAAATAGTAATGTAAAACTTTCGTCTGCCCCACAAACGGATGTATTTCTGACAATAATGAATGTCACTTTTAGATACAGTAATCTCTGGATCCCCTCCCCCCCTCCGTTACATAGATATAAATATAGGTAAGAAAATTCAGCGTTATCTTCAAAAGAATAGAGACAAACATGAATTTGCAGCTGTAGCTGTATTTGAAGATATATTCCATTGTATTTTGGTCGATTCTATGATAAAGTGACCCATTTCACCGCAATTTGGGGACGGCAGTCATGTAGTTCATTATTTGACAAAATAGTTTTTAAATACATACGTAAATTTACGTTTTAAATGTTAAAATTTAAGTGAAGCAGACGAGTTGTAAATAAGATTTTAGACCAATGTCAGGCGGGCGTCTTTTTTGCTGCTTTTTTGCTTAAGTATTTGATATTTAAGCAAAAAAGCAGCAAAAAAGACGCCCGTCTGACATTGGTCTTTAACGCTTCTTGAAATTAAACTACGTATTTTAGAAATATTTAATAAAAAAAAAGAAAGAAAGACCCTTTAAGAAGAATATACAAAAAAAAATAAGATAAAAATCTTAATGTGACGAGGAGAAGTTTGAAAAATAAGGATGCATTCCAAGCCTACAGGTTTAACATTAGTAAGGGGGATTTGCGGTCTGACTAATAATGAGCCTTAACCCTGGATTCCCACCTTTGGAATTCCATCGCTTATTACCACACACACATCAAATCGACGTATAGGGGAGACCAGGGGAATGGCGCCACTCGGGGTTATGCCGCCACCTCGCTTATTTTACAAACTAACGTTAGTTTGGGATAGTGAATGCGCCTGCACTATAGCGGCCAACAATAGAAACAGTGCCTAGAGTGAGAGTGATTTTGTAGTACGCCGTTCGTTTGTTCTAGTGAAAAATTTAGTTTTCATCTAGTTGCTTCTTATTTTGGAGCTTCAAATGAGTAGAGATAAACAACTTTTATTGAAACGTTAGGTACTTAAGATAATATTACGCCTAATCTACATGCATTCGCCGACATTTTCATGCAATGTGTTGAACAAGTTCGGTTCTTCTTTCGGTTTTGCTGGAGGATTTCCGCTATACTGTCCTCTCGGGGTAATGCCGCCATCATGGCAAAGGGTGACTTTTGCAATTTGAGTTAAATTGTAAGCATAGCACATTAATAAATTTAGCTTGAGGAACATTGTAATTATTCGTTATTCTACTAAATTACATTGCTTTCTAAATATTTTCAGTAGGTTATGTGTTTCTAGTATCCATTTTATGTATTTACTAGGTCATTTAAAGAGTGGCGTCATTACCCCGATACAATGGTAGAATTACCCCAATATCCTGGGTAATCCCGCGACTGTACAGAGGTTGAAAGAAATTTTTTTATGTGTGCTTACTTTACAGTTATGATTAAGGTTAAATTTATACAGATACTAAAGATCATGATTCGGCTTTAGAATTTTTACTGTTAAAAAATAAACATTTTTTTTTTAGGTGAAAAAAATTAAATTCCCTTAAGGTGTCACCATTTCCCCGGTCTCCCCTACTGCTAAAAAGTTGCTATTTTTAAGGGAATGTTCAAAGGGGTTGGGAGAAAAAATTAATATTATTGTTTAAAAACTTCAACATTTTATTAAGGTAACGAAGAAACTTCAAAATTTTACAGGACATCGAATTGACGTAGTAGTGGTAATCCGGGGATTTGGCGAAAAATGTTGAAAATATTTTCCCAATGTTTTGCTTAAAATGTATTTAAACATCGCTAGTAGTCTGAGAAAGCATATTCGTCATAAGTAAAGATCCGATTATTATAAATATATGAAAAAGGCATTTTATTAAATCATTTTCTACTACTAACTATACTACTATAAAACTACTACTTTTTACTACTAAATTTAACTACTACTTTTAACTACTACTAATTTCTACTACTATAAAACTATTTAAAAATACGTTAAAAATGTACGTTAATAAAATACTCAAGAAAAAAAGAAAGTTTAAATGGCTGTTGAAACTTACTTTAACGCCTAAATCTTTCATGAGGTCCACTTCAAAATTTACTACATCGTATGGAAGACGATATTGAGGAATTTCTGACGAACTGAAAATAATAATGAAAAACTTCTGAAAGATTATGATACTCTTGTTTATTAGTCTGCATACATTTTTTAGTTCAAATTTCTAAATACAGTTTAAAAAAAATGTAACAGAAACAAATTTGTTTTTACGAATAAAGGCAGAGTTAAGTTCAAAATATAAGTAGATTCACATTTATAGCTTTTTACACTCTTATTTAACTAAACTGGGTTTTTGTATGTAAAAATAGAATTTTGTAATTGAATTTTCACTCCTTGAAATGCTAGAATTATAAAGCGTATGCTCACAAATGTGTTTTCCCGTGACAACGCAACACTTTAATAGATGTCCCTCCCGGTCCTCTTTATTGAGGTTTTAAGAAAGAAAAAAAAAATACAAAATTCTGCCGAAGCTGAGCCCGTTGGTAAGCGCGACAAAGGGGCGGGGGGTGAACAGTAGATAAATGTAGAGAAAGGCGTTGTATCTCAGTTCTATTTTGACATTTTGATTTTTAATTTAATTAAAATATGTAAATATATAAATACAAAGCTATTTGCTCATTATTTATCATGTTCTGCTTTCCTCATAATTTTCTCGAACTCTAATTCTAGGCCAATCATAGTTTTCTTTTAATTAAAAAAATAGCAATTTTAAGTACAACACCCATGTTATACCTTGGCCCTAGGCATGCTGTATCATGGACAATGCATCATTTTTCTATGAAAAAAAAAATTGACGGATCATTTTTATGATGTATTTGAAATAAATTTTTAAAGTATATTTAATAACATATTTGTCATATATACCTATTTAAAGTTGTTTTAAATTAATATAAAACAGAGGGTGTAAATTAGAGGGAGGACGGGAGGATAATTCCAACCACAGTAGGTATCAATTGAATATTTATGTATTTTTTATACATGTTTGTTTTTATCACGATGCAAAATCACAAAAAAAAAAAAAAAAAAAGCTAAGATTATTTTTCAAAAACTGATATTATACCAGGTAATATATAAAGAATTCTTCTGCCTCTTTAAATAAGACTAGGTTATGACAAAATGCCAATGATTTCATCGTAACTGATTGAAAAATATATTTTCCTCTAATATAAATTATATTCTAGTGTAGGTATGTCAAACTCATTTATGCCGCGGGCCAAATTAAGCATTATATACAATGCCGCGGGCCATAAAAAAAGTATAATATTATTACCACTACCACTGCGCAGAATAAAATTTGTTCGTACAAAATACAACCGTGTTATTGAAATTTTAACGTGAAGTTCTAAAGTTAATATTACGCAAAATACTAAAAATTACTTTTAAGTTTTCATTAACCAAAATTTAATTGAATTTTGTAAATTGAATTTATTTTAAAAATTGGTTCTACACGCGAATCTTGATCTAGCAAAGGTATAGCTGTCAATCTTCCGTGTTTTCACAAAAAAAAATATTTTGAATTAGAAAATCTACTTAATAAAATGTATCTTATACTTATGCACTACTTATTTGATTTCATTTATTAAATACCTTTTCCTGTTTAAATTATGTTGATTTGACTTGAAAAATAACAAAAGGTTGCAAACTATACATTAAAAAATTGGTGGATTGATGAATAATTTTAGAAATCTGGAAACCCTATAGCCATATTTAAAATTAAAATCAAATTTCAAAGTAATTACATAAGAGGCGCAAAGGCCAACATAGTGAAAAAGATTCCATGCAGGGACTCGAACCTGGGCCATCAGTATAGCGCACTGACGTTCTACCGACTAAACCACATGGAACGATACCCAGCCGGGAAAATTTCTCACTATTATATGTTGGCAAGGCTACAAACGCAGCACAAAATGGAATATTTATCGTGAGCCACCGACTTGGGGCAAACACGAAGCATAATTAAATCCAGCATCGATAGAAACTATATTAATACATGGAAAATATTCCAGAAAGAAACATTCGCCTTGTATACAATATTCCAAATGAAAATCAAATTTCAAAGTAATTGCTTAAGAGGCGCAAAGGCCAACATAGTGAAAAAGATTCCATGCCGGGACACCATCATGGTATTGTACCATCAGAACATGAGAAATTTTCCCGGCTGGGTATCGTTCCATGTGGTCTAGTTGGTAGAACGTCAGTGCACTATACTGATGGCCCGGGTTCGAGTCCCGGCATGGAATCTTTTTCACTATGTTGGCCTTTGCGCCTCTTAAGCAATTACTTTGAAATTTGATTTTCATTTGAAATATTGTATTCAAGGCGGATGCTTCTTTTTGGAATAATTTCCATGTATTAATACCCTATAGCCATTATATATTTTCGCGCTAATATGGAATCGCACTGAATTTTGATTAACTGCAGTAATAAATTCTGAAATTTCAACATCAATGATTAGAAGTGAAGTAAACCGATTAAACTGATTTTCATATTTCTTGAAATTCAAAAATCTTCTTTTGAATTGATTTTTACTTTCTTCTATCTTCAATAGAAGAAAGTATTATAATAGAAATTCTTTTCGACTTCCGGTTTTCGACGGATTTACCTGTTTTATTGGTTAGGGATTCTCCCAAAAACAAAATATCTGTCTGTCGCCATTGTACCATCAAAATAGTATGAAGTTATGCATAGAATTGAACCAAATTTTTTGTGTATGTTTTTGGATGTGGCAAGCAGGACCTCCTTCAATTTCGAAATATTCCGCCGGAAAGGGGCGCTGTAATAGCGATTTTTGTACCATTTTCTTTATTGTACCATCGAAAAGTGTATGAAGTTATGTATAGAATTGAACCAAATGTTTTGTGTATGTTTTTGGCTATGGAAAGCATGTCCTTTCTGAATTTGAAAAAAGTCTGCCGGAAGGGTGCGCTGTAATAGCGATTTATGTGCCATTTTCATTATTGTACCATCGAAAAGTGTATGAAGTTATACATAGAATCGAACTAAATTTTTTGTGTTTGTTTTTGACTAAGCAGGTCCTCCCTGAATGTTAAAAAATGCTGCTGGAAGGGGATTTGTGCCATTTTCATTATTGTACCATCGAAAAGTGTATAAAGTTATACATAGAATTCAACCAATTTTTTGTGTATGCTTTTGGCTATGGCCAGCAGTTTCTCCAGAAAATTGAAAATATTCCGCCCGAAGGGTCCGCTATAATAGCGATATTTGTGACATTTTCTTTATTCTACCATCAAAAAGTGTATAAAGTTATGCATAGAATTGATCAAAACTTTTTGGGCATGTTTTTGGCTATGACCAGAACGAACTCCTTGAATTTGGAAATATTCGCGGGAAAGGGGCGCTGTGATAGCGAGTTTTGTATAATTTTCTCGATTTTTGTAGTTCTATTGTCCATCGGCGGCTCGTGTAGCAACGGGAACTCCCGTCCTGCTAAGTCGGTATTCGCAAACAGCTAATGACAACAGAATAAGGAAAAACTATTGATTTTATTAAATATCATGATCTAGATTAACCGCTTTTTACTCCGATTAATTGACAGAAGCAGAAATTTAAGATGAAAATCAAAGTTGGTATAGTATTGAACTAATAATAAATACTAAAGTATCAATATATGTAACTACTTTTTGAAGTAAGATGTATGAGATAGAAGAAAGTTTTTGGATTGGCACATCCAACTAGTTTAATATAATTTTTAAAAATTCCACTCCGGTGATTTTTGCAATAATGCAATCCGAGATGTCTCCGAAACCTTAACTGTCTTTGGCTGGTGGTAGATACTAGTCAAAGGCCATCAAATTTAATTTAGTGATGTATGTGGCCCACTTTTTTTCTCAGTAGGATTCAGTTTAGTTTCGGGCTTCTGGTGAACCTTTTCATATGGCCTTGGTGTCACTGGGTCTCTTGGCACCTTAATCCCTACTCATTCTCCCTTTTCCTATGTGTAAACTGGCCTGTAAATTGAGTGTAGGTCCCCCCAAACGTTTGGATGCTCTATGCGCCATTTTTTGAGGCTACATGGGGTCTCAAATTCTCCAAACTCTGAAATGGCTCTGTTGTTGCTGGATTCTCCACCAGAGTTTCCAAAGTTTTGTATCTTTCTTTTGTTTACAAAATTCATTTTATGTTCCTTGTTCAGTTTCGATGGAGGTTATACATGACGGTTCCGCGTTCCATGTTTGCATTTATTAAGGACCAAGTTGGCTTGGCTTGTAATAGAGCCTGGCATATTAAAAATTAAACACATTTTCTTTTTGAAAATTATTTTGTTAAAGTAATATGCTCTATTTGAGAACGCTAAGACTATCAAATAACAATATAGTATTGTGAAATTTCTTTAAAGTTGAAGTTTGCTCAGGTGCTTTTGAATTTCAAATGAAAACTAGAAGTACTTTGTCTATTGGCGGCCTTTTAAAATTACATATTCATAATTTGTCGATTTAAAAGGAAAATGTAACCTTGTATAACAGTTCATAATATTCAAATGCATATCTCTCATATGTTTGCCATCTGTGTGACCCCGGGTGATGCAAATGTGTTCGTGCAAAGTCTATTTTTCGCATGCACATTCTAACAATTAAATTAAATGCAGGTAAAATGCCAAAGGCTTCGCGGGCCACAGATAAGTGGTAGGCGGGCCACGTGTTTGACATGCCTGTTCTAGTGCTATTAAAATGCTTCATGTACACAAAAATAACCTCTTATTCACCATTGTCATCATTTATGCATATTTTATGTACTCAAGTGGTGTACATATAGAATTGAGTTTTGAATTCCTTCCATTAATGATACAAACATTCCTCAATTTTTTTCATTTGTTGGCTTTTTTTAATTAATTTTTTTAATGTAATTGCGTTGTACTTTTGGCCTGTTCGTGTTCAGGGTACAACACTATTGCTGTTCAAGGTACAAAGCTTGGTGACTTGAAAAACAATGACTTCTTACCATTTTCTAGTTAGGCTTAACGTAATTTGAAACTCATGTTCATAATGGACTATAAATGCTCTTTTATGCATAACTTTGAATTTAAAACAAATAACTGTTGATAACGAGGTATAATGAAAAATTGCAGCTTTAAAAAATTTACTGTTTGATGATCAAATCTATTTTTTAACAGTTATCTGCAACATGTGTTGACTATATTAAAGAGACAAACTGCTAAGTGACGTCTAGTTGTATATTTCAAAACCACTTTGATTAATTTTATATAAATCCAATAGATAGAGCTAAAAAGGTTTAGGTGCGCTCCGCACGGGTCATCTTTAACAATAGAACCCCATTCTTAATTTTTCTCCAACTCGGAACCCCGATGGGTTACATCTATGTGAGAAGATACAGCGTATGAGTTTATCGCTCTTTTGGCTAAGTCTTTCTCTCTCCTGATAAATAGTTCATCTCTAATAACGTAAAAATAAACTGAGAAAGAACAAGTTCCAAAGAAGGTACATTTAAGATAATCTGTAGTTAAAAAATGTTATTGTTTAGATGTAGTAATCTTACTTGGAGTTCTGGATTTAGAATTGTAAGCAACAAGTAAAGTACTTATTGATTAGCATGTTATTAAAACTGAGTATTATTAGAGTTTTCTGTTTTAAAAATTTAATACATCTCAAATTTATAATATATATATGTATATATATATATATATATGTGTGTGTGTGTGTGTGTATATGTATATATATCACAAATATATGAAGAAATTGATAAAGTTCTAAAGATGATTTAGAAATGAACATATGAAACCAATATGTAAAATAAGAAACTATGAATGTATATATATATATATCTTATATATATATATATACAATTGATAAGAGAGTAAAAAAGAGACTTAAGTAATTTAGAAAACGAAATAATTTTTTATCACTTTTGTTTTTGAGAAAATTTTTTTGATTTTTTGATTTTTATAACATATATAACTGTCTTATATATAATTGATAAGAAAAAAATATATAAAAGCGATTAATGGGGAGGTGGGTATTAACTGAATCTGTTAAGTTGTTATAAGCTTTAGTAATTTTTTTAGCAATTCTGTTTTTAAAAATTCCATTTAACTCATTTCAGTATGTTATATGGATCCAATTTTTCCACATTAAATACGAGAATAAGTAAAAAGTAAATATGATAAATAATTTTGAAATTTTAATAATTTTTTTATTTTATTTCAGTGTTGAAATCAGGCATTTTTCTGGAGGAAGAATTTTTAAAGCTCCGGAAAGTATTTGCTCTTAACAATATTAATAAGCGTTAAATTAAAAATCTTCCAGTGAGGTTACCCCCTCCCACACACACACACACACATACATGCATACACACAGACTCGAACTAAGGCTACCTCCCGAATTTATCATTGAGCACCTTTGTTTTGAAATATTTAAAAAATATGATTTAAATTAAAGAGGCAAATAAAATCTTATGCACTACAATAAAACAGTTATGGGAACCGTTGAAAAGTTAGGGCTTGAGGAGAAGACTTTTATATTTTTAATATGTATTTGACATTAGGGATATTTATTTAGTAGAAATTAAAATTTAAAGCAAGTGCCTCCCTTTTTTTAACCTGCAGGCATGTTTTATGCTATTACAAAAATATTGATTAATTAAAAAATATGTGTGTGGGTGGGGGTTGGGGACTGGAAAAAGGTGGTAATAAATTTTATATGTACTCTATCATATCTGTTTGTGAAATGTTATTGATTGTGTAGTATTTCAGTTTATATAAATGTTTTCTTTTTATTAGATATACAGGGATATTTTTTATAAGGGCCTTTTGTTAGACTTTGAAATGCAAACGGAGCATAATTTTTATTTCTTTCATCAGATAAAAAGTAACAACCATTACTGAAGTAAAATATTGCAGTTTTAAAAACCTTGTAAACTATTTATGGAAATAATTTTATTGAGGTTGCAAGTAATCTTCAAAAATTCTAAGAAAATCGAAGTTTAAAACTAATTTTTGAGATATGTTTGTCATGAAAAGGCAGCTTTACTCTATGTTCTGTGCCTTACACTATAAGGCCTTATTCTAGGTATATGTAATACTTCTTTTTCCTAAATGAAATGATAAAAATGATTCATGGCTGAATCATAAAAACTTTTGTTCATAAAAAATATACAGAAATTAAATTAATACTCATTTTAATAAAATTGCTTTGAATTGTTTTTCACCATATAAGACATCCACCTTCATTTAAATTCTCTTTGTATTAATTTCAGATTAGTAAGTCAGAAGTAATAAACATAAAGTAATTAAGGAAGCAAACAAACAAAAAAGAGAGGATGGAGGAGGTATAAAAAGTTCCAATATCACAGAATATGTGAGTAACTTTTATATAATTTAAAATTAATTTAATTTCAAAATACTATGTTATATAAGCAATGGGCATTAATAATTAAATGAGAATAGTAATTTAGTAACATAAAATAAAGTAATACACTACTGCTTTAAATATCATTATTTAAATTACGATGCATTATTGACATTTAAATAATAAAAGCTAAGTTACCTTATATATACAATGTATGATAAACGAATATATTATATTGCAAAAAAAAGAACTTTATTTATTTATTTATTTATTTTGTACAATAAAGAAACACAAATCTATATTTATAAAATATTATGGTAAAAGTTAACAGGAAATTTTCACTTAATATTTCATTTACATCCAGAGTGGCAAATAATTACATATTGTATTTAATAATTATTGTTTGTAAAGTTTTAATGAAATAAAAATATTATAATAAAAGTTATATTAATTATATTCTACATGCATATTTTCATACCTTTCTGAACAAAAATGAATTCAAACTTGTGTCATAAAGTTGCCCCTTTAAATTTGAGAACAGTCATATCCATGTCATATCAGTCATATCATATCCAAGTCATATCCATGACAAAAGTTTCATATTTTCAGTATTGTCAGTATATTCATATGTTCAGTTTCATATTTCCCGACTTATGCAGGGGCATGCGGAGCCGCCGCCCTGGCCCCATGAGAGTAATCAGGATTTTCATTAAAAGGTGTCGAATGATATAAATTAGCCAAAAGTGACCAAAATTCATATATTTCAAACATTTAGGAAGGGAGTGTGGTCCCCCTCCCCCCCCCCCCCCCACACACACACACACACAACACCCATGCAAAAAACAAACTACATCATTAGAAAACTAATGATTAAAATTTATTAGTATGCCATTGTTTTCAAAAGAAATTCTACATTAAGGGTGTATTCCGATCCAAACTGCATATTTTCTGATTCATTTTAAAATTCATTTTTGCTCTCAAACGCATCAAACTGGGAAATTTTCTTATTTAGAAACTATATAATGTGCCGTGCTTCTTAATTTTTTGATAAATGCAGAAAATACTGTAAAAAACGCTGTCAAAGTTAACGTTTTGAACCGAATTCTCCGAAGCGGGCGATCTGGGAATGAAAAAAATGGTCATACTGAGAAAATAATTGTTTAAAAATCAAATTCTAATTAATTCAGCTGAAAATGAAATCACACGGCATGTCAAACATGTCTTCAGAAATCACCCCAGCAAGTTTCATGTTTTTACTTTTAAAAATGAGTCTGAAAATGTATCAGAAAATTTCGAGCTGTTGAGGGTGGAAAAATATTTTTTCGAATACACCCTTAAGGCTGTTCTTAACTGCTCTGCTCAACAAGCGCAAAACGTTTTGACACATTTACAAATTCAATTTTTAACGGAAAGCTATAAAATTGGAAAGCCTGACCATGGAAGCGATTTGGAATTGAACTGTGTTTTCCATTTTTTTAATCAATAAATTACCTATTGAGTTATAAGCGATTTTGATCACGTGACAAACACGTTTTTGGCCTGCTCTTGAGCGTTTTTTCTCCTTTCGCGCGGAAATTCGGTTCAAAACGGCCACTTTGACTCTATTTTCTGAAAAATGTATTGCGTTTCCAAAAAAATATGAAAAAAACAGCTCGATTACATAGTTTCTGAACAACAGCACCAGCTAGTTTCATGCATTTTCGAACAAAAATAAATTAAAACATGTCAGAAAGTTGCCCTTTCGGATTTGAGAATTTCCTTAACGTTTTCCTCGTAATGTGGCATGTTAAATCATTAATGATGACCAATTTGTTGCATTCTCTTTTAGACATCTTATAACATACAAAGAAAAAGTTTGCAAAGAAATATTCGTGTCAACCAATTTATCATTTTTTCTACTATTGCACTACTAGTATTTTTTCTTAAGGCTGTTTGTTCTCAAATCCAAAAGGACAACTTTATGACATAAGTTTTAACTTATTTTTGTTCGGAAATGCATGAATCGAGCAGATGTTGTTGCTCGGAAACTATGTAATCAAGCTGTTTTTTCCGTTTTTTTTTTTTTTTTTTTTTTTTTTTTTTTTTTTTTTTTAACGCAATAGATCTTTCAGAAAGTAGTGTCAAAGTGGGCCAGTGGGCGTTTTGAACCGAATTTCCTCGCGAAAGAAGAAGAATCACTCATGAAAGGGTGAAAAGCGTGTTTGTCACGTGATCAAAATCGCTTATAATTCAATAGGTAATTTATTTATCAAGAAATCGAAAACACAGCTCGATTCTAAATCGCTTCCATAGTCAGGTCTTCCAATTCTATATCTTTCCGTTAAAAAACGAATCTGTAAATGTGTCAAAACGTTTTGCGCTTGTTGAGCAGAGCAGTTGAGAACAGCCTTAAAGTTGTGACCATATTTTTGTGATACCCTATGTAGATGTGAGCAGTACCGGGTACAAAATTTATGCATACATATATGTATGAAGTTTAGTACTAGCCACTTCCACATTATTCACAAGAAAATTCTATAGATAGATAGAAGCCCCCCCCCCCCCCCCAACCACCAACATCAGCAGAATGATGCTTGCCCCGGGGTCTTCTATACTCTTAGTCGGGCCCTGCATATTTTATCGGTTTCGTTTAAATTTTTATGTCAGCCCGGCTCGTTTAAAAAATTGTCCTAATTCTGCTTTTATGGCCTATTGGAAAGTTCAGTGCTTTGGCGAAGCCCCGTTCGCTGACCGCCAAAGAAAAAAAAGGCAGCAAGACGCGAATGTGCCATATCTGTCCCTTCAACTTTCACACCTCACCCGTCTTGACCTTTGGGGAGGGAAACGTAATTAAAGTGTGCTCCTTAAACTTTTACGAGCTAAAAACTTTGTAGGTCCAAGGTACATATGTGTTCAAGGTACAACACTTCCCCCTATTTAACGAAAATAATATTTCTGAAAAAAAAAAAAAAAAAAAAAGAAAAACAATAGTGCAAAGTAATATCACTGCCGGAGAAGACAAAGCTATAATTGATAATGGGCAGTGAATAATGTGGAACCCGACTCCATGCTCAGTGGTGGATTAAGATAGTAAGGTCACATAAAAATTAAAGACTTTTTAAGCTTTGAGAGCAAAGCCACACGCGATAAAATATTAGTCATCAAGGTCAAACACTTACGAAAAAAAGCTTTTTCAATTTCTAATATTTTTGTACTTCTTTTTGAATTTTAAAATTAAAAAAAAATAAAATGGCCGTCATTTTGAAACAAAATGGCGGATGAAGCTGGCTAATGAACTCGGTCGAGAGTCGAGACCTTGGTATGTCCTGCACACAGTCGCATCCAAATAGGTTAATAAATACGCGTGCTATCGCGTGACAAAAATCAGATTGTTTTAAAATGCCAGCCACCCTAGAAATTGAAACAGTTATACCTCAGACATTTTTCAAGATACAGGCGAAACAATAAATGCTCCAGAACCTTTGTATCAAGGACACTAGAAAAAAGCTTTTTCCAATTTCTAATCTTTTTGTACCAGTTTTTGAATTAAAAAATATTCAAATGGCCACCTTTCTTAAACAAGATGGCGGATGAAGGTGGCTAACGATCTCGATCCAGACTTTGGTATGTCCTGAGCATATGCACAGTTACATCAAAATCGGTTCATAAATATGAAAGTTGCAGCAGGATAAAAATCATACACATATGGATATATATACATATAAATATAAATCATCATTTGAACGGAGAATGGTTTTGGGGTCGGTCATGATCGGGCCCCACCAGTAGCCGAGAGGTTCTGCTCTCGAAGCTGGCAGACGGGAGGTGCTGGGTTCGATCCCAGTCGCGCCCGTCGGCCTAATCGTTTGGAGTTTTCGTGGTTTTCTTCGAACCTTGGTTTTCCAAGCGTAAATACGGGTTAGGTTCCCTTAGAAAGACCCCTACGGAGGGCACTCCCTCACTTAGGGCCTATATCCCTCGTGCTGATAATTGGCCGTCATAAACACAACCAACCAACCAACGGTCATGATCGGTGAAAATATACAAAAATTTTCCTGACTTTCTTTCCTCTGTACGGTTGCAATAGGTAGTTTTTCACTTCTTATAATGAAAGCTACCTAAAAGTTACTAAAACTGTTGTTATTATGAAAAGTCTGGGAGACCCAGACTTGGTTACTAGTAAACTTAGTACTAGTTAGTTTAGTCTTGGGTAAATGCTCTATTTATCCAGGCAGAAATCAAGACCTGGTTGCATAAACAGAATTTAAATTTATATCTTCAAAAAATCTAACTTACCTTAAACCTCCCATATAGCGTTCTCTTTCAAAGACAGTCACATCTGTATAACCCAGACGACCCAAGAACGTGGCGCAACTGATCCCTGCTGGACCACATCCGATGACTGCGATCTTGGATTGGTAAGCTTCAGGTATCCGTCCTTCGGGAGATAGATTGGGATCACGGATTTGGGGAATTTTCATTTTCTTGAAAGTCTGTATGAAAGGTAAAGGTAAAGATATACTTTCTTGCATGCTAAAATGCATGGGCGCCAGTGCATTGCTACTCCTTTGATTTTGAAATTTAATTAACAAAAGAAAAAAAAATTATATCGAAGGATTTTAGACAAAGAAAAAGAAATCGGTAAAATGTATTCTTCGCAAGTGAAATAAAATATAAGATACTAGCAAAAGAAAAAAAAAAAAAAAAAAAAAAAAAAAAAACTTAAGGAATTTTTTGTTAGAGAGGGGTTTTCCTCTCATCTGAACCCCCCTGCCCCGTGAATGAAAATATTTAGTTTTGTTTTTCTTTTATGTTCATGGGTTTAAAAATGATCTTAAGTAGAAGTTGAACCCCGATGAAAAAAGAAAAATCTGTTTCAATTCTCCGGAAAATAAACTGAGTAGAATCTTACTTTTATATTTTTAATTATTTATTATTTATTACATTTATTTCTCTATTGCTTTTCACATTGATATGTACAAAAATTATATTGGACGATGATTTTAATTTTAAAAAATTCTTATTTTAAGATTATGTTTTCCATTTTTAAATGCGTGGACTAGATTGCGGACCTCAGGCATTTCTGTCCGAAAATCTTGCCCATCCCTGGATTCCGTTGTACTTGCGCCCATGTAAAAGTGTACAATTTTAATGTAAAGCTACATATTGCTAGACTTCAACATTTACTACATTTGTTTTCAGTTCAATATTTTGATTATGCGGTTGAGTTGACTCCATTAAAATCAAAATAAATCAAATGAACTCACCTCTACTGCAAACTGCTGCAAGCCCCCAATATTGATTGGACCTTCTTCTGTGGCATATAGGTTGCATCCACCTACGCATAGGTCGCTGGTTGGACATACCATCCCACAAGAGAGCCCCAACGGGTTGTCGGACAATATTAACTTGGCCGCACCGTAATAGTTCTAAGAAAAGAAAATTCAAACGACTGTATAAATAAGAACGCTGAGAAAGTGCTGCTTATAAAAATGTAAAAGAAATCATGAAAGACTAACGCGTTATTACAGTAATTGATACTCATGCTACAGTAAATAACGGACACTTTTAATTTATTGAAGAATTAGATTAAATAGAGAAACTATATACACGAAAAGTATTTACAAAGCGATGCATAGACATATTTAAATCATAGAAAAAATTAATCTTCTAAACCAGAGGCCCGTGGATCACTAGTGGTCCACAGAAAAATTTAGATATTATTATTAGATATTAGATATTATTTGAAAAATTTAGATATTAAATTTAGATATTACTTTATTAATAATAAAACAAAAACATTATTTTAAGAAATTATTACATTTATGAAGTTTTAAATTTTAGCAGGTAATTGATATTTATGCTTACATATTATTTATATGTAAAGCAGATAATATGTATATTTTTTAATTCAAAGGGAAAATTGCTTTAAGGGGGTCTGGGACACACTTTAAAATAATTTTTATTTATTGAGTTAAAATTCTGAATTTTTTTGTGATGGTTAACTATATCGTTTGTAAACAAAACCACGTGATAGAACTTCTCATAATTTTTTTTAAAAAAATTTAAATAAAATTTGTTAAAAAAGGGAGGTAATTTAAAATCGTTATAACTCTAAATATTATTCATAGAATTTCAATATTTTTTTTTTTTCATTTAACTAAACAGAAATATATATGTTTTAATTTTGATTCAGCATTTTTGAAAATATTAATTTAAATTATATAATATATATATATATGTATATATATATATATATATATATATATATATATATATATATATATGAAAGGATAAAAATAAGTAATTAAAAATAAACCCCTTTTTAAAAGATAAAATCTTTTTTAAATTCAAAATTTAAATTTTTAAATCAGGAAACCCAACTTATTTTTCATAGACTCTTAAAGCAAATAAATAAAAATATTTTCTTCATCATAAAAATCTTTGACACTGATTGATATTTATGAAACAGATTTGGAAAATAAATTACCCTTTGTTGACATAAGACAGTCATCATAAAACATATTAAATTATCTTGGAAACATCATTATATTTATAGCATAAACAAACTGAGTTTTTCAGGCTATGCTAGATAATTTAAGAATGGAGTTATAAACAACAAAGGAGTGATTTCAGAGCAATAAATCAAAGTAAATATGTTAGTTCAATTAGTGTCAAAGTAGAAAATCGATAAGCAGTAAATCATAATTAACTTTTGTATGATTTGACACTTCAGATTATGAGTACCTCATAAATAATATTTAACATTTAAATTAGAATTAGCTCTTGTTGTGCAATCATAAGTTCAGACTCTTTGTCTCCACATGAAAAACAGTTATAAAAAAAAAATAATGCACCAATCATGAAAGATTAAGCCTCCCACTTTGTTACTTCTGCCCTCAGCTGGAAAAAGTAATAACTATCTTATTAAAAGCGCGGTGCAGAGGGAAGGAGAAGTCAGATTATGATGCAGTCCTCTGTAGAATATCAAGAATGATTTGGGGAGAGCTTTGGCTCCTAACATCTTCCAAGTCACTGGACCTGACTTCAGATGATATCATGTATTATTACAGAAAAATAAAAGTCAGGTTCAGCACCAACTGTCTCAGCTTATTGCAATACCCACACATAATGTGAAGTATAAGCGGAATCATTTCATATATATATATTTAACGAAATTTTTTAAGTGGTGCAACTTTAAAAAAAAAATCATATTTTCAAAAGTAAATATTTTTTCAAATATGCTGAATCTAAATTGAAGTAAATCAATTGAAAAAGACATGTTCCAAGTTTGAACCTTTTATCTTTAATGGTTCTTGACTTATAAGAATTTAAATACGAGAAATGGTAAAAAAAAACACCCATCATGAAGAAAAACGCATTTTTACAAAAAGTCGTTTCCATGACAGCCATTTCTTAAAAACAAGATTTTGAAAACAAACCATAACGAAAAAATTAATATTTTATGCTCTATTCTAATTAAGATAGAAACATGATTTAAAAATCCTTTTAAGCAGGAAAGAACAGAGAAATTTTTAATGAAATAAAATGTTTTTACAAAATTTGAAGATTTTTGTGTCCCGGAGCCCCTTAATTTGTAATTTTATGGAAAGCAAAAATACTGTGGCAAACGCAGTTGGCAGAAGCAAATTTGTAAATATTTTTTAATTGTTATGAATATGAGAGAGAAGGATGTCAACTGGCAGGTTGTTATTCATTGTTCATTTTTACTTACAATAATTCACAAACTCGTTTGGTTGTTATTATCCGAAGAAAGAAGGTCACAGACATGACAATATACGAAAAATAGATTCATTTGTCGCACAAACATAGAAGAACAACATTGTAGCAAACAAAGCATGAATGAAAAGGAAACGATACTAAATATCAGTCATTCAGATCAAGACCATATATCTCTGGCTCTCTTCATGAAAATTGAATACTGCAATAGAATTGCACACACACACATATATATGCGTATATATATGATGCATATATAATCTTTGCTGTGATCTTGGCGAAATCATAACTGCAACCTTGGCATAATCTTAATTTTGGGGGGCGCTATAACAAAGAGGTGCCATTGATTTTGATCGGGCTCAATCGAACGTCATTGGAAGGAAGAAAAATTATGAAAAAGGCTTTAACAAAATAATAATAATAATAATAAATATTGATTTTTTAAAAATAAAAGTTAACATAAGAACGACAAAGGTTCATGTATCCGTTGGTGTCCTTATTATTATTATTATTATTATTATTATTATTATTATAGTTCGTCGTGAGCTACTCGATTGAAATTTTAAGTGGTAATAGAAACAGATAGATTTCTTTTCTTTCTGCATGAAGTTTCACCCTTTTCCCGAACATGAGTGGAAGCGGTCATGACACGGTAAATAGAACACTCGGTAGGGTCCACGCGCAGGTTTCGTTTCTCCCTCTGACGTCACTGGCACCCAAGTCCAGTCTTTGGTAACGCACTTTTCGCATAGTATAAAGCTTTCCGTTTCATAAAAAGATGTTCAACATTTGTTTAATATCCAGTGTATGATATTGCTGAGATGCGTGACACTTGGAACATCTACTAATTAAACATTTTTCAAATTCAAAATTAATATACGTACATGTCTTTATTTTTTAGAGTTTTTTAAAGCGTGAATCTTCTGTTTTCATTTGGTTATTTGGAAGTATTAACTTTCGCCTCAATTATCATTATTTTATTTAAACACATATGTAAAAAAAACAGTTTTCTTACCTGCTCTGTTGTATTTCAATATTTTAGACACCGTCTTTTCATAACATTTTTGCAATTTTGCTTTAATCCAAAATACTTTGAGAAAACTCGGAAAATGTTAGCTTCAATTCATAAAACTTTGGAAAAAATGCACTTATAATTATGTTGTATATTTTCAAATATATATATTATACACTCAAAGTTATATGCTATTAAAATTTACAATTTTACACATTTTTTAAAATTCCAATTTAATGTTCGAAAAACATAAAACGGATCTAATAATGTTTTTAAAAGTTACGAGTATAACTCTGAAAAACTCTATAGTACTATGTACTTTAAAACGCAGGCATTGAAAAATATTATAGCATTTTCAGGGCAACTTTCGATGAATGTAAGAAAAGCTTTTTTGAATTGATACTTGGGATTTTTTCGAATTTATAAATATTTAAAAAAAAAATGTGTAATAACAACGAGTAAACAAAGTAAACAAAACTTCTTAAATAGCCGTAATAGCTTAAATAACGTTTTATAGATAGTTAAACAAAAAAACTCTTTAATTTTTTTGTATACACTAATACAGAAATTTAAATTATAAAATTATTTAAAATATCAGAAGAATAGTCTTTCTAGATAGTCTTCTAGGGAACATATTGTCACTCTTATGTGAGAAAGGGTAGCGCAATTTCAGAAAGAACAACTTTTGTTTTAAAATCAACAATTTACTTTATTTACAAATAATTAGAAAATAAGTTAAAATCGGTATCAAAATATTAATAAATATAGGTCCGTACAACTTTTAACTTTAGGAACAGAATAATCATCGCACACAAGATTCTGCGATTAACTAGCACGATGTCAAGTGTAAGTTATAATCTAAGTATCGGGCTTCCGGTTCAGTAAATATCAAACTGTCTAACTCTCAAAGTCAAACAAAAACTAGGTTGTATAACATTCAAAATTTGAAGAAAAAAAATAGATGTCATATTACGATATTACGGTTAAAAAATTTTAAACAATCAAATATATTTTTTATAATTCATATATATATATATACATCCTTAAATTTTTAGTACGCACTGAAGTATTATCAAAAAAAATTTAAATTACAAATTGGGAGTGGAATATTATTTTATATGGATTATCTCAATACCTTAAAATAAATAAAAATTATGGAATATATTTTCAAATAAAAATTGAGTTTTTATTCTATTGCTATACCAACATATTTTTTTCCCCTCACAATATGCATTTTTGAAACTTCTAGAACCATGCCTGTTTATTAATCTGATATAAGTTTTTGATTTAAGGTCCCATATTGCTTACAAACCCTTACATTTCATCGAAAGAAAAAAAAAAGAGAACTATAGTGTTTATTTTATTTTTCTTTAGTTTTGAGTACTGTATAAGTACTATATAAGTAACTATATAAGTACTAAAACTAATGTCTATAAATTTCAGAAACTGTAACACAACGATTTCACTAGGCAAAGAATATTTAAGTTCACCTCTTACTTACACCTCTTCTGAATATGCAACTTTATTTTTAAAATAGAATTTTGAGAAAACTGGAATTTATATTGTTTCATAATTTCTTTACAACGAGAATTTTCTGATGTTTTACGTACTACATTGCACAATTTTCCCCCTAACCAGCTGATATACATATATATATATATTTTTTTTTAGTTTAATTTTCTTATTTAATTTCATCTAATATCTGAATGATTTATCAGCGATATATGAGTGACTGTATTGTTCTTATTAAGAGAGAAGAAATAAATCAGGATTGGATTTATCTTGCTGATCACATTGATTTTTATTTAAGAAAAAGTTTATTTCCTTTCATGTATCTCGACAACTCATTCTTCTCTCTTTAATTTTTCAGCAATATCATTAGTGAAAAGTAATACTAAAGTAGTAGTGGAGCTGAAAATTTTTATATGGAAACTGATTTATATCTTACAATTTGGTTTGGTTTAAAATTAAGCTGTTTTGCTTTTAAATTCTTTTACAAATCTATTTCTGTAAAGTAAATTGAAAACAATCTTGAATAATAAATGCAAAAATTATCTGATCTTTTGCATGCGTGCAGCAAATGGTTTTCATGCTACAGTATTTGTTAAAAACGATGAAATGAAATTCCTTTGGAATATCTAGAAGAATTAATGCATTACTAATTATTTTAATGTCAAATCCTTTTCAAAAACTAACAATAAAAATAAGACATAAAATGATTATATGAAAAAAAAAATAATAATAATAACATTTTTTGTCAGGAAAAGAGAAAGAGAGCAATGCGAATAAATGGAAACACACAGGGAGAGCTTGAACGATGGGTGCCAGTGACGTCACGAACTGGACGATCTACTGCGCATCTCGCTCGTGGACCCTACCGTGTATTCTAAGTACCGTGGTCACGACGACGACGAAATTAGAATAATCGAAGCTCCTTCATTGATAAGAGATTGATAAGATTAGGGATAAAGTAAGGGTAATAAGATAAGGGATTTATAAGGATTGATTTGATAAGAGTTTTTAATTAATACCTCAGCTAATTATCAAAAAACCCAAAAATCGGGATATCAGATACAATTGCGGCCTTCCTTCATCTATCCTTAACCAAATTCGCAGATCTATGCGTGCAATAGATTTCCCTAACCATCGCCAATCAACAAAGAAATAGACACACACACACACACAGAGAAAGAGGGAAACTTTGGTTTATTAATATAGATGATTGAGTGAAATTTAACTTTTTTCATTTTTAGATAAAAGAATGATATTTACTGTTTATAAAGATATAGTGAGAAACATTGTTGACAGGGTTCGATTAACCTCTCAAGTTAGGGAAGCACAATATCATGTTATTTCTTTTCATTCGAGAGACGTTTTCTAAATTCTATATTCATGGAAACTCATAATTGCAACAAATATTATTCCCGGGAGTGCTTAGCCTCGTTCATAGGTATCTTATTAAATAGATTTTTTATGTTCCCTGTATAAAAAACACTATAGAGTATTTTTTTAGTATGTATAGTAATTGTATGTTCAGTTCATTGATATAGTAATATCTGCGGTTTAGTTACCTGGGGTGGTTTCTAACCAGTACATCAGGATTCTATATGATTTGGTTAACAGCCTATTGATTGCATTCAGATTTTCCAGTTATATAAGTTTCCTAAAGTAGTTTGGATATTCTCTTGCGTTAGGCAAAATTTACCCTCCAAAAAAATTAAAAACGCAGGGTAATTTTTTTTAAAGGAAAATTAGAGGCCGAATTTTACAATCATTTTCGGGCCCTCTTTAACTTTGGAGGGGAAGTTTGTGATTCATGTGCCTTTTGTATAATTAGGTCCCAATGGTTTATGCCATATTTAGCCCTTATATAAGCTCTATGAAGCTATTTTCCATTAGAATTCTCAAATACCGCTTAACAGCCACATTATAGATTGATGATTGTTTTTAGTTTCTGAGATATTTAAACATTTAAGTAAATAGCTTGCTTTAAAGTTTAAGATATGCGTGAATTTCAAATCTTTTAGAGTGACATTTATAGATTTTTTTCGATCTAGAAAAAGAATATTTTTACATGGTTATGGTGCAAATTCTCTCCCCAGAGAAATTGTAGGAAGTAAAAACGCAATTAACAAACACTGGTGGAAGGTGTTCTTTATTTCTTTTCTGAAACTTTCAGAATTGCGTTTTTACTTCCTACGATTTTCCTGGAGAGAGAACTTGTACCATGTCCCATGTAAAAATGTACTTTTTCTAGATTAAGAAAAAATCTATGCATGTCACACTAAAAGATTCGAATTTCACACATACAGGGTTTGTAAATATCATCATAATTTCGAATATATAAAAAATATCCAATATTTTCAAAATATTCAACGCATTTATGATTATAAATATTTTCAGACCTAATATAAATTAGAAACTAAAACATACTGAACCCAGCATGAAAACCTGTTAAAACAATATATTGAATGCATTTTTCTTTTTTTTTCTGTTGTGTAACAAAATTGAAGATCAACTAATTGAATCACAAAAAACAAACTACAGAATTTACTATCAAGTTTTCAGAAAATTTTATATCTTATACAGCACAATTTTAACTATAAAATAATATTGAAAAATTTGAATATAAATATAAGCCTGTGTGCTGTTCCGTTCCCTAACCAATTGTGCAGTTTAAATTGAACACAACCAAATAAAAAAAAAGATTCTTTCTAACGAAGCTGTAAATAACTTATTATCTAAATTAGACAGTTTATCGTTTAATACATGTTCTAAGTAAATATTGTCCTACATAATTGTTGTTTCGAAATTTAAAAATTCGGCTTCAAACATAAAAAGCTTGGAAAATACTTTTTTCGAGGACAGGGTATTTAAAAAATCCCTGCCGCAACAAAAGTTCTTTATCTGCATAACGACACAGTCAACAACAGTTTAAAAATTCATTTACACTTGTTTCGTCTGAAAATATCAAAAATATCATACACAATATTTTGAAAATAAATATCAAATACATGAAAATATCAAAAATATCAAACTCCATGATATTTTGGAAATAAATATCGGATATATTTCATGAAAAGATATATGTCCATTGACCCATATCAACGAGCCTTGCACACATATATTTTAAAGAAGTTATTTATCAACACCTAAATGTTTAAACAATCTCGCAAATCTAAAAGCAATCATAAATAAACAACGTGACTCTCAAGCGATATTTGAGAGTACTAATGCAAAAATTGGGCTAATAAAGACATCAACAATGTTTCTCACTATACATGCTTATAAGCATTAAATATATTTTTTTTTCATTAAAAAATTTAGTAAAATGAGCAACTACCAATTATTGAAGGTAGCTCTAATAATATCAACCACTATAGTTATTTTTCACTAATTTGCTGGTTGTGACCCCCCCCTTTTTTTTTAACTATTTGGAAAAAATGGTTATTGTCCTCCGTCAGGGTAGAAAATCAAAAACCTATCTGAAGCGTTTTATTAGTTGAATCCGCATTTTATTCGTTTTCTGATTGGTCTATACAGTAATCTGTATTTTTCCTTTATTTTCAACAGAGATGGATACTTCTGTTGACACTATGACATATGTGACACTATGACAAAAGTAATAAAAACTACAAAAAAAATTAGTAACTCAGAAACAAATTGAGATACAGCTTTCAAACAAATTGCATTTAAAAGTACATTTTTTTTCTCTATACGACGGTGTAAAGAGTAATATTGTGGGATGTTTAGAAGTTTAAGAATGAAATTTCATTTAAAATAGGTCCAGGAATATTAATGTTTAATCCATGGCGTAAGTAATGTATGACCAGCTCGGCAGAAATTAAAAAATTTACAGTACCGAAAAATGTAATCCATGGCGTACGTAATGTATGATCAACTCCGTCCGATTTTTTATGTCTTAAATTTTAGTCTTTGAAAAAATCCTTTTCCAAATGGTCGTTGTAATTTGTTAGATTGAGATTATTATTCTTTTTTTTTTTTTTTGGCTCACTTTTCATTCTGCGATTTCCACAGTGCCTGAGCATTCAAAAACTCATGAATCATAACGTTAGTTGTATTAGAAAGCAATGATCAATTACCGGTGATTGAATTTTAAAAAATATCGAAAATTGTTGCCGATCCAGTAGCAAAGCTACAATTTACCCAAATATTTATTCAGTGCCTGGGTATTTCAAAGAATACACAAAAATTCAGCATGATACAGATTAATATAGGGTTATTCTTAATCCTTCAGTTCCCACATAGGATCTGCCAGTGCAATTTTATTTAATTGTTTTAACATATTTAGACTATAAATAAGAAAAATATATTTTAATATATTTTTATCTTTATTTGGTTGCTGTAGTACCGTACACTGAAATGCGTATTGCACATTAAGACAATAAATTCTTGACAGTTTTCATATACGCAAAAACTTCTATAGCTATTATACTAATAATAAATCGTGAAAAAAAATATCAGTACTTGCCTTTTACAAGTTATGGTAAAAAGAAAACTTAGGAAACGTCAAAGTGTAGCAAGTCAAAATTGCGCGAGGAAGTTTGAAAGTTATAAAAAAGCATCTTGTTCTAACAGCAAATGTTGATTAGATACCAACACCTTCATTAGTTTCCAGAGAAGCCAATAGATGGTCCTGGAGATTTATTTTTTCAGGATTGTTTTAAGGGGTCTCAGGACTCTTAAAGCTTTAAAATTTTCGAAATTTTAATTTTTTTAGATGTTAAACTCCTATCTTTTCTGAACATTTTGATATAATTGTTTCCTTGAAATTCCTATTAGAACTGAAGTTATGGCTTTTACATTTGTACACGTTCAATAGCTGAAGCGTCGTATCAGAAACGTTGAAGCCATTTTTCTCCAAATGACGTTTCTGGGCATAACGCGCACGATATCTCAAAAACTTATGACTATTTTTTCATAAAATTTTCAAAACATATGTTTCATGTTAGTCTGTATAAACTGAACCTAAAATTTCCTTTTTATTGTTCAAAACAATATTTTTTTTAGGTGATTATACTGTTGAAATTTTATTAATTTTGCATTAGCTCAATACAACTTTGTATTAAAAATATAAAAAAGCTTTAAATACAAATTTATTTAGGTTCAGGGTCATTATTATAATCTGAAGTATAAGTAGGTACCAAAATTTTCATCCTAGTTGCAACACTTATTTTGTAATCGTGCGCGTAAGCTGTTATGCCGATTTTTTGCTCGAAAAATGTCTAACAGTTTAGAGCCCCCTGTAAATCCTAATTCTGCATCTTATAATTTTTTAAATACATGAAATAAAAGAACACACTTATATATTTTATTCCAATTAAAATTGTGTCATAAAATCAAATACATTTTAAGATATTAAATGTTGAAAATGGTCTTTTTTTTTTTTTTCATTTTTTCCAATTTTAAGAGTCCTGAGACCCCTTAAGGAGTTACGCAGTAAAAAAAAAGTGCATTCTGGGGAGCATTGTAAACCAGAGGGTTAAGCTCATCCAATGTATATAAATACACTCAGCTTACCTTCTTACCATTTTACACTCAGCTTCCGATTTCCCCTCACTAATGTAAAGTCTATGGGCATTGGATGCATTCGTATATTTAAAATATCTCCTCGGGAAATTAATATTTTTAACGTCTATTTTTTGTGTACACTTCCTAAAAGATGTCTCTTTTTTTCTTAGTTCTCAAAATATTTCTAAAGTATAGACTTAATTTTATAGGAAGTGTTAAAATCTTACTCACAGTTCTACCCCTTTTAACACATAAAATATTAAATTCAGCATGGATTTTAGATTAAGAAAAAAAGAGACATCCTTAATGGGGTCTCAGGACTCTTAAAATTGGAAAAAAGAGAAAAAAAGACCATTTTCAACATTTAATATCTTAAAATGTATTTGATTTTAAGACACAATTTTAATTGGAATAAAATATATAAGTATGTTTTTTTCATTTCATGTATTTAAAATATTATAAGATGCAGAATTAGCATTTACAGGGGGCCCCAAACTGTTAGACATTTAACGAGCAAAAAATCGGCATAACAGCTTACGCGCACGATTTAAAAATAAGTATTACAACTAGAATGAAAATTTTGGTGCCTACTTATACTTCAGATTATAATAATTACCCTGAACCTAAATAAATTTGTATTTAAAGCTTTTTTATATTTTTAATACAAAGTTTTATTGAGCTAATTCAAAATTAATAAATTTTCAACAGTATAATCACCTAAAAATATATTGTTTTGAACAATAAAAAGGAAATTTTAGGTTCAGTTTATACAGACTGACATGAAACATATGTTTTGAAAATTTCATGAAAAAATATTCATAAGGTTTTGAGATATCGTGCGCGTTATGCCCAAAAACGTCATTTGGAGAAAAATGGCTTCAAAGTTTCCGAAACGACGCTTCAGCTATTGAACGTGTATAAATGTAAAAGCCATAACTTCAGTTCTAATAGGAATTTCAAGGAAACAATTATATCAAAATGTTCAGAAAAGATAGGAGTTTAACATCTAAAAAAATTAAAATTTCGAAAATTTTAAAGCTTTATGAGTCCTGAGACCCCTTAAGAAGAGTACACAGAAAAAAGTTGTAAAAGTAATGGATTTCCCGAGAAGATATTTTAAATATAAGAATGCATCAAAAGTCCATAGACTTAACATTACGGAGCAGAATTCGGAAGCTGAGAGACTAGCCCCGTTAATGTTTACACTGCTCTATTCGAAACTAGGAAAATAAAATCTTTTTTGTTTAGCATTAATCAATCCATATTCTAAGAAATTTATTTTTTTAACGTTTTAAATCTTATTGTAACTGAATTTGAAATAATCATGTAGAAAACAGTTGTATGTTTTTGCTTACTTTGGAAGAGATACAGCTTATAAAAGCTTTGATGTCTATTTGTGTGGGACATCCTTTCTGGCAAGGAGCATCTGCGCATTTCAAGCATCTGAAAAAAAAAAAAAAAAAGAAAAGAATTGAAATAGATCAGATAAAATTATAATTGGGCATTATTTAACATAACAGTAGAAATAACACTGTTATTGCTTTGACATTTGTTATTCAGTAACAGATTATCAAAAACTCCCTAATAACTCTTTAAGACAGGTAGATTTTTGGTAAAAATGAAAAGTTTTAATGGTTCCCCCTAATTAATAGGATCATATTTGATTGAAAAAATATTTTTAAAAATGCCCGATGTCAGGTTATGCGAAGAAAAGATCCACACAATTTTGTGGGTGCAAGCTCGACTTTAAATCACTCAAAAAGAGGAAAATCTTTTTTTCTTTTTCTTTAGGATCCCCTACACAATTGTGTAAGTCAGGTCTTAAAGGTTAATTTTGGAATGATTTATCCATTTCCTCTGCAAAGACATAAAAAGAAGGGGGGGGGGGATTAATTTAGAAACACAAACTTTATATTACTTACGATAAAAATATAAGAAAATCCCACTTTAGCTCAAAAAACAAAACCGAAACTCATTCAACTCTGAATAGAAAAAAAAAAAAAAAACCATAAACAATCTCACTTTCATTAACCAGTCAATGTACATATTTACAACCTTCACACCTGCGAACATGAATAGTCTAAACCGAGATGTCCGTCCAAACCAGCCAATACTCAACCTTTTTTTTCTCGCGGGCCGCAAACATATGTTTGCGTTGCTAGGCGGGCTGCAACTCACTTATAAAAGGGTAAAAAAAAAAAAAAAAAAAAAAAAAAAAAAAAGCACTTTAACAAATTACAACGACCATTTGGAAAATGATTTTTTCAAAGACTAAAATTTAAGACATAAAAAATCGCACGGAGTTGATCATACATTACGTACGCCATGAATTAAACATTAATAGTGTTATTACACGTAAAAATTGCGAGTGACAAAAATCGCCTGCGACTCATCAGATTTCCTGAAACTTACATATTATCCTCCTGAAACTTACGTATTATCCAAGCATTTCATTGGCTGTTCGGTAAAAGGCTTTTACATCGTCAGATTTCCAAGAAATCTGACTACCAATTTTAAATGAAATTTCATTCTTAAACTTCTAAACATCCGACAATATTACTTTTTACACCGTCGGATAGAAAAAAAAAATGTACTTTTAAATGTAATTTGTTTGAAAGCTGTATCTCAATTTGTTTCCGAGTTATTAATTTTTTTTTTTTTTTTTGTAGTTTTTATTACTTTTTTGTCATAGTGGCAACAGAAGGTATCCATCTCTGTTAAAAGTAAAAGGAAATACATATTACTGTATAGACCAATCAGAAAACGAATAAAATGCGGATTAAACCAATAAAAACCTTCAGATATGCTTTTGATTTCCTAACTTAGACGAGAACAATAACAATTTTTCCAAATGATTATAAAAGAGTAATTAAAATAATAAGATACCATAAGTAGTATAACAAAGTTACTATTATTAGTAGATTTGAAGGTTTGTGTCGAAAGAAATGTTACCAGAAAATAGTAACACCGCTGTTTCCAAACAATAAACTTTTGTGATTTCTGTTGCAAATGTTGTAGAAATATGCTTGGAGTTTTTGTTTGGAAATAGTAGTGTCAGACTTTTTTGGTAACTTTTTTATCGGGAAAAAAGTTCAATATTAAAAAACAGTATCAGCTATATAATAAGTATAAAATGTAACAATATCAGAATTCAGAATTTATAGGTTTAAAAAAAAAGAAAAATCAGGAGACTTTCTCTAATAAATTAGTCTTTTGCTCAATACAAAATCTTTTTATTATTTTTTTTTAAATATAGAAACATATAGTGCATTAAATAATTTGCAATAATGTTTACATAGTGTCGAAGATTAAGAAATGTATATGCACTACCGTAGCGCAAATAAAACTACGTTTAATAAGAGCTTTTTACTAGGCAAAGGACATTTCAGAAGTTTTAACCTAATTTAAAATTAATTATGAATAATAGGGCAGATTTCGCCCTATAAAACAAAATTTAAACTCTTAAATACTTTTACGCACATTTCAATTAATTTTTTTAAATATGGATTAATGATTATATGCCTCGCGCCACACATAAAAGGTCGCTGGGCCGCAGGTTGCATGTGGTTGGTCTAAACCATAGATTCCCAACGGGGGGCGATACCGCCCCTTAGTGGGCGCTGGAACTATCCAGGGGGGCGGTGGTGGTTCCAGAGGCAAATGGGGGGCGTTAAGACAGTCAAAGGGGGCGGCGCCGTTGCGTACCTACCAATTTAAGGTATTAATGCAATAAAATTGGCTGACCTCTCCGGCGTTGCCTGGGACCGTCATAAAAACTTGAAATATACTTTTAAATGAAAATCTATGCAACCGAACCTACATCAGGGACCCAAACCTGACCCCAAATCTTTTACGAATGTTAAAAAATTTGCCCGCTGGTACTGATGGTTCTCCAGAAATTACGGAGCGTCATAAGGACTTCATAGCATATTTGAAACAAGCAGTATGATTTGTACTCGAGTTACCTTATGCTATTCTTCGTCAGCATTTCGTTGCAAAATATCTGAATAAACGACTCCATACGACACTTCATGACGTTATTAAGGTAGTCAATAAGATTAAAAGCATTTCATTGCATGACAGATTATTTTGTCAGCTTTGTAGTGAAAATGATGAATATTACAATAGTTTGCTACGGCACATAAGAAGTTCATTAGCTCAGAATAGGTATTTGTCTGAATCGTTTTTTCAATCTATTTTGACCCAATACTTGGCTTCTTTGAAAACAGACGCGAAAACCTGATTACATCCAAAAATGACATAGCTTATTTGACAGACCTGCATAGAATATGTAATGAAGTCAATTTGCAATTGCAAGGAGAGGAATTCAATTTAATTAAAACAAAAAACATCATAGCTGCTTTTCTGAGAAAACTTCTGTTGAAACGAAATCTAGGTAGAGGTAAATACATGCACTTTCGTACATTATCAGTAGTCTCTGCAAAACAGGAATACTTATTTACTGCCAACACTTGGACGTTCTGCATGCTGAATATCCGGAACGATTCCAGGATATTTCAAACATGAATATTCCGAGTTGGCTTTTAAATCCTTTCGCAAATGAAGATACAACAAATTGTTATACATAAAATTGTTATAAGTCTACCAGACTCAACCATCTCATTTTATTTCTTATTGATTTGGTGTTTATTTTTAAATATTTAATAAACAAATTTTTTACTACATTTGATGGTCGTTTTAATTAATTTCTACTTTGTGATTCTTAATAGAAAGACAGACCGATAAAATTAGGTATAGATAATATGCAACAGTATTTCATACTTGGCATAATTACTTTTTATGGAAGAGGGGGCGTTAGAATATTTCTTTCTTGTAAAGGGGGCGGTGGTCCAGAAAAGGTTGGGAACCTATGGTCTAAACAGATTTCATCTGTCCGTGAAAAATGTTTGCTTGCTGTTACTGTTTTTCGGAATAAAAATTAGCTTGCAGTTGTGATATGCTTCTGAAATAATTATTCTACGTCGACTGTTAAATGTTCCAATATTATGTTTTTTCTAACATGAAATTTGTATTTCTTTCAGTTTCGATGAGAAGAGCAAATTTATATCACCTATCTGACAAATTGCATTTAAGTTACATTGTATAGCTGTGTTATACAGGGTGTCACTCTCAACGATGTCTAATAGCTAATTCCTAAGCCGTTAGTCATAGACATATAGTTATAATCACAAAAATGTTTTAAATGAGGTAAAGAAATATTTTAAAAGCGATTAGGGTCAATAAAAACATTTCTCAAAAAATTATGAAATTTAAATTTTTATACGGATTTGAGCCTGTTTCTTTTTTTAAAAAGTATATTATTTTTATGCGTTTTTATTTGACTCCTACGATCGTATGTATGTTTTTCCAGTTCAAAATTTGTACTCGAACTTTAACTCACTTTCAAATATCAGATCGAGATTAAATTTTACATACTGACGTAATTCCGATGACAATCTAATATTATTATGATTTTCGGTGGTTACCATGTATACTTATTTTACAGGATAACACAAAAAATTTCGGATAGATTACCGCCAAGAAGTTTAAGAAAAAGTTTTAGATTAGATAGCACAAGACTGCGATGGCTGTGTTTTTTAACTTGTATGTATCTTTTAGCCCTGAATCCAAAAGTTACCTTAATTTTTAACCATCATGTCAGGATTTTCCGCAAATCATAAATTGTCAAAATTAAAAAAAAAAAAAAAAAAAAAAAAAAAAAAAAATCAGATACTGTAAAATAGAGGAGATGGCTGTGTCTTTTAACTTTTGATAATTCATTTTTATGTACTTTTTAGAACTGAATCTGAAAATGACCTTTATTTTTAACAATCACGTCAGATTTTTTTTGCAAATCGTAAATGTCAAAGTTAAAATATAGCGAAAATCTGATACTATAAAACAGATGTAAAACTTTTTTTTATTTTATTTCATTTCATTTTATTCAATAATTCATTCTGTTTTTTGGCTTATACTGCGATGCTTACAGCTAAACAGCTGAGGGATCCGATGAGGTGTGGGAGGACGTTCAATTTTAACTTTGAATTTTTTAACTTTGAAATTTACAATTTACGAAAAATCGTGATGGTTAAAAATGAAGGTAATTTTCGGATTCATCGGAAAAAAAATACATAAAAATTAGTTATGAAAAGTTAAAAACACAACAATCACATCTATTTTACTGTATCAAATTTTCACTGTTTTTCTTTTTTAACTTTAAAGTTCAGGAT
Organism: Maratus speciosus; assembly: GCA_963932465.1. NCBI lineage: Eukaryota > Metazoa > Arthropoda > Arachnida > Araneae > Salticidae > Maratus > Maratus speciosus. Next base: position 276,427,792 of record OZ010790.1, on the reverse strand, counting down.
TTCCAAAAAATCTTTTCATCATGGTGTCGGAGTTTCCTCTTAGTCCGCACAACTTCGAAGAAAATCCTTATTATTTATATGCTGCCACCCCCGATATGATTACGTGATATCGGTCACGCACTGAGAAGATTGTTTAAATGAAAACCAACGCTTTCAATTAACTAAATTAAAGTTTATTTACACACTATTTACACAACAACAAAACACTATTTACACTTACAAACTCGGATATAGATGATCCGGTTCAACATTAAATTGAATACAGTAAATGCTGCCTGTGTACTGTTAAACTACGTTAAATCCCTCTCACTCTACACACGTTAAATTAGCTTTCCGGATATCAATCTCGATCTCCCAACACATATGTGCTCTAAGCATAAGCTCTCCGAGCCTCCCTCAATCCTACGCTCTATCTCTACGAGCTATACACAGTGACTACCTTGCGCTTGGCGCTCTCGGCTCCAACTGAACCCTACACTCTATCTCTCAGAGCTCTTCCCAGAAACACACGTCCACTTTGCGCGGTACGCTCCAAAACTGACTATCTCAGCAGAAGAGACTGCCTTCCAGCAACCCCTTGCTACTTCTCAACGTAACCCCTCAGGGTTCCCTGCTCGCATTCCAAGCTCCTTTTCTCGTTCGTGGAATGTCTTTGTCTCCCCATCTTCAATAGACATCTCAAAAGGTTGGGCAACCCCTTTCCAACTATCTTTTTTCACCTTCATTCCATCTATACATTTTCCCCGGCTTAGATCCAGTTTTAGACAAGGAAAGGATGTTATTTTGAAATTCCAGTACACAGGCCATACAATATATCATATATTAAGACAAAAATAATATAGAACCCCAGTTCTAATAGCAGATATTTCTCAGAACCTGACACTCCCCACCTTAGCGGAAAATATGCCAGTTAGGGGCTAATTTTCCCCAAACATATAGTAACATCACAGAAGAGTTCAATAGTCTCTTTGCAGGTTTCTTCATTATTATTATTACATATATATATCAAGGTGTCTGAACATTCTCTACTGGCATCTCTAATGAACCGTGTACTACTATTATTATTACAGAAAAACTACACATGCTAATACACTATAACACTATAACACACAATTCAAATACAATTACACATATACAAAAAAATTTATGACGTGATGACACCCCTTTAAGGTTTGTCCTCTATTTAGTCATTGATGTCGATGGGCTAGCAATTGGCTGTTCTTCCCAGCTCTTCCTGTGTAGCCTGGAAATTGCATAAGCATTTAAAGGTTGCGCTCCTGGACGATGAGAAATACTCAGGTTCCAGCGTTGCAAGGCAAGAGCCCATCTAGTGAGTTTGGGGGACCTTGGGATTATTTCAGTGAGAAATTTTAATGGATTATGATCCGTTATGATCTCAATTTGAGATCCATATGTCCACTTTTCAAACTTCCGCAATCCGAAGAGAACACTCCAAGCCTCTTTCTCTATACTCGGCCAAGCACGCTGAGCCCCTGATAATTTCTGACTGGCAAAAGCTATCGGTTTAAACTGACCCTTTTCATCTTTTTGAATAAGACAACATCTTACTGCCAGGTCTGAAGCATCGGCGTGAAGTTGATATTCCCGGCCTACGGTAGGTGTAGCCAAACGCGTCACGTTACATAACTCCTCTTTAAGGATATTAAATGCTTCTTCTGCCCTTTCATCCCATGGTACAGTATTTTTAACCTTCCCTTTAGTTAATTCCGTTAAATGTATAGCAATGTCTGCATAATTTGGAATATAAGATCGGTAGAATCCCATTAATCCCAAAACAGATCTAACTTCCTTTTTAGTTTTCGGTCTCTTTAAGTCCCTTATTGCTCCTATTTTCTCTTCATGAGGTGCATGCGTTCCACCCCCAATTACATGACCTAAAAACTTAGTCAATTTCTCTCCAAATTTACATTTATTCAGCCTAACCGTAAAATTTCTATTTTTAAGTTCTTCTATAACAGACCTAAAATGCTCACAATGCTCTTTCCAAGTGTCGGAGAAAATGATGACATCATCAATATATGATTGTGCATACCTCCGATGACCTTGAAGAACCTCATTCATATCTTTTTGGAACGTAGCAGCCGCCCCTGATAAACCAAAAGGCATAGTACGCCACTGATAAGTCAAATTATGAGTTGTAAAAGCTGTTAAATGTTTACATTCCTCAGCCATTTTAATCTGCCAATAACCCCTCAATAAATCAATCGAAGATAAATATTTATCTGCCCCCGCAGTATACATGATTTCCTGCGAATCTTTCATAGGAAATGTTGGGACCTGCGTTACTGAATTTAAAGCTCTATAATCAATGCAAAGCCTAACCGTTGCGTCTTTTTCCGCCACGCAAACAATTGGATGACTAATTTCTGCACTTGATACTTCGATTAGATTTAATTCTAATAACTCCTGAATCTGTCGATCTACTTCCTCTTTATAAGCAACAGGTACACTATATAACTTTGGCTTTTTCCTTGCCACACCCGGTTTCGAATCAATACGGTGCTCCCCTACTTCCGCTGGTCACACAGAACCCATAAATACCTCTTTATTCTCTCTCAAACCGGACTTTATCCTTGACTTGACTATTCGATAACCCTTTTATTTCGAACCTTTCTATGTCCCGTTCTACCCATTGTTCCCGGTTTAAAATAGGAATTTCCCCAACTTCTCCAAATTCCTCATCACCTTCAAAAACAATATTGACTATGTTACACCTGACAATAAATTCCCCTTTATTTGTATATACATACTTTTTGCTACCATCCGCCATATCAACTAAGACTCTCTCTCTCACTCACTTTCATTTTTCTAGATAATTGACATTCTAGACACGATCTACAAAACTTTTTAGTTTCTTTAGCCATATCTTCCCAATAAAAAGATTGCTCAATTCTCTCTAAGGTTTTCTTTGCCGCGTGATGTTCTCCCTCATAAGAAACATGCGCTGACTTTAAGATTCCTTCTCTTTTGACCTTAGGCACTACTAATTTAGCTATAGTTTCGCCTAACAATTTCTCTTTATGATACAATAAACCATCCACAATATAATAATTCCCTTTATCCATTTTGGCTAATTCCCAAACTCTCTCTAAATTTTTACATTCCAATTGGGATTTCTTAAACATATCTGAATTGCTAACGATAACTTTATTATTTTTCTCCACTTCCGTTTTTTCTACATTTTGACCTTGTAAATTTCCAGATCTCGTTTCCATTGCGTAAACATTACAATTATCGCTACTCATATCTTTCTTTTCACTCGAGTTATCAATACTAATTCCCGAACTTTCTAATTCTTGGGACTCTAGCAATGGCTCCTCGCGATTGACCACTGACAACTCATTAATCATCTCGGGATGTAAAATTACCTGCTCATTAATATTATCGGTCACTACGCAAAGTACTTCCTGATGAATTATATTAGTTTGTCCGAATTGCGGAATAGCTAACGGTAATTTAACCAGCGGTGATTTAACTGCTTCACCAAATAATCCTTGTAAATAAATACTACTCGCTCCTTTTAATTTCTCTTCCGGTACCAAATCTTTATGAATTACACTAATTTCACATCCAGAATCAACCAATCCTTTTGCTTTTTGCCCATTTACACTAACTTCAATTTTTTCAAGTTTATTTAATTTCTCACCAATAACATTAGTTCTCTGTTCAGCCTTTGCCGATAACCTCGCCACAATAGCTCCCTTAGGTAACTCTTTATTTCCTTTTACGACAATCTTATTTACACCCGCTTTCTGTTCAAGCCCTTTACTACCATTATTATTTCCCTCATTACCCACTTTATTACAAAAACGTTGGTAATGACCTCTTAAACCACATTTAAAGCATCTAGGGCTATATCTCCTAAACTCAGTTTTTCTATCAGAAAAAGAATTAATCTCATTACTCCCGTTTTGCCTCCAATTACCACTAAATGTACTATCCTCCCTCGGTTTCACTTTTTCACTGCTTCCATACCTATCTTTACCCTTAAAACTTTTATACGTAACGGCATAAGACTTATGTTTAGCGTCAAAATAATTGTAACATTCTTTAGCAATTTTAGAAGCTTCTAACCATTTACTCTGCTGAGTTAACCCAATATATAATGCGGTTTCTTCATCTAACGTGTTTAATAACTTATCCGTAATTATTAACTGGTTGACCTTTTCATATGAGTCAGCACCCCTAATCTTACAATAATTTTCCCATGTTCTATTAAACGCGATACAAATAATACATGAGTTTCATTCTGGTTTCTCTTAGCCTTCTTAAAATTTTCCAAACACGCCTTCGGTGTCGGTTCATGTTCCCTTAGAACTAACTCCTTTAATTCCTCATAACTCTCAATTTGTTCCCTAGTGGTATAAATTAACAAATTATCCGCCTTATCTCCTAACATATTTAGTAGAATTTCGGCCTGCTGGTTTTTCGATACATTTTTAGTTTTGAATGCCGTTTCTAAACTGTTGAAAAATAAATTCCATCCCTCAGTCCCTTCTGGTACTTTGATAGACAGAGTTTTAACACTTTTGATCAATTAGGTAGCTTTCTTTACAAAAAGCTACCTATTGCAGCCGTTCGGAGGAAAGCGATTTCAAAAAATTTTGGTATATTTTCATCGATCATGACCCCCAGACCCCGAAACCACCCTCCCTTCAAAATTGATATATATATATATATATATATCAATATATATATATACCATATATATATATATATATATATCTGACCTTTGTCACACTGTAACTCTCGTATTTATGAACCGATTTGGATGTAATTCGGTGTGTACATAGTACATACCAATGTCTCGACCGAGTTCGTTGGCCAGCTTCATCCGCCATTTTGTTTCAAAATGGCGGCCATTTAAAAATTTAAAATTTGAAATGTGGTACCAAAAAATTGAAAATGGAAAAATATTTTTTTCTTATGTATTTGACCTTTATACAAAGACTCCGTAGCAGTTTTTGTTTCGTCTATATCTTAAAAAATGGCTGAGTTATAGCATTTTGAATTTCTAGCGAAGCTGACATTTTGAAACATCCTGAATTTTGTCACGCGATAAAAGGCGTATTTATGAACCGATTTGGATGTAACTCCGTTTATACATAGTACAGATTAATGTCTCGACCTAGTTCGTTGGCCAGCTTCATCCGCCATTTTGTTTAAAAATGGCGGCCATTTAAAATTTTAAGAAATATTTAAATTTGAAATGTGGTACCAAAAAATTGAAAATTGAAAAAATATTTTTTTCTTATGTGTTTGACCTCGATAAAAAGATTCGGGAACAGTTTTTGTTTCGTCTATATCTTAAAAAAGTCCTTCCGGCCAGTGCCGGGAGGAAGAGGTAGCTTTCATAATCCTTATTTAAAAAAAGCCAACTTATATCATGCAAACACACGAAGCTCAATTTAGTGGAAACCGAATATAGGAGATTCAATACTAAATTTTATTAATATAATGAATGAGAATTTCGCGAAATTAGTCAGCTTTATCAAAGCTGCTTTTCTTTAAAGTAACTTATATTTGGCTGCCAAATTCGGCAATTTCTTAAAGTGCCTGTCATTTTAAGACAACATGGTGGATGAGGCTAAGCAGTGAACTTGGTCGAGACCTTAGTAATTGCTGTGCACATGCTCACTCACATCGGAATCGGTTAATATATAGGAGTGCTGTCGCATGCAAAAAATCAGATTTTTCAAAATGTCACCCACAATAGAAATTGAAACTGCTATATCTGAGCCATTTTTTAAGGTAAAGACAAACAAAAAATGCTTCTGAATCCTTATATCAAGATCAAATACTTAAGAAAGAAACCTTTTTCAATTTCTAATTTTTTTGCACCTCACTTTAAATATATATATATTTTTTAATTTAATGGCCGCCATTTTGAAACAAGATGGCTGATGAATCTGGCCAGCGAACTTGGTCGAGGTGTTGATGTATACTATCCACATGCCTTCTTGCATCGAAATAGGCGAATACGTGTGTTATCGCGTGACAAATACAAGATCGTTTCAAAATGTTAGCCATGCTAGAAATTCAAAGTGCTATAAATCAACCATTTTTTAAGATATCAACAAAAGAACAAATTTTCAGAAACAAAACTGCTCCGGAGTCTTTGTATCAAGGCCAAACACATAAAAAAACCTTTTTCATTTTCCAATTTTTTAATACCTCATTTTGAATTTTAAATTTAATTTTTTTTTAATGTCAACCCTTTTGAAACAACATGGCGAATGAAGCTGGCCAACAAACTCGGTCGAGACATTGGTATGTACTATGTACAGACCAAGTTACATCCAAATAGGTTCATAAATACGCCTGTTATTGCGTGACAAAAATCAGGTCGTTTTAAAAGGTCAGCCACAAGAGAAATTCAAAATGCTATTACTCAGCCATTTTTTTTTAGATATAGACGAAAGAAAAACTGTTCCGGAATCTTTGTATTAAGGTCAAACACATACAAAAAAATCTTTTTCATTTTCCAATTTTTTGGTATCTCATTTAAATTTTTTTATTTTTTTATTTTTTTAAATGGCCACCATTTTGAAACAAGATGGCGGATGAAGCTGGCCAACCAACTCGGTCGAGATATTTGTATGTACTATGTACACACCAACGTACATCCAAGTCGGTTCATAAATACGCCTGTTATTACGTGAGAAAAATCAGGACGTTTCAAAATGTCAGCCAAGCTAGAAATTCAAAATGCTATAACTCAGCCATTTCTTAAGATATAGACGAAACAAAAACTGCTCCCGAATCTTTTTATCAAGGCCAAACACATAAGAAGAAAATATTTTTTCAATTTTCAATTTTTGGTACCACATTTCAAATTTAAATTTTTCTTAAAAATTTAAATAGCCGCCATTTTTAAACAAGATGGCGGGTGAAGCTGGCCAACGAACCCGGTCGAGACATTAGTATGTACTATGTATAAACGAAGTTACATCCAAATCGGTTCATAAATACGCCTTTTATCGCGTGACAAATTTCAGGACGTTTCAAAATGTCAGCCACGCTAGAAATTCAAAATGCTATAACTCAGCCATTTTTTAAGATATAGACGAAACAAAAACTGCTCCGAAATCTTTGTATAAAGGTCAAATACATAAAAAAAAAATATTTTTCCATTTTCAATTTTTTGGTACCACATTTCAAATTTTAAATTTTTAAAAAAATTTTAAATGGCCGCCATTTTGAAACAAAATGGCGGATGAAGCTGGCCAACGAACTCGGTCGAGACATTGGTATGTACTATGTACACACCGAATTACATCCAAATCGGTTCATAAATACGCCTTTTATCGCGTGACAAAATTCAGGACGTCTCAAAATGTCAGCCACGCTAGAAATTCAAAATGCTATAACTCAGCCATTTTTTAAGATATAGACGAAACAAAAACTGCTCCGGAATCTTTGTATAAAGGTCAAATACATAAGAAAAAAATATTTTTCCATTTTTAATTTTTTGGTACCACATTTCAAGTTTTAAATTTTTTTTAAAATTTTAAATGGCCGCCATTTTGAAACAAAACGACGGATGAAGCTGGCCAACGAACTCGGTCGAGACATTGGTATGTACTATGTACACACCGAATTTCATCGAAATCGGTTCATAATTACGGGAGTTAGAGTGTGACATAGGTCAGATATATATATATATATATATATCAATTTTGAACGGAGGGTGGTTTCGGGGTCTGGGGGTCATGATCGATGAAAATATACCAAAATTTTTTGAAATCGCTTTCCTCCGAACGGCTGCAATAGGTAGCTTTTTTGTAAAGAAAGCTACCTAAAATGGCTGAGTTATAGCATTTTGAATTTCTAGTGTGGCTGACATTTTGAAACGCCTTGATTTTTGCCACGTGATAACAGACATATTTATGAACCGATTTGGATGTACCTTGGTGTGTACATAGTACATACAAATAACTCAACCGAGTTCGTTGGTCAGCTTCATCCGCCATCTTGTTTCAAAATGGCGGTCATTTAAAAAAATTAAATTTAAAATGAGATACCAAAAAATTGGAAAATGAAAAAGAGTTTTTTCGTATGTGTTTGACCTTAATACAAAGATTCCGGAACAGGTTTTCTTTCGTCTATATCTAAAAAAATGGCTGAGTTATAACATTTTCAATTTCTATTGTGGCTGACATTTTAAAACGACCTGATTTTTGTCACGCGATAACAGGCGTATTTATGAACCGACTTGAATCTAACTTGGTCTGTACATAGTACATACCAATGTCTCGACCGAGTTCGTTGGCCAGCTTCATTCGCCATCTTGTTTCAAAAGGGTTGCCATTTTAAAAAAAATGTAATTTAAAATTTAAAATGAGGTATTAAAAAATTGTAAAATGAAAAAGATTTTTTTTATGTGTTTGGCCTTGATACAAAGATTCTGGAGCAGTTTTTGTTTCTGAAAATTTGTTCTTTTGTTTATATCTTAAAAAGTGGTTGAATTATAGCATTTTGAATTTCTATCATCTCTAACACTTTGAAACGATCTTGTATTTGTCTCGCGATACCACACGTATTCGCCTATTTCGATGGAAGAAGGCATGTGGATAGTATACATCAATATCTCGACCAAGTTCGCTGGCCAGCTTCATCAGCCATCTTGTTTCAAAATGGCGGCCATTAAATTAAAATATATATATATTTAAAGTGAGGTGCAAAAAAATTAGAAATTGAAAAAGGTTTCTTTCTTAAGTATTTGACCTTGGTATAAGGATTCAGGAACATTTTTTGTTTGTCTTTATCTTAAAAAATGGCTCAGATATAGCAGTTTCAATTTCTAACGTGGGTGACATTTTGAAAAATCTGATTTTTGGCCTGCGACAGCACTCGTATATATCAACCGATTCCGATGTGAGTGAGCATGTGCACAGCAATTACTAAGGTCTCGACCAAGTTCACTGGTTAGCCTCATCCACCATGTTGTCTTAAAATGGCAGGCACTTTAAGAAATCGCCGAATTTGGCAGCCAAATATAAGTTACTTTAAATAAAAGCAGCTTGGATAAAGCTGACTAATTTCGCGAAATTCTCATTCATAATGATTTAGTATTGATAAAAATTAGTATTGAATCTCCTACATTCGGTTTCCACTTAATTGAGCTTCGTGTGTTTGAATAATATAAGTTGGCTTTTTTAAAATATGGAATATGAAAGCTACCTCTTCCTCCCGGCACTGGCCGGAAGGACTTTTTTTCTATGTTACTTTCATTATTAGATTCCCTAGACCCATTAGAGTTATTTGTCGAACCTTGTACCCTTAGCCTCTCCATTTCTGATTCATGTTCCATCCTCAATTTTTCAAACCTCTCTCCTCGTTCTCGCTCTAACTTTTCCCGCTCTAATTTTTCCTGTTTTTCTAACTTTTCGCGCTCTAATTTTTCCTGTTTTTCTTCGCGCTCTAATCGCTCCGCAACAATAGTGTTAGATAATTCCTTAATAGGCCCCTCATCATATTCCTCGCTGTCCATTATCTTTTTCTTAAGCTGAAATCTGGTATCATCTTCCGTGAATTCAACCCCCAACTCTTCGGCTATCATCTGAAGATCCACCCTTTTTAGTTTCAATAAGAAAGCCATACCTTCACCGATTACTATTACCACTCTACAATAATATTTAAACCTGCTAAATGAACATTTCCTAAATTTCTACTTTAGTACAATTACCTCCACTTATTATACTAATTAATACCTTTCAGATAATCGATGTATTATATTTCTAATTTAACCTACTGTATAACCTGATTTTCCTCAACCCTTTATATCACACAATTTACTTCCAATAAAACAAAAGGTAAAACAATAATTTCGATTTGATTACTATGCAATACAGATTCCACTTTATACAATTAGATAATAACATACAATTTACATAATAATACTGATACGTTGCAAATTGAATAAATGTATTGATGTCAATAGAAACATCCACATAAAGAAAAATTGTATAACATACACATATAAATTTCTACAATTATCCTCAATAAAATATTTCCAAATTCAATACTGGTCTTCACACTTAAAACAAATAAGATCAAAACCTTCTATTTTTTTTTTTTTTCACTGTGAGCCTTTTTTTTTTTCTCGAAATTTACTTCTAGCCAATTAAAATTCTAAGCAAATGTTCATTACTCGTTTGTTATCAACTCTTCAAACTTAAAACATTATTGCTTCATTTAAATATTACTTTAATAATAATTTAAATTTAAGTAAATTCAATTATTCCTTCCATCTATTATTAACACAATGCATTAATTTTGTTCACCACCATTATTAGTAAAAAAAAATATAAAATCAATATTAGTACAAGTTATTATGACCTTTTCTTAAAACAATAGTAAATATGGCTCTTAATATTTCCTACCTATCTGAACACAATTATTTGACTGCACATAAAATATCTAGACAATTTATCTTAAATTACTATTAATTATACAACAACAATTACATTTGGTTCGAGAATGTCAGCAGCAGAAATGATCAAAACACCTTACCTTCTGCTGGGGTACTCCGCTGCTGACATGTAGTTCCGCGATGCACTCAATATTTCACACTTTAAAGTCACTTTGATGATATTCAACACTCAGGCTGTAATACACTGTAATTTATTTCACTGTAGCGATGATAGGGCACAAACACTTTAGTTCGGTTCGCTTTAACGATGATAGGGCACACACACTCTGTATTTCTGCTCGACGCTTGGTTTTTATCTCTCTAAAATTCCGTTCGACGATCCGGCATTTCCACACAAGAATTCCACTGGGTGCTCCGGCACTAACACACTGCAACACGGCTCGTTGGTCACTGGTCCAAGACGATTCTATCCCTTCGCTGCCATCAATTTGTCGGAGTTTCCTCTTAGTCCGCACAACTTCGAAGAAAATCCTTATTATTTATATGCTGCCACCACCGATATGATTATGTGATATCGGTCACGCACTGAGAAGATTGTTTAAATAAAAACCAACGCTTTCAATTAACTAAATTAACAGTTTATTTGCACACTATTTACACAACAACAAAACACTATTTACACTTACAAACTCGGATATAGATGATCCGGTCCAACATTAAATTGAGTACAGTAAATGCTGGCTGTGTACTGTTAAACTACGTTAAATCACTCTCACTCTACACACGTTAAATTAGCTTTCCGGAGATCAATCTCGATCTCCCAACACATATGTGCTCTAAGCCTAAGCTCTCCGAGCCTTACTCAATCCTACGCTCTATCTCTACGAGCTATACACAGTGACTACCTTGCGCTTGGCGCTCTCGGCTCCAATTGAGCCCTACACTCTATCTCTCAGAGCTCTCCCGAGGAACACACGTCCACTTTGCGCGCTACGCTCCAAAACTGACTATCTCAGCAGAAGAGACTGTCTTCCAGCAACCCCTTGCTACTTCTCAACGTAACCCCTCAGGGTTCCCTACTCGCATTCCAAGCTCCTTTTCTCGTTCGTGGAATGTCTTTGTCTCCCCATCTTCAATAGACATCTCAAAAGGTTGGGCAAACCCCTTTCCAACTATCTTTTTTCACCTTCATTCCATCTATACATTTTCCCCGGCTTAGATCCAGTTTCAGACAAGGAAAGGATGTTATTTTGAAATTCCAGTACACAGGCCATACAATATATCATATATTAAGACAAAAATAATATAGAACCCCAGTTCTAATAGCAGATATTTCTCAGAACCTGACACATGGTAAAAAAATGAAGGTCAATTTCGGATTCAGCGGTATAAAATACATAAGAATCAATTATCAAAAGCTAAAAAGCATGACATAACCCAACTTTTGCAGTCTGGTGTAATCTAACAACATTTTAAAATATGTAACATTTTGTAAAGAATTGAGGATGTTAATTTTTATCATTTTATTTTAAAAAAATTCTGTTTTTTTTTTTTTCGTCTTGTATTTTTATTACAAATTGTATATTTTGTATTAATATGCCAGAATGATTAAAGATTTCAAATTTATATTGCAATGATAATTTTACTCTCAACCATTTTTTAAATTATACCTGACAAAATTATGTTTCTACTAAATTTGTGAATGACCCATAATTTCCAGCAAAAAATATGCTGCAACTTTAAACAGCTATTACTCCGTCAATTTAACCGTAGAATAACGGGGCTTTTTTGTCTTAAATTTTCCTTGTCAGTGTAACAGGAAAATTTTACTAAATATAACTTATAGGACCGGGGCACCAAATAAAAATTTAGGTTTCGTAATTTTTTAAGAAATATTTTTATTCACCCAAATCGTTTGTAATATACTTCTTTAACTCATTTAAAACATTTTTGTAATTGGAACTATATGTCTATGGCTAGCTGTTTAGGAATTAGCCATTGGCCACCATTGAGAGTGGACACCCTGTATATTATAAAGTTATCTAATACATAAAAGTGAAAATTTGTCTGTCTCTCTGTCTGCAATTCTATACAAATGCACAATTTGGAAGCCAGAATTCTGAAATGCTACGTACATGTGTATTAAAACCTATCAAATTGAAACATTTTTTGTTATAGTAGTTGCCAACAATTAAAAATTCACATTGAAATTCTTACCACAACAAATACTTTTCTATTGCAAGGTTTCCACGTGAAAAATGAAATATAAATAGTTTGAAGAATTTAAATAAAAAGTTAATATTACGTCATAACTTTTTTATTGCAAACTTTCCACGTGAAAAATGAAAATGAAATAAACAGTTTGACGAATTTAAAAAAAAAGTGAATATTACGTCATGTTGGAAATATAATGGACGTCAGCAGGTAAATGTATAACGTCATATGAGTATGAAAAAACGTATTGAAACATGATAAAAACCCAATTAGGGAAATAGTGGCATATTCTAACATTTTGGTCTCTGAATTTCTTTTCGCCATTTTTAAATCTATTCCATATATGATGTGTGTATGCGTATATATTAGAATTTACACAAAGTTTTAGGTCCCTAGAGTTCATTCTTAGTGAAGAATTGAAATCAAGATGGCTTTATTGATTTCTTTTGTTGGTTATTTTATACTGTATGTTTAATTTTGAAATTAAGTTTTCAAAACAAACATTCTTAAAATTTCGGGCAACGCCGGGTGCTTTAGCTATTATATTATAAAAAAATATGTTATCACTTTAAAAGCGTTGTTTGTCTAGCCTTGTAATATTGAAACCAGGGAGAATTCTAAGCTTGTGAGAAGAAAGGAATGATTTTAATTTCATTGTTGTAATTTAGAATCGGGCGGGTTGTACAGATGTGACAGTGCTTGAATTTTAATGTTTCGGTGGTTAGGGATGTTTTGAGGTGTTGGGAAGATACTTTTTTTTAATTGCGCATTAATTTTTTAAGAAGGAATTGTCTGCTAATGTTGCATACTGGCTCGGATAGAGTTATTTTGTATTTATTTTACTCTTTTTACTATGAGACTAGCAAACTTTTTCTCTGAATTATATTTAATAATAATAATAATAAAAGATTCGTGTTTTATAGGGGCATTTGTAAAATTTTAAAACTGCTGTAATCAATTTAATATATATATATATATATATATTGAAAGACATTATAAAATGCTAGTTTTTTGTAAACACGAATGTCAAACATAAAATCAGTGATTAAAAAAACAAAAAAAACATTTGTCCATACAAATATTTATAGAGACATATTCAATTAATAAATTTCCTTAAATCTAATTGCGTCTGAAAATTTTTATTATTGAATGTTAAATTACTTTTAATAAAATTAATTTCTATATTCCATAATATTAATTGGAAACGTTCTGTTAACATCAAATTAGATTAAAATACACAGTCGTTGATACATTTGAAAAAGTGAAGTTTATGAGAAAAGGTGAAAAACTTTTTAAGTGTGAAACAAAACATAGATTTGGGAATGCATATGTGTATTTCCTTTGAATTTACAATGGAGTTACAGTGACCAGCGAATAATAAAATCAATAATAAAAACCATAGCACAGCACTCCTTGTCGGATATTCAAAACCAAAGGCAAATCAACATGTATATTTTCAATTAATAACCTCTATTTTTAATTAATAATAATGAAATTTTATGCATATCCACCGAATAGAAACTAAGAAGTAGGTATTATGTTTATCACAAAAAGCATGGCGTAGCAGCACCCTATATTGAAAGATTAGAATCAAAATGAAGCGCCCTAATTTTCATAATAATAACTAGAGATCGACCGAAAATTCGATTTCATTTTCGTTTCGGCCCAAAATCAGAGTTTTGCCGAAAATTCGTTTTCGGCGAAAATGCTGCCAAGTATTCGACCGAGCCGAAACTATCTGTATTCCAAAAATCTCTTTTCTTCTTTAAGAAATTTTCAACATGACTCATTTATTGATTTCAGCTGTATCGGCTCAAGTGAGAAACTCCTTATTGATTGCTATGAACTTCACTGTTTATAATCACCAGTCATGGCTGACTCAAGACGTGAGTGCACATTATAAAGCAAGAATACGTATGTGATTAAACTTTGAAGACGCTTTTCACGTGCTCATTGAAAATTGCAGACCTAACAGTAATATAATTTTTTTTCATTTTAAACCGCAGAAGTGTTTAGAATACTCTTTGAGAAAATTCTAGTATAATAGAGGATCCTTTACAAAAATAATTATAAAAGATAAATCGATGTATGTATACCTAAGACATTTTTTAATGGGATGAAATTCGTATGAGTAGGAAATTATTCCGCGTCGTTGATGAATTAATTGTATTTTATTTTACATGAAAATAAAAAGTTTTGGTCAGTGGCACAGAGAGCTAACTTGGGCCACACGTATAATTGATAATTAATTATATATGTTTAATAAACACGTATAATTAATTAAGAATTGTGTATATTTATCTATCTATTAATTACTCTAAAAAAAATAGGGATATTTTCGTTTCCGTTTTCGGCCGTAAATAGGAAGATTACCGAAATTCAGTTTCGGTTTCGTTTTCGGTCTTAAAAACCTGTTTCGGTCGATCCTTAATAATAACCTTACATATTAAGTCTGATGCAATTCCATTTCCATAGATGCTGAGATATACTTATCACGAAAACCGTGAAAAACGCGGCCACCGGTTGCATGGTTATACACAAAATCTAATCAGAACTAATTTATGCCAAGGTCTAACTAAATATGGAGTTACTACATGATGAATACTTACAGTAATTCTTGAGTTCCATCTTCCACGAAATTTTTGTAACACACAGGCAGACAAGTGTCTATCCAAAAATAGTTAAATCGTGTTCAAGACATTCCAAAGCCTGAAAATCCATCAAAAGCCGAAAATACGATTTATTTTTTTATTTTTTATTTTTCCTTTTTTTTTTTTTTTTTTTTTTTTTTTGTCCGACATTTGCCTGTTACGATTATAGAAGAAAGTAGGAATTAACTAAATAAAAAATTATTAATTTTTTTTTAATCATTTAATAATTTTTGAGTTATTTGGTATTATCGATCTAACTGATTTAAGATCTTTGTAATGACAGTTCTCTACTTTAAGATTTGTTTATAACAGGTACTGGCCGAATACTTACCTGGCTGCTTCCCTCAACGCTCCTCTTTCGCTTAGAGTCGTATGCTTGATGTCATCAAAATCATTCTTCAAAGGACGGCACGTCTGAAAGAAAAAAAATATAGAAGACAAAACGAAGGCAATCACTAAAATGTTTTGTTAAAATTCAGAAAATTACGCAGAAAGTACGAGTTTGAAAACGACTAATTTACAGTTCCCTCCGCATCAGGTCGTATAGACGCTAATTTTTTTCATTACGGATCGGGTTGAGTTTTGACTGTTTCGGATCGGGGTTGGGTTGACACGATTTTTCAAAATAAAGACCTGAATACTTTTCAAATGAAAAAACTATATTTTATGAATATTAATACTTTTATATAAAAAAGATAAAATTGCTTATATTAGATATACACAGGGCCGAAACTAGGGGGGGTGGTCAGAGGGGGCATGTGCCCCAGGTGCCAGAACGAAGGTGTGCCAAATGAAGGATTATACCTTTGGAATGGGTCATTTTCTTCTGATGGACTGATGGCTTCCATTACTATGAAACAGCCATTATAAATGAAGTGTTAGGTGAAGATGAAAGAGCAGCCGTAAAAAGTTAGAACTCTGATTTTCTGTTCGAAATGAGAATTTTTTGAAAGAAAAAAAAAAGAAAAAAAATATGGCCATTTTTTTCTCATTTCGAACAGAAAATCAGAGTTCTAACTTTTTACGGCTGCTCTTTCATCTTCACCTAACGCTTCATTTATAATGGCTGTTTTATATTAATGGAAGCCATCAGTCCATCAGGAGGAAATAACTCGGTTAAGCGGGGCTTAGATAATCGGGACTCTACTGTATATTTCATTTTTTAAATGATCTTTAGACTACTTTTGTTGGTGTTCAGAGGAGAGTCATGACCCCCGTGACCACCCCTTTGGATCTGCCATTGTAGATTATGTAGTTCAGTATTACATATTTTATGATTACATATTTTAAATTTTAAAATAAGTCGGCCATTAGAAAATTAGTTAAATTCTCTTTGTACATATACTTTTCGGAAGAGAGGGGGGAGGGGGTTCTAAAATCCATGTTTGCCCCGGGTGCAAAAAGGCTAGTTTCAGCCCTGTACAATTGAGGACGTTGAGTTTCAAAACTCGTCTTATCCAAAATTTTAAAAATCGTGTTTTCTCTATCAATCTATTCTATCGATAAACCTGCATCCAAAAAATACAGCAATCTGCAAAAAAAGCAAGTTTATCCTGTATTTGGCATAGTAAAATCTTGATTTACAATGAAAGCTAATAGACGCAGTTAGAGGTTTTAGGCGATTTCCCAAATATTGGTTTTCTGGATAAGGCGAGTTTTGAAACTCACGTCCTAAATTGCGTACTGCTATTCCATAATTTTATTAAAATGTGGATCAATATTCTTTCTCTTCTGGTTCGGGTTTGAATACTTCGGGTTCGGTCAGTTTCTGATTGAAGTGTGGTTCAGAATCGAGACAGAAACATAATGATAATGTAGTTTTTTTTTTATCAAACAAAATTTCTGTGACTGAGACAAACACTATTGATACACGGCATGAAGTTATATAAACATAACCAACAAATCTTAGGATTAATTTAAATTAAATTATTATTCGGATATTTTTCTTTTAATTAGCTATTTACAAGCGGCATTCACAAAAGAAAAACAAACTGCTATATTACTCTAATACTTATATTTTAAAGACACGAACGTGTAATAAATAGACATCGGATTTTAATTAAAGCATATAAATTCATAAAATGCCATAAAATTGCATTCAAATGCCTATTTTTGATTTTTCAGCTGCAGCATGTTCAGTTTACTTTAAATTCCTTAATAATCATTTACATAACTATATCTAAATAATATTTGTGATAAGCTCAGACTCTTTTTTAATTTCCCATTCTAAAGAAATGCTAGATATCTTCAGAAAAATCTTCGTATGATAGAAACATTTTAATTTTTTTAATTCCAGCCATCACAAAACTGAATAGAAGAAGCTTCTGTTAAAGCTGCTAGTCACTCAGTTTCCGAATTCCCCTCGGTAATGTTAAGTCTATGGGCGTTTAATGCATTTTTATATTAAAAATATCTCCTCAGAAAATTAATATTTTTATCTTCTTTTGTCAGTGTTCTCTTCTTAAAGGCTGTCTCTTTTTTTCTTAGTTCTCAAAATATTTCTAAAATGTATGCTTAATTTATTATTTTATTTTTCAAAACTGACGAACTGGCAGTAAAATTTTAACGCTTCATATGAAATTAAACGTAGATTTTAGAAATATTTTGAAAACCAAGAAAAAAAGAGACATCTTTTAAGAAGAGTACGCAGAAAAAAGAAGTTAAAATATTAATTTCCTAAGGAGATATTTGAAATATAAAAAATCCCTGCCGGCTCGGGCCTACAGGCGGAGATAGATTTCGAAGTTAAGTACTAAATTCTCCAACAAAACTTAAATCAAGATTAGAGATAAACCCAGTTTCTTCACAAAGAGTGAGCTGTAGGGAGCTAAACTTTTTGTGAAAATTATAATATACACGAATACACACACACATGTATATGGAATAGGTTTAAAAAATGGCTACAAAAAATTCAGAGAACCTTAAAGTGTTAAAATATGTTAATATTTCCATAGTCGGGTTTTTATCATGTTTTAATACGTTTCTTCAAACTAACATGGCGTTACATATTCACCTGCTGAGGTCCATTATATTTCCAATATGGCGAAATATACAGATTTTTTTAATTCGTCAAACTATTTATTTTATTTTGAGTTTTCATGCTGAAATCTTGCTCTAGAAAACTTATGACGTAATATTCAATTTGTTTTCAATTTGTCAAACTATTTAATTTTACACGTGAAAATTTTGCATTAGAAAAGTAATTGTTGTGGTGAGAATTTTATTGTTTTTTTTTTTTAATTGTTGGCAACTGCTATAACGAAAAACTTTTATTTTTTTCCTGCCATTGTTGTGTAAGAGCTGGTTTTATCAGAATCATGTTAAGACAGTATTCAGAATTTTGAACCCTTCCCATTTCCACCCTCTTGGACCGATTTCGCCCATTTTCAATCCCCGCCGAGATATTAGCCATATCAAAGTTGTTGGCGAGTTTGAGGACAATCCGTGCATCATTGCGACTTTTATCGCGCGGACAAAATTTAGTACATACATACATACATATATATATATATATATATATAAACTTTTTAGGTGGGGGTGGTTTTGGGTTCCTGGGGTCATATAATGAAAAGTTATGAAGGAATTTTTCAAAAGTCGCACCATGGTAACGACTGCAATAGGTAGTATTTCTTACGAAATCTACCTAAAATGCATGAAACGCCCATAGACTTAAGATTACCGAGGGGAATTCGGAAGCTGAGTGACTAGCAGCCATAAATGACGTTGTTCGTAAAAATGAAGTTTAAAAAGTACATTCCGTCATTCCTGAACTTGCTGGAAGAGTAAAAATCAGAAAAAAGTTTTATTTTATTTTATGTAAAGGTTCAAGTTTTGAAAATGTTTTTTAAATGGTGGCGAAAATGCGACAAGCACTACCCAGTAATATTAGTAAATGTTGAGAGATTATTTTCTGCATTTAAAATTGTTTTACACGATAATGGACAAAATCTAATAGTTGAAAATTTAGGAAAATAAGCAGTTATGTAGTGCAATAAAAATTACTCGCAATTAGATGAAAGTTTGTAGCGACATGCGTATATCTTTCAATAATTTCTTTTATAAATAATACATTTGTGTTCAAATTGTAAATATTGATTTGACTAGTAATTAGCTCTAAGTAAAATTGAAAGAAAACAGGAAATGCATTTAATGGTAAATTGGCTCTTTCTAAAATATATAACTATGCATATTTTGTACTTTAACAGCTTATTTAAAAGCTTGCTAGTGCTCGTCTATTTTGTCAGTTTTTAAATGCATATAATACGCTGTCTGGTAATGAATGACAATTTTTCGTAAAATTGCAATAATAGAAAAGTTATCTAGAAGCCTTACTTATTTTCAATTAATATTTTTTTATTATAAACTCTTAGGATTTATAAGTCTTTAAAAACTTTCACACAGATCGGAGACTAAGATGGCAGGCGAGAAATATTTCAAAAGTCCTCGAAAATAACGGGATACAAACACATAAAAAATTCATAATAAGCATAATTTTATGAGGATTTAAGATAGATTGGCAAAATAGTATTTTGGCCTCTATTAACAATGGGCCCGACGGGTATATTGGATCTAGGGCTCTAGGCAATAATGAAGACCTCGACAACGTGTCTGAGGTGAAAAATGACAAAAGTATAGAGTTAACTGGAAATAATCTAAACTAACTTTGGAAAAAAAAAATTAAGCGTTCAAAGTGATCAAAAGCCATAATAAAAGGATGTTGACATCTATATATTTAAAGCGCAAAGCGTTTTCTTTCGACAATCCGCTAGAAGAAACTACTGCATCAAATTATACCAATCTTTCTTTAAATGAAAAATATTTGGCCACAGATTTGTTATCGTACATTCGTTTGTTCAAATATTTTATTAATTAACCATAATTTTAAATTAAAAGTTGCGTATGCGCAAAGATGCTCGCTCAGTTGAAATATCACATCACAGGTAGAACTTGTTTTAAGTTCGTCTGCTATTCGATCTTACTGTAAACAAGCTTTTCTTTCTTTCACACAGTTAATATTATTTGACTCTTTCAGCATTATTAATGATTCAAAAATGTATTGTATCGATATTAAGAGCTAGATACCGTTTATTTCGGGGATGTCATATTGTTTTGGTCATATTACACACACTGAGGTCGACAGTCTTATTGTGCGGTTTGTCCTTCTTAAAGCAAAACCGTCTGCTCCTTTGCGCATGCGTCAAATCTGCTTTGATTTTATTAAAATAGGGGTGAGCGGAGTTTGTTTAGCTACATTTGGCTGAGCACCAATCTTAGTGACAACGAAACCCATCTCATAGTTACACCCCTTTGGATGGTAGAATCGTCTCAGAGTTCGAAAACGAACAGTAGACAATATTATTGTAGAGCTCAGTGATTATACATAACACACAGAAGATAAACACAGTGATTTGAGGCTAAAAGTTATTGCTGGTGATTCGTCTTATGGATTGACAATAGTTACACGCGAAGATTTGGGAAACTAGCATGTTAAGTTGTAGCTGATTCATTGAAAAAATAAGGTATCACAAATATTAAAACGAAAAACTATTTCTGTAAGATAAGAATTCAAATTCAAGACAATTGCGTATGCGTCAACTGTTTTTCGAACCTCTTCAATTTAGAAGGAAGGGAAAGGAGCTCCTGCTAGCGTAGCGGGTTAAAACAGCGGTTTAAAGCTCTGAATTTTTGTAGAGGATGCAGGTTCGAGCCCAAGCCTGGCAAAATGTGTAATATTTTTGTCGATAATTCATTTCAATAATGACATATTTTATAAGGAAAGAAGTTATACGATTTTTATTTTACTATTATTATTATTTTAATGCTTTATAATTAAATAAAATTTCACATTCAGTATTATTTTGAAAATATAACGATTTTGTATTTAAAATATTAAGCAAAAATGTTTTGCATGTAATTATCAATTAAATAAATTGAGCTGATCTATATATAATTTTCGATATATTTTCTGACCAATTTCAAGAATATATATGTAGTGTGTCAGAAAGAAAAGTTTGTCATTCATTTGCGTAAAAAATAAAACGGAAAGAAAGGAAAATATTCGTATAAGACCTATAAAAAAAATTACCTTGATACCTAGGTTTAATATTTAAAAAATGTATAAAAATGCAAAATAAAATTCAAATAATAAAAAATATGTATTAAAAATCGTTAGCTGTACCAAGTTTCAAATTTAGGTTTTTAGAAAATGAGGCAGATAAAAATAAAATTCATGGCAGCCTTTAATGGTCGTGTAGTTTTAAACAATGAATAAATAAATGAAAATAAATATTCTTAAAAAAAAAAAAAAAAAAAAAAATGCCACAGTAAGTAAAAATAAATTCTCTACCCGGTATTTTTAGGTAAATTTCTAATAAAAAGCCAAGCATAGTTGGTTATAAATTATAAAATTAAAATTCTTTCACTACATTGAATAGGTTAGACTGTCAGCACCATCTATCGCCTTAAAGAAATGGGAATCACTTATGCAATATAGAAATTCGTCACATAATTCGTCATTCAATAATTCATTTCAAAGCAACTAATTAAAAATTCAAGAATTTTCATTCAAGTTATTTACCGTCAAATCTTGACGGGCACTATCTAGTCAACAATAATAATCGTAAACTAACATAAGATAAATGGTGCATTAAAATACATCTGGTCAAAATTCATTCAATCGTTTTCATTCACAATGAAGAGTCTTCATTGAGCTACACATGCCGAGATAACTTTCTTTGTAATATTGAAAGTGATAAGCTCGTTTTATCAGCGATGCAACGCAAGATAGAAGAGCAGCAAACTTTAGTCACATCAAAAATTAGAGAAAATAATAAAGAAAAGAAACTTACCGAGCATTTTTTATCTGGGTTTCTTTTCCAGCGTTTCTTGACGACTTTCGTTCTGGCGCTAGGAACAACACTAGCATTTCTATACACCCTTGGATTAAGAGCAAGGAGATTCTAAAATTATTTTTAAAGAGAATAGTGGTATGAGTTACTTATTACGATGGAAAAAAATAGTCCACATTCAATAAGTAATTATTTCAACTAAAAAACGAAAACATGTTTATGAAAATATGCTGCATAATTAAAAAACAATTTTTCTTTTTTTTTTTTTATGAATACTAGGGTATCCAACTCGGGTCCCAGAATATGAAAAACACTTTTTGTAATCAAGCCTCCAATAGATTTTTTTACATTTAATGTTTTTGTTTTTTGTTTTTTTAACTGCCCACTAACAACCCCAAAAAACATTTTTATATAAAAATTATGCATTCAAATAGTTTTCAAATTTATTAAAAGCGATACTTTCATATTACCCGCATGCCGGGAGTTAATACCAACAGGAGTCTCCAAAGATTTTGCTATTTACAGCAGCCTTTTTGGGATTTTTTTTATAATTTCAGTGGTTTAAGCTAGTAATTCGATTACATGCCTGTTAATTTTCTGTATTTTTAGATTAAGTTTTAATTTTGTTATAGAATATTAGGCAGAAACACATGCTGAACTATATATATTTTTTGTTTTAAGTGCAAGCGGTCAAAAACGGTTGCAAACCCCGGGATGCACGCATGAAAATTCTTTTAGAAATCATAAACTAGAGAAAAGGAATTCTGTTTTTCAGAATTTAGTGTCGCCCCCGATGAAAAAAAAAATATATGTATATGTATATAAATTTGTATTAAATTTTAGAGGTAACAAAACCGTACCAATTGGCAGCTATGCTATTATATTAGTGTCATGAAAATTGCAGGTGTAGCCTCTTCTTTCTGCTCAAAGTATTAAATAGTTTTTTTCAATCTAACTTATACCTTTGGAATGGATCATTTTCTTCTGATGCATGGACTGGAGGCTTCCATTATTATGAAACAGCTATTATAAATGAAGTGTTAGGTGGAAATGAAAAAGCAGTCGTAGAAAGTTAGAACTCTGATTTTCTGGTCAGAATGAGGAAAAAAATAGCCATAATTTTTCTTTAAAAAATTTATAGCCATTTTTTTTTTAAACTTTTTTATAGTTTACAATGCCTACTTATTTCCGAGTAAAAAATTAAAACGTGTTTCAACCTTTTTGAGACATTCTGTATATTTGGAACACCTATTTCAACACACAAGATGCAACTGTATAATGGCTAATGCCACATGCCTCGAGACTCAGGGGCCTTTAAGGCCTCGTGTGCAGCATCGAGTTAAGATTCTAGCCTTCTTGCATATACTGTTAAAAATTTGCAGCAAACTGTCTAGTCATTCGACCGTTTTTATAGAAAATAGCTACATAGCCGTAATTTAACTCTATTCTGGTCATAATATGAGCAAGAATATGGCAAGAATACAGTTAAATTATGGTTATGTAACCATTTTCTATAAAAAACGGTCGAATGACCGGACAGTTTGCTGCAAATTTTTAACAGTGTAGGGCAGGGAAGCAGGGATACAATTTTGCAACGGATCCATGACTTGTAAAAGCTTCTTTATTTCATATCCAAATGATTAATATAGCTAAAACGAACTTCTTATAAACACCATAAAATTTTTAATAAATGTGTAAGGCCTTTCGAAAAAAATAGTCTTTCTTCATCGAGCGCAGAGAACACGTCCTACTACTTCGAAAACAGCAGCAAGACCCAAGTAAGGTAAGTAGTAGGATGTGTAGGTTTCAAAGTAGTAGGACGTGTTCTTTGCGTCTGATGAAGAAAGACTAATACTTTCGAATGGCCTTAGACATTTATTAAAAATTTTATGGTGTTTTTAAGTTATTTTTAGCTTATCATTTCACACTAGCTTATTTAATTATTTAATGTGACTAAATTGATTGCGTGATCATTCTGTTTTTTCAGAACTTTTTGGGATATTATCACGTTATACCAAACGAAACGAGGTGCGTATCGTTGCATATTCATTGCAGTATTTTTTTTTTCTCAAAATTATTACCGTCAACCGCAGTTCAGTTAGGGTGAAATACGCAGTATTTGTGTCTACACTCTAAATAAAAGAGAGTGACTATTCACTCCGTCACGCTATCGCAGAGTCAAAATATGCCCAACCTCTTTAGAGTGACTATTCACTCAGCAAAAGTGAAATTTTCGACTCTCTGAAAGAATGAATAGTCACTCCTGGAAGGTGAATATTAACTCTAAACAGGGGTGGATAATCACTCTTTCGGAGAAGTGACTATTCATTCTTGCTAAAGGAGTGCGGTTTTTCACCCCTGGTAGGAGTGAATAGTCACTCTTTCATAGGAGTGAATGTTCATTTTTTATTTCGTCGGCTCTTTTTTATTTTGCTTTCATTTTAAAAGAATCACATCTTTTACGGCATGCAATGAAAATAGATACAAGCGTGGTAAAGATTGGAATAAAATACTTTATTAGCAATATTTATTTAATTCATAGTTTGTAACACTAATTGAACTTTTAAGGAAAAATTCAGTTAAAGTTACATACGAATTTAAATTAGATTACTGACAGAAATAAACAAAAATATTTTATTCCAATCTTATCCTTTGTGTTTGCTTTTATTGCATGCCCTATAAAGATATTACTTTTAAAGTTTTATTAATAACTTTTTAATAAGTGGATGTTATATGTTTAACAATGTTTGATTTGATTTTAATTTTTGTTTTAAATATAAAACCGTACTTTTTCCTTAAATTATTGCTATTTTTGCAAAGTCCTATTGTTCTAAAATATTTTTAATTTTTCCACCTTAAAGCAATGCTTATAAACTCACTTCTTTTTTATATAAGTTCTAAGCATGATTTAAATGTTAAGAATGTGTACTTTTTTTTATCCGCTGTGATTTGCTTTTATTTTATTTAATATGAACATGGAGTCTAAATTTTGAATTCTCTGGAATATGTGTATATTTTTCTTTTAAACATATTCCTTAACTTAATCATGATTTCTAATTTTCGTCCGTTATTGCTGAAAAATGGAATTAATACAGTACTTATTAATGAAACGACACGATAAGCCATATTTAATTTAAATTGTTTATTCGCGTAGATATTGTATTGTGTGACTATGAGCAAAATAGATTTTATATGTTTTATAGAAAAAGATTGACCTCGGAAATAGAAAAAAAGGAAACTTAAAAATAAAATAAATGACTACATTACAAATATTCTTATTGTTTGAAAACATTTTAATGTAAAAAAGTAGTTATTAATCTCTTTAAACAAATATTCAGTCCTGTATTATGTAAGTAAATATGAACATTTTAAAATATATACTAAAGCAGTCCTATCCATAAACTTCAAAACAGGCAAAAACATTTTATTCCAATGCTTAAATGTCATGTTTTACTGTTTAGCGCGAAAAATTACGTGCAACAAAAACGTAGAAAATGTTTTTGTAATAGAAGGAAATTTAATAACTGATGCAGAATATCTATAATTAAATTTTTTTATATTACACAGTCTCGAAATTTTAAAATCATAACCCGCAGAAAAAATGTTTACATACAATTTAAAAAAATCAATATACAGTAAAACCTCCCTAAAGCGACCACGTACCGTTCCAATGAAAATTGGTCGCTCCGAGATGTGGTCTCTTAATGGGGATCATGTTTAAATATAGATTTTAATTGTTGAAAAATGGTAACAATGTTACTAAAATTTATTTTTCACATTAGGAAAAAATATAAAAGTTTAAGTACCAAAATAAAAGTTAATTACTGCAGAGTTTTAAAAATGAATACATTGAGCTTTGCTTTAATTTTACAGTTTTATATTTTATAATTTTTATTTCTAAGTCCTTTCGAAGTTCAGTAAATAAATGCATTTTTTGTGGACGGCAACAAATATTGATGATTTCATTACTTTATCTATTTCTTTGAGAGTTTTCTGACAAAATAGGGCACAGGAGTTTATTGGCCGTCATTCTTAATTTGTAATCAGAGTTAAATTCATTGCCTAAAAAGGCACAAAGCGGTTTAAACACTTAAAAGTTACCGGAATAAAAAAAAAAATCTAAACTTAGTTTAGAAGTTTGATGAATAATGCACTCTCCGGAATTATTTTTTTAATAAAACCAAAAAAAAAAAAATCTCATATAACGGCAAATTAATGCTTTCAAATGTGTCTCCTACGAATTGAAAAAATCCAGATATCTTCTCTTCTGAGTCAGCCACCCTTTCAAACGAAAGAGAAACTTTTTTTGTTTTGATCGTTGGCAAAAGTATTATATTTTGCAACACAGCATTGAAAGGGAAGAATAAAATATTTACACTCATTTTTTTTATTCACATTGCTTGAACTAATGAAGTTTTGATTATTTTTTTGATAAGCATTATGCGTATTCAATTGTTAAAAAAACTATATTTCAAACCGCTGCAATCTCTTTTAAACACTCTAACAATCAATCTTTTCTATACAACATACAACTATTTAGCTCATAATCTTAACATTCCACATATCTACACATAAATGCTTAAAATTAAATAAGACTTACCTTTATTTTATGTATTCCATAAAGAATAATTTTAATGATATCCTAATCTGTAATCCTAAGATGGAGGACGAAAAAGTGATCATTTATCTTATCTTTTGAGGGTGTCGTCGCCTTGCTGTTCTGGTTGGTTAATAAGCAATGCATACGTAAGTCACTCTTTCAGGAGTGAGACATTTCACTCCTTTTTAGAGAGTGGAAAATTCCACTCTTTAAGGAGTGTATTTTTATAAAATTCACTCCAAAAAGAGTGAAAATGCCTGTCACTCTTTTAAAGAGTGAACTTTTCACTCCTCCCAATTTTAGAGTGTAAATAAGTGGTTTTTGACCTCATGTTCTATGGTAATTTTTTATCCTCTTGATACCTACTATCACCCCTCTGAATTTGTCGGTCGAATTCGGAAACATCCTGTATAAATATTTAGATATGTGTTTGTTGACTTACACATCAAATTTATAGACATTTCCCCAGCGAAAGCCGTTTCTAAAGAAGATAAGCAACTCAATGCTTACAATTTCAAAATTAATATAGAAGGCAGGGAAATAATTCGTGGACCTACGAATCTTGTAAGAAAAGTTACAAATTTCAAATAAATGAAAGGTTCTCGCAAAAGAGTTTAAAGCTTTTGTACGTGCTGAGTAAATTAAGTTTACTTAAGGGGACCGTCGACCTTTCATTGAGCTAAAATCGACCCAAAAGTCGAAATTTCTTTTTGTGTGTACACTATATGGCCAAAGGTGACCGATCACTTGCGATTTTAGACGTTTTGTTAAATATCTAAAAAAATACATGAGGAATTAACCTGAAACTGCAAGGGTGTAAACAGTATAGTATAGGTCATATATTTCTGCGAAGATTTTTTCCCGAAACCCCATAAGAGACCGTCAACAAATTGAAAAAGAACGAATATCTTTTGGATAACCCTGTAAAAACTAATATAGCAAAAGCGTTCAAACTCGAGATTATTAATAAGTGGCTTATTGTAATGTGCTGTGTTCATTTTCATGAGGATAGCATGTATACTCGTACAGAAATTAATGTTATTATAAAAACAGTCCCAAATTTCGCCAAGTTTTTTGCTTATAATTTGCAGAGTTCTTAATATAAAAAAAATAATAATAATAATAATTCTTTTCAGAAAATATGACAAACAACATTGTACACAATACTCTGCAATCAGAATTAAAAAATAATAAAAATTGGATGAAAAATGAGCAGGTTTACTAAAAAATGTTTCACTGCGTATGCGCGAATGCAATCAAAATATAATGTGCATAATGTATTAGCTAAGTATACAAAGCAACTTTTGTGAAAGTCTCAAAATCCTAGCTTGAAAATTCTGAAATTTATCGCGGATAGAATAAGCTCGAAATCCGTTGTTCCCAAAAGGAAGCAAAAAGATGAGTTGTATCCAAATTTAGAAGTACGTGCAATAGTGTGTACGCTATCTTGGCACTAATCAACATATATTTGATACAACCCCTCCTCTTTTGCTTCTTTCTGTCTTTCTTTTTTTGCTTCTTAAGTCTGTTTTCCTCAAAACTGATTTTTTAACGTTTTTAGATTTTTGAAATGCTCTTTGCTTCTTAATTTTTAATCAAAATTCATGAAACTGATAAGGAAGATCCTGATATTGCTTACAAAGAAACTGTGTATGCATTTTAAAATTCGACTTCATTAAGATAACTAAATTTGATTTTTAACTTATTAAAAGGCAACATTTTGATGAAAATCAATATGGAATTCAGAAAAAAGTCTCTAAAAAAATAACTATTCAAGGAATTAAAAAATCGGTACATAGATTTGTTTGTAATAGAGTTTTAAGTGATTAAAATGTAAAATAAAGGAAATATATCAAAAATTAAGACGCAATGGAGCATTTTAAAATTGCGTTTTAAAATTTTGATTAAAAAAATCTTGGGAAAAAAAAAACAGATTGGATATTTCTTTTAAGGTGTTCTATATACTTATGGTGAAATGTATATTTGGACAAAATTTCATATCTCTATGATCAAAATTAAAAAGAAAATTTTTTAGCATCCACCGCCCCTTTAAGTTTTAGTATAAAGATTTAGTTACGCCGGTCGGCATGAACATTTAAACAATTGCAAGGTTTTTAAATATGGTTTTAGAGGATTATCAATGAGCTTCTTGAGAAGGAAGTAACCTTTAATACTAGAGAACAGGAATTCTGCTTTTTCAGAATTTAGTGTCGCCCCCGGCAATTCCATTACTTCATTTTCTTCTGGTGGACTGGTGGCTTCTATTATTATGAAACAGCCATTATAAATGAAGTGTTAGGTGAAGATGAAAGAGCAGCCGTAAAAAGTTAGAACTCTGATTTTCTGGTCAGAATGGGGGGAAAAAATGCCCATAATTAAATATATATATATATATATATGGTCATTTTTTTCCCCATTCTGACCAGAAAATCAGAGTTCTAACTTTTTACGGCTGCTCTTTCATCTTCACCTAAAACTTCATTTATAATGGCTATTTCATAATAATAGAAACCACCAGTCCATCAGAAGAAAATAACTCGGTTAAGCGGAACTTGGATAATCTGGACTCTACTGCAAAACATATTTCAATTTTAAGACTTAAAGCACACGCTTTTATTTTACGTAAAATAACGCCATTTGCATTAATATAGATACTTAAAATAAAATATAGTTTATAATAGCTCCATGTTTTATCATAAATCTTTCATTTATATTTTTCTCAAAATAGCACGTATTTTAATTAATTTTTTTTTTCAATTTTTATGAGAAAATGGCAGAAAAAAGTTATAATTGCTATTTTTCAACTATTTTTTCTTTACTTTCTACAGAAATGGAGTACTTGAGTTGCCAAAATGAAACAAATGTCGCTAAAAACTACAAAAAAATTAATATTTCAAAAACAAATGGAGATGCAGTTTTCAAACAAATTGCATTAAAAAGTACTTTTTTTTTCCAATACGACGGTATAAACATTGAAAATGTGCGATGCTTAGAAGTTTTAAAAAATGCTGTAGAGTATTTAATCGCACAATGAAAATCGGCTTTTGTTTTACGGCTGGCGTATACAAAGTAACGATATTTATTGGAGGCAAAATAAGCTGGGAGAAAGAAATAGCATACTGGGGGCTAATAAAAATAACTTTTGAAACTTACTTTTAAAAGATAGACTAGCTCGTATTTTTCATATGAAAATTCTAAATTTAAAAGTATTAAAAATAAATCTTTGAACTTGCTTTAAAAGTTTTGAAATAACTACTTAGTAATAAAGTTAGCTTTAGTGAATTTATTAATGACAGCATTAATGTCACCGATGTCGATGATAAATATATACCGGGTGTCCTAAAAAGGATTGACTGATTTTAAAATCAATAACTTGTAAACGGTGACAGATATTTAAAAAATTCTTGCAGGAGGGTTATGCATAAGGTCAAAAGTTTTTTTACAGTGATTTTCGATTTTAGTTCGAATTACAAACAATAGATGGCGCTGCGATCAATAGACGCTAAATTCAGGCTCGATTTTTGGTACTTCGTGGCCCGGATAATACATTTGTATCTCCTTTTTCCGCATGAAACAAGAGAAAGGACCAAAAATCGAGCCTGTATTTAGCGACTATTGCTTACAGCGCCATCTATTGTTTGTAATTCGAACTAAAATCGAAAATCACTGTAATAAAACTTTTGACCTTATGCATAAACCTCCTGTAAGAAATTTTTAAATATCTGTCACCGTTTGCAAGTTATTGAATTTTAAAATCAGTCAGTCCTTAGTCGTTGAGTCAGGGGCTCGTGTGGTTTCATGTCAGCGGACTTGGTAAACTATATATTTTTGGATTCACCGCAACAACAGCACCTCATTTATCCATGATACTTTCGAAACCAGGGTAGCTTATGGACGCCATATTGGAAAATGGCCGCCGTCGTTGAGTCAGGGGTTCGAGTGGTTTCATGTCAGCGGACTTGGTAAATCACACATTTTTGGATTCACCACAACATCAGAATGACATTTATCCATGATACATTCAAAAACATAGTAGCTAATGGACGCCATATTGGAAAATGGCCGCCGATAAACAGGGTGATTGAAAGATTTTCTTGTTTTTGCATGCTATTAAATGAATTGGGCGATTGAAGAGACAATAAGTAAAGACATGCAGGTGTCAAAAGGTACAACGAAGTTCAGTCAAAGACCTGCCACAGTCGAAAGATATTTTTGATATCAGGGCAGCATTTCTTCACATGATTCGTGAAAGAACCAAAATTAGTTCTACATCCAGATCTGTCTTATAGCAGGATCCAGAAAAACGAACGTGATGTCTCATATTTACAGAACATGATTACCAATGAATGGATAAATCTAGACATGGTAATAGAATCAACTGGAGCAATGACAAATCTAGAAATTGTCGAAGACATGGTCAAAGCTCATAAGATGTGCGAAGAAGCTTACCAAACTTTCAAGAGAGAATATCTGTCTGAAGACTCAAAGCCAGACGTGTTTTTCAAACCTCCAAAGATAAAGAAGCTAAAGACATTTTCTGACTTACCTTAGCAACACTTGGTAGTTTAATGCGAAAAACTGAAAAATCAAACTGATGGATGTTATGACAAAATTGTGACTGCTGAAAGAATGCAAATGATGGTATTGTTAATATCATTGACGGAATGTGCTTTGTTCAAAGCTAACGCAGGAACTACAATCATTTGGACAACTAGCAAAGAATCTGTTTTCTAAAATAATACAAGATTTTACATCCTCTCAAAGAATAGATGTTTTATTTGATACATACAGGCAGGTGTCAATAAAAAGAAATGAACGAAAAATATGAACTGTTGGTAATGCTGTAAAGATCATGTACTCCTGGACATCCAGTACAAAAATGGAAGCAGTTTCTGTCCGATGAGGAGAACTAGAAAGAACTTATACATTTCATTTCTCAAGAATGGCAAAATGAACATTATCTGAAATAGTTGATTACACAAATTATGTACGTTATCTACGGAGAAAATGCTATATATTCACGAAATAACTAGTTGAAGAATACACTAAGTTGACCTGCTTCCAAGAAGAGGTTACACCCGACTTTTATTTTGCGCACACCATGGCTTTAGCGTCTGGATTTAGAATATTATTATTATGCTCTGTTCACACTGTTTTCTTTAGAAAACGATTTGAAGAACTAGAAAGGGTTAATATTTGTAAAATGTGGATCCAATGACAGGGTAAAGTAAAGTACTACAACTTGAGTGAGATGCATGGACTTTTAGGTAAAGCGGTATGTAAGGCATTAACTGTCGAATGCGATACAGTAAGGGCCTTTGCAAGCAAGGTAAAATGATGATTCAGAACACTGAATTTCGAAATGCGCTTAAGGCGCTGTCAGAGAAAACAAAGAAACAGCTTGAGCCGTAAGTTTGCCATCTCTATTATGAAAGCACAAATACTCAGATATCAATGAATTGCGCTATATTCTATATACTTTTGCTGTAAAAAAGGAGTCTGTGGAATCGCATCACCTTCTGCCATGCAGAAATAACACTCTACCTATAGGTAATGCAATCTATTTGTCACGGTGTTGTTTGGATGAAGTGCATACAGGCTGATCCTGATCTTACATTCCCAGATAAATATAGTTGGATTTTTGGAACAGATAGTGAAGGAAAAGGCTATCTAGAGATCCAGTGGAATGGCAGTTCTCCTGCTCCTGAATCTATTTTGGAACTGATGTCATGTTCTTGTTCAAGAGCATGTGTCTCACCATCATATGCATATATTTTAATAACCTCAAATATACAAGCATATGCAAAATATAGAACTGCTCTAATGACGATGGAAGTTATTTGGACACAGGAATGTCAACCGATGATGATGATAGCTGTGAAGAAGACTAAAATTTCTGTTATTTATTAATCCGTTTGGGACCAGCATCTTTCACATGAATATTATTCGTTTGACACCCCTTTTTGTCAAACAATTAAATTTAGCTTAGCAATCAAGAAAATAACTTAAATAAGGAAATTTTTACTTTTTTTTTTTAGTGGTATCAAAAATAAGCGATGTAAACACGTTTCCGAAGGTGCATATATGCACCCGTGGTCCCGAAGGGGTTAATTCTTAACATACTAAGTACAATAGTTTCACCAGTATTGAATTTTTCTTGAATTGCTGTGTTTTACCATATGAAAATAATATGCATTAAAATGTGAAACGAGATGTTTATCCCACTGAAAATGTTAATAAACATAAAGTTAAATGTAAAGATAAGCATCATATTAAAATAAAATCTTAATAAATATATAATTTGTATAACGTTTTATGTTTAACAATATTTGTTCTTTCCATTTTTTCATTGAAATCTCTTTAATTATGTGATACTGGCAAAAAAAATCATATGTATCTGTGTGCGATAGATGGCGCTCATGTTTTCAATATGGCGTCTATAAGCTACCACAAATTTCATAGTATCATCATAAAATGAACTCCTTGGATCATTGTGAATCCAAAAAGGTATATATCATCAAGTCCTCAGAGATGAAACCAAAATCACTAATTTTGGCTTCTGGCTCAACGACTACCTTTTTAGGACACCCGGTATATATTAATTATAAAATAAAAGAAATACATACAAGGGGAGATTATTTTCTATTAATTTCAATTAATTTTATCTTTCGATTTACCCCCCCCCCCCCCCCCCACACACACACACCACCACCACCACCACCTTTTATTATTATTATTATTATTATCTTCGCGCTTGTCAAATCGTAATTGATTTCACTGATGGCGAAAACTTTAAACTTATCAATCCTATTTGTAAACTGGAAATAAGAATCCTAAGCAGCCGCTTAAAAGCATGTAGTCGATTGATTTAGAATTCTGGAAGCAACACTCATGTATATGGTAGCGCCCACTATGGCTTTATATATAACTCCCCACCCCCTAAAAAAAGCAATTTTGACCAGAAAAAAATGTATTTTTAAAACGTTTTTTTTGATCGTGCTAAACTGAAATCGTTCGATTCGAATACCAAGTAAATGGAAGGATAAAGTTACTTATTGACCTAAATATCTACTGCGAAATAAACAAAATTCAATAATAATTTTAAATAGTACTATTCCTGATACTAAAAAAATGAACAAAATAAAATACAAATAAAACTCTTTTTTTTTCCTCTTTCTTTCTACAACAATAGTTATAAGTCATGCTAATAAATACGCGGCATTCCAATTAATTTCAATTAATTTTATCTTTCGATTTACCCCCCCCCACACACACACACACACACACCACCACCACCACCTTTTATTATTATTATTATTATTATCTTCGCGCTTGTCAAATCGTAATTGATTTCACTGATGGTGAAAACTTTAAACTTATCAATCCTATTTGTAAACTGGAAATAAGAATCCTAAGCAGCCGCTTAAAAGCATGTAGTCGATTGATTTAGAATTCTGGAAGCAACACACATGTATATGGTAGCGCCCACTGTGGCTTTATATATAACTCCCCACCCCCTAAAAAAAGCAATTTTGACCAGAAAAAAATGTATTTTTAAAACGTTCTTTCGATCGTGCTAAACTGAAATCGTTCGATTCGAATACAAAGTAAATGGAAGGATAAAGTTACTTATTGACCTAAATATCTACTGCGAAATAAACAAAATTCAATAATAATTTTAAACAGTACTATTCCTGATACTAAAAAAATGAACAAAATAAAATACAAATAAAACTCTTTTTTTTTTCTCTTTCTTTCTACAACAATAGTTATAAGTCATGCTAATAAATACGCGGCATTCCAATTATTAATTTTCTGCTTTTTTATGAATTATTTTAATGTCAGTGGAATAAAGAACGATTTTTCCCAGGAGATATGTGATTCGAATCTCTTTATGAATAACAGTGCCTAATTACCACAAGGGAAAACGGGATAATTACTCTGGACCCGCACTTTTAAGTGCTCCCCATAGTCTCAAAAACATTATTGCTTAAGATGATTTCTGGTACTTTTATCGTTAAATAAATATACCAAGTTGAGGTTGAAAAAGTATCATGGGGGCCCCCAAGTGAGTCTTTGCCCAAGAATTCTAGCCAGAGTCGGACCCTGTTAACAATAGCTAATCAAAGAAAACAAACATATTTTCTGGGGCTCATTAAATCAATTCGAGAACATAGGCATCGCAAGGGAGGGATGCAATCAGTCTTATAAGTAAGCTCAGCATCATTTTGGTCTCCTCCCTCTATTGTCTACTAAAGATAAAGTTTGTATAACCACTTGCACAATTTCACCGTTCTTTTTAGTATTTAAATTCAAATCCAAATTTTCAAACACAGTAGACTAAAAATTTCAGTTCGGAATGAAATATAAAGGGTATGTATTAAATTCCAAAGAAAAAAAAATATATATACATTATCCAAATTATTTCCCCCCAAGATTCGGTAGAGATTCCTCTAATAATTATACATTAAAGCACCACATTTCTAACCCTAAGAAGGAATAGTTTAAGAAAAACTTTAATTCCCTATTAAGCACTTAGGTCCTAGACACATGTCGAATATGCCAAGGGTCATTCTCCCAAAAGTGTACATTTTCAATACTAAATTTTCTTGCAAAAAATTTTTTGCTTTTCAAGACAAATATTATTATATTTAGAAACTCACCACTTACTGCAAGTAAAAATTAGCATTGGCCCAACTACATTTTATTTATTTTTCTCAGAAACACATTTTTTTTATTAACACCATTCACGGAGGTGAGCCTTATGCTATGGTTAAGTTTGTGTAATGAGACAAAGCTTAAAAAAACTATTTATTCTGTTAGAAATAAGGAGCAGTTCTATATAACAATGCCCATTGAATTTATTTGGAGCTAATATAAAAAAAACCACAAAAACTCCCCCCCCCCCTCCCAATCTGGAGCTCCTTTTCATCGCCCATCTTTTATATATTATCAATTCTTCTCTTTCAAAATTTAGAGATTGTATCTTTTTTTACTTACAGTCATTGCAAATTCTTGCAAAACATTTTTCTCTGAAATATACATTTTCAAAATTTAGAGATTCACGAGGTGATATCACGGAAGTGATGAACATGCTCCAAATATTAACCATACATATATATATTTTGAGAACAAATATTTTTGTTCTTTAAATCAACATCTGCTGATATAATTACATGAGCAATATATAAGTATATATCTTAGTGTTAATTTAGTCTCTTTGAATTACAATTCACGGATGTGAGAACCTCTAATAACCATGGTTGCTTTTTTGTAATAAAATCTAACATCTGAATATAAAAATAAGTTTCTGACTTATAATTCAAAATCAGCAAACATAATGGCTAACTTTAGCACCATGGGAAACAAAATGTGATGATAATTTTTCAATTTGTAAACCAAAAAATGTAACTTAAGAGGATAACAACAACAACCCTTTAAACAGATAAAAAAATTTGATTTCGGAGACAAATACTTAAAGTTGCTCTCATTTTTGCACTAAACACCTCGTTTTTTTTTTTTTTTTTTTTTTTTTTTGTTTATTAATACTATAATATTTTCACCATGCAATGTAATATACAATTGGCATTAAACACTGTAATTAATTAATAATTATTATTCCTTAATGTATGATTTTTTTAAATTAATGATAATATATAGCTTGTGCGCATGATTTAAAAATATCTAATACCCCCTAGAACTCTTAAACTTTTTATATAAGTTTAAGAATATTACAAAAATAAAATGGACTAAAATCTAATGAATAAACAAAAAATTTCTAAAGTTTTTTGATTTTCAAAATAGAAATATGAAAATTTTGGTAATTTTCGTAACTCGAATACCCATACATTCAATAATTTTTGTTAAATTTCTTAGATTTTAATTCAATTTGAAGAAAATGATCTAGTAAAGATATTTATAAAGTTCCGAATCATTACCTTTAATATATTTGGAGTTATAATGCGCACAAGTAAAAAAATATCGATTTCGAGAAAAATCAATTTAAACATAAATGTTTCGCTTGAAACAGACCAAGGCTAATTTAAATTTTTTACTCTAACGAGCGCGATTTTACGAATATTTTGATGCGGTTTGGCAAATTGTTCAGAAAAATATTAGCTGTCAAATGAATTAAAAAACAAAAAATAGATTTTTTGAAGATTTTATAGGATATGCGTCCCCTTAATGTTTGGACCATGGAGGTGGGAATTTATTGTGGGACGCTGCTTTCCATACTCAGAAAACAAACAAAAACACAAATAAAATAATTAACTATCCTAAGTTACTTAGCTCTTGAGATGGTAGTAGCTAGAACAATAACTATTTAACTACGTGTTTTTTCAATTAAATAAGTAATCAAACATTTTCCTTAGTAACACTGGGTTTTGGAGATGACACGGAGGTGAGACCTTACATACTGTGAACTGAGAAACAAAAAATATAAAATAACTATAAAAAATGCATGAACACAACACATTTAGTATTCTTTCATTATCAATATAAAATATAAATTAATTCAAAAATATTCATGTCAAATACTGAAAAATACTGTGGGCAAGCAATAGTGTACTTTCGGGAGAATCAGACCCTGTTCATAAAAATCCTTCATCAAAATCTCTCAAAATTTCTCAACTCGAAACGCTCAAGACAGATCCTATACTAACTTTGCTATTTATTTTTATAGAAAACAAGCACATACATATATGAAACAAAAGAACTGAAAAATATGAAATTTCTAAATTTATCCTCTAATGATAAAAATTAATCACTAAAAAAAAAACTTAACACTAAAAAATAGAACTTCACTGAAATTCTTTGGTTGAAAGTTTAAAAGTATGTTTTGTTATATTCGACCTATTTTTATCTCGAACATTTATTAAATGGATGCATATCACACTACAGATATTAGAAATCAATATTCAGCCCATTCAATTAATTCAAAATTAATGTAAAGCTGCATTTTCTTCAATAAATAAGTAAATATAAAAGTGTTTTCGAAAATGGCCGTTTTCACACACAGTAAAAAAAAAAAAAATCCCTCACCTTTGTTTTTGTTATGTTCCTCCGCGTGAGAGAGTTAAAACATTATAACAACTAAACAAAACCCGCAGAAAATTCGAGTACGACAGTGTCAAAAATAATAATGGAATAAAATACCTCTATATCTGGTGGATCTCTGCTTAGAAATACAGTTGCTGCAGACGTCATGCTTATTTTCTATATAACTCACCGTAGTGTAGCTGTGACCTACTAATTTACACCGGACAGGTTTATTTACGGAAAAAGCCTTCAACGAAAAATGTTCAACTATCATACCTGATACAGCTGTTGCGATACGAGCTTTGCGATAACATTATCTCTAACATCGAGTAATAGGGAAATCGACTTTGCCTGAATGATATCATATATTTTAACAATTGCCACTTTTATTTGCAGATGGCGTATGGAACAAAGCCACTCGTACATTTTGCTCAAAATCAAATTTTCGCTATTTCGTAGAGCTCGTTGTGTCAGCAATACAATATCAAAGAATAAAATGAAATAAACTTACAATTCTTTCAGACTTCAAAATTAAGCGAGTCGAAAATATTTTGATATATTTATGCATTTATTTTATCTCTCGATGTAATCATATTCATAAACTCATTAATATATTTATGCATTTATTTTATCTATCGATGTAATCATATTCATAAACTCATAAATAAATTACTGTATTAAAAGCATAACATTTTCAATTTACTCAACTATAAAACTATTATAAAAAATATTTTATCTATCGATGTAATCATATTCATAAACTCATAAATTAATTACTGCATTAAAAGGCATAAAATTTTCAATTTACTCAACTATAAAAATATTATAAAAAATATTTTACCTATCGATGTAATCATATTCATAAACGCATAAATAAATTACTGCATTAAAAGCATAAAATTTTCAATTTACTCAACTATAAAAAATATTATAAAAAAGAAAAGTTTGTTTGTTTGTAAGGGAGGAATCTGAAATATCTGGGACTTCCGAGCCGATTTAAAAAATAATGGTCTCAAAATGATGGAGACCGTCACCGTTCTAACATAGACTATATTTCATACAGTACCATTACCCCCAAGCGGGTGCAAGTTAGAGAAAAATCACAGGGGAAAAATCGAGTCAACCCGAATCAGACCTGAAACAGTTTCAACCTAACCCGAAATCAGGGCCGAAACTAATAGATACTAGACTAATAGATAGAGATAGACTTTTAGATTGTTGATCATGATCAATCGTGTTGGTAATTTCGGTTCTTGCAGCTCGAAAATGTCGAAGCGAAAGTGCTTGAGCATCAAAGAAAAAAAAATGTTCTTGATGAGGTGGATAAAGGCATGAAGAAAAAGAATACTGCTTTAGAATGTGGTATTCCTCCAAACAGCTTATCAACCATAACAAAAAATTGTGATTTTAATGTAAAGTTATTTTTTTAACTGAAAATACAATATATTTCCACACAATGTTTTGTTTCATTCTTATTTCCCTTGCAGATTTCGTTTTGATGGGTAAAATTAGTAAAACAAATAGATATAGCTTCTAAAAAAAGTGTGACTAATTACTTTTTTTAATTATATTTAGTGTTTATGGACTTAAAATGTGTTTTACGTAGTTTAAAGTATTTTAAAGGTGACTCTCTATTTAACGAATTTTCCATATAACGAACTTTTTTTCGGGATTTAGCGACTTCGTTAAATAGAGGTCCGACTGTACTTCAAAATTCGCTAACACACTGCCAAAATTAAATGGCAATCTATACCCATCGTGAGAATTCTGAAGATATGAAATTCCGTGCATTAGTTCATGAGATATGACTACCGCTGAAATCGCGTAAATCCAGTAAAATTCAGCCTAGCAGCGCCACCTATTGGATGCTTTACACCAAAACCACCAAGCAACAACTTATGTCAACGTCTAACTGAATCTGAAGTTTGGGGGGAAATCCGTACATTAGTTTTTGAGGTAGAGCTATTGCAAAAATCATGAAAATTCCAGCATAGCAGCGTCACCTATTGGGCGATTAACACCAAAACCTAATCAGCAACAACTTGTGTCAACGTCAAATTAAATCTGATGTTAGATGAAAATTCGTGTATTAGTCCTTGAGATAGAGCTATTGCGGGAATTGTGAAAAATGCAGCACAGCAGCGTAACTTGTTGGACGATTTACACCAACATGTAATCAGCACAAATTCATATCAAGTACTAACTGAATCTGAAGTTTGATGAAAATCCATGCATTAGTTCTTGAGATAGAGCTATTGCGGAAATCGTGTAAATCCTGCAAAATGCAGCATAGCAGCGCCACCTGTAGAGCAATTTATACCAAAATGTATAAAACGTCAATTCATGTCAAGGACTAACTGAATCTGAAGTTTGATGAAAATCCGTGCATTAGTTCTGGAGATTGAGCTATTGTGGAAATCGTGAAAAATGCTGCATAGCAGCGCCACCTGTTGAGCAATTTACACCAAAAACTAAGCACCAATTTATATCAGGGACTAATTGAATATAAACTTTTATTAAATTCCGTGCATTAGTTCTTGAGATAGAGCGCCCATAAAATTTGTGTCACATACATACAGACAGACAGAGTCACAGACTCAAAGACAGACATTTTGTAAAAACATGCTTTTGGGACCTCTGACCCCTAAAATGGGTAAATCCGTCGAAAACCGGAAGTCGAAGAATTTCACAAATCCAATACTTTCTTCTTGTAAAGATAGAAGAAATCAAAAAAACCTCAAATACGAAAACGTACTGCAGTTATATTTTCACTTTGATTTCTCTGAAATTGTTAATCTAAATTCTTAAAGAGGAGCTTTTCAAAATTTTGTTTATTTTTAAAAATATGGTTCAAATGGTGAACTCACTTCATTTAAATAAAAGTACATTTTGAAAAAAAAAAAATTAACTGCATATTTAATTAAAAATTTAAAAAATATATAAAAATTTGAATTTTTTAAAATCCCTACTACTTTTTTAAAAATTGTTATTTTTGGTCATATTTTTTGAGATTTTCAAATGTGTATTACACAAGATTATGCGCGGATTTTTAGATACATATAATATTACATTTAATATATTTTTTTACTTATACATATAGTGTAAAACGATTAAAACTAACACATCTTCATATACTTTTATTTTTTTTTTAAATAACAAAAAACTTGAAGGCTAATTCCATACGTAGATTTGTCAAATATATAATAAAGAACATGTATAAAAAATTTTAAATCTCTATTTCAAATACAAAAAAAGCTTTAGCATTTAAAACATGAAAGTGGAGAAAATATGAACATGGAAGAAAACGCCAGTTTTAATTTGCGTGGGTAATTGCGCTGAGTGTATTAACAAAAATTACAATATCTCGCGATATAATTACCGTACGGGTAAAAATGTGGTGTCAAAATATTCACAATTAAATAGGCTTTCATTTAATATTAAAAAAGAAAAATCGATGTTTTGATCAATTTTAAGGTAAACTGTCCCCTTAAATTTGTCTTAGAAATAAGTGTACGAACAACTTATTTATTTATTTATTTTTAAGAATAAAAACATTTTCAATACGAGCGTTGCTAGATATAAATTTTTCTGGGCAATAAGAGAAAAAGCAAGTACCAGTAACTGCTATGATTAATTAAAATGATAGTAATAAAAATGCATAATTGACAACTAGGCAAGGAAATAGTTCATAATTAGGTTTAGCAGTGTTGTAGTTGGAATTTTTTTTTTTTTTTTTTTTTTTTTTTTTATGGGAACTCACCTTTTCATAGAGTAGATGTTGATGCTACCGGATTTTTGCTAAGCCAAAATCCAATTTAAAATATTTAGCCAAAAGCCAACTTTTTTCAATTAACAGTTATAATTATTACAGTAGACTCCCGATTATCCGAGTTAATATGGACTAAGCTCACCTCGGGTAAGCAAAAGACTCAGATAAACCGGATTTACAAAAATCGTTGCAAACTAAGGAGATGAAATATAAATTTTCACTTTATTCATTCATTTTTATCGTACTAGTAACATTTCTTTGATGTACATTTCCGTTACTTTTAAGACAAACGGCGAATGAAATTGTTTATTTGAAAAAGACTTGATAGTTTTTTGTTTGTTGAATGTCAATTTCGCTGCAGTATTACGCTCCTGCATAGCTACCAATTTCTAAGATTTTTTCTTACCACTAAAACTTACCTGTAAATTTCGCCTAATTCAATCGCCGAAATCTAACAATTGTCAATGATTAAATA
Organism: Maratus speciosus; assembly: GCA_963932465.1. NCBI lineage: Eukaryota > Metazoa > Arthropoda > Arachnida > Araneae > Salticidae > Maratus > Maratus speciosus. The sequence goes on along the minus strand of OZ010790.1, from coordinate 276,385,799 downwards.
CGGCAAAAATTTGTTTTAAATTTTAGAAGTAACAAAACCGCACAAATTGGCAGCTATGTGATTCTATTAATGTCATGAAAATTGCAGGTGTAGCCTCTTCTTTCTGCTCAAAGTATTAAATAGTTGTTTTTCAATCGAACTTATACCTTTGGAATGGATCATTTTTTTTCTGATGGGCTGACGGCTTCCTTTATTATGAAACAGCCATTATAAATGAAGTGTTAGGTGAAGATGAAAGAGCAGCCGTAAAAACGTTAGAACTCTGATTTTCAGGTCTGAATAGGAAAAAAAAAAGGGCCATAATTAAAAAAAAAAAAAATTATGGCCATTATTTTTTCGGCCATTAAAATAAGTTGGCTATTAGAAAATTAGTAAACTTCTCTTTGTAAATATACTTTGTGGAAGAGAAGGAGGAGGGGCACCAAAATCCATGTTTACCGATTTGGATTTATTGCAATCCGTATTAGGGTCTCATTTTTATGTAATTTGTCAATTTCTAAGGTACCTGACACCTTAACGGCAGTATGATTTTTGTAGTGAATCAAGCTATATTAACACGTTAAGCGCCACGTCAGTCAACGGTGACTGACACTGAACTTCCCTTTTAGAACCCGTCTTTCACCGATAATTGACGGTCTAAAATATGATATAAAACTAAATATATATATATTGTTTTAAGTAATTACTTTAAATTTATTTAAAATGTACTTACCTTTTATTTATTACAGGATTATACTTTGTTAAAAATTACTTAAAACATTGCAAATTTTTCAGCTTTAGTGTCAGTCACCGTGGCACTCAACGTGTTAATAATACTATTTAAAAATAATGTTTGTAGGAAATAAATTCCAAAACTACTGAACCGATTTTTAAAAAAAATCTTTCACAGTAAGACAGCTAGCTAATAAAGAGGGTTCCGAAGGTAGACAGTCAGTATCTGTTTTTTGGAAGGGGTAGCTGAAAATGTGTTAGAATGTAGCTTGTTTCATGAGTTTAAGTCTCACGTTCACATAGAGCAGGGCTTAATTTGCGCCGGAGCCCACCGGAGCTCAGCTCCGGTACTTCTCTTTTTTCAGTAAATATTTAGATATTTGTCTGAATTCACCGGAGCTCATAAATACACGGCTCCGGAGCCCGTTGCAATAACGTTTCCGAAAAACTGAAGTCTAAATTACCCTTTCCTTTTCCTCCCACCTCCAAGATTTTACTTTCTTTTCTATCAAAGCACTTAAGTGCGACGTAATGTGTCGCACACGTAAGAAATGGAGATGAAACAGGCTCAATTTTTATAACAGTTGTTGGGCTTAGGCGGGCTCAAGCTCATCCTGTCTTACATTCAAAATTATATTTATTCATGAATAGAAAAAAATAACTTTTCCCCCTTAAAAATTACATATTCCATTATATTTAAATTTTTTATTTTACTAAAGTAAAAAAAAACAAAAGATGTTTTAAATTTTGAAAATAATGTATGAAATATTAATTTGCGGATTGGAGAGAAGGCGAGGTGGGATAGGGAGGGGGGGGGGGGCGCTACGGTTTTAGTACTGTAGAATATTAGGGCTCCGGTACTTTTTTTTGTTAAAAATTAAGCCCTGACATAGAGTGAGACAAGAGAGAGTAAAAGAATGAAGTTTCCTCAAAATGCGACTCTAATTAGTAATATTTAAATTATCTATAACAGTATAATCCCCCCACCCCCAATTTTAGTAGGCACAAAAACACCACTTGGCATATTTCAACAGACACGCATGTAACCTTGGTTTCAGAGCATTTGAAATGAATGATAACTCAATAAAAATTACACCATTTTCACGCAGGTGCAATGAAAATGTTTTGATAAATAAACCTGCAAGTTATCCACTGCTAAGCATAACGTCATATTCACTAGGGAAGTTTTTCATAAATACTTAAATATGGGCCTAAAGGATCGTGTCAATAGACTAGCACCATTCTTTTCATCGGAATTCTAATTACCAGTTCCTAAAAAAGTGCTTAAGAATGTCTATGAATAATTTTAAAACATATTAATTAATTCACGTTCGCAGACGAAGTTAAAATGACATCAAGAATAAAGTTTTAAACAATTCCTTTGCAAAGTTAAATTATCATAAGCTGCGACAGCATTATCTGCCATGAAATAGTACTAGGGTAGATTTTTATCAGAACCCATTTGAATGACTTCCTATATTTAAATTACCTTACAAGAAATCCCGTGACGCAGCCAATATCTTCACCTGGCAGCAGTTTTAAATCATTATCTCTTCTAAATGCTATATCAATACTAATATTATATAGAAGATATGTTTGTTTGTTCGTTTGCAGTAGATAATCACTGAAATTACCGAACCGATATCAAAACTTTACAGGGTACAGTGATAACAGTATCTGCTGAACCCCTTGAGGGGCGGTGGGATATATTTTATCCCACCTACGATTAATGAAGATTTGCACCAGAAAAATTTTATTAAATTTTACTTTTCTAACTTTGGTGGAAAAAAGTCATAAAATTGCTTTTCCTTATTTTGCAATAAATATTTTTGCAGATTCTGGTGTGATTCGACATCACAGAAATGCAATTACTTGCCCCTCAAAGGCTTAAAAACAGGCTATTTTTTTAGATTTAAATGCTCCCTATGAAATATCTACTTATAATAAAAGCTGAGTGCATGTGACCGGCGGAACGATGCCGGTGCGAACCACTCTGGTCTGCGAAACGACCGTAGCTAAACGCCATGTCTGTTCAGCATATTTTCATATAAAACATGTGTATCATATCCATTTATAATGTATTAAGTTCTAAATTAAAATTAAGCTATTAGAAATCAAATCTAAACAAACGATACTGTTTTCATTCAGATTCAAATTCCAGCAAATTAAGAAACAAATGAATGACTCTTTGACGATTCATCAAAAAAAATACGGCTAACATCTAATTCTGCTTTAAATACATTTTTTAAAGCATATTAAAGCCTTTAAGTTTTTTGAAATGCGTTTTCCATGCATTTATAAGCAGCAATTTTATTTACGACTGTTTACATTTACAAGCAGTCAGTTTACGACCTACATATGAAATATTACGTAATTTATTGAATAAATATTTTAAAAAACATTATTTAAGGATTATTCATCATTATTCATATGAATATTGATTCATATCAATGATTCATGTATTCCACTCTTCTGTAGTGGCAACAGTGAAACGCTGTTTCTTTAGGAAAAACAGAGGGATAAATGTGCTGATTTTTCGCCACTACTCGCTTTCATCTGTCAATAGTTATTTTTGAATGTTTTAAAAGTTTTTTTAATTTTTATTATGGACTTTCGGAAAGAAGGTGCCAATTGACCAGGAAAAGAATTGCGCGATCGCGGCAATCAACGGATTTCTCAGTTTGCCTGATAAACCCAGCTGAGTCTACACCGAACAGAATTAAACACCCATACGCACAATTTTTTGTTTATTTTTTATCTAAACTATGCATATTTTAAGTTCATGTTCATAAAGTGTTTATCACTCACAGGAACGTTTCATTATAATAAAGATTTAAAAATCAAAATTACATTTTTTTTTTTAATTTTACTAAATTTTTGTACCGTTAAAAAACATAGCTTTTTGTATGTGTATTACTTTCAATGATGCACATAATGGTGTTTTAGTTTTGGCCAAATATATGAATCAAATTTTAAAGTTTCATCTAAAATTAAAAAATAAACATCTGATTTTTTAAAGAAATGCCATATGTTTTTTGTTTTATTTTTAAATTTCTTATTTCACCTATGCTGCATTTTTTAAGCTGAATTTAATATATTTCTGTGAATTATTTTTTGCTGTTTGAAAAATGCAACAGCTTTTTTTTTTTTTTCAACTATGCATATATTTTTAAAAGCATTTACAGACATGCCACTTTCCAGCGAAAACAGGGAATTCCATTTTTTCGGCACAATTTATCATCCCTGGGATTGATGCAAATCAGTATTAAAATTTGTTGACATTTTTAGGACGAGAAGGGGGGGGGGGGGGTAGCAGAATTTGACTAAATAAAAATGCGAGTACAAGCAGCTGCAATTTGAGTTTATTTCTAATCCTTTCCCATGACCTACTGTGCATTTAGTCCATGTATAGAAACAAACAGCATGAAAAAAACATATAGCCAGGAGCTTGCAACTATCATCTGTCTGCTTTCCCCGAAGGATTGCAAAAATCATCAAAATATCGTAGAAAAAGGGTGGTTTCATCAAACGAATATGAATTCCATCAAAGGAACGCAGAAAAAAGCACAATTTTTCCCAAAGGGCCCTTTAGAATGCATGTTTCGTCTAAGGATCATGGAATATGTGAATGTCGCCAAATAATCGTGGAAAAAACATGAATTTCATCAGATGACTGCAGAAAAAATGCATTATTTGATCAAAGTATCGCGAAAAACGTGAATTTCGTCAAATAATCACAGAAAAAATATGTTTTTTGATTAGAGGATCACAGAGAAAACGAGATTTTCATCGAAAGGTTGCAAAAGTGCAAGTTTCAACATAAGATCCTAAAAAAAAAATGTAAATTTTGAAATCGGGGGATCTTGAAGCTTATTGGTTCATCAGTATCAGGTGAACCGTTAGTCAGCTAAATTTTCTGTTACGTAACTAATTTGCTGCATACATTCGGATGCACCTGTGCTTCTGTCAACGTATTTTGATTGTAAGGTAAGTCTCGCTTGCTCTGCTGTTTATTTCTTTTTTTTTAGGATTTTTGCATTAGCTGTTTAAAATGCACCCTTTATTGGTGAATATATCGATTTTTACATGGTTTACCGTTTTAGAGCACCCAGGGCGAGAATAGACGCCCAGGGCGTCTATTCTGGTGTAATCTGGTGTGGCTGTTTGTATTTTAATTATGCATAAAATACTATTTGTTATTACTATTGAATCAATTTTTTGAAAGAAACTTTGTTCTATTTTAATATCAGAAAATGATTAGTAAATGTTATGGTGAAATAGACAGATTTTTTTTCAGACTTCAAAATATTTTTGAAAAATAAAGGGGGGGGGGGGTGTTGTAGGTTCTACCAAGCTCTACATATATATTTGAAGCCGAATATATAATGGATTAAAAAATAATAATAAACAGTAAATAATTTTTTATTTATTTGCATCTTTAGACCACTTTTATTTTAAATTAATTATATTTATCACACCAGTACTGAAAAAACATATATAAATTAGGCCGAATATTTAAATATACTTTAGTTTTACCTTTATTTTAAAAAAATCTAGGTTTGCTTATAATTGTTCTTAATCTCAAATCTACAATAAACTTAAAGAATATATGCATATATAATAAGTATATTAATTTAGCTTTGTACTTAAATGTCTCCTACCTTCCTTTTTTAATTAATTTATAAATTCACCACGATTTAATTATTTTCGTGACAGTAAAAATATTCTAAGGAAAGTCTCTCAAATTTTATTTTCCCTTAATTTTATTTATTAATATTTTAAATACTTACAGAGATCATCAATGAGTTTAATTACTTATTTAAAACAAAGAAAAAAAACTAAATATGTAAATGAAAAATTATTGTTGTATCTTTATCAATTCACTGAAAATCTTGGTTCTTTGTGAAAAATATAATTAGAATCAATTAAATCATTAAATGTAAAAACAAATAATAAAATGTTTTTTTAAATTATTATTATTATTATTATTATTATTGTGAAACGGATCTAAAATATGTTTTCTCCGCTCAACAACGCAAAATTTTGGAACACAAACACAGGGGCTGATTAAAAAACCCTTCCAACTGGGCCGTGGCACTGAACCTCTTTGATTTTAGGGGGTGTCAAACTTGGTGAACAAATTTTACAGAGATAATATTTAAAATCTAATTCGATCTTGTACAAATTATACTGCATATTTTTTGCTATTGGAGTCGGGAAAGATTAAACACAAGTAATATATTTATCTAAATATGTATTTATATATCCATATCTCTATTTTAAAACATAGAACACGTTTAATTTTTTGTGAAAGCATAGGAAGGGGCATTGAATGAATACCAGGCCTTCGTCCTCTCCTCTTTTATTTCACCAGGCCCTGTACATACACAGACTAATTTTAAAACATAAAAGCATGAAATTAGCAGATATGACAATTGAAAAGCGCCTTTATTTATTTTTATTTTTGAAGTACATAAATGTATTATCTTGAGTTATAAGCAATTGTTATCTTTTGACGACCTTTATCGGGAGTCACTTTCATAATTTCGGTTCAAAATGCCTTTTTTGACCGCATTTTCTGAAGAATCCTTTACCTTTATCGAAAAATGGTATATGCTATTCGAGTTTGCAGTTTCTGAATAACAACATCGAGCAATTTTCTGTGTTTTCGAATAAAAATTATTCCAGGAATGTGTCAGAAAATAGGGAGTTTTAATTTGAGAACAGCTTTAATATTATACAGAAAAACTTTTGGTTTTTTTAAAAGGCCGAAATAAAAGCTTTTATTTCAGAAATTTTTCCATGTTTAAACTTTAAACCTTTCCATGTAAAATGAAAGTATTTTTTTTCGGTCTGAATTAAATTTGTAAGTAAATTAGTTGACATTTTTTGCAAGAAAAAAAGAATACACAGATTTCCGAGTCAAAGAACTTTTAAAGAATCTGTAAAAGAGCTTTAAGTAGGAATATAGTATTTTGTAATTAACAGGGCTCGGTGATATATATATATATATCAGTGAGTATATATATTTATATGGGTATATTTAGAAATCGAATAGCTTATCCTTGAGATATACCATGATATATATCCGATATTTCTTTCAAAATGTCAAGACGTTTGATACTTTCGATATTTTATATTTTATTTCAAAATTTGATATTTTCAGTGAAAACAAGTGTAAATGAATTTTTCGACTATTATTAACGGTGTCGTTCTGTAGATATAGAACTTTTTCTCTGATAGTGACTTTTGCACCCCCCCACCCCCCCACCCCACCCTCTCTCTAAAAAGAAACTTTACGTTTGAAGCTGAATTTTTAGATGACAATAATTACGTCAGACAATATTTCTTACGACACCCATTGAAAGATAAACTATCTAATTTAGATAAGTTATTTACATCTTCATTTAAAATGATCTTTTCTAATTTTGGTTTACCTCAATTTAAAATGCACAACACATTATGAGATTGAAAAAGCAACAAAATTACAATTATGTTCAATTTTTTTTAATTAAAACAAATTATTTTGTATTTCAAATTGTGTTTTATACAACAAAATTTTCTTAATACTAAATCTTACAGCTTTTTTTTTTAAAAAAACAAATTGGGTCTGTTTTCAATTAGCTGATCTACTATTTTGTTACTTAAGAGAAGCAAAAAAGAAAAAAACACACATTTAGAATAATATTTTATTAAGTTATCATGCTAACTGCAATACATTTTAATTTCTTATTTATATTAAGTCTGAAAATATTTATAATTATCAATAAGTTGACTATTTTGAAAATATCTGATAAATATAAAAAAAAAACATTGGATATTTTTTATATGTTTGAAGAAATCATGATATTTACGACCCCTGGTAATAGAAAAACTATGCCCTCTTTCTATTTTTTAATATTAAACAAGCGCCCAAAACCCTCCAAACAGAGCAAAAATTCTTTCCGAACCCTACCCACTGCGATCTCGACCACCTGGCAGCAGTCGGAAAAAAAGCAACCCACTCCGACCGGCGAAATTTCGACTCTACTACACCAGAATAGCAAATAATCGCCAAGGCGGCTCTTCCCGACCGGTTTCAGCATTCCTACCACACCAGAATAGATCCCCTGGGTCGGCACCAACCATCGGGCAACCCGCGCAAATTGGGGTTTTGTTGGAGCCCCGTGTCTCTTTATACAATTCGAAATAACGCTTACTTTGTATAAAATAATAGCATTTTTGCTCTAGGCTTTTTTTTAATTGTTTCTTCGTGGAGAAAAGAAAAAAGAGTACAATAAAACCTCTAAATAACGGACATCTCAGGAGAGCGGAAACTGCCCGCTATTCGGAGGTGTCCGCTATTGGGAAAACCTCAGAGATTCAAAAATATCTAAGAAAAGCTTAATGCTTCATTAATTGACTTTTATATGTATCTATTATATGATTAATCCTAAATTAAAATTATTTCTTTAAGCAATAAAACTGAAATAAAATTGTGCATCCACTGTTAATTACATTCTTACGAAAAAAATCTGTTACAAAAGTTTGTGATTACATGTAATTTGTTTTTCAATGTGAAGTTTTAACACTGTCAGTAGTTTTAATCTTTCTGAATCTTTTTTTTTTTTTTTTTTTTTACAAAAATGTGTATAACTCATGTGTGCTCACTGTACTTTGCCGCTTCTTGAAAATTCTCGATATTGCAGGAAAGCATCTCCAGTTTCAGTATCTGTTTCATCATCACTAATAGAATCAGCTTTTGCCGAAAATTTTGAAAGAATATAATCGCATAGATGAACTGATTCCTCTTTAGTAGGTAACTCATCATCAATATTAATGAAATTTTCTGCACTTTCATCACGCCTGATACATTTCATTAATTCACTTATTTAGCTTAATTTTTCATTTGTCTCCGAAATTACTGTCCGCTATTCGGAATGTCCGTTATTCAGAGGTTAAACATACAAAAATTTAGGTTTTGGGAGTGGGGATTGGAAAACTGTCCGTTAAATAGAAGTGTCCGTTATTCGGGAGTGTCCGGTACGGAGGTTTAACTGTATTAAATTTATCCCTTACAGGTACAGGCAAAGTTGATATTGCCAATTGTCGGGAAATGTATAGATTCGATGATGCTTAAAGTATGTGAAAGGGGAAAAAAATAATTTTTTTTTCTTTCCAGGAGTTCTTTTCGTAGGGGGCTTATGCTCGCCAACTGCCCCCCCCCCCCCCCCCGAGACACAGCATACTTTAAAAATCCTTTGATTGGGGAATTTTAAAGCCCCGGATCAGCTGCTGTTAAAAATCTACTGGCTGTTTTCCTGTTTAATTAAACAAAAGTAGTTAAACATTTGAAGTGCACAGAGTCTTTGTCTCCTGGTATTTTTTTTAACAAAACTACAATAAAATTGTTTTAAATAGGACATTTCAAATGCATCGTTTTAAATCTAATGTAATTTTCACCAAAGTTTTCTGTTTCTTTTTAATATTCACATGAAAATTCTTTTGTTGTTAGAAAGGAAATATTAATTGCGCTAATTCAGAATTCACAACAATAGTTAAAATGATCATATCAAAATATGAAATAAATATCTCATGTAAACATATTTTTAAATTTAAACTGTTTTGCAATATTATTATTTGGTCATTTTAAATATGATGCAATTTCTTCTATTTACTGTTTTTACTTCATGTAAAGGAATTTTTTATTTTAAAGTTTTCCTTCTCTTTTTAATATCCACGTGAAAATATTTTATTTGCGCTGACTTTAGGATTGGCAACAATAGTTTAAAAGACCATCTAAAAATGGGAAATAAATATCTCGCGTAAATGTATTTTTACATTTACACTGTTTGTCAATATTATTATTTGGCCATTTTAAATATGACGTAATTTTCTCCATTTGCAGCTTTTAACGCATATTAATGAATTTATTATTTTAAAATTTTTTTTCAATTTTAATATTCACGTGTAGATATACTTTTATGACGTAAATTTAGATATTTTCCCGCTTTTAATACGTAATCATTTAATTCTAATTTGAAAGGGGTTTTTTCTATTTAGAATAGTCACGTGCCAATAAATTTTTAATTTGAATGAAATATTGTTCTTTGCGCTATTTTTACAATTGGCAACAATTTAAAATTATAACCTTTTCTAAAATATGTAAAAAATATCTCTCAAAATGCTGAAAAGGGGAATTTAAAAGGGAAATAAACCCTGAAAAAAAGTGGACAAATTAAAAACATAAATGCCATCTACACACCGGAGCTTCTAATGTATAACCTTAGAATAAATAATTAAATTCCTATATAGTTTTTGCTCCGATAAAACTTTTTTAATGGAACGATTTTGACTAACTTTAACATTAAATATCTCTTTAAATAATTCTTCGATTTAAAAACTGCCTTCATCAGTGTATTTATCAAACATTTCTCTATAATACTACCAATTTTCATATTTTTATGTGCAGTAATTTTCTTTATATTATCAAAGAAAGACCCTACGTCACAAAAAAATTCATTTACTATGGCGGTGACAGCTTTAGTTACATTGTTTTAGAATAGAGAGATACAATTTAAAAATAAATTTTATTATCCCAGTATTGCAGCACACATTGGGCCCCACTAACTGCTTTGCCAGGGCCCCGCGAGAAATTGAGCTGGCCTGCAGGTATTAGTAGGATATTTATTATCAATAGTAATGTAATGTTCAATTTATGTTAGTGGTAGTGGGCGTACAAATATTACATAATGCATTTTAATAATCATGCATAAAAAGCCACTGGTTAGTAATCCATAAAATGAACATTTTTTTTTTGTTAATAAAGTAGTTTTAGTAAATACATGATCTGTATAAATAGGATATAATGAAAAGTATAAATGGTCGAAACAAATTTAGCATTCAACTGTTCAAAAGTATCATGAAAGGAGACCCTTCTTCACTCTTTAGCACAAACTAAAAGAGAAAGTGATAAACAATAATAGCAATAACCCAAGTATCTCACTTCTCTCTCTTTCTTATCTCACTTTCACTTCTCTCTCTTTTTAATTTCCTTTGCCCAAAGAAGAAGATTATTATGAAGCTTTGAAACAAATGTATGCTAATATATCTTTGACTATTTATGCTTTTGTTTGTCAGCATAAAATGTTTAGATTGCCGACATTTCAGAAGATTGTAGAAATATGGAATATAGTATGTTTTCTTTTAGAAACGTCACCATAACTCGTTTTCTTATTATTTACTAAAATATTATTTAATTTATTAAGTAAAATTTCTGGTTGAAAATAGGTGGCTTAAAAAAAGTAAAAGAAAGAAAAAAAAGGGGGGGGGGGAAGGGAAGGAAAAAAAAAAAAAACAACGACGGAAGATTGGCAGCTATGGTGATTCTAATCGGTGCATTGTCAAAAACTGATTAAGAATTTCAGCACTTAAAATCTCGTAATAGAAAGATTAATCAAAACGTTGGCACTTAGCAGAAAAGCACACATTTCATTGCAACATTGGTACAATCAATAATACTCCAATATTTTGGTCAAAGAATCATCAGAGAAATAAATATTCCTTTATAATCGCCAGGCATACACAGGTGTTATAATTTCAGTTATGAAGCTACGATTTTAACGATTCAATATGTTATTATCATTTGCTTTTAAAAGTTTTTTTTTTTTTTTTTTTTGTAAAATATTGTTTTAAGAATTAAACAAAAACATGTATAGAATTTTTTTTAATTATTATTGAAAAAAAAAATCATTCCCTGAATTACACTGAGGCAAGGTTATCAAATTACAGTGAGGCAAGGCCTTATTTGTATGTATGTGCCTTAGTCAGGCCCCCAGTGACAGAAACACCTTGACACGGCGACATAGTCGCGGACAAAAAAAAAACTTTTGCAGACAATTGTCTGCACTAATGAAGTCAATTTAAAAAATTGTCTGCAACTTTCGGACAATTTTTCCCGCGTAAAAAGCGTAAATTTCGGCAAAAAAGCGCGTAAAAAGTGTGAATTTCGGCAAAAGATCGCGTTAAAAGCATTAATTTTTCAAAGATCGCGTAAAAGCGTGAATTTCGGCAAAAGATCGGGTAAAAATCGTGAATTTTGGCAAAAGATCGCGTGAAAAGCGCGAATTTCGGCAAAAGATCTCATAAAAAGCGCGAATTTCGAAATAAGATCGCGTAAAAAGCGCAAATTTCGGCAAAAGATCGTGTTAATGGCGTCAATTTCGGCAAAAGATCGCATAAAAAGTGTGAATTTCAGCAAAAGATCGCGTTAAAAGCTTTAATTTCGGCAAAAGATCGGGTTAAAGGCGTGAATTTTGGCAAAAGATCAGATAAATACGTGAATTTTGGCAAAAGATCGGGTAAAAAACCTGAATTTTGGCAAGAGATCGCGTAAAAAGTGTGAATTTTGGCAAAGGATCGCGTTAAAAGCGTTGATTTCGGTAAAAGATCGCGTATAAAGCGCAAATTTCGGGAAAAGATCGCGTTAAAAGCTTTAATTTCGGCAAAAGATCGCGCAAAATGTGCGAATCTTGGCAAAAGATCGCTTAAAATTCGCGAATTTCGGAAAGATCGCGTAAAAAGCGCGAATTTCGCAAAAGATCGCGTAAAAAGCGCGAATTTTGGAAAAGGATCGTGAAACAAACGCAAATTTCGTCAAAGGATCGGGAAATAAAAGCAAATTTCGTCAAAGGATCGTGAAAGAAACGCGAATTTTGTCAAAGGATCGCGAACAAAACGCAAATTTCGTCAAAGGATCGCGAACAAAGTGAAAATTTCGTCAAAGAATCGCGAACAAAACGCAAATTTCGTCAAAGGATCGCGAACAAAACGCAAATTTCGTTAAAGGATCGCGGAAACAATGCATATTTCATCAAAAGATCGCGGAAAATGTGAATTAACGTCAGAGGATCATGAAAAAACGCAAATTTCATCAATGGATCGCGGAAAAGTACGAATTTCGTCATAGGAGCGTGGAAAAAACGCAAATATTGTCAAAAGATCGCAAAAAAATCTGCAAATTTGCAAAAAATCCCAAAATTGCGGGAAAAACGCGAAATTTGTCAAAAAGCCATGGATAAAACGTAAATTTCACCGAAGAATTACAAAAAAAAAATAATTTCCTCAAAAGGACACAGAAAAGAAAAATTCGAATTTTGTCAAGGGATCACGAAAAAACGCAATTTTTGTCCAAAAATTGCGGAAAAAACGATAAATTCGTCAAAAAGCCATGGAAAAAACGTGAATTTCACCAAAGAATTACAAAAAAATAATTTCCTCAAAATGCTGCAGATTTCATTCAGGAGTTTTAGAAAAAAACTCGCTTTTCGTGCTTGAGGCCTCTGAAGCTTCCGAAGGTTTTTAAAAGCATCGTTATTGCCTATGTGTGGTTCTGCTTATCCTTCACACTTTAGAAATTCTGTAAGAAGTTAGATGATGAAATGTTATAAGCAAAATTAATGAGAATGCATCATGCTTACCATGTTTTAAATAGAACGATAAAAAATTTCCTAGTTTAATTTATTATTTATTCATTAAAATGACATACAAAATTTGCAGACAGATTATGAAATTTTAAAAGCTTGACGCAGACAGCTACAAAACTTTCTGCCACTGGGCTCAGGCCTACTAGGAATGTGCAATCAATTTTTCTACTATTACTGACTAAGGGGAAACTGGATGTCTTGCATTTTCTATATAGATAAGCTCTTTTGATTTTGGCGAGGGAGGCAGGATAAAGGCATCTATTTTTTTTTCTACATTAACCCTTTATCTACTGACGGTACTTATAAGTACCATTAAAATAACTTGTTATAAAATTCATTTAATATATCGATTATTTGTAATACGGTTTCGAATGAGTTATAGATACATTACTTTATCTTCTTCCAAAAGCATTATTGGTTACACAAATCAAAAATATTTTTATAGGGATGATTTATTTTGCTTTTGCATATTTTCAGCTTTCTTGGCGTTGGGGGAGAGGGGGTGAATTTTTCAATTCGGAAATATTTCTATATATCTATTGTCAGAACATTATATTTGTGCATTTTCTAATTCTACAAAATACCTAGAAAAATATTTAAAATAAAAGATTTGAGTGGGTTTATAAATAATGCACAAAATCCCTATAAATTCAAATTTAATTAATCTTTCTAAATCCTTCAAACCTTCTAAAATCCTCCTACAATTTATTAAATGATTGTGTAAATCTCCTAATGTAGTTTAAACAATTCACGAGAAATGCTTTAGAAGAAAAAAAATATATATGGATTCATAATGCAGTAGATAAAGGGTTAAAAAAATATGTATATCATATTCATTTTCTTAAATTTCTTTTACTAGGGGGCTCGGCCCCCTACGAGCTACGCTCGCCAACCCCCCGTCCAGACACCGTAGACTCTAAATGCACGCTAGTTTGATCGGCTTTAAAAAGATTTCGAAAGATTGAATTATAATTTAAAAAATCCCTGACGGCTCGGGCCTACAGGCGGAGGTAGATTTCGAAGTACTAAATTCACCAACAAAACTTAAATCAAGATTAGAGATAGACCAAGTTCCTTCAATAAGAATGAGCTCCAGAGAGCTAAACATTTTGGGAAAATTCTAATATATACGAATACACACACGAATGTATATGGAATAGGTTTAAAAAATAGCTAAAGCAAATTCAGAGAACCTCAAAGTGTTAAAATAAGTTAATATTTCCATTGTCGGATTTTCGTCATGTTTTAATACGTTTCTTCAAACTCACATGACGTTCCTGCTGAGTTCCGTTTTATTTCCAATATGATGCAATATATATATTTTTTTATTCGTCAAACTATTTATTTTATTTTGTGTTTTCATGCGGAAATCTTGCTTTAGGAAACTTATGACGTAATATTCAATTTGTTTCAATTATTCAAGCTATTTATTTAATTTAATTTTTCACGTGAAACCTTGCAATAGAAAAGCATTTGTTGTGGGGAGAATTTTATTTCTTTTTTTTTAATTGTTGGCAACTGCTATAACGAAAAATATTTATTTTTTCCTGCCATTGTTGTGTAAGAGCTGGTTTTATCAGAATCATGTTAAGAGGGTATTCAAAATTTTGAACCCTCCCCATTTCCATTCCCTTGGGCCGATTTTTTCCATTTGCAATCCCCGCCGAGATATTAGCCATCTCAAAGTTGTTGGCGAGTTTGAAGAAGATCCGTGAATAATTGCGACTTTTATCGTGCGGACAAAATTTAGTACATACATACATACATATATATATATATATATATATATATATATATATATATATATATATATAAACTTTTTAGGTGGGGGTGGTTTTGGGTTCCTGGGGTCCTATAATGAAAAGTTATGAAGGAATTTTTCAAAAGTCGCCCCATGGTAACGACTGCAATAGGTAGTATTTCTTACGAAATCTACCTAAAAACAGAGGCGATCTCTCTATAAACGGATTTCTATTCATTTCTCTTTGATTGGGGAATTTTAACGCCAAATCCGTTGCGGTACTATTTGATTATCCCGTTGACCAATTTCGCCAAATTATATAAATCGTCAAACCACTCGCCAAATTATACAAATTGACATAATTTTTATTTTAAATAACGAAAAAACAAATAAATTAGTACAACATTAATTAAAATACAAATAAAACATCGAAATAAAAATAACTTGATGACGTAGACACGTGTAACAACATTTCAAAATAAGCTAATATAAAAGGAATTAAGTAAACAGAGTCTTTGTCTCCTGGTATTTTTTAACAAAGTGAAAAGAAAGTTCTTTTAAATGAGACATTTTAAATTAATCGTTTTTAATCTGACGTAATTTTGACCAAACTATTCTTTCTGTTTTTAATATTCACATGAAAATACCTGCGTTAGAAATGAAATATTATTTGCGCTTTCCTAACAAAAATAGTTGAAAAGTATCCTCTTAAAATATCAAATAAATGTCTAGCGCAATTTCTAAATTTAAACCGTTTTGCAATATTATTTTGTGTTCATTTTATGTAATAACTGTAATGTGACGTAAATATGACGTAATTTCTCCAATTTAAGACTTCTAACGCATGTTATTAAATTTATTGTTTTACAAATTCTTTTCTCTCTTAAAATTCACGTGTAATTATAGTTTTTATGACGTAATTTTTAATAAGTTCCTGCTTTTGTACATAATTATTTAATTCTAATTCCAAATGTTTTTTTTTTCTGTTTATAATAGTCACGTGTAAATAAATTTTTAATTTATTTACGCGTATAAATATTTTTTTTTTTTTTTTTGAAGCAAACGTTATTGTTTCCGCTGTTTACACAGTTGGCAACAGTTTAAATTAATATCACTTTCTAAAATCTGTTAAAAATATCTCTAGAAATAATGAAAATCTGAATTTAAAATAGAAATAAAACCTCAAAAAATTAGTCAAAATAAAAAAATTAATGCAATCTGCACTCCGGCAAATTCTAACGAATAAAATGATCTAAAAATGATTAAATTCCTATGAACAGTTTTTGCTCCTATAAAACTTTTTTAGTGGAACGATTTTGTCCAACTTTAGCATTAAATATCTCTTAAAATAATTCTTCGATCTGAAAACTATCTGCATCAGCGTGTTTATCAAACATTTTTGTATAATACTACCGATTTTCATATTTTTGTATGCATTATTTTCCTTAATATTAACGAAGAAAGACCTCCGGTCACAAAAAATTCAAAACCGGCGGCGGCGGTGACAGCGGTAGTTACTTTTTTTTAGAATAGAGAGATAATAAGTAGGAAATCATATATATAATGTAGGCTAGGTGAAAATTTATTTTTGTTATTTTAATAGAAGAACAGTAAAACACTGAAGTTTTCGCAGTGAAAAATGGTTATTTTCAATAACTTCATTTTCTCAAGTGAAAGAATTTCGTCTTGAAGATTTAGCCTCTAATTTTGGAACTACGTAACAGAAATGACAAGTCTCTGAAAATGACGCCATCTTGATGCGATGTCTTTTAAAAATATCATTTTGTATTCCACTTTTGATACCCTGGAGTTTTTCCTTAAAAATTTATATTTTTCATTGTAAATTTAATCTTTATCTTATAGTATGATAATTTAGTCGATCTAACGTTCACCGCTCATGTTATAGCAGAAAAACGCCATTTTTCCCGCCAGGGGGTGTTCGAATCAGACGCTAGGGATACCGGTGGGGCACGATGCCCCAGTACTCCCACCTCTTGACCCAGAACTGTCCTTTTCCTATTACTCGTTTGGAGTTATCCTTCAGGTTTTTTGTTATTTTTTTTTTTAAATAAAAGTATATGAAGATGTGTTATATTTTGTCATTTTACACTAAATGTATCAGTAAGAAAATTATATTAAATGTAATATTAGATAATTGTATCTAAAAATCCATACTCAGTCTTGTGTAATATACATTTGAAAATCTTTAAAAAAAAAATTGGGCAAAAATATTAATGCTTAAAAAAGTAGTAGGGATTTTAAAAAATTCATTTTTTAACTTAAAAAAAAAAATAAAAAAAATGTAGTTAATTTTTTTTTTCAAAATGTACTTTTAGTTGAACATTGAAATTCAGCGAGCTCATCATTTGAACAATATTTTTTTAAAATACTAGGGGGCTCGGCCCCCTACGAGCTACGCTCGCCAACCCCCGTCCAGACACCGCAGACTCTAAATGCACGCTAATTTGATCGGCTTTAAAAAGATTTCGAACGATTGAATTATAATTTAAAAAACAGTGGCGATCTCCCTATAAACGAATTTCTATTCATTTCTCTTTGATTGGGGAATTTTAATGCCAAATCCGCTGCGGTACTACTTGATTATCCTGTCGACCAATTTTGCCAAATTATATAAATCGCCAAACCACTCGCCAAATTATACAAATTGGTATAATTTTTATTTTAAATAACGAAAGAACAAATAAATCCGTACAACATTAATAAAAACACAAATAAAACATCGAAATAAAAATAACTTGATGACGTATACACGTGTAACAACATTTCAAAATAAGCTAATATAAAAGGAATTAAGTAAAGAGAGTCTTTGTCTCCTGGTATTTTTTAACAACCTATTATTTAATATAATAGGCGGCGTTTAGATAATAGGCGTTTTAAAATAATTTAGATATAATAGGCGGCGTTTCTTCCATAAAATACCGTAATTATAATTTTATAAATAATTTTATTAAATTATATTTTTATAATTTCTTCCTTTTAAATGCATTAACATTTATTTTAAATAACATTAGAATTGCAAAGAAAGTGCAAAAAACTAAATGTCAAGAAAAGCATACATTTTAGGCACCATTTATCAATTCAAGACATCAAAACAGAGGGCAAAATAAGCAGACTAATAATAAGCTAGAAGCAGCAGGAGTCTTTCGGTAGCTTCATCGCCCCGAGCCCTCCCTTCCCGCTTTTCGGTGTCTTTAATTTCTGTAATTTCCCTTTTAAATTTGTCCGGTTTCAATTTTTGATTTTTTTTTTTTTTTTTTTTTTCAATCTGGATTTCGCTAGAGAGTCTTTCATTCGGGACGTGGCTGGGGACCTAAGAATCTTGCTTCCGCAAAAGAGTCGGACTAGAGTAGAAGAATAAAGGGCTGCGGACGAATAAAGGGCTGCGGCGTTTAGATAATAGGCGTTACCTAAATTACCAACCTGGTATTTTTTAACCGCATCCAGAATTTTGAGTAAAAGCAAAAGTTGGTAGCAGAAACTTCAGCTGTCACCATACATGACATAAGGAATATTCTTTTTTAAAGCCGTTTTATTAAATAGAGTTATTTTGCAGATTGCGCGCTTGAATGCATACGAGATAACATAAAATTTCGATGCTTCAGATAATACTATTCAGAAAATTGTGTTTGCTATACGTTTTTTAAATGTCCGACATTTGATATTTATTTTTTATTATATTGAAAAGATACGAGCTTTATATATATACAGTCGGCTCTCGTTAATTCGAACTCGTCGGGACCACAAGAAATGTTCGAATTATCCAGAGTTCGAATTATAAAAAGTATGAGAGAAAACATGTTTAAAGGGGTACTATTACAAAGGAATTAATGTTATAGTATTTTTTTTAAATTTCGGATGTTATCGTTAGAATGACTTAATATTAAATTAAAAGATATAAATACATAAAATAATTAATAATATTAAAATAATATAAATAAAACATAAAAATTAATAATACACTATAGAACAACGGCATTTAAAATTATATTTTAATTGTACTATAATTTTCTTACCTGAAATTAGATGAACATTTAAGAAATTATTTACACTTATTTATCATCTCTATGAAAAAAATTATCAATTGTTGTTTTCTTAGTCCTATTCATTTTTGACCTTTTAGCCAGTTTTTCTATTTGTAACAAACAGTTAAGTTCTTTGTCTGATGACGGCTGCATCAGGATAAATGTACGCAAACACTCAATTGATTGTGCAATTGACTTTTCTGTGGGTAAGGAAAGCACTTGGGACATAGTAGCAGAATCACCAGAATCCGATTCCATCTCCTCATTGCATTTTTCGTGAATTGTTTCAACAATTTCTTCCACAGTTAAGGGTCCAGATACTTCTAAACTATTGTCGGCTGCTACATACTCTGCGAACGTAATATCGCATTGGAACTTTTCAGAAAAGTTTGGAATTTCTATTTCTTCAAAAGGTCTGTCGTTTTCATCATTTGCATTATAACCACTCTTTTTAGATGGATGGATAAATCCGGCATGTCGAAAGCATTTTTCTATCGTTTCAGGTTGTACGGCGTCCCACGCCGCATATAAATCGTTGATGGCCGTGAGTAATGTTATGTCGTTGCTTTCTTTAAGGTCAATCGAAAATAAAATTTGTTCTAGAACCCTTTTACGGTAATGAGTTTTTAAATTTTGAATTATTCCTTGGTCCATCGGTTGCAGTTGTGCTGTAGTATTAGGGGGTAAATATTCAATCTTTATAGAGCTCAGTGTTGGTAGTTTACAATGACTCTGCACATTATCTAGCAGCAATAGAATTTTTCTGTTTTCACGAGAAAATTTTTTATCCAGTTCTTTTAACCAACTGATGCAGATCTCACGTGTCACCCAGGCTTTGGCATTTGCCACATAATCAACAGGCAGTGTTTTAACTCCTTTGAAGCAACGTGGATTACTTGATTTACCAATAACTAACAATTTTAACTTCTCACTTCCATCCATATTGGCACCTACCATCACAGTTATCCTGTCTTTTCTAAGTTTATTACTCGTGCACGTTTCACCTTTAAATGTTAAAGTCTTATTAGGAAGAAGTTTATAAAATAACCCTGTTTCATCGGCATTAAACACGTCTTTTATTGCATAAGTAGAAATAAGTTTGGGTAGCTTTTCGCAGAATTCATTGCAAGCAGCGAGGTCTACAGCACCACTTTCACCACACACAGTTTTGTGTACGATGTTATTTCGCTGCTTAAAACGTGTCAGCCATCCTTCGCTGTAAATGAAATTTTTAATACCTATGAGTAGTGCAAGTTCTTTCGCTTTAGCTGCCAATATAGGTCCACTCAAAGGTACATTTCTTGCCAATGCATCTTTTGTCCATAACAGTAAAACTTCCTCTAAATCCTCATGGGCTGGTGTTCTCATACGTTTTCGTCCTTTAGCAAATCTTTCCTTTTCCCATGATTTCAGGATGAATTCTTTATTTTTCAAGTAAGTAGACAGCGTATTCTTTTTTATTCCATATTCTGCAGCAATTTCTGTCTTAGATTGGCCACATCCTACCTTTTTAATAATTTCCACTTTGGCTTCTAGAGTTAACGATTTATAACTTCCACGTGGAGCCATATTTTAAAGAAACAAGATCTTTTACTTTCTCAAAAAACAATTTAGCAGTAAGTAAAACCATTGACTGAAAAATTCATCCCCAGAGTGAAAGTAGAATGTAGTGATAAAACAGGTTTCCCCTATCTTTAACAGATGTCCACTCAGTGAATTTCTTGGAATGTCACTGGGTCAAATGCTACAGAAGGGATTAGGAAAAGCACAATGGAAGAAAGGGCGAATGTGTCATTGATGGACAGACAGGGCGCACTAAGAAAGCGGATTTCAAATGCATGGAATTATTATACTAGTTCAGAACAATTCTGACAAAAATGAAAGAAAGAAAATTATTTCAAGGATCTGAAGTCCGTGAGAAAGTAAGGAAAAATGAAAAAAATGGAATTCTCGTTAGTTCGAATTAAACGAAGTCAAGAGAAAATGAGTTCGAATAAATGAAAAGTTTTAACGTTATTCTGCCATTGAAAATTTCGGGACTTCATGTTTAGTTCGAATTAAGCGAAGATTCGATTTATCCGATTTCGAATTAACGAGAGCCGACTGTATATATATATATAACAAAACAAACCATTTTAATAAAACACTATTTGTCTAAGTGTCTAAAAAAAAGTCCATAACCGTTAAAATACGTGAGTGTTATCCTGCGCATCAGTGGAACAAATAGGCACGATTTATGACTTCAAAGTGATAAATATTAAAAATGTCTTTTTAAAGTTCCGTAAAAGTGGGTACCACTATCTTTAAACATTCTGTAACTTATGACATTTTAAAGGTACTCGACCCCTTAAATTCAAGTATATCAGAAAATATTATATTTATTTGCAATAGAAATTTCTATCGTTTTCTTTTTTGTAAATTCCTTAGTTAACTTAGGCTAAAATTACATGAAAGTAAGAAGTATATAACCACCTAATCATTTGGTTGGTAAATATTGTAGTAGTTATGAAGCTTGAGAATGCATGGATGTTTATTAGAATATGAATCACATGAGAATTGGTTATTTAGATTTCACAGAAGCCGATTAACTGATACCTGCGTCTTTGCTATGTGAGTTCTGCTGATTTTAATTGAAAGCTAGGCTATTTTTCGAACGTAAATTGTTTAATTACCAAATTTTTATACTTACACAAGAGTAAGCCCATAGCCCGGGACCCTTGGCCAGTCCGTAAAAAAACTGACATTTAATTTTATTATTTGTTAGTCATTTTAACTTAAAATTTTTATGTAAAGATGTACAAGTCTACATTTTTGCTGTTTTATTTATATAGACCCCTTGCATTGACGTCACGTTGCTATTAGCAACGACTGATACTATAGCTTCTGGAGCACACACGTGGAGCACAGAACTCCCCGTTTGCCGTTAAAAGCACGTGTTATCTTTCTCTTTAATTTAGAGCTTCCTTATTTTTATTATTATAGTGCAAATAAGTCTAAAAAATCAAATGGAGAGCACCATATTCACCTTATATTTGGGCGCCATATAAAGCGATTTCAGACGTGTGACGTCATGTGCAACCCGTCTATATATATATAAAAAAAAAAAGGGGGAACGATGGGTAGGTAATTTATATCGATTCTACTTCCCACTATTGAATTTTTTTATCCGAAAATTTAATTTATAATTTACTACATTAATAGACAACAGATGGCAGCACCACAAAAAAACATTCTTTTAATAATTTCAATGACAAAGTCGTCGCCATTATCGTTATCGTTAGAGATAGTAACTGGTTTTTGACAGTCGTATAAAATTGGACTACGATTTTCGACGGCAACAGAAAAGTCCGTAGTAAAAAATTAATATCAACAGAAAAGTCCGTAGTAAAAAACTAAGACATTGTTGCTAACACAGGGATGAAAGTGCACTAAAGCCATTTTGGAGCAGCAAAAATATGAATTTGGAGCAATAAAATCCATTTCTGGAGCAGCAAAAATCTGATTTTGGAGCAATAAAATCCATTTCTGGAGCGGCAAAAATCGGATTTTGGAGCAGTAAAATCCATTTTTGTAGCAGAGTAAAGTCCATTTTTCTAGCAGAGTAAAATCCATTATTGTAGCAGAGTAAAATCCATTTTTGTAGCAGAGTAAAATTCATTTTTGTAGCAGCAAAAATCTAATTTTGGAGCAGATTGCAATTCTAATGCTAATAAACTCCTAAAAATTAAAATCATTGCTACCTTGAAAATATTTTGACATTTGAAAGAATAATTAGATAAAATTTCTCCATACTTTTTGCTAACTCTGGACATTCTAAACGACATTTGGGTACGGATTGCAATAATGAAAAATTAGCAGCAGGAAGAAAACAAATCTGTTTATTTGACTTTAAAAAATATTATTTTAGAGCAGTAATTTTAACTATTCACAGAAAAACATATGAATACAACATACAGGACTCCCACTCAATTTTTGTACTAAAAAATGGTAAAAAGGGACCCTTTTTTTCAAATCAAAAGGGGCAAAAAAACGACCATATATTTTTTATAAAAAGGAACCTTTAGGGACCCATTTCAGCAAAAATAAACAAAATCTTCGTGACCATTTCACAGAATTAGCGTGTTTTCAAGATCCTTTGACGAAATTCGCGTGATTTTACGATTTCTTACCGAAATTTGAGTGTTTTTCGCGATCTTTTACCAAAATTCGTGTGATTTCAGGATTTCTTACCAAAATTTTAGTGTTTTTCGCGATCTTTTACCGAAATTAAGAGTGCTTTTCGCGATCTTTTGACGAAATTCGCATACTTTTTGGGATGTTTTGGCTAAATTCGCGTGTTTTTCGCGATCTTTCGACGAAATTTGCTTATTTTTCGCGATCTTTTGACGAAATTTGCGTTTTTTTGCGATCTTCCTACAAAATTTGCGCTCGTTTGAAGAAATTTACGGGTTTTTTGACCGCGTTTTGTCCGTTTTTTCCCGAAACTAGCGATAAGTTGACAAAATTCACGTTTTTTTTGCGATCTTTTGACGGAATTCGTGTAATTTTTCGCGATCTTTCGACAAATTTTGCGTGTTTATAGCGTATTTTGTCGAAATTTGTGGGTTTTTTCGCGATCTTTTGACCGCGGTTATTTCCTTTTTTGATCAAATTAACGGTGTGGAAAAAGTGAAAAATGGAATTTTTCTTTGTTTCTCGGATCGACGAAATCAATTTCATTTTGGTACTAAGTACGTTTTGGCGCAAATTTAACGAAAAACGCTATTTCTGCGCAGATATGCGTAGCACTTGAAACCCTTCTAACAGAAAGAAAAGGAGGGGGATGCCGCTCCTCAAACTGTTACACACAAGTACGAAATATCGAATATGGTACATTTCTTCGAATTTAACTAGGACTCGCAGAGATCAGTACATAAAAGTTATCTTGGAAAATCTTGCAAAATATAGCAAATGAACGTCATCTGTTGGTTTATATACACTGAAACTAAATCAGTATCCTTAAGTGAATGTCTAACTGGATATGAAGTTTTAGGAAATTTTATTCCGTACATGGCGAGATATAGTTATGATGAAAATCGTACAAAATACAGCCTGACAGCGCCACCTGTAGGATGATATGCATCAAAATCTATTCAACATCTATTCATGCCAATGTCAAACAAAATAAGAAGTTTTATGAAATTTCGTGCATTCGATTTTTAGATATAGTTATAACAAAAATCGTGAAAGATGCAGCGCCATCTGTTGGGTGATATACACGTAAAACTAATCAGCACCAGTTCATGTCAAGTTTTAACAAAATAAAGAGTTTTGTGAAATTGCGTACGTTAGTTCTTGGCATAGAGCGCCCACAAAATGTGCGTCACATACAGACATTCTCTAAGAATAGTCAAATCGCGTTCAGGACCTTCTAAAACGTATAAATCCGCCAAAAAACGGAAGTAAAAAATTTTCACGAATCCATTATTTTCTTGTTCAGATAGAAAGCAAAAATATATGACCTTTTGTAACATAGTGCCACACACACACGCGCGCAAACAGTCAGATAAACTATAAACATTTTCCAAAAATAGTGAAACCGTGTTCAGGGCATCCCAAAACTTGTAAATCAATCAAAAAATGGAAGATAAAAATTAGCGCAATTCTAATACTTTCTTCTTGTGTGTATATAGTAAAAAGATTATCAAAATCAAAGCATGTGTTCAAAGTTATACATGGAGAATATACAGGGTGTCCAGTGAAAAAGACCCTGATTTCAAAATTAAATATATCAAAAACAAAGATCAATAGAATTATGCGGTAAACGGTGTTTCAAAAGTTAGTTGCAAAAACCGTTAACAGATAGCACTGCAATCGCAATGCCTATAAATTGTGCTTCGAAGTCCAGAGCACTAGCGTCTCATTCCTAGATGGTTCCCTATGGAAGGATGAAAAGGGGGAACTCTGCTTCTTAGTTGGGGTGCAGTGTCTAGAAGTATATTTCTAGACACTGTAGTTGGGCTAATGTGCAGAAGCGGAGCCATGTGTTGATAGAATTGAGATTTGTTTCAAATTTTGTAATAAGCTATTTTGGTCTGGATACCAATATCTCTGTAGTATGTCTTTTCCCTCCTAATTTGTAGATCGTGGAATCGAATCCAAGCAGAGGAGGATTTGAAAAAATTGGAAATCTTTATTTTTTAATATTTATTTAAATTGTGAAAAAAAGTTTGAATAAAAAAAAATCCAAAGTTTCTAGTTTTAAAATTTAAGTAAGCTAAAAGAAACCCTTTTTTTTTTTTTTAATCATTGATCATTTATAATAATGATTCATAAATCATTTTTTAAAATTGTAGAAAATAATTTGAATGAAAAAATACAAAGTTTCTATTTTTAAAAACTTAATTAAGTTTAAAAAAACCATTTTAATTTAAAAAACCATTTTAATTTTAAAAACTCATTTTAATTTTTTATCATTGAGCACAGAAGTATGATGCAGCTTCTAGCGATATGATCCGAAGTTTTGGAAAGGAATGCAACTTCTAAAATACTTTTGCTTCGACGTTGATATGACTTATCCTCAATTCCTTTTAAAAATGAAATAATTTAATGCATAATTTGTGTCTCTAAAACTTTGTTTACAAAGAAAAGAAATATATGTGTTTTGCTAAAACCAAAATATTATGTCCTCATTTAAAAATATGGATGAAAAGTGCAAAATTATTTTTTTTAATAATAAATTAGGTATGAACAATAATACAGAAATATTTTGCTGTGATTTAAAAATATAAAAGGTAAATAAAAAGTACAAAATTATTTTTCTAAATATATGCATTTTGATTTAAATAATTATATGGCATTAAAAATTGAATTTAATAAAATATTTTAATAAGTTCTTATATAATGATTTCTAAACTTTTTATTAAAAATTCTATTAATTGAAATTCTCTGAAATTAAAGCTGGTACAATAATTCTCTGACTAAATGTCTCCACTTCTACACATCGCCAAAACGAAAAAGTCGACTTTCCTACTTTTCGCCCTTCCATAGGGAACCATCTGGGAATGAGATGCTAGTACTCTGGGCTTCGAAGCACAATTTATAGGCATTGCGATTACAGCGCCATCTGTTAACGGGTTTTGCAACTAAATTTTGCAACTTCTGTATAACATTTTTACAGCTTAGCTAATAAACAAACCATTTACTGCATAATTCTATTGATCTTTGTTTTTGAGATATTTAATTTTGAAATCAGGGTCTTATTTCCTGGACATTGTACACACAAAAACAAACAAATTGTATAACCGTCTTTCTTGGAAGTTTATTAATAAATTATTATTATTATTTTTTTTTTTTTACCATCCAGAATGTGATGAAAAGTTCCTATTTGTAGTAAAAATGCATCTAGGAAAAAAAAAAAAAAAAAAAAAAAAAAAAAATGCATCATGCATAAAAAAGGATCCAGCTTGCAGATGAAACTGGCACACACCTAAGACATTCCAATCAGATCAAATTTTTTTACTTGAGTGAAAAAAAATAATGGATGTAACTCAACTTACATTATAAAGATATTAATTATAATAATTAAATAAAACCTGTCAAAATGGAGCTTGTTTATAACACAGAGGATTCTCAATTGCTGAGCAGAGGTTATCCAATTTGTTGCTAATATCTTTTTGGCATGCATCTCCATTATCACGTCGACCACTTTCCATGAAAAAACTATCCACCAAGCTTTAATGCCCGATAAAAAAAAAAATGGATGTCGTCATGTGGATGGATGTCAATGCTTGTTCTCATTTAATATCACGATGTCACCGTTTAATGACGTAATTGTTATTTTAATTAACAATAATACTGATAATTTAGTAAAACATCATTAAAAGTACAAATAAACGTCGAATTAAAAATCACTTCATGATGTAACAGTCACATGTAATGAATTTGATGCCACGATCATTTATTTTTGTTGCGTGTTTAATAAATGTATGCTACATTGCTGTTTTGTATTACTTCAGTTTGCTTCTATATTATTTACCATTTTTAAAGATGTTATGCATTTATTAGGTGCATATTAAATTACTGTTTTGAATGTGATTGGCCATTGACAATGGTAAATATAATTAGTGATTAACAATCATTTCCATTGATCTATCTTCCTAGCATGGATAATACGTTGATTAGCTTACAGGAGCGAATTATTTTTGTTCTGCAAAATTCATCGCTGGGGAACTTGCTTTGCGAATGATTACCTTCATGGTTTAATATTTTTATTGCTCACAATGAGTGAATATCTTCTGTTTGTTTATTTTGATGGAATGAGATATCAGCTGTCAACATTAATTTCAACTGAAGTTATCTCAGAATATATACATATTTGAATGGAACTCATCGCTCAAACATTAATTTTATTCAGCTATTTTTCAACTGTTTATAAGAGTCATATGACTTAGGTTTTTATATACTATATTGTTATTTACACATACATTTATTTAAAAAATATGGTTAATGTAGAGCTTTGTAATACTTTCTTTTTCTTGATGAGAGACACAGAAAAAGAGCAATGTAATGAATCACAATACAATAATACTGTAATTTATCAATACATTTTTTAAAGACTGTCAGATTTTATAAATTGTAATAGGTTGTTTTGTTTTAATATTTGGTCATTAATGCAATATATTTTTTTTGCAAAATAAGGTATAAGTGAGTTGCAAAATAAAATATGTTGAAAAAACCTGTTGTACACCATGAACTGAAGGTGAAGGTACAAAATCAAACTTTTTCTGAACATTTTCCTTTTAGCCAAAACTTCACAATTATATGATAAAATGTATGCAAAGTTTCATATGCATCAAATAACTTTTGTTTGTCTTAATAAACACATCAAAAAGTGTAATTGTAATTTAAGTATAATGTGTAAATTTAACTGCAAGTGCAAGTGTGATGTGAAAAAAACACTGCTTATAACAAAATGCTGCCTTAAGCAGAAAAAAAAAAAAAAAAAAAAAAAAAAAAAAAAAATTCCTGATTCCAATTAAAAGAATTACAACAGACAGTGTACTTGCTAAAGTGGAATCCTATCTGAAACAGATTTTTTCTTTTGTGATTCCAGTTTAATAAGTTTTAATAGATTATCATTAAAATTTCACAACAGACAATATTTACTCAAATAAAAAAAATAGCAAAATATTTGAAAAAAAAATATATATATGCATAATATAATAATGAAAAAAAATAAATAAAAATAATAGCTTTGAGATTACTGCTGGCAAAAGTGTTTGCTTATTTTCAGTCCCCAAAATGCAATGCTATGATTTTAAGGCACTATTTTTTATATATATTTTGTTTCTTTTTTATATAGTTTCTCCAATATAACATTATCAGTTTGCTACTTTTAGGAGCTACTGCATTTATTAGGTGTCCTTATCATATGCTTTGCATGAGCAGAAGTTCGGACACCTGAGGCACACCATTCTTTTGGGCCTCCCCCTTAATCTTTTATAATTTACCCAAATCTCAACATCTAATTTCTCCTCCACTATCTACTAAAGATAAAATTTGTACTAAGACTTGGAAGCTCAAAGGTTTGTCTGGTATTTAAATTCAAGCCCAACTTTTAAAACAAACTAAAGACAGAATTTCAGTTCTGTATAAAATATAAAGTATCACATTAAATTCACATGGAAAAATTACTCAGTTTCAGTAAAGATTCTTTTAATAATCATATATAAAGCAGAATACTTCCTACTAAAATACAAAAAATGTATCAAGAATATTATTAAATCATTAAGAATTCTTTTTTCTCATTTTACATTATGATAAAAAAAAATCTCATTAACAAGATTTGTTGCTTGGATTCAACAAATCTCATAACTAACGAGATGCTTATACAAATGAAATTTTATTTCTCATTTCATAGTTATTTTAGAGGAATGGCTGAACAAATAACTTTATTTGAATTATTGCTTTGCGATACCGAACGGAATCATGAAGCATTTACACGGAGGGTTGGTGACCATAGCAAGCAGGGAGGCAGAGCCCTCCTAGTAGTATATATAGTTATTTTCTTCATCTAAGACAGTGAATTGATACTTTAATATTGAAGCAAATGGAAAAAAAAAAAAAAACTTTGGAAAAAAGAATGCGTGAATTGGTCACTTGCTGCATAGACTGGTAAGGGTAAAATTTTACCAGCCATACCTTGATTTATACTCAACATTTGGCGGGTGACGAGTATCATTCTCTAAGCTTGATTGTAACCAACTTGCATTCAAATTACTATTAAAAATACTGGCGATATAGACAAATTCATATTTGTTCTAAATAGTGAAGTAAGCTTTTTTTTTTTTTTAGAATGAGATAGATCGCATAGTAGTAAACGAGCAAATGACAGAGCAGACTTTATAAGGGTGAATTTAAATTATTCTTCAAAAATTTTAGTAAAAAAAAAAATAATACTTTATCTACTTTTTTCCCATCTCCATTTCAGCCTCAAGAATTTCTTCAAGACAGAAGTCAGTCCTGAGACTATAAGTCTTATACCCATGCAATGCTTAAATTTTTTTCATGCATATTATTACATTTAGCTACAAAATTCAGTAGAAAAAGGATTTGATTTGCTTAGTAACAAAGGACATTTAAAGAAATGGCATACTTTCTACCCCTGGAAAACTGCGATGCTAGTGGGATGACGCATGAGCTTAAAGGGTGCATTCACCCCAGAATGAATGAGAGAAGAGTGACATAGGAGAGGATTGCTTGCTTGAAGTTGTGAGGGGGCACTACACTCTAGTTATGTTACTGATCAAAGTACAGACTAAGCTATGCTAAGTTAAACATACAATTATCCAATTTATTCAAATGTATAACTTTTGTACATCTGAACAGGGTTCTAACTCTGACAGGTTTGGATAACAGGCACTGTACATCATTTATAAAAGATTCAATTATAAATATATTACAAAAGATAATGAAGATTATGGAGCAGATGCTCCACTCATCCAATTTGTAGATCCAGCATTGGCCCAAGACATGTCCCTAAGCCAGGGACGGTGAACCTATGGCACACGTTCCACTTTTGGCACGGCATTTTTTGTGGCTCTAAATCAAAACAAAGTGAGATTACACAACATCGCGACTGATCTTTTCTAAATTTGATTAAATGGAAATTGAAAAAGTTTAATTCCGGGATATTATATTCCAATCTAATTAATTATGGTCTCAAAATTTTTTTAAACAAAGACGATATTTGAAAACTATCGACAAGAATTGGTTATTAGACATTACTAAATTTGAAGGTAAAGTTCTGGCTATTCAAAGAAACTGCCGTTTGCTATTTTAACAGTTTTCTGCCTATTTATGCTTTCGAGTCACTGTTTTCACAAATGAATAATAACAAAACTCAAACTGAAAGCACTCGTCAGATAAATCCTGTTCATTTTGCATTAAAATTAACTTGATATTAAGATGCAACAACATAAATCAAATTACATAGCATTAATTTGTTTTTATTAATTTCTAAAATTTATTTGTTTCCATAATTAATTATAGTGTACATACCATATAGTGTACACCTACATTAGAGGTCTGCACAGGCCCGGGCTTGGCCCGAGGCCCGTACCCGGCCCGGCCCGCGGGCCGGGCCGGGCCGGCGGAATGAAGGCGAATTTTCAAACGGGCCGGGCCGGCAAAATTAGGACAATTTTTTCAACGGGCCGGGCCGGGCCGGGCCGACAGACAAAATAAACGGGCCGGCAAAAAAATTAATCGGGCCTATCGGCCCGATATAAGAATTTAAGCAAAGCAGATAAAATACAAGCCATTTTCAATGAATAAGATTTTCTCGAGAGGTATAAATGTGCGTCACAAGCCGATGCGAGTTTAACAACATCAATACAGAAATGTAACGTGTCCATCATAGAGATCGGCATCGTACAGTTACAAGATGTCTGATTCCGAGTTTAATTTTTTTTCAGCAGACTCGTGCCAGGACGGAACTGGTCTTATCGATCTCAGGATGTGTAGAACAGTCATTGTGTTTTGTAGTTTTAATAGTGATAATGAACTAATGAACTAATAGTGATAATGAACTTCGTGTCGAAATGTAGCTCCTTTGGATTTGAGAAAAGCCTTAAAAATAAGAGAAATATTTTCACAAATCTACTTTTTATTATACAGCTTCAAAAGTTATCATGTTTTTAATCCTTTATTCTGATGAACTACATTAATCTTTTAATGAATCCTTATTTCCATTTTGAAATGTCTGTAGACACGATGACTAAAACACTGTAAGTAATCGGTAATGTTTACTATTGTGTGTTTTCTGTTTTGCGAACATCACAGTAAAGTAAAATATACTGTAAAATGTTCCCATAAATATGTATGTAGTATTCATTAAAAGAATCGTAATTGTATGTTGAGAAAAAACGGATTTTTTTTTTTTTTTTTTTTTTTGTAGAAATTCTGTCAGGCCGGGCCGGGCCTGTTTTCCCTGATTTTTGAACGGGCCGGGCCGAGAACTGTAAAAATGCAAACGGGCCGGGCCGGGCCGAACTTCCCATTTTTACACCGGGCCGGGCCAAGATAGCTTTCGTTCGGGCCGGGCCGGGCCGGGCCCGGGCCTCAAAATTCCGGCCCGTGCAGACCTCTAACCTACATGCATGCTCCTCATATTTTTAAAATCTTAATAGAAAATTTTAAGTAATTTTAATCCATTATTTTTCTGTCTACTAAATTTGTTTTTTAGTTGGCACGTCATAGTCACGTAAAATATTTTTTGATCAAATTTGGCACGCGACAACAAAAAGGTTTGCCAACCCTGCCCTAAGCTATAATCACACCTTATAAATGAGTGCTAGTTTCAAGGCAGAAGCAGAAATTATAGCTGTAAATTAACAATTTCTTTTTCTGAATTTTATTAAAACTAATCACATTACAAGAAACCATGATCTATATTTTGTAAAATATAATGTAGGATAACAGATATATGTATACTTCAATAGAAAATGTAATAATAATAAAAAAAAAAAACACAGCTTTCAATAGCATAAAATTGCAACAATAGTTTATCAAGATGGAAGAAAGATAATTACCTGGTCTGCAATAATTTATAGTTAACACTAGATGCATTAATTTAAATATTCTTAATGGGAAATATAAGCAAAATTTCTGTCAGGGTTTTTATGGGTTTTTTCTTGAAATCAGTACTTTTCAATGTGGAATCATAAGGAATATAAGCGATTTAAAAATTGCAATGGTGGCGTTAAAAGTTATTTATTTGTGTTTGATAAAAGTTCAAGTTGAAAATTTTATTTCATTTTTATACTTAAAGTGTTAACGTTTTGAAGAGGAAAAAATTAGGGAGCTTTTTTTAAAAGAAATCTTTATCGTGATTTTTTAAGTTTGCAAATAATTAAACTCGAAGCATGTAAAATTATCACTTAATAATTTCTGGTTAATGTTCTAATAAGAAAAGTTGCAAAATGTAAAAAAGCAGATTCTTGTATTTTAGTCTTGAATGAAATCATATGGAAAAATCTGATGCTTTTAACACACACTGAGAGAAATAAAAAAGAAGTAAAAAAAAAAAAAGGTTGATTCTCCAATATAAAATTAAGTTTCTATTTTCTGTTTTTGTCAGTCGCACAGAAAAATCTTATACAGTGGATTCCAGTAATTTGGGGTAGCCATTTAGCTGGGACAAAATGTTAATAACAAAATCTAAAATGATCATTAACTTCTGATAGTTCAGCCAGTCACTTTATCAGGACAAATTGTACTAGAACCACTGTGTCCCAATTAAGTGGAGTCTAATGTACTGTAGTTCTCTCTTACACACAGAAAGAAAGAGAGAGAGGATGAAATGAAAAAGAAATTAAGACATTTTTATTAAAAAGAACAAAATGTCTGAAACAAATATACAAAAAGAAAAGAAAAGAGGTTGGGTGCATAACAGACTTATTTTTACAATATGCACTACCTAAATTATCACTACATTTAGAAACAGAAAATTAATTTTAACAAATATTTTTTCAATCCACCTTTGATTAAAAACACAATTGAGACAGAAATCACACAGACAATTTTCTATTTTATATATATATAACTTTATTTTAAAATATGCATGCAATAGCACACACAATATCTTTCAAACTACAAAATTTTGCACAATCTACGGATAGAAGCAGCAAAATTTATGTAGAAAATTCAAAAGCTCACTTTTACAGTGTGCGAAAAAATATATACAAAGTCTACAAAAATAAAAAATAATTACATAAATTAAGTACAAATAAAATTTTTATAAAATTTTACAACATCTGAGCAATATAAATGCCGTGTAAAACATATACAAGGTTTTCCAATATTTACCTAATAAATAAATTTGCTGTCCAGGTAATTTTGCAAAAATAAACTATGAAAATGACAATGAAAATGGTGTACTAAAAATCACAAAATCGTTTAGATATATAAAACAAGAAAATTTCCATTAGATATATCAAACATAAAATATATTTTGAGCATTCTTCACCTACATTGAATAGCAGATTTTCTAAATTATTTAACAAGTTCATGTTTCAAGGGTTGTTTTATTTATTAAACTGCTTACAGCTAAAAATACAACTAATTTAGGGGAAAAAAAGTATCTAAGAATTAATTTTATGGTACATTGCAATGTTACTGATGTAGTATATTTGCAAACTGTATGGAATTTTTACATCACTACTACATGCCTACATGGGCTAATAAGTCTAGAAACTTTTCCTTCTCAGATACTTTTTTATAATTCTGTGTAAAGAATACAAGCACTAAAAAGTATTTTTTGTGACAAAGTTAACACTTTCAGTTTTAAAACTGAAAGGGTTTTCTAAAAACTTGAGTTACGTTGATGTTCAAGAAGAATAAAAACAGTTTCAAGATTAGATATAAAAAAGCAATGGTAACAACCTATACATTCCAAATAGTATGTTTTCTTCTCCAAAAGTCAGAAGAATAAATTTTGTTCACAGAATCAAACAATAAAATAATAACTGAGAACACTTACAAAAGTTATTATAAAAATTAAAATCTCAATTAATTTCAAGAAATGCAAATACATTATGTAAAATAAAGTGACAGCTTTTAAAGAATAGTACAAGGTCCCTATATCTTGTATAAATTATATTTATTTACACATTATTAAATATTTTCCCGAGATAATTTAAAATGTTTCCAATTTTAGTACATTATTTTATGTAAATGAAATTAAACCAAACAAACTGTATTAAAATTCCTCTATGCAATACAAAAATTTTAATCTTACAATAGTTTCAGGTCAATGAGGGGGGGGGGGGGGGGGGAGAAACTTCATTTCAGGTCATTCAGGTCATTTTTTTAGTTAAAATTTACCGTATGAATGTAATATATTAAATTTAATTCTACAAACTAACATAAAAGAACTGATTTATAATAACCATGATCAAACATTTAGAAAGGGGTTTGAAAAATTAGGGTTGCCATGCCAATTAAAAAATCGGAGCTGACAACCAGAAATTTTCAATATAATATTACTGCCAAAAATATCAAACCACAAAAATGGTCATTAACATTACTAAAAAAAACCTAACATTTTTTTAAAAATTAAAACGTGACCAAAATATTTTATCAAAATTAAATACTTCTTTGAAGTAAGAATTTGACAAAAATATCTTATACGCAGCTCTTATACCAGTTTCCTCATCTTCACATGAAAGAGGGCAGATGAAATAAATAGTTGTCAACTTACAAAATTTATTAATAATTAATTTGAATAGAGCTGATTTAAAGAATTTTAACTGCGACAGAGTTGTTAGACATTGGTGTTTTAAAACTAAAGGTGTTGGCTAAATTTATGAATTTATTTTTATTCATCTAACAAGGGAACCACTTTAGGTGTTGCTCGCACCTAGAATCGAGACCTGGTGCATTTTGTAGCCCTATGCATAAAAGTTAGAGAACCGATAAAAATTCTTTGTTAAAATCATATTTTATATATTTTTTTATATTTATAATTTTTTATTATTGGATTTTTATTTGTTAATTTTACACCAAAAGAGAGTTAAGTCGCCCGATATGGCACTTCAAAATTTTCACTAGCTTTATACTTGTAATAGGTTTATGTCCAAACCATTACAACACGGTGTGTAGCGAAAATACTGAGCTAGGGTTGCCGGAAAACTGTACGGGATGAAAAAGACGCCAATCTTTCCCCGCCAAATATGTAAATATAATATTGTATTTTTTTTAAATCAAATTCGTAGGTTCTTGAAGGAATTTTAAAACTTTTTTCAACATTTTATAGTTATTATTGACTAATTTATATTTTTAACTATTTTTTTTTTTTAACTTTTACTTTAACAGCCCGAAAAGTGGTCTCGAAAATTGCATTTTCAGAAAGTTAATCTGCTGTAAAATCAAAAAATATTATTTTAACAAAAAAAATTTATCGATTCCCAAACTTCCTAATATAGAGCTTTAAAATGCACCAGGTTTCAATACTAGGTGCGAGCAACACCTAAAGTGGTTCCCTTGTAAGTATAATCTTTTGTTAATATTTCTTTTACTACATTACATTACTTTTATCATTATTGGTACAGTCGAACTTGCTTATAACGAGCCCTGATTTAATGAGGAAATCAGAAATACTTGGTTGGTACAATGTTAAATCTATGGGATCATAACTTGCATTTAACGAATAAACCCTGGTTATAGCTAGTAATATTTTTGTGATTCTTAAAATTTCTATTGACTTCCACCTCTCCATCTGAGCTAATGCTTTCTTGGAAAAATTCCTTTAATATTCCGAAGTCAACCGAAAGTTAGAGATGAATCATAAATCTTGACAGCAACAATGATAATGACGGATGTGAAGAATTTCAAGCTGAACCGACCCCAACATACTCAATGGCTTTTGAGTGTGCAGAAAATCTTTAAAAAATTTTCGAAGCCAGTGGTGCAAATGACGATGTTTTTCGGCCTATGAGTCTTCTCCAAAGAACAATAATACAAAAGAGACAATAAGACAGTTCAAAGCAAATTAACCAACTTCTTTTGTACCGTACAGAAATTAAAAAAATAAATATGTATAATAAAGTAAGTATGCATGAATTTTAATAATTTTTACGAACCTGTTTTTTATGAACACCTGGTTATAATGAGCAAATATCACAGTCCCTTCACACTCGCTATAAGCGAGTTCGACTGTATTATTATTTTCTGGGTCCTAGGTTTTCTAGCCTAGCTCCTAATATTTTAAGAAATTTTTCAATCTGTGATATAGAGCATGCATAAAAGACATTTGAAACAAGATATTTATTACAGCTAAAATGAATATCCTTTATATTAAAAGAAATCATGAATTTTAAATCATTCTTCATAAATTCATCATAAAATCAAGACATTTTTAAAGCAAAGCATTTAAATGCAATCGCTACAGGGTATACAGGGTACAATATACAGGGTAGTTAAGAGACACTGACAATGCATGTCTGCAATAATTTTAATTTACGAAAGATATTATGATGATTAAAAATAAAAAATAATTAATACAATGATATGATTAAAAATCAGTTTTTATCATTATTTCATAAATTAAAAATATAACTATGATTGTGTCAATAGTTAAGCAATTGATATATTGATATATAGAATTACTTAATTTGTCCAGAAAGAATTTTTTTTGTTCTATTTTAGAGAGATATTATATCCCTCTATATCTTATGTATGCAAACAAAATGAAATAAATAAGATAAAATGACACATATATAAAAAAAATTAGAAATTATTATTTTTTTTGGAATGTTTTATTTATTATTTTAATTTTGACATAACCTATGCTAAGTGATAAGCAATGTCTATTCATTGTTAATATTATTACTTAAATTTAACATGATTAATAAATAAATAATCTACTTTTAAACATAATTTTAATATTAATCCTCTACTAATATATTTTCAATCGTAAAGCTATTAGAGAAGTTAAATATTACTTCAGTTAAAGAAAAATAACAATAATACATCAAACCAATTAATTAAATAAGCTATTTAATGATTCCAGGCTGCAAGACCATTTATTTTTAATCAAAAAATTCTTAAAGATTAAAGGATACATTGTCAGTACCTTTTAGATATGCATATCTGAAATATTATTTCAAATATCTATAACTCACAAATTTTCAACATCTTGAAGCAATTTTACTATTACCACAGGAAGAAAAGAAAAAAAAATTATGACATCAGTTTTTTTCTTAACTAGTGCTTCAAGATATCAAAATTTGAATGCCTAACACAGGAATTTCCAAACAGCAGCTCACAGTATATTTTGAAAAATTCATTTCATTCTACTGTAAACTTTTTCTCCATGTAATTAAAAGTTAATTATAGTTACAAAGAAAAATATTTTCTTGCAAATTGAATGATATTTATTTCATAATGCATTTAAAGGTAATTATCTCCTATGTAAGTGAGCAACTGATCATAAAAATTATTGTTATGCCCCGGATGATGCAGCCTGCTACATATCATTTGCATTATCAGCTCAAATGATCATGCTGAACACATAACATTTGGAAACCCATGGTCTAGTATACTATTACTTATTCTAAATAGACAAAAAAGAAAGGCAGTTTGAAGCAATACTTTTAATTTGAAAATTAAAAAAGAGGGACAGAGAGAAAGAAAAATTCTGAATTCAATTTACACAAGAAAAAAAAAAGCATCACAACAAGCTTGAAGCAGCACCAACAAATGGTATTCATTAAAACATTTATCATATGAGTTTAGGAGAAAATGTTACAAATGAATGAGATCAATAGTATTAAATACTAATTCATGGACATACTTAATTAAGAAAAAGAACATTAAATAATAACATCCATCCAAGAATTGCTAATCCGCTGATCACTGTTTTTTCTTTGATACCCTCTCTCCACTACCATGTCGTTCCCTAAAAAATATATAAGATGAATGATAGTAAGCCAACATAAATTATTATCTAAAATGTGGATTTTACAAAAAATACACCAGACAAAATCTACTGAGTAGCACTTAATAAACTGAGACTACTCAAAGCTTTTTGTAGCTTGAATAATTGGATCCTACAAAACTTGTTAGGATGATTTAAAAAAAAAAAAAAAAAAAAAAAAAAAACATAAACTCATTAAACATAATGATTCAGATATTATTTCAATAAATAGTATTGTTAACAATTTTAGCTTGGGAACAAACAATAAGAATAACTGAACAAGCAATTATAGAAGTTGCAACTGCAATCTCTGACAACATGAGCAAAAGTATTTCTAATAGTAACAATTACGATGGAGTTTTGTGACAACCTCATAAAAGTAGTAATATGATATGGAAAACATAGCAAAACCTATTTTTATTCATTATCATTTGTCTTTAAGAATAGGGGCTGATATTTAATCTAATGTTTATTGCCAATCTATAATTTCATGAATCTTTGAAGAAGTTGATATTTTTGTTCATATCTGTCATTTTTATTAATTTGCTTGTTCGTTATTCACTTCTGAACATTAAAATGTGGCATATTACACTCTATTAGTAATTTTTGTAGCTTGTAACTAAGCATTTTTGGGGCCGAATCCTTCTTTTCATGCTTTATTAGTCACCTCAAGAAATTTCACACCATTGTAATTGTTAGATCAGGTTGCAAATTTCACTGAGTGGTGTCAATTTACTTATGGCTGTACTGTGCATTGAACAACTTTGTGTGCAATTAACTACAATATGTCTTTAAAGAGCAACAATGCCAGACAGACAGTAATTATTGTATATCTATGATAGTTTCATACTCTAATATGACATTAAGCTACAATCATACTTTAAAAAGGGAAACATATAATGCTATGTATGCGACTCATAAAATGGTTTTATAAAACCCTTTTGCAAATAATCATTCTTTAAAATTACAGCTTATACAAGTATAATGTTTGCTGATTAAGAGTGGACAAAAAATTTAAAGGAAGAAACAGAGATTCTCTGTTCTCTGTTATTTGTACATCACTAATCAATAACAGTTACTTCTTTGTTTTATAACCTCAACAAAAGCTACAACAGTTATTATAAGCAAAACTATATAACAATGATGTGAACGAATGATGAATAAAATAGTATCTTAACAATCTTGATAAAATTACAAAACCATTTGAAAGAGTAATTTTTTAAAAAAAAGCAAGAAGCTTTAACATAAACATTAATTGTATGAAAACTCCATGAAAATTTACAAGATATTTTAATTAACACTATCTTCAGTGATGTTGTCTCATGCCAAAATTTTTATTTCTAGTTTTTTCTAAAAATGAAATTAATAAACCAAAATAATCCATTCAATTTTTCTTTTAAAATACATACAGGTTATGCAATTTGAATAAATTAGCTTTTTTCCCCTCAATGAAAATAATAATAAAAATTTACTTATACTTTTTATATATCCTGAAGACAAATGAAAATTTGCCTTAAAAAATTAATTATGTTAATTTAAAGGAGTACTATGCAAACACAGCAGCTGCTAAAGTCTCAAAAATTATGAATTTTAAACTCTAAATTTTGTTATTTTTAAAATCTAAAATTAGAGATAATTTGTTTATTTTATTAGCATATTTATATAACTGCCTAATTCAAAGAAAAAATACTTTCAAAATAATTAAAAAATAAAATAATTTTCATTTGCTTTAAATTAGGGGCATTATGAATAATGATTTGGCCGAATACCGAATATTCAGCCAAATTTTAGTTCGACTTTAATTTTATTCCTTGAATAATAAAATAGCTTGTTTCACACATTTGAAATTTTATTCAAATTCTTAATTTTATAATTTAAGAAATCATCATGAAGGTCACATGATTTTTTTTTTAATTAAATTCATACATGAAGCTAAACATGAAATATGGAATACATTTTGCAGTTCATTAAGGTTGTAATGCTTGTTCAAATGCACAATGTTTAAAAATATTTTTATTTAAGTATCTTTACTTATCTAAGTATTTAAATCTACTTATCTAAGTATTTAAGTAATAACACAGATTTTCATGACTAAACAAGAATTACTAACAGCTTGCAGGTTGAAAGAAAAGATTTTTAAAACTTACAATCAAAGTTCTTAATCAAACCATTAATAAACAAATGTTTAACAAGTTATAATTTGTAAAAGTAATTATAATTTATCAAAATTATTCATTAAAAAGTTTTTTAATTATTTGTTTTTCCATTAGATACACTAATTTTTATTAGCCTTTATTATACAGAAGAGTAATGATCTAAAATTCACAATCCTTGGTACTAAGCTGCATGGATTTTTGAGAGTACACTCTGGCAACTACTACTCTTATCAAATTTGTCATTTTATGGAAATGATAACTTTGACAGACAAAGTAATAAAATTAACTTATATGTGAAATATGACTTGAAACAAATTTTTTAAATCTGGTCACTTTATTCAATTTCACTGTAGCTTGTTCTGAAAAAATTTGGCATACTACTACAAAATGTATATATTTAAAAAAATAATAATAATAACCTGCTAAGCTTTGAGACAGAAGAACTGGATAACTTTATCATTGGCATCAGCCGCTCCATAAATCGGTGATAATTTCTTTCTAGTTCCCTTTGATAATCCTTTTGCTCAGGTCCAATCAACGTGCGATTTTTGCGAAGAGCTTCATTACACCTGTTAATAGGATAATTATAAGAAACAAAAGTAAGAAAAAAAGTACCACATGTTTGAAAAATAATATGTAAATTAAACCTGATATAATTTTGGAGAGACAGATCTTGTTGCAGTATCCAATAACATATTAGCAAGAAATATTCCATGACATAAAAATTGCAGAATATCTTTGATAAACTTTTCATGGCAATCCTTTTGATTATATATTTGTAGGAAGATATTCTTAGCTTAGAAACACTGAGAAGAAACTCTATATCTAACTGCAAGTCGTTTAACGACAAAGATATGAAGAAAAAAGAACGTGGATCATCTACTGAATACTGTGCAACATGGAAGAGGTAGATGTTTCAACCTCATCATGGGAAGACAAAAAAATTGTTAATTTAGCATTATCCTTTGCTGGTGAAGAACCTAAATTGACAATCCGAAGTATGACAAATCTACAAAAATGTGCATCAATATTTACTGGCATTTTGTTGTATGTAAATATAGCAGACACATGGGTACAGTAGATTTTATAAACAGTATTCTGAGCATAAAATGTATTACTGAAATGCGAAAGATGGTCTATTTGCATGTTTTACCACCTTTTTTGAAGTAATTATTCTAATGCTTGATTATTATTAACGCATACATGATGAGAAATGAAAAAGCTAAAAAGATGCTGAATACGGCTGACTTTCACCTCGAAGTTGCTGAAACCCTTTGAAAAACTAATACCATAAGTAAAACAAAAAGGTGTAGATGTAGATAAAGGTACAGTAGATTTTATAAACAGTATTCTGAGCATAAAATGTATTACTGAAATGCGAAAGATGGTCTATTTGCATGTTTTACCACCTTTTTTGAAGTAATTATTCTAATGCTTGATTATTATTAACGCATACATGATGAGAAATGAA
Source organism: Maratus speciosus (assembly GCA_963932465.1). Taxonomy (NCBI): domain Eukaryota; kingdom Metazoa; phylum Arthropoda; class Arachnida; order Araneae; family Salticidae; genus Maratus; species Maratus speciosus. The sequence continues at coordinate 276,344,255 of OZ010790.1, read as the reverse complement.
AAAGCTAAAAAGATGCTGAATACGGCTGACTTTCACCTCGAAGTTGCTGAAACCCTTTGAAAAACTAATACCATAAGAAAAAAAAAAAAGGTGTAGATGTAGATAAAGGTATTCAATAGAAAAAGCATATAGGGTCTACTCAGCATACTCAACCAAAACAAGTGTGTCTAGATAAAATTGGGCAGAAAAAAGAATAAGATGCAAATATCCAAAATGTAAAAGATTTACACAAACAGTTTGTGAGAAATGTGGGTGGGTCTTTGTTATAACAAAACTAACAATTGTTTCAATTTTTTTCATGCAAATTAAAATCTTAAATAGCTTGAATTTTTGTGCCATGGTACGAGATGTTGCAGAAATGCAACAAACGCATTTTTCAAGATTTTTTTTTTTTATGTACTAAATTGAATTTAATATTTAAAATTTATCTCTTGCACTTCTAACCATCACCTCCACCCACCTCACATTTATTTAATCTAATTCTTTCAAAGACTCATTAGCTCTAATGAAACAGTAATTCAGTTTTGCTTCTTAAGTTAAGATACTTTCTCACACACATTCATTCTTTTAAATGTTACAGCTATTGGTTAATGTAAAAACATTATGAAATGGCAGCTTGCATATCTAGTTCAATTCTCATCACTAAAATGACTTAACTTGCATTTTTTATTTGTATTTGCTGCTCCCACTCGCTTTGATTCTCTAAAATTCAGGCCGTTAAAAGATGTAAAATATAAATCTGCATGCATCATCTTTGAAAGCTGTACAATTTTACCCCTTTTTCTTATAATTTCTTTTTTAAGTGTTTGTATTTTTCTGTCTACCGCAATATACACTATTCCATGCATATGTGCCTAACGGCCTGTCTGTTTTCCTAGCTGCCTATCTTTAAATCTGGATATTTTAGCTAAACTAGCAACATATTTTTAAAAGAGCATATGTCTCTTAACTCCCTGATACCACAAGAATTTACTTTTCTGGCAACCCTAAAACCTCTATATGTTTGAATGTGCAAGCAATAGACTGCATATGATTTGCTAATCTTTTCTTGTGCCAAAACCTTTGTCTACCTTTGTGCAGTCGCCAAAACCTTGTATGTTGCCGATATTTTGTCAAGCCAAGCAGTATGAAATTACACCGCGAATTTGTCACTTCACTCTCTGCCTCCCTGCTGCTAGACGTTGCAAGAGTGAGTCTGACTTTTATTGCTGTTTTCTGAGTACCTCCCCATGAATTGTTTTCATGGTCCAATATAGTTCAACATGAAATAAAATAAAACCTTCATATCTTCATATAAACATGGTTGGAGTTTTTATTTGCTGTGTTTCTGTTATTCCTGGGTTACCTAAAGACAAACATCTCCACACACGCTTAAAAGGATGTATTTTAACATCTGAGTATTTTTAAAATCAATGTAATTGAGTTACAAAGGGTTAAACTGATCAGATGCAGCAAATACAAATTCAAGGAAAAATAAAGTAAAAGAATAATTTACTTTAGTAAGAAATCCTTGAAACAAAGCCTTAGTTTATGTTGCAGAGGTGTTGGAGATTTCTTTCCATCCATTAAATCTAAAAGAAATACATGAGCCACTTCCATAGGTCCCTATAAAATGAATTTTTTGGTGTTTTTTAGAAATACAGAATTTAATAATAGAATTATTACATGATAATGATATGATCAACTATACATGTATTTTGAAAGTCAATATTAACAAGACTTAGAGGTCTGCACGGGCCGACATTTCCAGGCGCGGGCCCGGCCCGACTCAGAGAAAAAATAATTCGGCTCGGCTCGTACCAAAAAAATGTTGGCCCGGCCCGGTAAAAAAGTTGAAAGTTCGGCTCGAGCCCGGCCCAGCCCGAAAAAAAATTTAAATTTCGACCCGAGACCGGCCCGAGTGAATTTCTACAAAACATTGATTTTTATGTCGATTTGATTAAAAGTTTTTCTCGTACGAGGGGATCAAGCCAAAAATATTTATCTTAACTTTTCTTTTCATGTTTATAATCTTCATTTTTATAGAAGTGCTGCAGGGTGCGATATTTATTTTTTTAATGAATCTCTATTTCTTGTATTTAAATATTTTAGTTATCATTAATAATGTTAATCCACATTCCATGTATTGGAGTGTTAAATATCTGAAAAGCGCTATACAGTAAAATCTAAGACAGAATTGCATAGAAAAGAAAAAAAAAATGCGTTATAGACAAGTTCCCTTCTTAACAAGTGTAAATGTATTATATATTATTTTCTTACACAGTATATTACTTTCGTTTGTTATTAATTTTTATAATTTTCTTATGTAGTATTAAATAGTATATTAATTTTGCATCAATCAACACGTTTTTCAGTTTAAAAGAAGATTCCGTCATAGACAGGTTCTTTTTCACACGTTTTACTATATTTTAATTTAACTATATTTTAATAAGTGTAGGAATCTACTACTCTTTAAAAAGAATGAATTTGAATGTTTAATTGTAGAATAATAGCGATTTAAAAATGTATGCATTTTTTGACAAAAAATTTGTGGCAAGCCTAATTTTACTGACCTTTGAATGGGCCAGGCCATTCTGAGACAATGATATTCATACGGGGTGGGTGAAAACTAGGAATAAAAATTTTGGGCCATGAAGATTAGGAATGAAACCTGTACCCGGGTGTGTGCAGAAAAAATAAGTTAGGCCCGGCCCGAACCTTCAGGAAAAAAGTAAGGCCCGAGCCCGGCCCATAAAGAATAGTGACTAGGCCTGGCCCGGACCGAGACTTCAGAAAAAAGTAAGGCCCGAGTGCCGTGAATGAAAATTGGCCCAAGCCCGGCCCGTGCAGATATCTAACAAGACTAAAATAAAATAAAATAAAGAAAGAATGCTGCTGTTCTTAAATGTAACAACAGAATTTTCTTTTTTTCATAAATGTAAAAAATTTGCAAACATTTTTAGTCAAATACCAAGAAACTGAACAATATTTCCTATTTACTACAAAGGTTAAACATCTTTCAGAAAATGATGTCAAAGCTGGACAGTTATGGAGACAATTGAATGTAATGCATGATCCATTTCATGTTTATTGAAATATAGAAAATGTTGTCCGATTCTGTAGTATTTAAGCAATAATATTTCTAAATTTCTAACATTTATGTTTAAAAATGACTTTAGGAATGCACCAGAAAGTTGAGAAGGAAAAAAAAAATTAAATATCTTTTTCAAGATTTAAAAAACTTAGAAAAAAAAAAAGTTTAACCCTCTCATTCATATGGGCCTCATATGAGGACAGATAAATATTGTCCTATAAAGCAAAAAACTTTTTAGCATTCACTTATGGAGATCTGATTTGTGGACAGATAATAGCTAGCATGCAGCATAATAATAAAATTATTTTATAATGGGCTCTTATTTATCCCAAAAAAAGATTTTTTTGTGAATAATGAAAAATAATTTATGCATGAGAGGGTTAATATAATGTATCGATGTGAAAATATTAAAAAAAAATTAATGCAAGTTAATTTATTTTCCATGCACTGCAAATGTAATACATTTTTATTATTTAAATTTGAATATGAAAGAAGTCATTTTAAACATATAAAAACAGTTTACAAACTTTAATGGGGGTGAGGAAACAAGAGTTATTGGCAAAATTATTTACACAAATTGAATATTTCTAATAAGTAACACAAATTTTCTGTAAAAAGAAAAAAATAATAATAATAAATAAATTAAATAAAAATGTTTATGTATAGAATTTGCAATAAGGTGCTCTTTCCAGCTGTAATCCAACTGTTTTAATTCATTTAAATTCTAAATTCAATTTAATTGATCAGTCTTTGATTTATTTCAATTAAATTACTTCTTTTTAATGATTTCAACCATTATCATATACAGGCTACACACTAGAGATCTGCACGGGCCGGCCCGAAGCCCGAGACCGGCCCGCGGGCCGATTTTCATTCACGGCACTCGGGCCGGGCCCGGGCCATATTTTTTTCTGAAGGCTCGGGCTGGGCCTAACTTAATTTTTCTGTACAGAGCCGAGCCTGGTTTCATTCCTAGTCTTCATGGCCTGGTCCATTTAAAGGTCAGTTAAATTAAGCCTGGCCCAAAAGTTTTTACAAAAAATGCATACACTTTTGAATCACCATTATTCTACTTTAAACTTTATTACATTATAATATAACATATATTTATAACATTACACTAACATTAAAATTTATTATTTTTAAAGAATAGTAGATTTCTACGCATATTAAAATATAACTAAATTAAAATACAGTAAAATGTGTGAAAAGGAACCTGCCTTGCCTATGACGAAATCTTGTTTTCAACTGAAAAATGTGTTGATCCATGCAAAATTAATATACTAATAAGTAAGAAAAGAATATATAATACATTTACACTTGCTAAGAAGAGAACTCGTCTATAACGTATTTTTTTTTCTTTTCTATGCAATTCCATCTCAGAAGATTTTACTGTATAGCATTTCTCCGATTTTTAACACTTATATACATGGAATATGGACAAACAATATTAATGATAACTGAAACATTTACATACAAGAAATAAACATTCATTAATAAAAATAAATATTGCAGCCTGCTGCACGTCTATAAAAATAAAGATTATAAACATGAAAAAAAAGTTAAGATAAATATTTTTGGTCAGAACTCCTCGTAAGAAACAAATTTTCAACCAATTTGACGTAAAAATCAATGTTTTGTAGAAGTTCACTCGGGCCGGGCCGAGATTTTAACTTTTTTCCGGGCTGGGCCGGGCCTAACTTTTAAATTTTTTATCGGGCCGGGCTGGGCCCAGGCCGATTTTTTTTCTCTATGAGTTGGGCCGGGCCCGGGCCTAGAAATGTCGGCCTGTGCAGACCTCTACTACACACAGAAAACACATACGAAACTTTCATGAAAAAAAAAAAAGTATAGTAGCATTGTCTTTTGTGAATTTTATAACAAATTTGATTTATTTACTATATTATAGAAGTGTAACAAAGGATATACATATTGTAAACTCAATTTTGTATTTAACAGATCAATTGGACATAATGCATATCTGCAGCATGGAGGCAAAAAGTGTTAAATAAGATTGGTGCAATTTATGAAAAACATTAATAACTTCAAAAATATTTCATTAAATCTTCCTCTTTTTATTTTTAGAAAAAAAGAGAAAACTCTAAAGTTAATGAAATTCCAGTTTTTCTTTTTAAACAAAGTACCTGATTGACAGTAGTTCCAATACAACCTTGAAGCACCATTTGCAAAATTTTTGGATCTGCAGGATCTTGATTAGTTGCAGTTGCTAATTCTTGTGTTTTCTTCATTATATCTTCAATAGCAACTTCAATTGGAGTGAGCACAATCTACAAGAATGTAAATCAATAATTTAGAAGAAATCATAACAAGAACAACAATAATTATAAACACATATAGAAGTATACATTTAAACATGTGTTCAAATCCAGAAATCCAACATAAGGAAAAGTCGGATTTTAGATTGTGACACTGAATTAACCTGAAATGTAAATGAAAAATACATTATTGCTAGTATACACATTTCTAAATGTGGAAAATGCTAAACGGTGATAATTTATAAATATTGTAAACAGACATAATTATTATTAGATAACAGCAGCTATTAACAAGTGATCTTTGATAAAGAACTTTTTATATTATTATCCATATTTATTGTAACAGCATTTCTACTGCTATTTTTCTTTTTCTACTAACAGATCTTAATTATAAAATCCCCATGAGATCTAACCCAGGCTTCCTAGGTTACAGAACATAGGTGAAAATAAATTTTAATAGAAAACGTTAATAGATTCTTTTACATTTAATATATATTTTTGTCTACTAGCAACACAAAAAAACAATGAAAAATATAAATTATGTATTCAAATTTATTAAAATTGGTATTTTCATATTAGTTGCAAGCCAGTGGTTAATAAATAGCTAAAGAAGTTGGCAAAGATATCCCTATTTACAGCAACTTTTTTTAGTCTGATTATTTAAGCATATAGTCTGATTACATATCTGTTAGATTTGTGTTTTATTTATATTATTTAACTAGCCAACTTGCCCGGCATTGCCCAGGTACGTCAAAAAACAGCAGGAATTACGAAAAAACTCTGAAAATCACAATAAGATATAGCGAAAATTTTTTTAATCGCTTCTCAAATTCTGAAAAGAGAAAAAAAATACATATATTATGATCGAAGATTGCAAGTTGATTCCTTTCACTAATGTGGAAAAATAGTAACAAATCGCTAAAATACACTAAAAATCACATACAAAATTCCTGAAAAATTTTGAAAATTGCTATACGAAATCCGAATAAACTTTATTGAAATGAGGGCAGAATGTACTTTAGGTCAAAAATGGAATGTCAATAAATTGCAGCAGATCGCAAAGAAACATAAAAATCGCATTAAAAATCACAAAAAGTTCAAGAATCACGAAAGTCAAAATTTACTATAATTGGATAAAAGTTTCAAATCTAATTCCTTTGACCTGTGGGCTCTCTTAAAATTTATATTTTGGAAATCATGCTAAGTATTAGATCATGTTACTTTTATTCATAATTAATTTACTTGGACTCCCTTAAATATAATTAACATAATCCCTTAAGTTAATATTAGTTTTTGTTGCATTAAAATATCTCAATTTGTTGATTTTCTGTAAGCAAGTAAACCCTATTGTTTTACTATCGGAATTCGGCGAAATATTAGATATCGCCAAGTTGGCGGCAAACTTGGCGTTATTTGGCGACAAAACTGGATCCCCTCTACGGTAACCCTCCTTATATGTATGGACATGCATTACATGCTGTTCAATAATCGCATAAAAAATTCGCTAAAAATTCCAAAATCGCTGCACGAATTCCGAATAAACTTTTATCACAAGAGAACAAAATTTACTATATTGGGTTAAAAGAAAGAAACCGCATTCTTTTTCCTAATGTGGAAAAATCGAATTAATATAATCCCTTAAGTTAATATTAGTTTTTGGCCTCGGGTTCGATTCCTGGCTCTGGCTAATTTTTCACTCCAGTTGGGTTTATTGTATTTATTGTTTGTATGTCTGTATAATATTTATATATACCTTTAACTGTTGAATGCAGGCATTATTTATGTGTGTATGTGTATTTTAATATATATTGTAGTATTAGTGTTTTATTATAAATATTAGTTTTTGTTGCATTAAAATATCTCAATTTGTTGATTTTCTGTAAGCAAGTAATCCATATTCGTTTACAATGGAAGTCTATGGGAATTTGGTGAAATATTAGAGATATCGCCAAGTTGGCGTCACTTTTCGGTCGGCAAATTTGGTGATATACTGCCAAGTTGGCGACAAACTTGGTGGCATTTGGCGACAGAACTGTGTCCCTGTACAGTAACCTCCATATAGGTATGGAAATGCCTTAAATGCTGTTCAATAATTGCATGAAAAATTCGCTAAAAATTCAAAAATCGCTGCATGAGTTCCGAATAAACTTTTTTGAAAAGGGAACAAAATTTACTATATTGGGTTAAAAGAAAGAAACCATATTCTTCTCACTTATATGGAAAAAATTACCTCAAAACTTAAAAAAGTGCTAAAAATCACATAAAAAATTAAATTAAAAAAAAATCTAATCAAAAAATCGAGCTTCGAGATGCAAAACTTCATATATAGACGTACCTTTTCCCCAAATTTTGTAGCTCTACGTGCAGCGGTCTCTTCAGAACACCGTCGACACACTCACTCACTCACACACAAACTTCTTTCTTTATTATTATAGATTAATTTATTTATTGATGAAGCTTTAATTCCGTTATGAAATATTAATTGGAAACAAATGCTGAACTATTTATATTGTTTTAAATACAAATGATTTAATCTTCTATAATCAAGCTGCACGAGTATCAGTCCATGAAAATGTTTCCCCTTACTTCAGTGGAGCCAAAGTTACTTTTACCTAAAAACAGTGCTCCCCTTCTTCCACCCACATTAGATTCGCTTAACCCTTACATTATATATATTAACATTCTGAATTTCAAAATTGAGATTTTAGAAGATTAAATATTTTTTAAAAGTAATTGTAATTGTAATAGGTGATACTATTTTCACATCTGCTAAAGTGGGTTTGCAACAGACCCCAGAAAAAATTTATTTTAGACAACTTTCCCTCAAAGCAGGCCCAGGGTACACAATTGATTGTATTGTATTCTTTTTGCTGGAACCATATATTTTCCATTTAAAGTAAAATTCCTTTATACTCATGATTCATTTTGACAAGTTCTACTGTATAGTATATGCAAACAAACTGAGGAACAGCCTTATGTTCGAGTCATCTACCTACAAAGGAATTTTTCAATAAAAATATTCAGCATTAATGATACATTCAGGCTACACAAGAAGATGATCTAAAACTAATATTATAGAAGTCACAGCAGTACAAATGTTTGAGAAATAAAGCATTAATGTTTTGTCCGGTAGGGAGAGTGGGAGACATGTTCTACAGAAGAATTTAAACTAGACTGTAAAATAAGAAAAGAAAAGAAAAAAAAAATGTTTCTTCATCTAGCAAGAATGTTTACAAAAATATAATATAAACTTTTCCAAGTTACCCATGGCATCAGAAAATGTTCAGCTGTCTTAAAAAATCAATAGATTTCTGAGATTTACAGTATTTCTCAAACAAAAGTTTTTTTTTCTAATTTTTGAGAACTTTTCAAAGTACTTTTTATAATGTATTAATCAGTTTTCTCAGCCTGCTATCAACACGAAATACTGGATTTTCAGATATTCTCAATTCTCAAGAAAACATTTTCACATTTCATATTCAACAGACAATCATGCTAAATTAACAGTGAAAAATGAGCATTACTTTGTTACTCTTGCAAATATAAATTCTGTTATGCAGCTGAAAATGTCTTACTTGAGAACTGATATCATCCAAAAAATCAACATTTTGTGTTGATACTGGATCGAAAAAATTTATAATTACATATATCTCTCTGTGCATACAAATACTGATGTATGTTTGACTGGTATACAAATGCTCTAGCGTTCCAGCACCTTTACACAGTCAGGTCACTTAATGATAAAACTGGCCCTGTTCAAAGCAGAGTGTAAAATAAATAAAAGAATATTTTTTTAGGTATAAAAGAATATTTGTTTAGGACATTTTAAAGTTTATTTTAGGTTGTCCAATTTCATTACTTTTTACCAAAATTTTGCTATTTGTTTTTCGTACCGCACTATGATTTTTTTTTTTTTTTTTTTCAATTTTTTCTGCTTTGGTACCCTGCTCTCTCTCTCTCTAGTTATGGCTCTGACTTACAAAGCCATTTTGTTTATTTCACAGTAGTAATAATAAAAAGAATCTAATTTTTATGAACTTGAACTGTAATGCTTTTTAAGATATTTTACTCCCATGAACACTCAATTGCCTCTACAATTTTACATTAACAATTTAATATATTTCAGTAATTTATAAATATATCAATGAAACCAAAGCATAGCTTACTTTTCCAAATATCCATCAAGTAACCATTAGTTGTTTGTGTTAAAAAAAAAAATAGAAAATAATTTTATTTAATTATATTTAATTATAATTGATTTAATTATAATTATATTAATTTAAGATTCTATAAGATTTCTATTTGAATTCAAAGCCTTAATCAAAATAACTTGTATTTATTTTGATAGAAAAAATCAGATCAAATTGAGCTGAAAATAAGCTCTTTTGTTAATAAAATATAACAATTTTTTTTCAACTGCATCAAAGTCTCGTGATCTTCATTAATTTTCGTTATATAAAAAATTTCTTCAATTTGAATGGTTAAAATTATTATTCCAATTTTACTTTTTTAATGTTACCATAATTAAGTATCAAATAAGAATTAACACAAATGTTTTTATTTGTAAATATCAGATTATTGATAGCAATACAAATACTTATACAAATTTTTAAAATAAAAAAACAAACCTAATTTTTGTTGTTGTTATTACTATAATTTTTCCATTTATTTAACTTGTTACAACCAATGGAAGTGATAAACATCCTTTTAAATCAGTGGTTATTTTCATGTACTATAATACAGTTGGGCTAGGATTGAAATCAGGACATAAAAACACAATGTAGATTTTGTAAAAATGTGCAAGCAGATTAAAAAAATTCTACAAATCAACTTAACTATTTCCAAATAAAATCGGACCCAGTTAAGACCTCACACTTAATATGTGAATTTTTTTCGATCCCTTGAACATCATCCATAAAGTCAATGCAAAAATATCATGTTTAATATGTGAACAGTTAATATGTGATAGATTTTCAGTCCTTTGAAGCAAAAAATCATGCTTAAGATTCAAATTCATACATCAAAATGTGAAATACTTCTTGTTTCCCCAATGTTGCCAATTTAATGGATTTTTTTATTCAGATAAAAAATACTGTTTCTGAATAGTAATATTTATTTTATTTGATAACAGATTACTTAAGGTGAACATTACCAATCGGAAACATTGGTAAACATTTGAATTAAAAAACCCTGCTAAATTAGTGACACTGCAATTCTTTCTTTATCCTCCGTATCCATGAATTTTTTATCTCTCTTCGTGTTTTACCGTAGTAGAGAGAGATAGACGAATTGAGGATGCTCAAGTACATCATAAAATAATTATATTTAGAGATAATTATACTTGTTGTCAGTTAGGTTTTAAATGTATGTTTTATCATTACTATGTTTCATAATGCATATTATGGGCCAAAAAAAGGAAAGAAACTCGTAAAGATTAAACAAATCTGAGTGCAGTTTTATAATTCTTTTATGTTTTCGATGCTTTCTTTGCTTTTTGCTATGTTAACAATATTTTTTACACAAAAATTAATAAAGATAGTTTTTTCTTATTATATTAAAAATGAAGATCAGATTATAATGGTACTCATTATCACAAATACTAAATAGGATTTTAATAACTGTATTGTGCTTTAAAGATTTAATATTTCTTCTTTGTGTTAAAAAAATTAGTCTAGTAGAAAAATTATTTTTGTTTGTAATGCATTAATAGGCAATAAAGTCATGTTTGAATACATATGTACTTTCAATTACTATTCCAGTTGGTACTATAAAAAGAAATAGTGAGTTAAAGTTGAATACAATTAAATTTTAATCTAAATATACATACAAAACACAATTTTCGACCTTAAACATATAAATGAAAGCTCTAAAGTTTATTTAGACAATCAGATGTGTAAATAAGCCAGTTTCTGCAACATTATACAAATCACTTTTTGTGAGATTACTTCTCACAGTTTGTAAATTTAATTTATTTTTGTTCCTTTTCAGCTGTTTTTTTTTGCATCAATATCTATTTAAATTCATTCATTGTGTCTGACCACAATGCTTATCTTTTATCAATTGCACCCAGCGCACTTTTCAATACGGCAATTTTGAAGCGAATTATCTTTAGTTTCGTTTTTGCGAATCGGTGATAACTTTTTAAATTTACAGCTTGCCATTTGATTTTCATTAATTTGTCTCAATTTTCAATTTAGCTAATCAATTTAAATCTGCCATTTAATTACTTATCAACCCCTGTACTTGTCATTAATAAACTAAAACCCGTTGATTTTAGAATCAGAATTTAGTTTGATGTCGTCCTGAAAAGATGTAGTTTTTTAACACAGTTTTATCTGAACGCAGGCTTGCCTGCCATTCGAATGCTGTCTAAAACAGCTTGCTAAAAGAGTATGTTACTGTAATAAGGGTACTTCTAAAAATCTAATGGAATAGTTCAATGAATTTTTATGTTTCTCTTTTTATAAGAGATTCCATTTTTAATATCTACTTGGTGGCTAAAAGCAAAGACTTTTTATTAATTTTCCTCTACTAATAAATTGGAAATAAAGTGATGGTTATTCTCCAAAAAATGCCTCATCATTGTCTTCAACAGTTTACAACTTTTTAAAGTAAGAATGTTCTTTATTTTTATATTTTTAACAACTATCAATTTATTCAAGAATCTAGCAATGATAATTTAACCATATATGATACATTCTCCCCACACTTTTAATATGTGATCCCGCTTAATATGTGACTTTTGTCCACTCCCTTGAAATGCGTCTTAAGTGGATTCGACAGTCATAACAATATCCATTCAATTCATACTATCAGACTTTCATAACAATAACCATTGAATTTCAAACTGTTAGGATAATTCTCATAGCCAATAGCATTATAGGACAGTCAGACATCAAAATCTGATCAATTTTAAACAGCAAGAATTGACTTAGATTGTGACCAATATTTAAACACTTAAAAATCCAGTTTCTTTAAACTTGTTCCCACAAAAAACTTTAAAAAGAAGACAGGCGATAAAAAGAAATACCTGCTGCCGCTCAACAACTTGTATTCTTGTCTTCACGTATGGAAAAGAATAAGCAGTAGTCAAAATTGTCTTTCTCTTATATTGCTCATGAAGTTCTCCATGAGCTCGTCCATCAGGAGTAAATGGTGTGGCATAAATGAAGCATCCTATAATTTAAAAGATGAAATACCTTCTAATGATAGCTATGATTCAAAATGATAATTTTTATTACTTTTATAACATAATGTATAAAAACTATTGTAAATCAATACAGGTAACTAGAAAACATAGTGTACAGCTAATTCAAATTTTCATAAAAAAGTTTCATGCAAAAAATAAAATAAAATAAAGCAAGAAAAAAGAATGAAAACAGTAATAACATATAAGCTAACTCCACAGCCAAGAATGATCTCTGGAACACCGTGTCTTTGCTACTGTTCCACCTTATACTTTTTTGCATTTTACACTGAAGAAATTGCTCCTTTACAGGACCTTGAAAGAGTTAAAATTTTATCATTATGTACTTTTTTAGATTTTTTATGTGTATTTTATTTATTGTAGCACACAAGTTTTCATATTTATTTTTATTACATACTTTTATTTTCATATTCATGAAATTTTAAAGATGTTGGTTAGATTTGTATTTAAGTTTTATGTCAGTTTTGGATTATTTTTCACAGAATGCTTATGGATATACACCTATCAAGATAGTAATGACAGATGACTCTTTATCAATTTCCAAAATGGATGATTTTGTCTGTTTTGTTAAATGAAAACATAAAAATAACAGGTAATTGTGGTGAAAATATTTTGTAATATTATAATCCAATATAATGGGCCGTTAATTTGAAGTTAAAATTAAATTGGAAGTTCTTTTTAGTTAAATATGCATTGTGTAATATTGCAATAAAACCCTCAGTTCTTTGAGGTCAGCAATTGTAAAAGTAAAAAAAGGAAACTTCTTACTTGTATATCTGTAAAGAAAAGATGAGGAGACTTTTAAGCACAAATCAAACTTTTTATTCATCTTGTTGAAGAGAATCTTACTTCACTTCTACAACAAGCCCTTCACCTGTTGGTCACCGATTTTTTAAATAAATATGTTGCCGATAAAATAATTTATTCCTCTTTAAGAAAATCTTTAAAATGTAAGATGCAACACTAGGTGAATTTTTTATAGATAAAAATCTCAATTAAAGCTTTTTTAAACCAACAGAAAATAAATTTAACAGGAGTTATTAAAAATGCAGGCATCGCTTTCGGAAGCTTTTTACCAGATTCCACATCCATCGGCAGACAGACCGGAGCTGAAGCTCGCGGCCCCGCGATCTTTCAAAACAAAAACTAAATCATAACAGATCACCAACAAAACAGATTCTGATTTAAAATTAACGAAATTTTTAATTTATAGTAAGATTACGGGGACCTCAAAAGTTACTGAAAGAAAAGATTTAAATCTATTAGAGAATTTAAAATATTAGGCAGTATCTTAATAAACAAATCTGAAAGAACACATTTAAAAAGTTTTATTTTTATTTGCTCTATGATTGGCAATTAAACCACACCTCCGAAAGATCCGACATCCATTCAATGCATATGCTGTGAGAGACTTGCTCTGATGACGTCATCACAATCGTACAGATCTCAAAGGAGAAGCACCCCATGCCAGGCACTGCGGAACATCAGAGAACTTGCCGATATGCGGTCGAAACGAAATCGCCCGCGCAAAAATAAATATGGATTTAAGTTTAAGGAACATCGATGTATAAGGCCAAAAGAAACAAAAAAGTAACATGATTTAAACACTGTGAGATTTCATCTCACAGTAATTACAAATTTACAATAAATATTTTAAAACAGCATGGGTTTGATTGATATATTGAGATTTATTAAAAATGGATTTTTTTTTCCCGATTTGAAATGCAACTATATGTCTTTATTATAAATATTTTTTTACAAATTTCCAGAAGATACATGCATTGCACACATAGTTTTTAAATTAAAGTGATAGTTATGAAAAAAGTTATAAATCCATATTAATTATAAAGTGAACAAAAAAATTAATAGCTTATGAATATTATTGATATTAAAATTTACTATTTCATTATTTGGGATAATAAAAGTGTTTAGATCCATTCTATTCATAATCAATATTATTTCACTAATTTTTTAATTAACAATGCTGTAAATATCTTATTTATATCATAATAGACAATAATAAATACTAAAAATTTAAAATAAAGACATTTATAATTTTTTTGTTTTTGGTGAAATATTAAATATAATTTCGTGTCTCCCAGCAGGATTAAATTAAAATAATAATAAACTGTTTAAATTTTGGACATTTTTAAAGATACATAACCATAGACAACATAAGCATGTTCTTGCATCAGAGTTTTTTATTTCAGATTCCAAAACAATGTGGAGAAAGCATGAATGAACCATCCTAACTCAAGAGTTAAGTACACTTTGTGATAAATTGATGCTGTTCAAATCATTTCAAAATTTAAATAATTTTTATCAAATTAAAACAGTGGAAATAATATTTAAAAAAAAATAGCAGTTTTATTCATAAAGCTTTAAGGTAAAAACTTTAAACTCATTTCAAATCTGAAATCTCTCACAGGGACATCAGTATATACAATAATATTTTAACCTGACATACCATTTAATTAGACAAATTAAAAAAGAAAACAAGAGATAAAATAAATTTTGGCTTATTGACTAGAAACAGATAAACAAATATGTAACATGTCTTAAGAATAACTATAATCTATTGGTTGAAATATTTCAAAAATATGCAATTCTAATACACAATTAACTCTTTCTTCATTTCGTTTAGGTATGCTTATAAAGTTACTAACATAAAACTTAAAGAAAATCAATGTAGTAACAAAAATAGTATCACAGATGTATTTTTCAAACTTGGTGATATTGATTATAACCAATTTTAGCCCATGGAGAATATCAAAGTACAAATCTCATTCTCAGCTAGAATGCAGTATATTTAGTCATAACAGATGTCTTTACAAGCACAGAAACTGCTAAGTAATTTGTTTAATTTTCTCAGTAAGACAGAAATTTTTTTAATAATTATATGACAAATTATGCTTACAGACACTTGCATTAAGAAAAATTTTGCACTTAATTTAGATTTTTAACAGATGATAATTTAAAACATCAAAAATGTAATAATATGATATTGTCATGAAATCATACAAATGTTACCAAACCTGCAAAGTGCAAAACACCATATAAAGAGCTAATGTATGATTTTAAGCATTATAATGCAATAAAAAACAAGTATAATTTACTTACTAATATTGTAATTTCTATCAAATTGTGTCAGCCTTTCTCTTAATTGAAACATTTCAAAAAAAGGTTCAACATAAGTAATCTGGATATAAGCCTAGACAAAAATGTAGCAATAGTTATTAATAGTAGTAATACCTAAAATCAATAATTTAGCAATATCTAAGCGTATTGAATGAACAAATACTTCTCAATTTTAATAATTCAGTTTTAAAATACGTAACATAAAAACTATTACTAAAATATAACATAAACAACTTTAAAAAATTCGGAAAATGAAATTATTTATTATGAACAATTTGCACACAAAAACAAAAAGAATTTAAAACAATTTTTTAAAAATAATGCAATTACAAGAGTAAACATTTCAATTTACTAGTCTCATTAATATTATTTACTGCATTAAACATTAAATAAATACCTTATCTGGATTTAGCTTCACAGGATCTACTGTGTTAGAATCCTTTATAACTTCCACAAATTCTGAACCAAACCTTTCAGCATAAAAATTCTAGAAAATGATGATAACAATGATATTAACAATAAAAGTTATAATAAAGAAAATATCAAATGCTGATTTTGTCTTAGATTTCTTTAATCATATGGAAATATGCTTCGATTTTAAGTGAATAATTAAATGATGAAAGTATTAATGAATATGATAATAATATTGTATAATTAGCTTACATATACAAGGTAAAATTTTAGATTTTGCCTCACATTTACTAATCGATTATTTGTCACATTTAAGTGATAATAAAAAAATATATTATAATTAGAATTTCTAGAACAAACAGTTAAGTTTTCATTTAACTCTATCATCGATTTTGAATGAATAAATAAATTTAAGATTGAATATAAATTAACTAATAGAAAAATTTAAACAATTTACATGTAAGTACAAATATAATTTAGCATGCTTCAATTTTTCCATTGTTTAATAACAAAACTAGGATACATTTTAATGGATACAAACATAAAATATATGAATGTATTTATACCATAACAATGAAAAGTGATACAGTTATGTATATACATATATTACAGTTCAAGAGATTAATTGGTTCATGTTAATAACTAGTATATAAACCCCATCAAAAATGACAGAGTGATGATCTACGCTTCATTTCCACAAGAATCACAAACAAACAGAACGAATATTTTATCATTGTAAGGTTTGTATTGTAGAAAAGTACATTTTAAAAATAACAAATGATTTCTACAAATACACAAATAATGATATTTTTTACTCAATGTTAAAATTCTGAAATATTTCAACAATAGGACAAAATAAGCAGCAGTATTTATTGCAACAACAATAATAATAATAATTAGTAAAGTGAAACACAATTTCTGCAGATTTTACAAAACATTAAAATTAAATATTCAATGCGTTAAAGTTTTTTTTTCTTTTTTTTTAATATATTATTTTTATAAAAATGAATGACTTAACAAACAGCTTTCAATTAGAGGTGGATCAATAGAGCTCTGTGGGATCAAGGCAAGGGTTTTACTCATCTGTAAAGCTGTACGTTTTGTTTCTAAATATGGATTTGGCACCATCTATTGTCAATTAATATAAAAGGAGGAACTTTTTGTTCAAAATGTAGTTTTTTTTATAGGAAATATGCAGGACATATTGATTTAATTCAAAATAAATTGTTTAAGGCTTCAGCTTTATAACTTTCCAATTTCATTCGGTATTAATAAAATCAAAAGTATTATCAATATTTCTTTCGTAAATTTTTTTTATTTTATCTATTTTCAAGAGCTTAGCTTATCTCCAGAAATTCGCTTGCATTGTTGTAAGGAATATACAATGCCATAACTTTGGAGAGAAAACAAAATTATAATTTAATCAGAAAAAAAAAAAATTCAGTCATACTAATTAATGTAATCATGATAACATCTTGTATTTCAATTAAATCTAGAAAAAAAAAAAAAAAAACCCTCATTTCATGTATAATGCAAACAAAATTTTAAAATATTAAGCGGATAAATGTCAAGCTCTTAAAAATTAATAAAACTAAATTAAAATTCTATTAAAGAAATCTTAACAATAATAATATTCATTTTATTTATATTGAATGACATTTTGAAATTACATAAACAAAGTTTTTAAAAATTAAACTCAAATTGCATCATTACTGCTTTTTTTTTTTTTTTTTTTTTTTTTGGTAAGAAACTGTAATTTCAATCAAAAGTTCCTTCATTTATATTGATTGTCTATAGATGGCGGCAAAATAATGTTTAAAAATAAAACATAATCAACGCATGGAACTGCTGTCTTGCTTATAGATTGTAAATTAACTCCATTTTTCACAAAAATATGAGTCGGTGTGAAAAAATGAAAAATGCATTTCAAAATATTAAAAGGCTTTAATATATTTTTACAAATATTTTAAGAGCAGAATCGGATGTTAACATGTATTTTTTTAAAATGAAATGCAGCAAGAATTGTTGATTTGTTTCTACATTTGGAACTTATAGTTCTAAGCAGCAACAGTCTTCGTTTGTTTATATCTCGTTATCCATTGTTATAATAGCTGGTTATCCGTTATTTTAATTTAGAATTTAAAACATTACAACTGGATAGTTTTTGAAGATTTTAGAGAAAATAAAGAGGGGTAAATGTGATACAAAGCAGATCATGTGTATATTTCCATAAATTGAACAATCGGCAAACTTGTGGCCTCTTGAATACTTATGCCTAACATAGCCGCAGTAAGTTGCTTTTCTCGAGCATGAGTAAGAGCCAGAATCATCATCTTAGCGCATTATATAAATAGATGACTGGCTCATGTTATCAATATTTACCAATTGATTTTACTAATATTGGGCAGCCTTAATTAACACTAACTAGATTTATTACATGAACCACAATACATAGATATTACATATGAAAGCCTATGTAATATATTTCATATCATAAAGAAATTAAAAAAGAAAGCTATTTTTGGAAATTTAAATGTTTGTCTTTTTTTCTATAAATTACAACTAATATTGCAAGCATGAATGTAGTTTAGTTTATTTGTTCCCCCTCTGGTTTATTCTTATTTATTCAAAATAACTTAACAAATAATTATTATTATTATTTGTGATACAGAAGTTATTATTTTGTTTAGTAGAAAATCATTGTTAAAAAAAAGTTCAGAACATTTTGTCAATTTAAATGTATAATATTTATTAATTTTAGCTATTTACCTTTTATTAGCACATGGTGATCACTATAACTTTCATTTGTTGAAAAAGTATTTTGTATGCATTATATGCATTTTAAGGATGTTGAATATTGTACATATTATGAGTTGCAGCATACAAATGCAGTTCAGGTAGATAGCAAAGGTTAGTCTTGACATGCTGCTAAAAAAATTATTGTTCATAATAAAAGAAATTGTGGATTTGGAAGGATAAAAAATTAGATTTCTGCTTGCCAGTGCAGCAGTACAAAATGACACTGAAACTTTCCCTCTTTATTAGCCTATCAACCATTCTTTCTATTTTTATTAATGGAATAACCTTCTTTGCACTCTGAAATCATATAACCTATATATATCAGCTGCCTGCATATTATGAGTGTCTTATGATTGTATTTAATGTATGTTATAAGATGTATGTCAATATGCATGATACATGTAGTTATTATGAGCGTGTTTAAATAAGAAAGCAAAGAAAATAATGGTTATTGTAATTAAAAGTTTCAACACTAATGTTAGCACATTGAATATGACCTGGCCTGGATAATATGTAGGTACTAAGGTTGCTAAAAATAAGGATTATTTTATTTTTTAATCAGATTTATTTGATTTAAATTAGATTTTTTTTTTTTGTTAAATCAGATCTTTTTTGTTAATATTATTTGTGTACTGTGCATGTATTTATTTATTTATTTCCTCTGTATTACACATTTCTATTAATTTTCTTACAATTACTAGATAAGAATTGAAGATATGTTTCTTTGTTTTTTCCATTCTTGCCACATACCCCATCATTTCTACGCTACA
This sequence comes from Maratus speciosus, assembly GCA_963932465.1. Lineage (NCBI taxonomy): Eukaryota > Metazoa > Arthropoda > Arachnida > Araneae > Salticidae > Maratus > Maratus speciosus. Next base: position 276,324,581 of record OZ010790.1, on the reverse strand, counting down.
TGATTTGCATATTGCTATCGCATCATTTCCAGAAATAGTATTTTTGTTTTTATGTAAAATAAAGCCATATTGGATCTTTCTGCCAGCTTTTTTTCTTACATATAAACGAATTCAAAAGTATTCTGTACTGTACCTAGAATTAGTAAATGATATTCTTGTTCCAACTTGTGATTCACATTATACTATACTAATGATTCACAAAACAGTTACCAAACGCAAGGTAATCACATAACATATGATTACCTTGCTATCACTAAATATGTGAAGCTATCAATTGTGAGTGTTATGTAGCCCTCAACCATTGACAATTTCAAAAATCAATCATGCTTATTTGGTAGTAGGAATGACTACTTAGCTTAGAAATATGGTACAATAACATTTTTTATCTTTTTTTTCCATTGCAGTAGCAATGAATTCTAGAAAAAGAAAGGGGAAGGGATTAAAGTATTTTAAGCTATACAAGAAACTGGGATTCTATAATTCTATGTTAGACAAATAGTCCAAATATTTATTATGTTATAATTCATCCAAGTATGGATCATATTATATGATCAATACATCATCATCAACATATGGGATACTGTAATTTACAGATTTAAGCAATTAATAAAACTACCTTCTGAACTATGTATGTTTTTAGAGAAAGTAACTCTCTACTAAAAATACTATTATATTATATATTTTTATATTAACTAGATTTAACTTTAGCTTCAACCTCTAACTTGAAGTGATCATTTGGGAAATAAAAAAGTTTAAAACTGAGAGAGCATTTATCAGTATTTTTGGGGAATGCATTATGGGTCAACAATATTTTTAATGCAGTGTTGCATTTACTTTCATAAAATAGTATTTTCAATTTATAAAAGTTTTATTTAGTGTTATTAAAAGGTAATTTTTAATCTGACATGAATTACTTTTATTTTAGCATGAAAGATGAATTTGATTCTTATTCAACATGCAAATATCAATGTAAAAAAAAAAAAAAAAACTGATTTAAATCAAAGGTTAAGAAAAAATCATTTGATTTAAATCATGATCTAAATCAGCCATACTCAACCTGTTGCCTGCTTGTGGCCCAGCAACCTTTTATATGCGGCCCGAGGCACATAATCATTAATCAACATTAATAAAATTAATTGACATGCTTGTAAAAGGTTTTTAAAACTTTCTCTGTCCCATCATATATTTTCATGGGAATACAAAATATGTCCTGTTTTTATAACTACAAATTTAAAATTATATTAAAACGTCCTTAATGCCATTTCATTAGTCAAAAGTTCTTTTTACATGTAATTCTATTTGTGCTATAGTAGTGTATATTTATTTAATTCTACAAAACTATAACGGAAAATTATTTCAAATTAATTAAACTTGCACAGGGTTCATACTCTCTTTGAATTACAGTCAACTCTCTCTAATCCGCACAGCTTGGGACCACAGGTTGTGCAGATTATAGAATTTTGCGGATTATAGGTCATTACTTTGTTTACATTTTTTCTCTTCTAATTTTACAGTTATTAATTAGTAATGTATAAATTAATTGGTAAAAAAGAAAGATGATGTAACACATTGTGTTATTTAATTAAAAAATGCAATATATTTAACGAAAAATATTGGCATTTTATAATACAATTTCTTTTGTTTGTTTTTATAATTTTCAGACACAGTATCAAGTGTCATTGATTGAGAACTTTTGTTCCAGTATTTTTTTCTTGCAGTCTATAGTCATTATTTCTTGTTCTGAAACAAAACTCTGTTTCTGAAAAAAAGGTAGATATTTATAGCCAAACCTTGCTCAAGTATTACTTTTCCACCTTCATCATCAGATTATGTGTCATAATTATTCTGATTTTCAGTAGAGTTTAACAGAGTAGTACTTATAATGTCATCATCTGGGAAACTCTCTGCAAGTAGATCTTCACCTTGGGAGAACACCCATTCAAGTGTATTTTATCCATTCAAGAAATCAGGCACAACAGTTAGTGATTTTTTTACAAAACACAAAAGTTCTGCAGATTTCTGTTTTGTACTATTCAAACTGAAACCAACAAAGTCAACATCATCACTATCACTGTCTAGATACTGGCCACAAAAAATATCCTGATTTTTCTTTTCTTTTTTTTTTTATTTGAAAAATAAAGTTTTACTTCATTCAAATGAAAAAAAATTTGAAGAGGGGGAAAACTGAATACCGATCGTCAATCAAATTGCTGTTATTTTGAATTTCTTTTGCAAAGTTAATGGTAACTGAATTTTCATTGTTTACATCTGACACAGTGTGCGGATTACAGGCGTTTGCGGATTATAGAGTTGCGGATTAGAGGGAGTTGACTGTACAAAATTCCCTGACTTTTCCAGGTTTTCCAGGTCATATTTCTTAAAATTCCCTGACCACAATTCACGACATTTTTTTAGAAATATGAATTTCAATTTTACATTTTAATGATTAAATTTGTACAGCATAAGAGGTACATTAATAAGAATAAAATGTAAACTTACCTCTGAAAGTGAAAATAACTTATAATAATTAAAAAAAGAAAGAAAATAAAACACTAAAATACAACTCAGAAGGATTCAAAGTAACTTTTTACTTCTATAACAAAATTTACATTATGCATATTAAAAATTCAAATTTTTTTGGACAGTTCTGCAATCATATTGTTTATATGTACTGTTTCAGAAGCAGTTTGTTGTGTCAGTTTAATTTTTTTTTCTTTTAACAGTTTAATTTCTGCTACAGCTTTTCTTTTTTCTGTTTCTTTTTTGCTTGCTTCATGATTTTCTTTTTTTTTTTTTTTTCATTTAAATAGTCATGATATCTCATTCTAGCCACCTTAACATGGCTCAACATTTCTTTACTAATATCTACTTTTTCAACTCCACCAGCTGCTTTAACAGCATCATAAACAGTCCTAAGGGCACACACAGATCTTTCTGCTAAGTTCTCTATTAATACATCTTTGTTAATTGAAAAACCGCTTTCCACAGATGCATTCCCATTTGAAAGAACTAAAACAATTTTTAAAACTTTCCATAAATCCTTAAAGCTATCTTCAGGAATAATGTTGCAATAAAATGCATCTAAACTTTCATTTTCATAAGAATACTTTTCAAAATATTCTTTTTTCTCAGCTTTTGCGTCAAAGCAAAGCTTACTAAATTGTTGTTTAGCTCTATCTGCTTCAGCAGATGTCACATGCTGCTTTGTGTATAAAACTTCTAATAATTTACTCATTCTCGGTTCTGAAGTATTGGAATTGGATAGAATTAGCTTAGGATCTAAACATGAGATATATCTAAGTAAAGAATATGTCAGCGGAGAACGTTCAAATATTTTTGATGTTATTGCTTTAAAAAAATTTTGGCAATCAAGCCGGAATCGTTTTTTTTTCATTTTCTGTGGCACCACATTTTGCAAGAAGACCTGATGCAGCTACTCCTACATCAAGAGCCTGAAGACTGCATAAATTGTCTTTATCATTGATATCTACTTTCATACACTTCTGGGCAGTGTCTGCTAATCTCATAACATCAGATTTAATGAATCTTTTCATAAGTTGGTAAATTATAAAATGCAAGTCTTGATGCATAAATGGGCAAAGTGGATCACTAGATTGGTATTTTTTAAGAAATGGTTGCAAAAGTGTAGCAATGGATGAATAAAAGGCCATCTGTGGCAAGATCAATTTATTATTGCACGCTTCCTGTAATACTTCAACAGTTTGTGTTTTAGGAAGTGTCGATTGCTGAACATACGTTTTTACAAAATTGAAAACTTCAGTAGCTCTTTCAGCAACAGCTGCATTTTCTACCCACCGTACTTCACAAAACTTTTGAGGAAATTTGTTGCTGCCTGTAATTTCAATATAATCTGCTCGTCTTGCAGGTGAATTTTTAAATAATTGATACATAGCTCTGAACACAGTATTTAAAGACCGATTTGCAGCTTTGTGGCCCGTACGAAATGCACCGTGAACTACATGCAACCCACAAGTCTCTATATCCAGAACTTCACATAAATGTTCAGTGGCAAGTTCATCTGTCAATAGTCTGGCCATTTTGACATTTACATCGGGGCCATCCATTGACAACTGTAATAGTTTGCTAAGGTCAAGGCCATCAGTTCCTTCATGAAGTTTAGCTATTAAATCTAGTGCTGTGGAATGGCCAAGGAAAACAGAATCCAGATATCGAGTTTTTATTCTTTTAAATGATTCTGACCAATACCTAATTACAATATCCATCTGACCTTTTTGAACTACTTTATTTAAAGCTTCGTCGAAGCAAATAACAAACTTTGAATTCCCTATATCCCTTCTTAAATGTTCAGAGAAGTATGGTGATAAGCCAAAACAAATCATGTAAGACATTTTTGAACTACTACAAGTAACTGCTTGTCCTATTTTACTGTCTGGAAACATTGCTTTGAACAAACTGGAAGCATCATGAAAGGAATTATACGAACTATGGGACATGACAAGTTTCATGGCCCAGAGAATTTCAGCTCTTAAAACAGCTTCTTTTGAAACATGATTCTCTAAAGAAAGTTTATTACTACAATAAGGTTTAACACATGTTGCAGTAGAAGTATCATTCGTTTCTGCTATGATTTTTTCTTCAGATATGGACTTTTTATTTTCATTAATTGTATTTTCTTTCGTAGATTTATCAGTCTGAAATACTATTTCCAATGGCAAAGAACCCTTAGCAGAATTTGCGTTTCTCTGATGTTTATAACCTTCCTCATGGCTGGTAATGGCTGTTCTACCCATATTACTGAGTTGAAATGATCTTCGACAAATAGAACAATGGGCAGAGAATGGATCACTCTTTACTTCTTTTAACCAAGAGCACCATTCTGGATTTATTTCCTTGTCTGTCCACTCTGGATTAAATAATGTTCTTTTCTTAGACATATTATATATACTTTTTCCTAAAAGAAGAAAATACACAATTATACTGCAATCATTTTTAAAAAACTGATTTTGTATATTTATTACATTCTATCAAAAGTAGCTCCAAAACAATTAATGCAAAAGGGAAAAAAATCTGAATCTATTCTAGTTTTAATTTATAAAATCTTAATTTAGGGTTAGGTGGGGCAAAATAAATTATAATAACAGTACTTTTTTTATTTATACTATGTTGCCAGATTTCTTTTTAATGCTAGATATTAAATTACATATTTCTTTAATTAAATAAATAACTGCACATGAACCTGCTTAAAAATGCTCTTTAGAATGCTGAAAATATTAAACAACAGATTTAAGAGAAGAAATTTTATCATTTCAAAAAAGTGTTGCCAATCAAGAAATTTGAATTTAAAAAAAAAAGTAACCCACTGGCAACACTACCCCAGACTTGTATAAAACCAAAAACTTTCTGCAGAAATAAATATTTGGTCAAAAACTTTCTGCAAATTAATCTTAAAAAATTACGTATATTATTTTTACGTTATGAATTAAAAACAGTGGTTTAAAATAATTACCATAAAAAATTAAAAACTAATTAATATTAATTAGAGAATAATTATTCTGGTTAAACAAGGAAAAAAAACAAACAAAGGAAATTTTCTGAAAGGAGTAAACTCCCGGCACTAAGTGTTTTTTTTTTTCTGCGCCTCTTTGAAGAAATTAGAGGGGTTTTTTTGCGATCTGTTGACGATTTTTGCCGTTTTTCCGCGATTCTTTGACGAAATTTGCCGTTTTTTCACGATCCTTTTACAAAATTTGCCAATTTTCACATTTTTTTGATGAAATTCGCATTTTCCTGCGCTCCTTTGACAAAATTAGCAATTTTTCTTCAAACGATGGACGAAATTGATTTTTTTTCGGCGATCATTCGTCAAATTTTGCGATAAATTTTATGCCTGAATTTTAAGATTTATGACCGATTTTTTTAATTTTCGGAAATGATCACCTTAATTTTTCGGAATTTTCAGACCAGAGGCTTGCTGACAGATTTTCGATCGCGGAAAACGTGTTCAAATTCTAAGTGATGTTTCGAATTTTTTTTTCAAAAGGTTAAAAATTAAATTTTTTTACAATGGATTTTAGCGTTTGAAACAGAAAAATACGAAATTTAAAAATATGTAGTTAGTTTTCCCATATTTCTAAAAGTTACGCCAATGAGAAGTCATAAAAATGATGCAAAAGAAACTTATGTGCGACGATCGCGTACATTCAATTCTTATCTTTCATAGGAGCGTCATAAGTAGGCTCAGAGTGTCGCAGGGAGAGCGCGTATTTCGTGCTTTTTAGGTTCTGACTTTTAATTATCTCGGTTAACAAAAAAAAAAAAAAAAAAAAAAAAAAAAGAATATCAGGTAGGCTTTGGTCTATTCTTATACACATTTTCGGATCTCTACAGGCGGTAGATTTCGATAGCCGCTTTTAATCCCTGTAAAAGTCCTCTCCGATTACTGTACGATTTTTTGCCGTGTTTGGGGGGGGGGGGGGGGGGGGAAATTAATCAGATATAACGGTACCTTGAGATGTATGAGAAAAAGTTTAAAATATTCAAAATATCGATTTATAAAACATGTTAACTCTTCAATAAAATATGGAAAAAAAAAACTGCAAATTTTTCTTAAATGAAAGCTTTCACTAAGTTTCGGTTTCGGATCGTTTAGCGTTCCGGATAATATATCCTGTACTATATATTAAAAATATATTTAAATCTAAATTTTTGAAAAATGACACACATACGAGTGAAGAATAATAGATGAGTTCATGCGAAATATTTGCATTATGTTAGCTTTAGAATAGTGCAACCAAATTAAATTTTTCCAGGATTCACCTTTTTTATTTTTTTACTAGCAAAGTTGTATATAATAATGTGATAAAAGGGGATAAAAACATATCTTCAGAATAGATATTTAATAATAACAATCTCGTTTCTAAAAAAATCGTTTAGTTGTTATATATTATTTATTATTAAAAAACTAGGGCTATTAAAGAATACTTTTAATTAAGATTACTTACCTGCAATTAACAGAACTTTCGGTTTCAGAAAAGAATCATGCCGTTACCAAAACGAAATTAAATCACCTTCTCACTCAGCAGCAGTCAGCAGAAGACAAGAAGATCGCGGTTCTCTGTTCGCTTTAACCAGCCCTTCAGCTTCCGCCTATTTCACTCTTCATGAAAAAGGGTTGCATTAAATAACAAACGAAATTATTTGGCGACATTCAACTTTAAAGCTGACAAAAGAAACCGGAAAATAACTCTATTCTATTGCGCGGTTCGCTCTTTTTCAGAGTCCCATCATTGGCAAAGATATTGCCCATTTGGCGACAAATTTGTATAGCTAAAACTTCTGCCTGTCAAAATGTGAATTTAGTAAAATATTTAGCGAAAATTCTACTTCCAAGTGAAAAATAAGAACTTTTTTGCGGACGAACCTCGGAATTTGGCAAAATCTTGAGACATGATACCACATAAAAAAATCCCTGACATTTCCAGGTTTTAGAAAAAAATTGCAATTTTCCCTGACTTTTCCATGACTTTTTGAGCACTTGTCATTTTCCCTGACAATTCCCGGTTTTCCAGTCGCGTACGAACCCTGTTGCACTACATATTTCTACATTAAAAAAGTTTTTACATTGAAAAAAAGACTGACTAATTAAAGAAATTTTCCTGATTTTTTTTATATTTTTTATTTTTTAGTAACTGGAAAATGCTTCACTGTTATATTAATATGTTTATACTTATCGTATCGGTAATAATTCTTATTCGAATTGCCGCGAACAAAAATGCAGGAAAAAGTTTCAAACCGTTATTTCTAAAAACTAAACCATATTTCTACATCATTTTCAACAGAAATCTACCTCTAAGGCTAATGCCAGACGAATGTCTATTTGCATGCTTTTTGTTTCAACATGAAAAAGAAACACCTTAGCTAACAGGGGTTTCTGTTTCGTGTTGAAACAAAAAGCGTGCAAATAGACGTTCGTCTGACATTAGCCTAAGTATATTGTTTGGAAATGGTGGTTTGAAAAATTTTTAGTAACATTTCTTCCATGACAAACGTTCAATTCAACTAATTATATTAACCTCATTATTTTGCTTTGGTATACTACTTTTGTAACTTACTATTTTAATTTACCTTTTGTTCTGCTATTATATAAGTGTGTTGCGGCCCGCCTAACGTTGCAAACATATGTCTGCAGCCTGCGAGTGAAAAAAGTTGAGTATGGCTGATCTAAATGAAGCTGCTTTAAATCAAACAACCTTGGTAAGTGCCTAATAAACAAACATATAAAATCTGCATTAAGGTATCTACAAGCTGTAAGAGACAAACTTACCTCTAACCTATGAGAAATTTCAGGTAATTTGGTTAAATAAGGCTCTTTATATATAAATTCCTCAGAATCTAGGTCTCCAAATTTGCTTCCGTAAAATCCAACACGAAAATATGTACCAAATACTCTCTTTCCAACCTGCCAATACAAAAAATAGTAGATTTTAAAAGAAAACAGGCGCAGTATTTAATAAGAATATCACATTGATTAAATAATGTGATAATTTATGCAAAATAAATTTTAGGGAAAAGCAGTCAGACATTTTAAAAACTTAACATTAATTTTGTACTTTTATCAAATTCTAATATTCTGTTTATTAATTAACTATTTATTTGTATTTAATGAAGCTAATTTGGCCTAGGAAAAAAAGAAAAATCCATGTACAAGAATGTGTGCAAATATACAAACAATACAATCAAATCTTGCCACTCATTCACTGAAATAAGAAGTTTTTAGTTTTATGAGATCAAATTTCTTAAGTAATTTATAAAAAGGTATTATTTACTTAGGAATCATCTTTAGATTGCAAGGGCAAATGATACAGTTGATTTTTTTTTTTTTTCATTTTACTAAAAGTTAAATATAAGTTTTTCCTTTTCTCTTTTGAGAAGAATGTCAAATATTCAAATTGGTTGCATTTTGATTAAAAAATGGTTTCTTTTTCTTTCTTTTCCTTTTTTTTTTTTCCTTTTTAAATTTTACAAGCAGACTGCAGGAGAGTGATACTCTTATAGGATATCATAAAATACAAATTAAAGTGACTTAACAAAGACATAAGAAAAAATAAACAAGTTTTCCGTTAGTTAAAAAATGTATGACATTAGTGGTTGTAAAACAAATTAATGCACTTTCTTGAAAACTGGATGGAGTGAGTTATTTTGAGCCAAAAATAATTCTTTTAATTTTATTCTATTTTATAGTACGCTTTTATTATTATTTAATTAATCTCAGTTGTTTTTGTTTTTTTTCAAAAATAAGGGAATTACCAAAAAAAAAAAAAAAAAGACAAAATAAGAAAGTTCGAGTGCAGCAACCTACCCTGTTTAAAAATAGTAAAGTGCACCCCAAGACGTACCTAGTGATTTCTCATAAAAATCTTTCCTGTACCATGGTTTTTCCATTTAATTGCAATTCATAAAATCACTTGAAACTAATAACAATTAAGCTAGTAGATAAAAAAATGGTATGATAAATAAATATCATTAGTAAAGATTGGCAACACTAATTAAAATCAGACAAGTAAATCAAAATACATTCAATGAACATGTAATATATAAACAATGAGTGTCCAGTTTATTAAGCATGTACATGTACATACAAAGCTGCAGAAGGATATATGTTGATACATGTCATATATTTTCTGTATGTTTTTTAACCTCTTCCATTTCTCCAGTAAAAGCAGCTATAATATTTGCTATTTATATTACCAGAAAGTTAAAGTTATTAAGTTTTCTGGGAAAATATGTATCACTATCACAGCAGCTTTGCACCTCTTGAATCTATGTGTCAAGGAATATCTTTCCATTTAAAACTGGTGAACTCGTCATAAAATTTCTCTCTGGTGGAAAGATTTTTGAAGAAAACCAATTAACAAGTTATTATTATTTGGAGAACAATTATCAAAATAACTTTATAGTGCAAAATATGATAAATGGCTACTAATTTCGATATTTCAGGAGAGGGGTGTGTGATTCATTAACAACCTTGAGAATATTTTAGCTATGCACTGTCCAGCATATAAGGCTATGCACGTTTTTAACTATAGCACTGTTTACATATAAAATAATAATTAAATAAAAAACACTTTATAAATTAGTTACCTGTTGATCTATCTTGACAAAAGAATCATGTAATTTGCTGTGAATCAGAGCAAGGCTTTTGTAATCTCGATGTGATTCAGCAATCGGAATCAATATTTTATAAACTTCATTCACATTTTCATACATACCACCCTGAAAAAAAATAACAAAACTTTCTACACATCTACGTATTATCACAAAATATTAAATATGCATTAAGAGATTTTTAAAAAAGGATTTAAAGTGCCTTTTGGTAAATCCTATATTTGTTATCTTACAATCAATATCAATTGAAAGCATACCAAACTAAAAGAATTTGCAGCTTGTTCCAGCAATCCTATTAATCCATTTTCAGTGAAGTACTTGCCAGTGCATATACCTTCTTCGTCAGGTGAAACAACATCATCAGATACAGCACTTTCCTCTAGGACGTTGGGTGATATTTTCTACAAATAAAAAACTTATTTACCCTTTTACTGAAAAAATAAATACATGGACAGTTAAAGTGAAATTTATAATGATAGAAAATACTACAAATGAAGAGGCAAAATAAAATTTAAGATTTTTTTTTTTTTCCCAAGTAGAAATTACAATGCAACCTTAATCTAAATTAAACAGAAATTTAACATGAAATTTACAATGACCAAGGCTATTTATTTATCGCATTTTAAAAACTACATATACATTAAAAAAAATATTTGATACATATTTTTTACTTTCTCAAAATAATATGCCACATATCTAACAAGAAGCCATTTGATAAGTAAATCTGTTTCTGCTTGTCGCTTTTTGCAGCGACTCCAGTTATAAATTATTTTAACACATGAAATTTACAATTTTTTAATGTAGAAAAAAGTAATTGAAGACTTTGTTGAAAACAAAATTATAAATGCATTTAGTTGGTACCTATAATATAACTCATTGCAACTATAATATTGTACAGCATGAAAGTGGCGCACATTTCTATACTCAAAGGGAAAAAAATGGGTTATTTTAATTATTCTATCTAAAAATTTGAAAAATAATTAAAAAATATGAAAGTAACAAGTTTATATAAACAACAGTAAAAAATCTTGATAGAAAAATGATATTTACCTCGAAGGTAACACAGCCCACAGGAAGGTAAGGTCGATCTTCTAGCATGTATAAATATTCAGCTACTAAAGCAGCAGAATGAACATGGCAATGAGCAGCTTCAACATGATTTAATCTCTAATTAAGAAAATAATAACTGTTAAAAAATAAGCTATAAGGTCATCTAACTAGCTAACTTATATTTTAAAATAAAAAATATAAAGAACATACGATATTAAACTACCATGATTATGTGATGTGTATAAATCGATATAAAGAAGCACAAATAGCTAAATTAAATTTGGCATATGCAGCTGTTTAAAATTTTCATAAAAAGTTCCTCCTTTAATGCAATAGGAAGACTCTGAATGGTCTCTTCTGTAAACATTGCTTATTGTATTGCATGTTTAATGATGCTGTAGTTCCTATTTTTCTATTTTGAATTAAAAAGAAGATTAATTTATGAAGGTCTGAAAAGCCATATGCCAAAGACATTACATATTTACACATTTCTTTCCATCCTGGTCACTAAATATCACACATTTTTCATAGCACAAGAATCTTTGTATTTATCATTAAACAATATAAATACTATGAAACACAAAGTAAAGTTACTTTTAAACCCCATGTATTATGGAGTTATTAAAGAAATTCATAAAAAGAAAATAACTTTTTTGAATGCAACGTGTCAAAAATTTATGATTTTTGCTATAACACAAAACAGAGAAAAAACTACAACAGAAAAAGTGACTTAAAAATCCTTTTTATTTATATTTAAAATACTAATATTTATTCTATAGTCTGTTGAAAATAAAGAAAGAATAAACAGAAGCATGTGCAATCTCGCAAGTACGAACATGAATAATGTCTAACATATAATCAATGCAAGTGAAACAGATTATCATCATTTTTTATTTGTTTGCTATTTTATCTGCTTTACTTTATTTTTAATTTTGTTAAGTAGTTTAACAACAGAAAAAAAGCAAGCTATTTTTCAAACTATATGATTTAAAATATCTTCATGGGGAAAATGAAATAATTTTACTAATTAAAAATTAATTTATTTAATTACATTTGAACACAAAGTTTTTCATATTGCAGAACTATTGTTATGAAAGAGACAAAAAAGGTGTAATAATTTAAATATTAAAAAAGGATTAATTCAAGATTAATTACTGTTTATTCTAATGCAAGGATGGCCCGCTTATGGCATACTAAAACTTTTTAAGCACACCTAATGTTGGAATTTATAATTTTAAAAATTTACTGAACAAAACAATTTGCTTAAAAAATATTTTACTTGCCACTGGCTAATATTTCTACAGTTTCAAACAATTTTCAAAGAACAACTTGAACTCCCTCCTCCTAATTAGATAAAAATTAGATAAAGAAATTCAGCTAAGCTATTGTCAATATGCAAGCTGCTTATACATTAGGAGAGGGTAGTTGGTAGTGTGAGAGAAACGTTCATACATAATTCATGTAATTGTTTAAAAAGAGGTGACAAATGATGAGTTGAATAACTCTGGAATGAAATTCTAAGTTGCCATCCTTTTATCACCAGAATTTTTAATTATGATGCAATAGTTTTCAAATTTTGCCTGATAAATTTATGATGTTCGACATACTAGCATTAATATGTACAAAGTTCATCCTTAAAAAATAATAATAATATGCTGCTATTGATATGAAATCAAAGTTAGTTTAGTAATTGTGTTCTTTAATTACCTCAGTGTGTTTTTGGGCCATATTTGCCAACCAAGTCAGTCTAAGGTCTGGAGAAGTTTGATAACCTTTTGCAATGCGATACATCAAATCCATCAGCATTTCAGGATCTTCTTGGAACTCTTTCATTTTCACAGTATCAGACAATATCATATGAAGGTTAAATACAAGATCATGTACCTGAAAAAATACAAAATTAATAGTAAAATTATTAGAGGAAAAAATGTTTTACAGTTCGTAATTGACAAGCATATTTCCATAATATATTTTTCAGAAGTTATTTAGAACATTTTTCTAGAATTTATGTGATAACAAAGCTAGCTGCACATACCTGTTCAGGGAATGTGGTGACTTGCAGCTCGGTATCCTCTTCAGCATATACAAGAATGGTTTTAAGAGAATGTCTCAAATATTCTTCACTGAAGTTTCGATTTGTACCAACTAATGAACTTAGAGACATTGTAACTTGCATTTTCACTCGTGCAAAATTCTAATAGAACAACAACAAAAGAAAAAGTTTTAAATATAATGGAGTGTATAATCAATAAATAAAATATATAAACACTATAAAGTTTTTATATAACATAAGGGTTATGAGTTTTTGCATTCAGACTATCTTATACATTTAAAAAATTAAAACAAAAAAGGTAGAAATACTTGTAACAAAGTATGAGCAATATATCAAATTTTCTTAAAAATAAATTCATAAGAAAAGTGAAGTGAAAAGAAAAATGCAGCTGTAATAAACTTTCTTATTTTTGATTAACTTTTACATAATAATAAATTGAAAGTGCATTTGCAAGCATATAATATATATCATATATATTATGGTGAAACTTTTCATATGAGAATAAAAATTTTATTAAAAAAGTGTTTATTTAAAGCATTAAAAAATCATTTAAAAATTATTCTGAAACTAATAGGGGGCCCTGCCCTCCCTGCTCGCTACGCTCATCAACCCCCCGCGTAATCGCTTCGCGATTCCATTTGGTATCGCGAAGCAATCCCTATTTTCTAGCCAACCCCACACGTAATTGTTTTGCTTTTCCATTCTGGATCGCTTTGCAATCCCTTATTTTCTATGCATTCAATTTTTAGATTCCACTTGGTAAAAACGCTTTCCTCCCCAACTCTTGACAATTTTATTTCCTTATCTCTAAGCACATAATCATTGGAGCTTACAGAGTTTCATAATTATGAGAATTATTAAATATTAAATCATTAAAATAAGGTAAAATTTATAATTTATTTGAATAATTACAAATGAAATAAATTTATAATTAAATAAAATTATAAATTAATAGAAAATTTGAAATTTTTAAATATTGTAAATTTAAAAAATGTAACAAATTAAAAAAGTAACAAATTTATTAGAGTTACTTGGATTTTTTTTCTTTATCTTTGTAATGAAGTCGCTATTTTGTAGTTACAATTATAAATCTCCTCTCCTCTGAAATTTTCACTTTGCTGCCTTTTCTCTGCCAGCAAATATGTGTAAAATTATATATATAGTGTTACGAATATTGCAAATAGTTAGTGTTTGTGCTTAAAAATAATGTAAATAGTTCAATTAAGCTCTATTCATAAGCTAATATTAGTTTTTGTTGCATTGAAATATCTCAATTTGTTGATGTTCTGCAAGCAAGTAAACCCTATTGGATGGGAGTCTATGGAAATTTGGCTAAATACTGGAAATAGCACCAAGTTGGCGTCCCTTTTGACTACTAATTTTGATTGGCAGATCTGGTGATATATCACCAAGTTGGCGACGACCTCGGTAACCCCCGTTATAGCGTCAGAAAGCTCTGACCAATCAGATGCATTTCGCAGTATCTACGCTGATTTTCATTGGTCTATTTCGAAATTGTTACTTTTTTATATATATAGAAGGATGATTCATTTCAAATACAAAATGTTAAAAGTTTTAAATATTAATTCATTTCGGTGTTTCATTAACAGAAAAATATTTTTATTTCTTTCTATTTCTATTTTGCACTAGTAAAAAAATTTTTTTGAACTGCAATTTATTTCATATTTGCATTTATAGTGGTTAAGGTTGAAATAATTTTATCATTTCTTCACCCAAGAAATTTAAAAAGTAAATAAACAAATTTGCAATTTAAAGCAGCGATAACAAAACAATTAGAAGTGAAGAACATATAGAAGTGGATTTTCTCTTTCTCTAGATGGTGAGTTAAAACACATTACTATAGTTGTGAGAGTAATGAATTAGAAATTCTCAACAGCAGATGATTAGTACCAAAGGCACAATGAATAAAACACACTTTTTGCCTGGCAGAATGTGCTTTATCCTTGTTGAGTTAACTACTCCCTGCTTCTGATCAACTGATGATGAAAACTGCTAATTAATGGCTCTAAAACTATAGCAGTGTGTTTTTACTCACCAATTGGAGAAAAAAGACTATAAATGTAAGGCAGTCTTCTAAATATAACAGTAAACAGATAAGAGCACCAACTTACATTGCCAATTTCAAAATTCTGACGCATAAGAAGATAGAGAGAGGCTGAAGCTTGAGAACGAATGCAGCTGATACTGGAGCTACAATGCCTAAGCAGTCTTAAACATAAATCAGCACACTGCTCTGTTTCTTCTTCAAAAAGTAATTCAGGAAACTACAAGAGAAAACATAAATTTAAAAGTTTCACATGAAAGTACCATATCATATAAGAAATACAAACAAAAATTTTATCTTTTATAAATGGGCAGCGAAATTTTAAGGCATGGGTACATGTGGGCTTGGCCCAGTGGCCCTCATGCTCATGTTTAATAAAAGGAGAGGGGGAAGGGAGCAAAGCTTTTTTTTTAAACAAAGTGTTAAAAAATGAGTTTCATTATTTATATAATTTTATGTTGTACTATAACAAGATATTAATACTAGATTATGAAAATTAGGTCTAAAAAAATTTTCACAAATTCATTAATTTAAAAGACGCACAAGAATCTTCTTTTTCTTTTCTTTCTGCCCCAAAATCAATGACTCAAATCTTTCTGAAACATTCACAAAGTCATTTTTATATGTAAGCAAGAATCATACACAATTTTGTAAATGAAAATGCAGGAGCTTTTCATGAGAAAAACTATGCTTTTCAAAAATATTTTCAAAATCATAAAGAGAGAAAAACTTTCATTTTGCCCTTTCCATCATACCTAGAAATCTCTCATTTAAGGGACAGAAATTTTGGCATGAGGAGGGGGGTAGGATTTAGAAGGCTGATATTTATCTATCTGAGAAACTAACAAATAAGACATGTCTTTTTTTAAACTGGAGTTTTAAAGATGTAAACTGTATGTTCAGAAAGTCAAAGAGCAAAGCAGAAAATTTTGGATGGAGCGAATAATTTAGATGATTGGTTAATTACTTAATGTTACTGGGAAAAAAAAATTGCATTTATTTATATACAGTAGACTCCCTTAAATCCGCGAACGCCTAAAATCCGCATATTTTTTACAGATGTAAACAATGAAATTTTCAGTTAAGTTGCAGGAACAAAATTCAAGATGGCGCCGAAATCAGCGACTACCGCATTGTTTTTTTTACTAAATTTTTTGTTAATCATTCTCTTTTGACTATTACAGCTGATTTATTACTAAATAAATTTACATTACTTTTGATTTTGATATAAATTAGCATATCTATATCAAAAATTAGGGTTCGAAATGGAAAAATCCACGAACCGGAACGCTATTTTAAAATTATTTTTCGCGGAATTTTTTTTTAAATTATAGACAAATTTATTTGTAAACATACAAAGCAGTATAAGAAAAGCATTCAACACTCTAAATAACAATGAAAAAAGTTACAGTGAGTGCAATAAGCTATATATACTGATATTAGCATTAACACTGTTCTTCTTGCTACCACTAGATGGCAGCATAGAACTTTTGGAATCGAATTGAATCGATTTCATGCGTAATATTTTTCTAAACTTCTATTTTACATAATTATTTTAATGATTACTTACTTTTAAACTGATAAATTATTTTAGTATTTTACTTATTTTAATATTTCACTTTATTGTAAGCATTCATTATAATTTCCTTTGCTTAACTACCAATCAAATTAATGTTTCAAAAATGTAAACAAATCAATGACCAGAAATCCGCAAAATTCTAAAATCCGCACAACCTCTGGTCCCAAGCTGTGCGGATTTGAGGGAGTCTACTGTATATATATATATATATATATATATATATACAGTAAAACTCGGATATAACGTTCACCGCTTAAAATGCTTTCCCGCATTTTATGCTGATTTGTCCCGATCCCTTGAACCATACACATAATAACAATGTAAAAATTACTCGCTTTTAATGCTCCCTGCTTTTAACGCTTTCCCGCTTTTAATGCGCTTTTTATTGGTCCTTTGAACAAAGAAATCCCGGATATTACGCTTTGGTGCTTTGGTTTACATCTGGAGTTCTCATTTTCTTGCCCGTACAAAGAGAGTATACGTCGAATCGGCAGCCAGCCTACGCCCAAAGACTATGTAAAAAAAAATTGGCTGCCGCGGCGGTTTTTTTTCTCATTGGCTCAGAGAACAAAAGAATTTATGCTGTCCATCTCAGCAGCATCTCTGTCTCTTACTTCACACAAACTGTTTTCGCTTTTTTTCATTTACATATAAGTAAGTATCATCGCTGCCGACTACAATTAAGTGCAACATGGAAGCTAAGAGCATGAAAAGAAAGACGATGACACTTTCGAAAAAAATTAGAAATTCTAAAAAATATGACAAAAAATCACCTATTCTGAGCCAGAAAGATTTTGCGTGATCTATGAATATCGCGCCGTCGTCTCTTCGAACTCTTTTTCAAAACAGAAAAGATATTGAAAAAAATGCTGCGATTGGTGGCTCACAAAAAAGAGAGTGAAAACAGGAAAATATGAAGATTTAGAAAAAGTTATGACTGAGTGGTTTTTTGAGTCAAGACACTGTAACATACTTATCAGCAGATCCATAGTTAAAGAAAAAGCTGCAGAAGTAGCCCAAAAGCTAAGAACTGAAGATTTTACTCCATCTAATGGGTGGTTAGACCAATTTCGAACCCGCCACGGCATTGTGTACAAGAAGATTTGCGGAGAATCCGCTGTCGTGAACATAGAAAATGCAGAATTATGGAAAAAGAACAGTCTTCCAAGGCTTATCAAAAAATATGCCAGTTGTGATATTTATAATGCCGACGAATTTGGTTTATTTTTTAAAGCGACGCCTGATAAATATTTAACGTTAAAAGATGAGCAGTTCCATGGAGGGAAGCTCAGCAAAGAACGTGTGACTGTGCTTGTTTGTTCCAACGCCGATGGGAGCGACAAATGCAAGCCTCTGGTGACTGGAAAATCAGTCAAATCTCGCTGTTTCAAGAACATCAAACGACTGTCCTGTGACTATGCACATCAACGTAAGGCTTGGATGACATGTCCCCAGTTCATTAAATATGTTTCTGATTTTGATGTCGAGTAGCGGAAGCAAAATAGGCATGTCATACTATTCGTAGACAATTATGGAGCGCATCCCCAAGAAATACCAGATATTCCAAATGTCTCTCGGGAATTTTTACCTACAAACACCAGAAGCGTACTTCAACCGATGGATCAAGGGATCATAAAGGTTTTGAAACAACATTATCGCAAACGTATAGTGAAACGATTTCTACATGAAATGGATATTAAAAGTAGTCGATCTTCTGTAACTCTCCTCGACGCCATGAACTACCTTAGCGCTGCTTGGGATGCAATCGAATCTAAAATAGATGAAAATTGCTTTAAAAAGGCAGGCTTCATAACGAATGCTAACAATGATATGGATGCAACTGAAGATGGGGTCAAATCTTATAAACGACGAGGACTGGCAAGCTGTTTGAGAGCATCTTACAGAAAACGCACACAGCCTTCAGAACTATCTTGCATTGATAAAGATGTTATCACAAGCAACGATAGGAGCACTGACGACGTTATAAAGGACACTGTACAGGATGCCACAGAAGAAGAGGACGTTGCTGTTCAAGAGCGCATCGCAATGATAGCTGAAGTAATGGAAGCTTTTAGCACTATCTGCCTATACACCGCTTCAGTAGATACCGCCACTTCACATGAAGCTATATTAAGACACATAAACAAAGCAGAAAACGCTCTTTTATGTGGTCGTTCGTCCACCCGTCAGACGAAGCTCGAAAAGTTTTTCTCTAAAACAGAATAAACAGTAAGTGCAAATTTATAGTCCTCATAGTTGAAGAGCTAAGTGGAAGAACATGTTAAGTAACAAAAATTACATTTGAAGAAATTTGAAGTGAAAGTTTTCGTTGTAAATTTTAATGATTTATTTTCTGTTTGATACCATGTGTTTAAAATATTAACAGGTATGGTACTAAACTCTCTCAGAAAAGCTTATTCATATTTAATTTTCAAATATTAAAAATTATTAATATTATTGACATTATTAAATATTAAAATATTAATGAATAATGTCTTAAATCTTCAAGACTAAATATAATCTTAGTATTTTAGCTTCACCATGTGATAAGATACCTTATAATGCTTTCAACCAAAAGATAAAAATTTTTTTTAGAAAATGTCACATAACATGTTCATCCACTCAGCTCTTCAGTTGTGCTCAAGAATACAAATGTTACATTTTTTTTAAACAAAATATTATTATCAGTTACTTTCATAATTTTATTTTATGTTTAATATAAGGATAAAGGTTCCTATTAGAAATGTTAAATATATTTTGTAGCTTTTGTTTTAATGCTAACAATTCTTTTACTTCGAATATAAATTTCGAAATAATAATACAGATTGTAAACACTATGTAAATTTGTGATATTTTAAATAAAGGAAATGTTTTTGTACCTATGCTGTGGAGTTATAATACACAAAAATGAGTCCCAGCATTATTTAAAGCAGATAATCTAATATTCTCAATTTTAAAATGCCGAAAACATTCTTCTGCATTTAACGCTTTCCCGCTTTTAACGCTCTTCTAGCCCGGCCCCCCAGAAGAGCGTTATATCCGGGTTTTACTGATTATATATAAAGATTTGTATGCCCCAGGAAAGGGCTGTGGAAAATGTGGAAACAAAAGTTTTGGGGCAGGGCAGGGGAGAATAATTTAGAGGATTGATACACATTTTATTAGCCCCCGGTATGGTATGCTATTTCTTTCTCCCAGCTTATTTTGTTCCAAAATATAACGTTATCTTACAGAAGCCAGCAATAAACAAAGCAGATGTATCATTGTATGATTAAAAGCTCTATAGCAATTTTTTTAATTTCTAAGCATCACACATTTTTAATTTTTATACCGTCGTATTCGGAAAAAAAAGTACTTTTAAATGCAATTTGTTTGAAAATAGTATCCCCATTTATTTTTGAAATATTAATTTTTTTGTAGTTTTCAGCACCATTTGTTTAATTTTGGTAACTCAAGTACTCCATTTATGTAGAAAGTAAAGGGAAAATAGTTGAAAAATAGCAATTATATCTTTTTGTTGCCATTTTCTCATAAGAACCGAAAGAAAATGTAATTAAAATACATACTATTTTGAAAAAATATAAACGAATAATTTCTGTTAAATCATAGAGCTATTATAAACTATATTTAATTTTAAGTATCTATAGATGATTTCAGTGTGACGTCAGTCATGATGCTTTGGTTGGAAACTGACTCCAAACAAACGGTTGCTATGCGTCATTTCTTTTTAAATATAAATCGTGGAAAACGTTACCAGTACATATCAATTATAAAAACACTTAGATATGAGATATAGATATAAGATATAGCTGCAACACACAAAGAAAATAGAAAATGCAACATAGCAACCGTTTGTTTGGAGTCAGTTTCCAACCAAAACATCATGACTGACGTCACTATTGAAATCATCTATATTAATAGTTATATAACAGTTTTTTGTCAAGTTTCTTTAATGACGGCATCTTTTTGCTGCATTTGTGCATTATTTTGCGATATTGACATCCTATGCATGCTTTACTGTAGATGTTTAAGAGTGGATCGTAAATGTGGAATTCTTAAGCGGGTGCGAATGACGTCATTTTAGATAAAATAAAAGTGTGTGCTATAAGTCTTAAAATTGAAATATGTTTTGTACTATTTATATATACATATATTTTTTTTCATCAGGGGCAACAGTAAATTCTGAAAAAGCAGAATTCCTGCTTTCTAGTTATTATTATTATTAGAGAAAAATAAAAGGGCCAGACTTAAAGAATATTTAAAAAAAATAGTTTGAAAAAAACTTAAAATTTTGTACGCTGAGGATGAGGGGCAACAGGGAGGAAGTCACAACTTCAGCAGTGAACGGGTAATTCAGATAATTGACTATTATTCGTTACTAGAGAACAAATATGGCAATTTTTTTTTTTTTTAATTAAAAGCTTTAAAGGTTTTAAACATTGTATACTGGAGAAGGGAAGGGGAAATTTGCTAGGGAGTAAGAGGATATATTGATGATTGATTTTGTTTATGGTTATTAGAAATCAAGGAAAGGGATAGAAGATTTAGAATTTTTTTTAACAGATTTTTAACTTTGTGTGCTTCTAGAGTGGAAATAAATCATTAAAAAATATATATACAGAACTCTGCAGAAATGTAAAGGATTATCATCCCATTAATCCTTGCAGGCATTCAGAAAAGTTACTGCCTCTAAACAGAAATAAGGATGTGGTGAATAAAAATACAGGAGCTTCAAGAATCCTGCAAAAAAAAATATTTAATCACTAAATTGTCCCAGAATAAAATGGAAATAAACATTCAACAGGACAAAATGTCTTTTTACGTTAAAAAAAAAGCTTACGGATTGTTTTCATATTAAAATTGTACCAAATGCAGAAATTTTCAATACAAACACCTAATTTTTGTTAAAATAAAAATTGCACTTTACATTATCCTCCATAGATGGCACTGTGTTTATGTTTCGCAGTAACCATCAAGACGACTAAAATAGACTCATGCTGTAATTTCTCTGTTAAAACGTAGCGTAATATATATATATTTTTCACACATTGTGTCATTTGGATCTACTCATGTTTACAGCCTGAAAGAGAGAGTTTTTTTTTTTTTTGGAAAGAATTTGCTAGTTCTAATTGTTTAAGCATGTGTTTGCATTTTGTTTTGAGTTCTACAGTGATTGCTAATCCTAATGAAGCAAGCACTTCTTTGAACTGTTTTCTGAACTTCGTTTTTGATTTTTCTGAGAAAAAGGGAAGGTGACAAAGTGAATGCAGAAAAGACAGTGGGCTCAAATAATTACAACAGAAATTTCAAGTATGTGCAATTTTAGATGCTCATGATGCATTAGAACTGATTGATGGAATGCATGTGTAACCGATAGCTAGTGGTGAAAATTATGATGCTGAACTGAAAAATTAGAAAAAAGTCAAGAAAACAGTTAAAGAGATTTTTATGGAAATGGCGGATATTTGGCCCTTAAGTTTAATTATGAACTGTGAAAATGCTACAGGAAAGTGGGTCAAATTATTGGATGTATATGAGCAAAGATTAGCAGACTCTGCTTACTTCAAATTCAATTCCAAGAGTATAGCTAAATTACTGGTGATGATATAGTTAGTTGAGTTATAGTTAGTTAGTTAGTTGATATTAGCAAAATTGAATCTTTCGCTGGATGTTTACATGAAGTGAGAGAACCAATATCAGATTCACTAGTGATAACAACTATTTTGAATACATTACGATTGCGGTATCACCATTTTCATAGTGCTTGGGACTCACCATCATTGGATGATTGTACATTGCCGAAATTAACATCTAGACTGATGAATGAAGAAACTAGGTATTGTTGATATGAACATAAATCAGCCTTGGTAATGGAAGAACGACAATCAAATAACTTTTCCAAAACCAGAAATGTAGAAAATGTTCATTTCAATAATGAAAAGGGCAGGTAAGACAAATGGAAATCAAAATTATGATGTTCGGCTCAGAAAAATCTTAGTCAAAGGTATAGGTAATAACAGAATCTGTTCAAATCTAGATAGAAAAGAACATCATTTTTGTAATGTTATGTATCAGTATGAAAACAGTGTACTTGAATTTTGTAACTCTTTTTTTCCAATAAAATAAATAGTTTCTGAGAAATCGAGGATGGGCAAGGGTTTTTCTCTTGTTTTGGACAGAAGGACAAAAAGTTGCCTTTCTTGAGCACGCTCTAGTGCCAAAACCATTTGTCAGAAAATTAAAATTAATATATGTATTTTATTGGAAATTTTGTCTACTTTAATTTTGTAATTGGGTTTTTTCAATAAAATGCACAGTTGTCGAGATATAAGCAAAAAATTTTATTTTCATGACTTTTGTCCTTGAATATCTGGCAATGCGGACACGAGATTTTATAACCCTTTTCAGCTCCCTTTAAGTATAACAAAACAAAGCTTTTTGCAAATTTTCAGCTTGCTGTCTTTCATTCCAAGGTTTGCCCTTTTCTTCACCTTATTTGACTGGACTAGTAGTTTTTTAAGCACAACTCAAACACTACTTAGTGGAATAAGCTATAATTTTAGATTCACAAATTTGAAGCTTCTAGAAATCAATTTGTTTAAAAAAATTTATAAGTTTTAATTCCTAATTCTTTCTAAAAAATATTTTTTTTTATTAATTTTCGAAAAAGTATATGAATTATAGCCTATGAATTTTTTAACAATAATTGATTTCTAGAAGCTTTGAATATGCAAATCTGAAATTACAGCTTCTTCCAGCAAGTATGTTTTGAGTTATGCTTAAAAAATTATCTGTCTTGCAATATGTACAGCAACGAGTATGAATGAATTTAATATTAAGAGTCCTTTAAAACTACTTTAAACCTACAAAATTCCTAAAGTACTTGAACGAGTAGTGTTTGGCATCCTAAGGTAATATTTATTGAAAAAGGCAAACAAAATAGGGTATTGTGAGATGAAATCTCACAGTGTATAAATTATGTTACTGTTTTATTTTTTTTGGCCTTATACATCGATGTTCTTTAAACTTAAATCCATATTTATTTTTGCGCGGGCGATTTCGCTTCACCGCACATCGGCAAGTTCGCTGACGTTCGGCTGCCCCTGGTATGGGATGCTTCTCCTTTGAACTTTGTACGATTGTGATGACGTCATCGGAGCAAGTCTCTCACGGCATATGCATTGAATGGGTGTTTGATCTTTCGGAGGTGTGTCCATTCGCTGTGCGGGGAGCAAATTAAAACAAAGCTTTTTAAATGTTTTCTTTCGGATTTGTTTATTAAGACATTACCTAATATTTTAAATTCTCTAATAGATTTAAATCTTTTCTCTCAGTAACTTTTGAAGTCCCCGTATTCTTACTATAAATTAAAAATTCCGTTAATTTTACATCAGAATCTGTTTTGTTGGAGAGCTGTCATGACTTAGTTTTGGTTTCAAAAAGATCGCGGGCTCCGGCTCCGGTCTGCCGACGCCGATGAATGTGGAATCCGGTGAAAAGCTTTTGCGTAAACGATGTGTACTATTTTAACAACTCCGGTTAAATTATTTCTTAATAATTTCTTGATTCATGCTGCACTTTAATTTTAAAAGAAATAGCTATCTTCAAGTGGAGTAGATGTTTTTATTGGCAAGAATTAATTTATGAACGGTGACCAACGGGAAGCCCTTTCTTCTCTCCTTCAAGATGAAAATAAAGGATTAATTTATATTGTTATCAAGTCTCCTCTTCATTTATTTTACAGACTACACGATCCAAGTAAGAAGTTTCATTTATTTCTATTTTTTTACAATTGCTGACCTCAAAGAACGAAGGGTCTTATTGCAAACATTACACAACGCATTGTAACTAAAAAGAATTCCAAATTTAAATTTTACTTTTAATTAACGGCCCATATATTATGGATATAATATATTACAAAAATATTTCCATCACATTTGGTGCCGCAAAAACGGTGGTTCTGAAGAAAATTTAGATTGATTTGAAGAAAATCGTAATATTTTAGAACTTTTGTTCTCAGAATAACTTTTGAAAAATTTTTTGATGTGTTCAATAGTATTCAAGATTTGTTCTTTTGGTAAATTTTTAAGAAATATGGAATATTTTATGCAAGAATTTTGGCATAACTACATATGACAATATTTTTTTAGTATTGGAAGTTTCTGTTCTCAAAAAATTTCTTGCATAGATTTTTTCTGCTTTGAAGAATTAAATTTTATGATTCTAGAATGAATATTGTTCTGCTCCATCTTGAAGAATATAATATATTTTACTAAGTTTCCCATATTTTTTTAAACAATTATTTAAATTAAGATCAATTTCCTATTGAAGAATAGTCATATTTTTGATGATGCATAATTATTATTCTATTTAGTAGTTTTATTTGAAAGAATTTCATCTACATATTCTTCTATTTGTAATGAATTATTAGAGAACATATTTTTTTTTTAAAGAATGATTATTTGGTATACATATTTTTTTGAAATGAATTATATATTGTTCTTAGAAAAATTCTAATGAGTTTGAAATAATAAAATTGTTCTCAAGAACATATTTCATATTTTAAGAGGCTATATGACTTTGGGTTTTTAAATTAAAATTTTTTATGGCACTATTAAATTGCAACAAATTTGCAAATTCTATATATATTTATAAGAAGCATTATTTTTTAAATCATGATTATTGGTACTGAGAAATTTTATTCTTATGTTAAACTTATCATTCTGAAGCTGAAATTCTTCACAGAAGTTATTAGTTGCAAATATCCTATATAACATTCTTAGAGATTTCTATGCTTCTGTTCTACAAATTTCAAATCAAGATATTTTGTTTAACAATAATTTGAATACAAGAATTTGTTCATAGATTTATTCTTATGCCATCTGGACTGTGATGTTCTATTATAATCATACAGTTTGGCTTAGTGCAAAGATAATCTGCAATTTACAAATTAAGAATGTATGCATTTAAGAATATTTTTACATTTATTATACAACTGTTCTCATGTTGTTTCTAAAAGCACTCTCAGCTGACAAAATTTTATATTTGAAAAATTCTTGTTGCTTCATTTTTTTAAAATATATTCTTATGGTAAGTTACAATTTTGAAATTGAGACCTTTCCACTTCATCGTATGTGCAGACTATGACAGTTTTCAACACACAAGATTCTCATGTTGCTCTCAGAAAAAGAATGAAAGCAGCATTATTTTTTTTTTACTCTTGAGAAGAAGTAGGCATGGGGCTACTTCATTCCTGTTATAATTAGATTCTTGAAATTATTTTACATCATCTACTTAAAAAGTCTTATGGTTTTTATACAGCTTTTAAAAATAAGTTCTCATATTGTCAGTGTTCTCTGCAATAATTTAACTGTGTGTCACTGCTGTTTCGCATATTTAAAGACTGTCTCTCTACATATGCTGCTCTTCCAACCTGTTAAAAAAAAATATATACTCACCTGCAAAAAACTTTGCTTAATTTTCAAGTTTCTTACCTGATGAAGTTGGCCATTCACTGATGTGTTGTATCCATTTGTGCTGACCTCTTCTCTAGTATTTTCCTTGTTTGATGATAGAAGATAAATGTATTAATACTTACCTGCTCAACTCATTGCTTTATAACAATAACTTTTAAATTTATGCTTCATTTTCAACGCTGAAGTGATTATTGAAAGGGGTCATGTCATGTTTGAGTCATTTATCCTTACAATGTCTGATTCAATTCAATATCTTCGTTGTTTGTCTTTAAAGCTAAATAAGATTTACGAGTAATCTCAAATGTTTTCTCAACTAATAGCTGCCACAAGACCTGATTATGGAAGTTTTGTTGGTTGCCCTTTTCTCTTGTGAGATGTAAATTATCCTTACTAAGTGGATTGGTTGACTTGTCTGCTCCTATAAGTCAGTGTTGCTATTTTTTTTTTTTTGCTAAATCAAGAAAATTTATGAAATATTATAAAATTAGTTACTTTCAATATTGATTCTTACATATACCTGCAATTACAAGAGTTGTATTTTGATTCAGGAATTCTCAAGATCTATTTATTTATTTTCTGTCTAAATTCCCCATATTTCAAAAATTTTATTGTGCCTTTGTTTTCATTTGTGAATATACCCAAAGTCTCTAAATTTTATGTTGTCATATGCCTCATATTTTTACACAATTAATTGAATGAATTCTGAAGATTTTATTATTATTAATGAAGAAATTAAAATTTTTTAAGCATCAAATCAATTCCTATACAAGATTACATGAAAAGAAAAGCACAGTTCTTAGTAACTATTTAACAGCGCCTTTTGATATAGAAGTGTTCCTTAGTGAATCTTCAAAATTACTAAGAAGTTTAAAGAAAAAGTGCTTATTGATATCATCACCTACCTACTTATGTCTCTTTTTTTTTCCCAAGATGTGTGTGTGAATACATCATCAATTCTTATGAAATACAACATCATTTTGTCTACTTCAGTGCTCTATAATTCGTCCTTTTAGTGTGTCCGAAAATAGTGATTACTGAAAGTTAATGATTAGCTTCAAAGGAAGTGAAGCACACAGATGTTGTGTTGTCGCCAAAAAAAAAGTTCTCGTCCAATGTTCTTGTATAATGTCTATTCAACTGTTAAGTTGATGTTGCCTTTTTGTATATGTCATCTAGAGATGTGCATGGTAAACAAATGTTTACACCTTTGCATCAATACACATACCTGATGTCTTTTTTGTGTGTGCCAAAACTGTCAGCTTGTTTTTGAACATTCTGATAACATTTATTTATTTTATTTTTCATGCAAACTTTAAAGTGTGTTTATAACACTAGGGAATCAAGGATCTGTAAGGAAGGACATTGCTGTTGTTTTGCAGTTATGGAATGGTATATTGTGCTATTTAGTGTATATAGTTATTTTTCTTTTTGCACAAGGTGTCAGGAGCCTTGTTTATGGAGATCCAAGCCACCTGAAATCTTGAGTAAGATGAGTAGTCACAGTGTATATTGTTCTATGATTGTGGATAATAGTATATTTTTTTACATAATTCTCTTGATTTTTCTGCATGAAATATTTTATGTAAATGATTTATAATATTTATATTATGGTACACTTAAAAATTTAAATTTCCCATGATAGTGTCAATTTTTTTAAATCTTTCATTGTATATGAAAGGATTTATTTTTTTCTGGGGATCCCCACCCACTCAACCAAGTACCTACTTATTATTAAAACCATGGTTTATTTGTTTGTCTATAAGTTTATGAGTTTATCTTTATACATATTTAAAATTGTATTAAGTTATGTCTCATATTTTAAAGAATAGTATATACTTTGAAAATTTTTGATGAGTAAATAATACAAAAAGTATTGGTGTTTGTTGATATATTGCTTTTATAATCTAATGAAAAGTAGTAAGAGTATATGTTTCAGCAATATAACACTTAATTCCTTTTAGACATGTCTCTCTCATATATATATATATTGTTGCAACTACCTTAACTATCTGTGTTTTACATGTGAGTGGTCATTTAGTGCACAATTTGGCTACTTGTTCATGTGAAGTACAGCTAGTTGTTTGAAGTCAAAATATTTAGTACTAAATTGAATTGAAAAAAAAAAATGATGAATATTATATTATGAAAAATTTTCTAAAGAAATTGTTTTGCATGGCCAGTTTAGAGTAATTAAAAAAAATAAATGCTCTATTTTATAAATTGTAAGTCCTAGGCAATGATCAAAAACTAAAGTTATTTTGATCTTTGTTGCTTGTAAAGTGCAACTTTTCTTCCATGGTATACCAACTTAATGAAATGTTTGATATTGAGCTCATTTTACATATGCCAATTCTCATTTCTTAGATATGCTAATTTTGATTTTGTTTAGCATTTTTACTTAAGATTTTATATATGCTAATTCTCATTTTCTTTAGCATTTGTACTTAAGTATTATTTTTGAAGATAAGTTTATGACATCATACTGCAATTGCCATAAATAGAAAGATTTGGTATTTTTTTATGTATACTATTTTCAATATATTGTATACTATTGATGTATTTTCTTTTTCTTCTCTCTTCCCTTTTGGTCACCAATAATTTTTATTTGCAGCAGTTTAACTTTTGGCTTTACTTTAATATTTTATCTTTTTTCTGTATCTTTGGCATCTAAAATTTTGTCATCCCGTTTCTGTAAAAGGTTTTTTATTTCATTTTACCTTTTACATCACTTGCTCTGCCAAAATTTTACTCGGTAAATGGGGGTATTGTGAGATGAAATCTCACAGTGTATAAATTATGTTACTGTTTTATTTTTTTTGGCCTTATACATCGATGTTCTTTAAACTTAAATCCATATTTATTTTTGCGCGGGCGATTTCGCTTCACCGCACATCGGCAAGTTCGCTGACGTTCGGCTGCCCCTGGTATGGGATGCTTCTCCTTTGAACTTTGTACGATTGTGATGACGTCATCGGAGCAAGTCTCTCACGGCATATGCATTGAATGGGTGTTTGATCTTTCGGAGGTGTGTCCATTCGCTGTGCGGGGAGCAAATTAAAACAAAGCTTTTTAAATGTTTTCTTTCGGATTTGTTTATTAAGACATTACCTAATATTTTAAATTCTCTAATAGATTTAAATCTTTTCTCTCAGTAACTTTTGAAGTCCCCGTATTCTTACTATAAATTAAAAATTCCGTTAATTTTACATCAGAATCTGTTTTGTTGGAGAGCTGTCATGACTTAGTTTTGGTTTCAAAAAGATCGCGGGCTCCGGCTCCGGTCTGCCGACGCCGATGAATGTGGAATCCGGTGAAAAGCTTTTGCGTAAACGATGTGTACTATTTTAACAACTCCGGTTAAATTATTTCTTAATAATTTCTTGATTCATGCTGCACTTTAATTTTAAAAGAAATAGCTATCTTCAAGTGGAGTAGATGTTTTTATTGGCAAGAATTAATTTATGAACGGTGACCAACGGGAAGCCCTTTCTTCTCTCCTTCAAGATGAAAATAAAGGATTAATTTATATTGTTATCAAGTCTCCTCTTCATTTATTTTACAGACTACACGATCCAAGTAAGAAGTTTCATTTATTTCTATTTTTTTACAATTGCTGACCTCAAAGAACGAAGGGTCTTATTGCAAACATTACACAACGCATTGTAACTAAAAAGAATTCCAAATTTAAATTTTACTTTTAATTAACGGCCCATATATTATGGATATAATATATTACAAAAATATTTCCATCACAGGTATTTGTATTGAAAATTCATAGTTTGGAGCAATTTCAGTTTGAAGATGACACCCTAAGCTTACTTTTTTGTATACTTAATTTGAAAAAAAAAAAAAAAAAATTCTCGTTGAATGGCTATTTTTTTTTTCTGTGATAATTTCAAGATTAAAATGTATGGGAGTGTTTTTCTCTCTTTTTTTTTTTGCTCATTGTACATTTTATTTAGTTTTGGTATTAATTAATGCTATTTAGTATCTGAATTGATTTAATGGAAAACAAATTTAAAATAATTGATAAGGAATTGCACAATGCTCAGATTGCAGAATTTTAAAGTCAAATCAATATTAAAATAAATAAATAAATAAATAAATAAAAAATAATAAAAAGACTTACTTTATAAACTAGTGATCTTTGTGTTGCAAACATATTCTGTAAAACACCTGTGCTCTGGTTAGACCCAAGGGCATGAAGTAACACTTTCAACACAGTACTCAATACACCTTGCAAAGCATCAGCATGACATGCCACCTAGGAAATTGGAAAGATAAACATGTGACTATGAAAACACATATAATATTAGCAGTTCAATTATAACATTATCTCAAAATTCAGTGAAACTTTTTTTTTCAAATATTTTAATTGGTGATAATTTGGAATAAGATCTGAATATACAAGAAGGATGAAAATGTATTTTTAAATTGTTTATTATTTTTAAAATACATTATCATTATTCATCTTTTAAATCGATTTCTTTTTAATCAAATCTTTTTAAGAAATTAATAAAAATCTTAATATTATTTATGAAATAATATGATATCTCAGTGAATTTAATTTATTTATTAATGTAAAGTATTCAGTTACCTGGACTATGAGCTCTAAAGTATCTAAAACAACCATATTAACTCCAGCAGCAAGGTTTCCTTCCAAATGAGCAGCTGTTTCAACTTCTAATTTTGGTCTAAAAGAAATAGAAGTCTTTTTCAAAACTTAGTTTTCTTTTTTTAATGTTACAACAAATTGTATAAATTTAACAGCTTTTCTTGCAGTCATGCATAGTTACTGTAATCAAAATAAAGATTTTTTAGTTTGTGTGCTGTAGGAGAAAGAGAGATTTTCAGGGCAAAAGGGCAAGGGTGGGAGGCTAAAAAAGTGGAAATGTGACGAAATGTGGGCGATTTTCACCAGCAACAGAGTGATGTAAATAGTATGGTACGATTGAATGCTATAAGCAACATCAATCATTCAGCAATATAAATGCAAGTGTTTCCTGTACACAAGGGCAAAAAATCAGCTCTCGCAATTTGGTGAATTTGATTGCTCCTTTCCTTACCAAATGAAGCATTTTGTCATGAATTGACACAAAGGCGATTGATTGGCAACAAAAACACAGGGTGTAACGAATGTTTGGTCCTATCTGGTCCTTTTGGAAACTATTCAGTGCGCTAAATACTGAACACTACTTGACCCTTGACCTAATAACTATAGTCAAATAGTGTTGGATATTTAGCCAAATAAATTCAGGCTAAAAATAATATTTTCTTTTTTGCAATGCTCAAATACAAACGTGCCACTTCTTGACACATTCGTGCAGCCATTTTCATGCCTGTACAAAATTTACAGGTATTTTTATTTATATACTAAGAAATCAAATAGCATTTCTCTATTTCTTTTAAAGACTAAGATTCTTTTAGAAAATGGAGTCAAAGTTAGAGATTTAAGCTGATTTTAGAAACACAACTTTGAGGAACAATTGATTATAGATCTAATAAAATTATATAAAAATGCTATTCAATTTTAAAATGACTGCTGTCTGCAAATTTCATGCACACATAAATATTGGAAAAATTTTCACTGTTCAGTATTTTTTTTTTTTTTTTGAGAACAGCCTTAAATAAATTTAATACAAAATGTTATAGAATTATAATTCAGTATATTCTTAAAAAATCTCCAAAAACTAACTCAATTTTAAATTGTATATATGTTTGAATTGCATTGTTAGGCTGTTTAATTTGTAAATAAGTGCCAATCAATGACGATGATATGTGAACAAAAGTATTTTTCTTGGTGCATGTTTAAGCATCCTGCATTTAAACAAACATTGTAACATTACTTAATAAAACACAACATATATTTATCACATTTTACGTTTGAAATTATCAGTGCATTTTAACACACAAACTCATCATGATAAAATTTATTTGACCAAGGAAGTGACATTGATTATAGGAGTGAGTAATCACTATGATAGGCTGATAAACTTTGAATTCTAGAAAGAATAAAAGTATCGCTATAGAGTAGAAATTAAAAATATTCTTTATATTTTAATGGAAATAACTTACCATCCTGACTTACGAATTACTAGCTGACCCGCTCAACATTGTCCGGGCCCATGATAATAACTGTAAATTAACACATGCTGATTAATGGCTGAATGATATTTCCAAATGAACCACAAATGATTAAAACCTTTGTTCATAAAAACAGAACCTCTGTGATGGATCTCCAATGTATTCAGCAGCATAGATTGAGCATGTTATGCATGCATATCTAACTCTTCAAAAAACTCAATTTAAACGCATCTCTTTCAAAATGAACCTATGGGATGGGTCACCGCTGCCTTCGGAAGCATACACCGGGCGTGTTGTGCAGTGTGTTCAAAAACAAAACCCTTTCTGAACTAACCTTTGATATAGGTCTCCGCTGCCACTCTATAGCAAGCATGCTGTGCACGTGCCAGAAAATCTGAAGAGAATTGTAAGTTGAGTTAAAAGAAATAAAATCCGTTGAAATTGGGCCCATAAAACCTGAGATAAGAATTCTTCCTGATGATCGAAGGTGGAACTAAAAACTGTAAAATAATCGAAAACCAAGTTGAATCAGCCAAATCCTGTTGAAATATGGCCCACAGAACTCAAGGTAAGAATGCACCCTCTCGTGGTAGAAGATTGAACTAAAGATTGTAAGGCAATCAAAAACAAAGTTTAATAAGCCAAACCCCATTGAAATTGGATCCACAGAATGTGAGGTAAGAATAGACCTCTATGGCGGTGCAAGGTGACGCTAAAAACTGTAAAATAATCATAAGCTAAGTTAAATGAATCAATTCCCATTGAAATAAGGCCTATTGAACATGAGAAAAGAATGTGCCGTTAATGTTGGAAACTGGTGGTAACTTTAGTCTATATTTAGGAAAATATTCTGATAAATGCAAATAAACTGAGAGAAACCCTTCTGGACAAACTCTTAAATCATATCAAAACACTCTTGCTACAGAACACACTAATAATCTTCAATTAAGTTCATAAAATTCTTTTAAATTATGTTTTTAGCATTTGGCAGCCTTTAATAATTAATTTCCTTTCATATCCCAAATTAGATAGGAGGTCAGTTTATCAGCTGAAATGGATCTCTTTTTAGCTCAGCTTTTAATGAATGTTCGTTCCTGTCTGTTTCTTTCTCTACATTTTCATACCATGGCAATCAGTTTTTTTAAAAATTAAGAAAAATTATTGACCTATTTTTATAAAAAACGGATATTCAAATATAGAAAAAATTTCAAAATTTGGTCTGAAATTTTCAAATTGATATCTTGGTTAGTTTTCTTAATTTTAGCCAATTAGTGAAAACTGTCATTATCTTTATTGTCATTCTGCAAAGGAGCCCAAATGTATTCTGCATTTTTGGGAAAAAATACTTTTTAGTTGAACCATTTCCTGAGTTTTTTATCTCAGCTAATTATCAGAAAATTAAAAATTTGAGCCCTAGGTGCATCAGAACCTGACTTGGACTACCCTAAAAAAAATTTTCTGATTTGTAAGTTTGGTAGATTTTGCATGCCATAGCAGACAGACAGAGTGAAACTTTCTTTTATTAATATAGATAATCAAAATTTGCTTTTTAAAAAAGTTGGTCCACATCACTATTCATTACATCCCTATTTGTGAGTATCATTGTCTTTCCCTCTGATCCTTCATACATGTATTAAATACATAGATACAATGTTATTGGATGCAAAAACTCATTTGACTCTTTTTAATGAATAAAATAATGAAAAAATCGTGAGGTGCACATCAATTGTTGTGAGAATACTTCTCACAGTATTTAAATTTGGTTTATTTTTATTTCTTTTCAGCTATTTTTTTGCATCGATGTCTATTTGAACTCAATCTTTACGCCGCGATGTTGACGCTTTTATCTCTCACCGTAAAGCAAGTTCATTTTTCACCGCCGATATTCATATCTGCGTTGGGAGCGGATCGGCAGCTTGCGCATGCACACTCAGCTATTTTAGGAGCACGTCTTGGAGCTCTCGTTTTGTCGGAGTTGATTTGTCTTATGATGACGTCATTGAATTTATGCGCCGCCCTCTTTTGACGCCGATTGCTGACAGGAGAATCGTTTGGTTTCGTTTTCCAATCAGTGAAACATTTTGAATTCTGCAGCTTGTAATTTGATTTTCATTAATTTCCCGTAAATGTTAATTTAGCTAATCAATTTAAAATCTGCCTTTTAATTACTTTGTCAACCCCGTATTCATCATTTAAATACTAAAACTCGTTAATTTTAAATTCAGAATTTGGTTTGATGTTGTCTGAAAAAGATGTAGTCTTTTAACGTAGTTTTAGCGGAGCGCGGCCCGCCGGCAGTTCGAATGTCGTGCCGCTTTTTTTGGGCCGAATGAGTTTGATATTTTATTTAAGTGGATATGTTCTTTCTCAAAGTTTAATCCTTTAAAGTTGTGCTGCTCTCATTAAAAGGAATCCCATGGATTTATTCCATGTTGGCCGTTATTTTTCTCTTCTTAAAAGATTCAGTCCTTTTATTTAAAATTGTGACTAGAAGCAAGAATTTCATAACCTTCTATTCAACTAACGTATGGAATAAAGAATATTATTTGTTTTCATCAAATTGCCTCTTCATTGTCTACATTTCAAGTAAGACGTTTCCAGTTTTATCACTTCTTTAACGATCAATATTATTTATTAAAAGAACTTCACAACGTAAAACTTTAACCCTTTTACGATCACAACACATTCTTATCGCCACAATTTGGCGCCGTAGTACCTTTCGAATTGCAACAGTGGTTGCTTCGGGATTATTGCAATTTTAAAAAATGCTGATTCTTGAAGATAAATTTTTTAGAACGTTTTGTTCTTTTTTTAAGAATTATGAGAGTTTTGGTTGAAATATTTTAATAGAAGCTACATTTTCATGAAACTTGTTCTAATTTTTGAAGAAAATTAGGATCGTTATTCAAGAAAGTCAAGTAAAATTTTTTTGAAGAATTGTTCTCATTAGTTCAAAAGAAAATGGTTAATTTAATTCAAGATTTATTGGATATAATTTATGAAAACATTTTAGAATATTTGATGTTCTCATTCTTATAGATTCTTGAGTTATGCCATTTTTATGTTAAATAGTTGCATTTTTTTTCTTACAATATTCTAAAGAATTCATATTTAAATTTTACCTTATTTTGAAGAATGCATTATTATTCAAATCAAGAAATGAATTTATATAATTACAATATTGAAAATGAATTTTATGTTGTTGCAAATAATAGCAATATTCTGTTTTTAAGAATAGAATTATGAGGCAGTTACATATTTTTTTAATTGGTTGAAAATTTTGGAATTGAAAATAATTTTGAAGAATAATTGTTGAAATTGAAATATTTTTACAAATGAATTTATGTTCCCAAATAATTGCAATGAATTTGAAGTTTGGCAAGAATTGTTCCCAAGAACATGATATGATATTTTAGGAGGCATGGCTTTTGGGTTATTTTTTATTTTATTTTATTTTATTTTATTTTTTACTTAGTAATGGCACTTTAAATCACTTATAAATTTGAATTTCAATATTTAAAAAAAAAAAAAAAAAAAAAAAAAAAGATTGAAATTTTATTGAAGTATTATTTTTAATTCTTGTTGCTGAGAAATTTTGTTCTTCACTTAAAGTTGTTCTCATCTCATTATGCCTATTTTCTCCAACTGAAGTTTGGTATTCTTCAAGTAATTTATAGTAGTAATTATCCTGTATGATTATTTTGAAGTATTGCCTGCTTCTCTTAATAACAAAAATATAATATGAAAATTTATAAACAGTTATACCCTTTGAAAAGTTCTTAGACTTGCTCCTTAGATGATTTGTGAAATATGCTGTATGTATGGTTAGCATGTTGCCTTGTGGACTAATCTGATTTCATCTCTAATATTTAAAGAACTGTTCCTGTTTTTAAATTTACCTGTTGATGTTGTTATAGAACTCTCAGCTAACAAATTGAAAATATTCAAAATTTTCATTGCTTCAATTCTCTTTGGCAAATTCAATTCTTTCACAAATTTATAAGTCTATGCATGACATATCCACATCGACATCATCATACCTTATTCTCATGTTGCTTTATAAAAATAAAAAGAGCAACATTATTTTTTTTCATTTAAAATGAAATGGGGCTTCTTCAATCCTGTAACAGTTCTACTTAAAAATTCCATTCATCATAAGAAAAATATTTTTCCTTGCCAATAGTGAAGATTACTTTTATATACATATTAACTATCAATAGTTCTTAAGTGATGTGCTTTTTGCCATATTTGATGATGACTGTTCCTGTATATGCTGCTAGAAAATTTTTTTAATTACCTGTAATGACATTCTTCAGACTTTTCTTCCATTCATCTGTTGCTTACCTGATGAAGGTGGTCAGTGGTTTTGTGTGACATCCATTTCTTCTGGTCTCTTCTCTGTTGTTGCACATGTTATCATGGAAGCTAAAAATTATAAAATTACCTACCTACCTTTTCAAAAGTTTCCTACATCTACAATAGTTTAATTTTTTGTGTGCTTTGTATTCAGCCATAAGATGCCTGGTGGAGATGTTTTTCATTTATAGGCAAATATCCATTTATGAAACCACTTCATTAGAGTTCTTCGGTTTGTGAAGCTACAAATAGTGTTTACTACTTAGTTCTCTTCAAAAAATAAATAAGTAAATAACTTTCATCACTGATTATAATAGTGTGTCAGTTAACGTTTCTCATGTGAGAGTAAATATCCTCATCAAGTGAAATTGTTGACTTGTCTGCTGCTAGAACTCAGTTACTCACACCATATCATTATTCTAAGTCTTCTCAAAACAAGGAAGTTACCTGAAAATTACAGATGCATTTTACCTTCAATAACATAATATTATGCTGCATTTTCTCCAAATATTCTAGCAGGTGCAATTAAAAGTATTCAGAGTTAATTTTTGCTTGTGTGTAGCAATTCATCCTCACATTGCAAAATTTTTGCTCATTGATAATCAAGTGTAAATTCTTAATCATATAAGAAGTTTGTGAATATTTGTTACAGTGTTTATGCAAGATCAAGTTATTTTGAAAAGTTCCCATATTTATTTATTTATTATGTGCATAGTGCCTTTTACTTTAATCTTATTTCATACCCAAAGCCTCTAAGTTTTTATTTTGCCATTTGCCTCATTACTTTACTATGTAAATAAAAAAAAAGAATGACTGTATGCATTTTGAAGATTTTTGTTTTATGAAGAAAGTGAAATTTCTACAAATAATACAAGAATATTACAGAAAAGCACAAGTCTAGATGGAATTTTTTTTACCAGCGCATTTATATATATATAGAATTTTTTTCTATAAATCATCTAGTGAAATTTTTTTTACAAAAAGAAGTGCTTCTTGACCTCAAATACCGATTATGTCCTATCATACTACATTTCATCATAAGTGCACCACAGACTTCTCATCCTTCTTCTGCAAAAGTGATTCGTGTATGTGTCGCAGGAGTTATGATTGCTCTGCTGTGATGAGTACGATACTGTCAGTTAGTGCTTCAAAAAGAATGCAATGCATTCTCATATTGTGTCATCATGTTCAAATTTTCTGTGTCATCACCCAAAAATGATCATCTATTTTGATGATTATTATGTGAATGTTCCAGTTTTTTTTTTGACAGCATCTGTTTTGGTGTATGCAATTATCTATTTTAGTGCTTGTGTACAACCTTAAAGTGAAATACTAGTACCAGTGTACCACTTCATGTTGTGTTGCTAAACTTTCAGTGACATCAGTATATCTTTAATAGCCTTGTTCCATATGGCTCTGGACTCAATGAACATCATTTTGAATCCAAAAACATTGCCTTTACCCACCTGCAGTTACACAGTGTTATTATATTTAAAATTTTCTTTTACCTAAGATGTTAGAAGCCTTGTTAGGAGATCCAAGCCACCTAAAATTTTACGTAGGAGTTCTTATATGTGTTTATTTTTGTTCATAGACATGCTGGTGGCTAGGGCATGATGGTCATCGACATGGTTGTGGACTTTGATATGTACATATATATATATAATTTTTTTTGTTTGTTTACGGTGTTGCTGATGATTTATCTTTGTCATTATCATCATTGTGAGCTTAACATTGAACTGTAATAATTTTATTTCTATATTATATTTAAATGATTATTTTAAAATTATATTCCTGTTACATGGTATTTTAGTTTTATAAACTCATGATTTTGTCAATTTTTTTCTTTCATTCTATATGGAAGTACTTAAATTTTTTTGATGATCACCAGTCTCTCACATTTTAAAGAAAAACCATGGTATATGTATATTTATCTAATCTTTTGAGTCTCATACATATATATTAAGAATTCTTATGTAAATTTTTATTTAGAGTAAAGTATAAAGTTTAAAGAAATTGTGTCTAAGATGGGATTTATGACACTTAATTATGACATGTCTTTTGATTGAAATAGCAACTTGTTTCTATGGGATACCTTGTTTGGGTGATTGAGTAGTGCACGACTCAATTACACAATTGGTATCACATACAATTGGTTGTCTGTTTTATTTTGAATGAAATTATACAGTTTGATACACTAAAATGATATCATTAAGTTTTATGAAAGTTTATTTATATATGGCCATTTCATTTCCTTTCATGTTAAGAGTAATAAAGAAAACTCTTTCTTTTTTAGATATAATCCTAAAATTAAAAAGGTCCTAGGCATGTTGTAAAAGTCAAACTACAAAATGTTTCCTGACTTTTTTGTTGCTTTTGTATTTGCAACTTTTATCAGAAGTTAATTCTGTTTTTATTTGGTACCAAGATAGCAAAATTTGTTTTGACTAGTCAATGATCTCAATTTTGTTTGTTAACTTAAAATATGTTAACACTTCTATCATGATAATTTTATGAGATCAAATAGAAGGGTATTGCCAATGTTACTGTATTTTTGGCATTTTTATTGTATACTTGATGTATTGTATACTTTTTGGATTATGAATGTACTTTATGCAATGTATATTCTTTTTCTCTCTCTTACTTTTGGTCACCAATTTTTTTTCCCAGCACCAATTTTTTTTTTTCAACTTTTAAATCACCATTTTTTTTCCAGCACTTTAACTTTAAATTTTATTGTTCGACTTTAATGATTTTTTTCGCTTTGGCAGTTCAAAATTTTGTCATCCCATTTTCTGTAAAAGGTTTTTGATCGATTTTGCCTTTTACATCTCCTGGTCTTACAAATTTTTCTCGGTGAAGGGAGGTAATGTGAGAATACTTCTCACAGTATTTAAATTTGGTTTATTTTTATTTCCTTTCAGCTATTTTTTTGAATCAATGTCTATTTGAACTCAATCTTTACGCCGCGATGTTGACGCTTTTATCTCTCACCGTAAAGCAAGTTCATTTTTCACCGCCGATATTCATATCTGCGTTGGGAGCGGATCGGCAGCTTGCGCATGCACACTCAGCTATTTTAGGAGCACGTCTTGGAGATCTCGTTTTGTCGGAGTTGATTTGTCTTATGATGACATCATTGAATTTATGCGCCGCCCTCTTTTGACGCCGATTGCTGACAGGAGAATCGTTTGGTTTCGTTTTCCAATCAGTGAAACATTTTGAATTCTGCAGCTTGTAATTCGATTTTCATTAATTTCCCGTAAATGTTAATTTAGCTAATCAATTTAAAATCTGCCTTTTAATTACTTTGTCAACCCCGTATTCATCATTTAAATACTAAAACTCGTTAATTTTAAATTCAGAATTTGGTTTGATGTTGTCTGAAAAAGATGTAGTCTTTTAACGTAGTTTTAGCGGAGCGCGGCCCGCCGGCAGTTCGAATGTCGTGCCGCTTTTTTTGGGCCGAATGAGTTTGATATTTTATTTAAGTGGATATGTTCTTTCTCAAAGTTTAATCCTTTAAAGTTGTGCTGCTCTCATTAAAAGGAATCCCATGGATTTATTCCATGTTGGCCGTTATTTTTCTCTTCTTAAAAGATTCAGTCCTTTTATTTAAAATTGTGACTAGAAGCAAGAATTTCATAACCTTCTATTCAACTAACGTATGGAATAAAGAATATTATTTGTTTTCATCAAATTGCCTCTTCATTGTCTACATTTCAAGTAAGACGTTTCCAGTTTTATCACTTCTTTAACGATCAATATTATTTATTAAAAGAACTTCACAACGTAAAACTTTAACCCTTTTACGATCACAACACATTCTTATCGCCACAATTTGGCGCCGTAGTACCTTTCGAATTGCAACAGTGGTTGCTTCGGGATTATTGCAATTTTAAAAAATGCTGATTCTTGAAGATAAATTTTTTAGAACGTTTTGTTCTTTTTTTAAGAATTATGAGAGTTTTGGTTGAAATATTTTAATAGAAGCTACATTTTCATGAAACTTGTTCTAATTTTTGAAGAAAATTAGGATCGTTATTCAAGAAAGTCAAGTAAAATTTTTTTGAAGAATTGTTCTCATTAGTTCAAAAGAAAATGGTTAATTTAATTCAAGATTTATTGGATATAATTTATGAAAACATTTTAGAATATTTGATGTTCTCATTCTTATAGATTCTTGAGTTATGCCATTTTTATGTTAAATAGTTGCATTTTTTTTCTTACAATATTCTAAAGA
The DNA here is from genome assembly GCA_963932465.1 of Maratus speciosus. Taxonomy (NCBI): domain Eukaryota; kingdom Metazoa; phylum Arthropoda; class Arachnida; order Araneae; family Salticidae; genus Maratus; species Maratus speciosus. The sequence continues at coordinate 276,283,529 of OZ010790.1, read as the reverse complement.
ATTCATATTTAAATTTTACCTTATTTTGAAGAATGCATTATTATTCAAATCAAGAAATGAATTTATATAATTACAATATTGAAAATGAATTTTATGTTGTTGCAAATAATAGCAATATTCTGTTTTTAAGAATAGAATTATGAGGCAGTTACATATTTTTTTAATTGGTTGAAAATTTTGGAATTGAAAATAATTTTGAAGAATAATTGTTGAAATTGAAATATTTTTACAAATGAATTTATGTTCCCAAATAATTGCAATGAATTTGAAGTTTGGCAAGAATTGTTCCCAAGAACATGATATGATATTTTAGGAGGCATGGCTTTTGGGTTATTTTTTATTTTATTTTATTTTATTTTATTTTTTACTTAGTAATGGCACTTTAAATCACTTATAAATTTGAATTTCAATATTTAAAAAAAAAAAAAAAAAAAAAAAAAAGATTGAAATTTTATTGAAGTATTATTTTTAATTCTTGTTGCTGAGAAATTTTGTTCTTCACTTAAAGTTGTTCTCATCTCATTATGCCTATTTTCTCCAACTGAAGTTTGGTATTCTTCAAGTAATTTATAGTAGTAATTATCCTGTATGATTATTTTGAAGTATTGCCTGCTTCTCTTAATAACAAAAATATAATATGAAAATTTATAAACAGTTATACCCTTTGAAAAGTTCTTAGACTTGCTCCTTAGATGATTTGTGAAATATGCTGTATGTATGGTTAGCATGTTGCCTTGTGGACTAATCTGATTTCATCTCTAATATTTAAAGAACTGTTCCTGTTTTTAAATTTACCTGTTGATGTTGTTATAGAACTCTCAGCTAACAAATTGAAAATATTCAAAATTTTCATTGCTTCAATTCTCTTTGGCAAATTCAATTCTTTCACAAATTTATAAGTCTATGCATGACATATCCACATCGACATCATCATACCTTATTCTCATGTTGCTTTATAAAAATAAAAAGAGCAACATTATTTTTTTTCATTTAAAATGAAATGGGGCTTCTTCAATCCTGTAACAGTTCTACTTAAAAATTCCATTCATCATAAGAAAAATATTTTTCCTTGCCAATAGTGAAGATTACTTTTATATACATATTAACTATCAATAGTTCTTAAGTGATGTGCTTTTTGCCATATTTGATGATGACTGTTCCTGTATATGCTGCTAGAAAATTTTTTTAATTACCTGTAATGACATTCTTCAGACTTTTCTTCCATTCATCTGTTGCTTACCTGATGAAGGTGGTCAGTGGTTTTGTGTGACATCCATTTCTTCTGGTCTCTTCTCTGTTGTTGCACATGTTATCATGGAAGCTAAAAATTATAAAATTACCTACCTACCTTTTCAAAAGTTTCCTACATCTACAATAGTTTAATTTTTTGTGTGCTTTGTATTCAGCCATAAGATGCCTGGTGGAGATGTTTTTCATTTATAGGCAAATATCCATTTATGAAACCACTTCATTAGAGTTCTTCGGTTTGTGAAGCTACAAATAGTGTTTACTACTTAGTTCTCTTCAAAAAATAAATAAGTAAATAACTTTCATCACTGATTATAATAGTGTGTCAGTTAACGTTTCTCATGTGAGAGTAAATATCCTCATCAAGTGAAATTGTTGACTTGTCTGCTGCTAGAACTCAGTTACTCACACCATATCATTATTCTAAGTCTTCTCAAAACAAGGAAGTTACCTGAAAATTACAGATGCATTTTACCTTCAATAACATAATATTATGCTGCATTTTCTCCAAATATTCTAGCAGGTGCAATTAAAAGTATTCAGAGTTAATTTTTGCTTGTGTGTAGCAATTCATCCTCACATTGCAAAATTTTTGCTCATTGATAATCAAGTGTAAATTCTTAATCATATAAGAAGTTTGTGAATATTTGTTACAGTGTTTATGCAAGATCAAGTTATTTTGAAAAGTTCCCATATTTATTTATTTATTATGTGCATAGTGCCTTTTACTTTAATCTTATTTCATACCCAAAGCCTCTAAGTTTTTATTTTGCCATTTGCCTCATTACTTTACTATGTAAATAAAAAAAAAGAATGACTGTATGCATTTTGAAGATTTTTGTTTTATGAAGAAAGTGAAATTTCTACAAATAATACAAGAATATTACAGAAAAGCACAAGTCTAGATGGAATTTTTTTTACCAGCGCATTTATATATATATAGAATTTTTTTCTATAAATCATCTAGTGAAATTTTTTTTACAAAAAGAAGTGCTTCTTGACCTCAAATACCGATTATGTCCTATCATACTACATTTCATCATAAGTGCACCACAGACTTCTCATCCTTCTTCTGCAAAAGTGATTCGTGTATGTGTCGCAGGAGTTATGATTGCTCTGCTGTGATGAGTACGATACTGTCAGTTAGTGCTTCAAAAAGAATGCAATGCATTCTCATATTGTGTCATCATGTTCAAATTTTCTGTGTCATCACCCAAAAATGATCATCTATTTTGATGATTATTATGTGAATGTTCCAGTTTTTTTTTTGACAGCATCTGTTTTGGTGTATGCAATTATCTATTTTAGTGCTTGTGTACAACCTTAAAGTGAAATACTAGTACCAGTGTACCACTTCATGTTGTGTTGCTAAACTTTCAGTGACATCAGTATATCTTTAATAGCCTTGTTCCATATGGCTCTGGACTCAATGAACATCATTTTGAATCCAAAAACATTGCCTTTACCCACCTGCAGTTACACAGTGTTATTATATTTAAAATTTTCTTTTACCTAAGATGTTAGAAGCCTTGTTAGGAGATCCAAGCCACCTAAAATTTTACGTAGGAGTTCTTATATGTGTTTATTTTTGTTCATAGACATGCTGGTGGCTAGGGCATGATGGTCATCGACATGGTTGTGGACTTTGATATGTACATATATATATATAATTTTTTTTGTTTGTTTACGGTGTTGCTGATGATTTATCTTTGTCATTATCATCATTGTGAGCTTAACATTGAACTGTAATAATTTTATTTCTATATTATATTTAAATGATTATTTTAAAATTATATTCCTGTTACATGGTATTTTAGTTTTATAAACTCATGATTTTGTCAATTTTTTTCTTTCATTCTATATGGAAGTACTTAAATTTTTTTGATGATCACCAGTCTCTCACATTTTAAAGAAAAACCATGGTATATGTATATTTATCTAATCTTTTGAGTCTCATACATATATATTAAGAATTCTTATGTAAATTTTTATTTAGAGTAAAGTATAAAGTTTAAAGAAATTGTGTCTAAGATGGGATTTATGACACTTAATTATGACATGTCTTTTGATTGAAATAGCAACTTGTTTCTATGGGATACCTTGTTTGGGTGATTGAGTAGTGCACGACTCAATTACACAATTGGTATCACATACAATTGGTTGTCTGTTTTATTTTGAATGAAATTATACAGTTTGATACACTAAAATGATATCATTAAGTTTTATGAAAGTTTATTTATATATGGCCATTTCATTTCCTTTCATGTTAAGAGTAATAAAGAAAACTCTTTCTTTTTTAGATATAATCCTAAAATTAAAAAGGTCCTAGGCATGTTGTAAAAGTCAAACTACAAAATGTTTCCTGACTTTTTTGTTGCTTTTGTATTTGCAACTTTTATCAGAAGTTAATTCTGTTTTTATTTGGTACCAAGATAGCAAAATTTGTTTTGACTAGTCAATGATCTCAATTTTGTTTGTTAACTTAAAATATGTTAACACTTCTATCATGATAATTTTATGAGATCAAATAGAAGGGTATTGCCAATGTTACTGTATTTTTGGCATTTTTATTGTATACTTGATGTATTGTATACTTTTTGGATTATGAATGTACTTTATGCAATGTATATTCTTTTTCTCTCTCTTACTTTTGGTCACCAATTTTTTTTCCCAGCACCAATTTTTTTTTTTCAACTTTTAAATCACCATTTTTTTTCCAGCACTTTAACTTTAAATTTTATTGTTCGACTTTAATGATTTTTTTCGCTTTGGCAGTTCAAAATTTTGTCATCCCATTTTCTGTAAAAGGTTTTTGATCGATTTTGCCTTTTACATCTCCTGGTCTTACAAATTTTTCTCGGTGAAGGGAGGTAATGTGAGAATACTTCTCACAGTATTTAAATTTGGTTTATTTTTATTTCCTTTCAGCTATTTTTTTGAATCAATGTCTATTTGAACTCAATCTTTACGCCGCGATGTTGACGCTTTTATCTCTCACCGTAAAGCAAGTTCATTTTTCACCGCCGATATTCATATCTGCGTTGGGAGCGGATCGGCAGCTTGCGCATGCACACTCAGCTATTTTAGGAGCACGTCTTGGAGCTCTCGTTTTGTCGGAGTTGATTTGTCTTATGATGACATCATTGAATTTATGCGCCGCCCTCTTTTGACGCCGATTGCTGACAGGAGAATCGTTTGGTTTCGTTTTCCAATCAGTGAAACATTTTGAATTCTGCAGCTTGTAATTCGATTTTCATTAATTTCCCGTAAATGTTAATTTAGCTAATCAATTTAAAATCTGCCTTTTAATTACTTTGTCAACCCCGTATTCATCATTTAAATACTAAAACTCGTTAATTTTAAATTCAGAATTTGGTTTGATGTTGTCTGAAAAAGATGTAGTCTTTTAACGTAGTTTTAGCGGAGCGCGGCCCGCCGGCAGTTCGAATGTCGTGCCGCTTTTTTTGGGCCGAATGAGTTTGATATTTTATTTAAGTGGATATGTTCTTTCTCAAAGTTTAATCCTTTAAAGTTGTGCTGCTCTCATTAAAAGGAATCCCATGGATTTATTCCATGTTGGCCGTTATTTTTCTCTTCTTAAAAGATTCAGTCCTTTTATTTAAAATGGTGACCAGAAGCAAGAATTTCATAACCTTCTATTCAACTAACGTATGGAATAAAGAATATTATTTGTTTTCATCAAATTGCCTCTTCATTGTCTACATTTCAAGTAAGATGTTTCCAGTTTTATCACTTCTTTAACGATCAATATTATTTATTAAAAGAACTTCACAACGTGTACTTTAACCCTTTTACGATCACAACACATTCTTATCGCCATTTTCTATTCTATCACATTAACCCCTGACAAGCACACATCTAAACGATATACCTTTTTAGGCATTGAGGGTGAAAAGTACCCACCACAATTCATTTTTAAATAGCTTCGTGTCCCTGATAAAGTAAAAGAATATATTTTTTTTTCAAAATTAAAGATTAAACAATTCTGCGTAAAATAGATACAATGTTAAATTGATTGATGTTAATTGAAATAGATAAAAAATGTCATCAAAGTTGAAAAAAGTGCATTTTTGAGATTTTTTTGTTTTCATGCCGTACCCAGGGCTTAATTTGCGCCGGAGCCTGGCTCCGGTACTTCTCTATTTTTAGTAAATATTTAAATATTGGTCGGAATTCACCGGAGCTCATAAATACAGGGCTCCGGAGCCCAGTGCAATCGCACATCCGAAAAACCGAAGCCAAAATTACCCTTTTCTTTCCTTTCCATCTCCAAGCTTTTGCATTCTTTTTTACCAAAACACGTATGTGTGACATAATGTGTCGCATACGTAAGAAATGGAGATAAAACAGACTGACTCGAGCTCAATCTGTATTACAATTAAAATTTTATTTATTCATGTATAGAAAAAAAAACTTTTCCTCCTTTAAAATTGCTTATTATATTCTATTTCAAATCATTTTAATGCTATTTTGATCAGAATGATGGTGAAACAGAAATAGTGTTTTCTATTTCAAATTTATGTCGGCGACGACTTGTTCATACGGCGCCACTCTAGAGACTGAACAATTAGCTGAATTAGCTTTCAGTTCGATTTTCTTTTGGGACAGTAGGATAATTTTTTTATTAGCTGTTTTATTATTATTTAGATATTTAACCTGAAAAGAGTATTTTCTGTTTTAGCCAACGAGCATCAGCTTGAGGTTTTGTTTGTTTGAGGTTTTCTGTCTTCTATTGCGTACGAGTACAAAAATCACGTTAGTGATTTTTCTATTTATTTTGTATCAGGAACGGCACCCATGCTAAGACTCTGCTCTGCACAATTATGAAGTCACTTTCATTTGTAGGTAGATATAATTGTCATGTATTGTTATTCTGATAGAAAGCAATCAAGCACTGTTTCCCCTTTTTCTATAAAAGCATCGATTCCTTCCGATAATGGTGTCAAATTTTTAATTTAATCTGATTTTCAGGGACTCACCATAACATTGTTCCATTCTCCAGCATATAAATATTAATTTCAGTAAATTTCATTCATTTTTTCCTTAAAAATGCATAGCTGCGAAGTATCCCTTTTTTGTGTTAACACTATTTTCTAATCATAATCCTTACCATAGCTAAGTATATGCTGATAGATATATTTAATTTTTTTATTTTTCTAAAGAAAAAAAATGCTTTAAACTTTGCAAATATTGTTCGAAATAGAAATATGCAGATTAGAGTGATTGGGGGGGGGGGGGGGGGGGTGGTGGAACGGTATGATTGTTGTACCGGTGCCGCAGAATATTAGGGCTCCGGTGCTTTTTTTGTTAGAAATTAAGCCCTGGCCGTACCTATGATTCTAATCGGCTAAAATATAAAAAAATATAGTGTTTTGGAAAGCTTAAAAAGCGCTCTAAATGATGGTGAAATCCGTTTTTTGATCCACTTTAAAAAGTATAGTTATTTTACAACTTGAATGCATTGAAGTCGCAAATTCTAAAAAGTAGGTAAAGGACAGGTTCTTAAAGAAATTAGAGATCTATTATTCATTGTAATTTTTATTTTTCAGCTCAAAAAATACAAATAAGCACAACACATATTTTAAGTAGATTTTTTATTACAACACTCTATGCACATAGGGCATCGATGTCTTTTGCACGTTGGTTTTTCACACTGCGGACACATTATCGTAGTTTTAATTCCTAATGAATAATGACAATAAGAACATATTGTTTTGAGTATTTATATGACTTGAGAATAATTAACAGCAGGTGTATCATAGTTAAGAAGTTGAGCTATTGCGCTTTTAATATTTGTTCGCAGCTGTGGAATCCCATACCGCATAGTTAGTAAAGGCTTTATTAGTTCAAATGACAAATCTTTCATGAAAGTCAATCTGGTCTTCTTTTCCTCTACATGATTTAAATTGTATAAAATTGTTGAATTAACATTAGCAGTGTTTAACATTCATAAAAACTTTTAATGGCCACCTTCTTGTCCGACGCGCAACTGTACATAATATGCAAGCTTGGTCGAATGAATCTGTTCCACCTTTGTGTTGATTGTAATTATAATTTATTACTTACTTCAAATAAAAGAAAAAACACTCATATGATACAAGAGAAAAATCTTGAGCACTTGACTGACTACACTTAACCTGAAAACTGGGTTAAAAATACCCACAACGCTCCGCGCTCACTGCGTCGTAACAACTGAATTTCACCAAAGGCTACTGAACACGCTCCCTCAAGGTCTCAACAAAATATAGGTAGAGGGGAAAGCCCTTTGTTAAATACCTACGGAGAATAATTACACAATAAAATTTTGGGATGGGTACTTTGTACCCAGTGTGCTTGTCAGATGTTAAGCTCACTCCTTTACTTTTACAGGGTCAGTCTCATATAAAAATTGAATTTGATAAGAGATAATAAGGATACAAAATATTTTTCTGTACTATAAAATAAAAAAACTGAAAAGAAATATCATTTAAAATAACACATAGGATAAAATGATACAAACTCACTTTTTTTAAAAAAATTGATAAAATATATATTTTTTAAATTCTGAATCTTTTTTTCCCTCTTTAAAACCAGACACATTTATTTGTCTGGCAGTATTCAAAGCCATAGTTTATTTTCTATATATTAAAAAAAAAAAAAAAATCAGGCATATATATTTCTAAAAGCTATTATATGCCTTATAGCGATAATTATAGCGAAATTATAGCGATAATAGTTTTCTAATGATCCTCTGAACTGTAGTGCCTATGTACATTAACTGGTAACAGGATGAATAAAACTAAAAATAGTTTTTTTTTAATCCCTCTTTTATAAGCATTCAATGGTCTGGTCACCTTGAAAATACCACCTAATTTTTTTACTGCAATTCATGTTTTTTCCTGAAAATTCATGTTACAATACATTAATTGACACAGGCAACAAACTCTAAATAAATCCTATGTACATTAACTGGTAACAGGATGAATGAAACTAAAAATAGTTTTTTTTTAAATCCCTCTTTTATAAGCATTCAATGGTCTGGTCACCTTGAAAATACCACCTAATTTTTTGACTGCAATTCATGTTTTTTCCTGAAAATTCATGTTACAATACATTAATTGACACAGGCAACAAACTCTAAATAAATCCTATGTACATTAACTGGTAACAGGATGAATGAAACTAAAAATAGTTTTTTTTAAAATCCCTCTTTTATAAGCATTCAATGGTCTGGTCACCTTGAAAATACCACCTAATTTTTTGACTGCAATTCATGTTTTTTCCTGAAAATTCATGTTACAATACATTAATTGACACAGGCAACGAACTTGATTATGAAAAATTCACTGTTTTTTTTTACACTTGGTAAAAAGCTCAAGCAAATGAATTTATTAAAATATATATAATTCTTGATCTGTTTATTTTTTAAGAAAGGGAACAGAAAAGAAAAATTGAAACATTATTTAAGTTAGCATTTTAGGAATTCTAAATTGATTTCTCAACCTATAATTGTAAATTAATTAATATTTAACTATTAATTGATAAAAACATATATTTTTTAATACTATGGCTCTTCATTTTTTATTCATAATTTATTTTTTATTTTTAAATCTTTAAAATGTTTCATTAGCAATTTCACAACACTTTGGAATATTTTGGCAAGCATTTAGTACAGCCATATTCAACTTGCAGCCTGCAGGTTGCATGTGGGCCAGTGACCTTTTATATGCGGCCCAAGACACATTATCATTAATCCATATTTTAAAAAATTAATTGAGAAATGCATGACAGGTATTTAAAATCTTCACTGTTGTTTTATATAATTTCATGGAAGATGAAGTATGTTCTGCTATTTCTAACTAATTTAAAATTATGTTAAAACACCTTAAATGCTATTTACTTAGTTTATTTAATTTTACTTGTAGTCCTGTTTGTGCTACAGTAATGTACACATTTCTAAATTTTGAACACTAGTCAAACATTATTCCAGATTATTAAATTTACATTATATAGTCCTACAATTAAAAAAAATAATAATAAGTTTTGGCATTGAGCAAAAGACTGAATTATTAAACAAAATCTCCTGATTTTTTTTTTTTTTTTTTAATTCAGAATTGTTTTATTATTTTGTTTTATGCTTACTATATAGTAAATACTTCTTCTTATGGTTGAATGTTTGTTGTGGAAATAATATGCACTAAAAAATTTGTACACCATTATTTCCAAAGAACGAATCACAACCTTTTCTATAACATTTGCAATAGAAATCTACTATGAAGTGTAATGTTTGTAAATCATGGTTACAATTTTTTTGGAAACATTTCTTCCTCGGCAAACATTCAAGCCCAACAAATAATATTAATTCTGTTATATTACTTTGTTATACCAGTTATGTTATATTACTATTTTAATTACACTTTTTTGTTGCGGCCTGCCACAAAATTAAATCCATTGCTTTTCCATCTCTCATACAATTGTACAAGTTACAGAGAATATTTGGCAATTATCCCCTGTGGTGAGTTAATTGGAAAATGCCTTAAAATTAATATATTAATTAATAAAAAAGTTATAAACATATTAAAATGTTGTATTGTCATCGAAAACACACCTTTGTAGATAATTTTTATAATTCTAGCATATCAGGAAGAGAGTTAAAAATCAATAAAATTGCAAAATTCTATCTTTACATACAAAGGTCAGGTTGAGTTAAATAAAAGAGTGTAAAAATGAAATCTAGTGTATGGGTGAAAACCTCATGTAAATTGAACTGAATCTTATTAATAGAAGGAGCTAATAGCCAGCCATGCTGAAAAGTACCAGTTCCTATCTGAACAGGGAAGTGAAGCAGCATGGAGCATAGTTAGTATTTGAAAGGGTGACTGTGTGCTGTTCACTTCCATGTAAATGATATACCTGCACATATTGACCGAATGCATCAAAGGTCATTTTGCAGGAAAATTGGTAGATGAGTGAGAGGTACAGAGCTAAGAGACTTTCTGGTAATGACCAAACTTCTAGAGGACCTTGTGGAGCAGTTAAAATACAACAATAAACCAGATAGGTTGGCAGCTAAATCAAACTTGCTGCTAATAGGCTGTATATTTGTATTTCAGAGGAAACAGTTTTACTATCTTTAGCTCAATCTTAACTTTGTAGAACACGAAAAATTTACAAAAATAACTTATTTAACATAATTTCAGAGATAGCAGTGTCTCACAAAAGACTATACATGTTAAATTAAGCAAAATGCTCAAAATTTAAAGGGGGAAGGGGGAAAAACTACCTTTCAATAATATCTGTACTACTTTTCCAAATCATCTGATCTTTTCGCCATCTAAGTTTGTCACCAGACTGAGGAGAAGGTGAAGGTGGATTTCGATCTGAAATAAATGAATCATCAAATAAAAAACATGCAGAAAAATAAGTATGCACTGATACAGAGCATTAAGTAATAAAGTTGATTACCTTTTCGTCTCATCATTTCACTTCGAGCACTAGCGTGTCCTAAAATTGCATCTTCTAATCGTGATTTGATATCCGATGTTTTTTGCAAATGTTGCTGACTGCATCTCATCAGTGATTTCTTTCCCTAATAATATTTAAAGTAAAAGTAGCAAAAATCTGTGTTTTTGTATGTCTTACATAAGACAAGACACATTAAATAATCAACAGACTTTTTATTTTCCCTTTTTAATATTGAGAGATCTTTAATGTTTTTATTTTATTATAATTTAAATTAAGTGTTAGTTAAATTACAAATTTCATTTATAATTATATATTATTTTGTTTATTTCGAATAATTTAGTTCATGAAACCATGGACTCATTAAGTAAATCAACATTAGTAAATTGTAATGAGCTTACAGAAATAAGATTGTCAAAAAGAAGGGCTCACATAAATAAAAATAGAATTAAAAAAAAAAAAATTACTTTTTTATGCATGAAAAACATCCAAATCTCAACACAGCCTTTTCCCTCCTGCCCCTCCAAAAGAAAAAAAAAAAATAAATCAGATGTAAAAAAATTCTAAGAAAAACTGCAAATGTTGTACAATTTTTTTATTATTCTTAAATGATGTATTTTAATGGTCTAATTGACAAAACATTTCCAAAACGTATACTTAATTTTGCATTTTAAATGTTAAATTCTTAATGAAGTTAACACTTAAAGTAAAATTAAGTATATATTTTGCCAATTAAACAACAAAGCAATGTCATTTAAGAAGAGTATGCAGAAAAAAGAAGTTAAATAATTTTCTGATTTGATATTGAAAAAAAACGAGTGCATTCTATGCTCATGGGTTTCATATTGGAGGAGAGAAATTTGAAGTCTATTCATAAGGAATCTTAAAGAGACACTGAGTGAATAATATAACAACAATAATAAGAGCTCTCTTAAAGAAGCCTCTTTAACTTAATTACTTTTGAGGCAAACAACTTGAAATTGAAGCCACCTTGATGTCCAACAACTGAACAAAGAAAGATTCGAGAATTTTTCAGAATCAAAAATTTGTATACTGAAGATTATGGAAAAAAAAAAAAAAAAAAAAAAAAAAAAAAAAGAGTTTAAAATTAAAAAAACTCAATGCAGTTAGATTAACTCTCCTCCTACCAGATGGGTTTAATGAACTCAACAGGCACATTCAAAATAATTTTTCTAATGAAAGAAGAAAAAAAAAAAAAAAAGACTGAAAATTCTGTAAATATGTGACTTTTTCATATACATGACTTTTTCTGTAAATATGTGAAAAGTTACATGTTTACAGAATTTTTAGTCCTTTTTTACATGAGAAAAATCATTTTGAATGTACTTGTCGGGTCCATTGGACTTATCTGGTAGACATAGGGTTAAGTAATCATTCATTACAAATACAATAAAATGCTTTTTTTTTTAGAAAACATATGTTATTTAAACACACACACACACATTTATTTTTGCTGTAATTACAATTTAAAAAAAATGATAATGACAATTGTTTATTTTAAGAATGATATATTAGCACTAATAAGAAGTACACAGTAAACATAGGAGTGAAAATAATATCTTAATTAAATAAGAAAAATAAAATTATATAATTGCAATTTTGAAACAATATTTCATCAGAGTAATACAATGTTAAATTTTAAATAAATAGTCAATGTTACTTCATACTATTTGAAACAGAAAATTAAAAACAAAAATCTATAATATTTTATGAAGAATTATTTAATATCACATTTTGTATATAATCTTGAAAATATTAATATTTAATGTGTTCTAATGTACTTACTTTGTATTCAAAGCAGGAAATGCTGATATACATTATCTCTAATAGTTGATGCAATCGTCTAGGAGGTAGTTCTGCCCACCAATTTCGAAGAACTTTTTTATCAACATTCTTCAAAACCCATAATACACATATTAGAAGATGACGAGTTGAATCTTCTTTCAATTGCATTTTTCGACTCTTCAGGTAAATGAAAAGAAAAAGAATTCTAAATCCAACTAAAAATTTAATACATACATACATACAGTTCTATTAACATAAATATTCACATGACCCTAACAAAAAGTTATAATTTCCTTCAGGCAGGATTCTCATTAGAAATTAATATATATAAAAAAAAAAAGTAAGAAAAAGAGAAGTTCTTCTCAACCTAACTAAAAAATTTAAGGGATAATTTTGAAATTTATGAAAGAACAACACTGTTTTTTCACTCAGTCAAAGAAGAAAAAAAAACTTTTTATTTCCTTAAAGCTCAACAATTATGCAAATTGAATATTTACAAAAGAGAAACCAATTAAACAGAAGATTTTCAAAATAACTATTGAAGATAAAATTTATATCTTCCAATTTCTTTTATAGCAGAAAAGAAAATACTGCCTCTATAAAACTGGGATATTTAATTCTAAGTTTTCATCTTAAAAACAAGTGAGGGTATTTAAGTGCTTAGCAATTTTATCTGGTTCTGAATTTGTTTTTAGTTTTATTCCGCATAAAGAAAAATGTTCAATAGAAACAGGGCTAACTGGAAATTACTAACAATATTTACTAAATTTTTTTAATATTTAGATAGAGAAGTGTACATTTATACAGTTCTGTACTTAAAAAGGTACAATGTTTTAAAGCTTTCCAACAGAATTTTAATTAACAGAATGTTCAATTACTCTAAAAAAAGGAGGAAAAAATATAGAAAACAACTGTGATAATAAATAACAATAGAAGAAAGGTGCGTGTGTTGGGAGGGGATGCTTAAGAGCATTTAATTTAAACATTTTTTTTAAAAAAATAGAGTGAGAATAGTCAGTCCTGCATTAAATATAAAAAAAAGTAAGCTTGCACATTCTAAACACACAAAATTACTTGAAAATATTAAAAAAATTTTATACAACATATGGTGGATAAGCGGAAAATTACTGTGGACGATCCTGAAGAAGAAGGTAAGCTGATTTCCCTTACCTTTATTATATGATTTAAATGTGATTACTTTTATATCATATTAGTCTCACTTTAAAATAATCATTAACAGAATACTTATATGAAGGCCAAATACTGAAGAGAAAGCTTTTCGGATTTCTAATTTTTCTGTACATCTATTTAAATTTTAAATCTTTAAGTGGCTGCCATTTTGAAACAAGATGGCAACAAACTCGGTCAAGACCTAGATAATTTCTGTACGCATGCTTAATCACATCCAAATTGGTTCCTAAATATGAGTGCTACAGCATGGCAAAAAATTATATATACATGTATGAAATAATAAAAGAAATTACCCATCATAAACATATTAATGTTAATAAAATAGAAGTTGATAACCATTATTTAGACTATAAATTCTAATTACTTTTCCTCAAATTTGAAAATTATTAGATTCATGATTACATTTAAGTTATAAATTATAATCAATGTCAAAATAACATTACATTTAACCCATAAATTCCAATTAACTTTTCTCTAAGCTGACATTTATTAAAATATAAATAATCATTAGTTTCAAAGGTGGAAATTACCATTAGTGGTGCAATCAGATTGATGCAATACTTGTGTAATCTTAGAAAAGCCATCATTAAAAATAGAGTTATCCAATAAGGGATGAAGAAAAAGCTCCCTGTAACAATAAAGCTCTTTGCTGGAAAATATTTTAAATTCTTGAGCAAAACTCATAGGCTCCTCTAAAGAGCTCAGTTTTTTATAGATTTGAGCATGCTCCAATACCTGCATAATGTAAAAACTATAGCTTCTGGGCCTCCGGCAGACTCGCGAGCATCTTGTAAAGCGAATGTGCCAAATAAACAAAGTTTATTGAAAAGAGCAAGATCCTGAGCCAGTTATTTAATCTACCAGCCTCTTCTTTTAATCATCATCACCTGCCAACTTGTTACATATATATCAACATTTGAACAGAAGGTGGTTTTGGAGTCTGGGGGGTGATGATCGGTTACTAAAATTTTCCAGAATTGCTTTCCTCTGTATGGTTGCAATAAGTAGCTTCTTATTTTATGTAATAGAAGCTATCTAAAATTAAGAAAAACTGTCACAGTAAGTAGACATTATTAATAAAGAAATTTCTTCATTTTTTCGTAGAAAATAGAAATAACTTACAGGAAAAACCTCATAAGATTTTAATGAATGTCTTGTAGGAATGCTGGAACTAGATATTGCAGAAGCTACTTCTTCACTGAGCAGACCATCATTTTCTGAATCAGTTTCATGACCTGTATATAAATAGATTTAAAAAAAAAAAATAATAAAAATATTGAAGTATGACAATTTCAAGATAAAATACACAAAATTTTCTAAGCTATTTTGCTTATTTTAAAACATGCCTATAAGATCATATTCATTTCATATGTTAATTAATTTTGGCTTCTTTCTTTCAATTTGCAATTAAAATAAATTAAAAATTAGGTACTTTTAATCATCTTAGTAAAAACAGGCAAAATTTTAATTTAAGTATGATCACATGCCAGATTTGTTAACCCATTTGTATAATTCGATAAACAGGGCTCATCATGCAATGCGGAAAAAACAAAATAATTGAAATTGGATTAAAACTAATGGAAATAAGTTAAAGCTAATTTTCCATAACAAAGTTTTCAGAAATTTTCAACTTGTCCCTGATAGACCGGGAGCCGGCAGCACAGATTATCACCTCATCGAGTTCATGGATGAAATTCTAGGATTAGTTAAATCTTGATTCGCATATTAAAACGCAATCGGTCTGCCAAGTCATATCTTGGTGGAAAACACCTGAAAACCGATTTTAGCGGCTGACTCTTAGGTTTACCATGGTGTTTTCTTGCTCCCAGTCCTCCATGTTTTCATACCTATGGGAGCAGGAAAACCCAATGGTAAACTTACAAGTTAGCCGCTAAAATCAGGTTTTCCGGTGTTTTCCACCAAGATATGACTTGGCAGACCATTGCGTTTTAATATTCGAATCAAGATTTAACTAATCCTAGAATTTCATCCATGAACTCAATGAGGTGATTGTCTGTGCTGCCAGCTCCCGGTCTATGATATTTCTGTAAAATTTATTTTTGCCTTTTAGACAAAGGCTTTTTAGGCTGTCTTAAACTATTTACAAAAGAAGAAATTTACAGATAATGGCCATACCTTTAAAGCATTTTCACCTTTGTAACAATAGCATATACAGTCTAATTTGGCCAATATGAGAAGCAAGGGAATTATAAAAGTCCTTGTATTAACCATTACTTGTAATAACAGTGAAGATAATCGAAATCTTAAAAAAACACACACAGAATTAAACTAACTACTACTATTAACTGCTCTAATTATTTCAATGCTAAAATTAACTTAATATCCTAAAGTTAACATAAAATATTGAGTCTTATCTTTGTGAGTGTCAGTTTCTTTAAAGAGGTCTTTTCTTTAGACAAAATCACAATACAGAATTCAAAACCTCTAAAGAACTAGTAATACCAAAGTACATGAATAATGTGCAGTAATGCAACTGATCACTTCCTTTTCCCCTGAAAATCTAAACTAACATTGCAATAGTTACTGCAATGTTTACCTACTTATTATTTAAATTTTTTTCTCTTTAATCAAAAAAAAAATTCCATGTGCGAAAGTATTTATTTTTAATAGCGTGATTACTTGCAGTGGAAGAAAATACATCATACAGACGCAACATCTCTCCCTAATTTTTCAGAATTCAGAGTTTTTGCTAATCCAAACTAAAGTGCACGTTGAAAGAGCACAGCTTAGATTAGAAAACCTTAAAAATACTCCAGTAGAAAATGAAAAAAAAAAAAAATGTTGTTTCATTAAGTGAAATGTACCAAAATGTGCAGTTGTCAGATATATCTCACAATAATGACAAATGGTATTTCAAATCAAAATCTCAAAGGCATTGTTAATTTATGTATATAATTTTTTGTTGGGAATTAAAGGTAAAGATATAAATTTGTCTACTGCTTTAATGTTTAATTTCATAGTTTGTTTCTATTTAATTTTTACAATGTAAATGTGGTATTATCTAAAAATTTTTGCTCAGTTTGATTTTTTTATTGAATAGTTAACTTGTTCACTGCAAAATGACACATGGATTACTCAAAAATAGGCGAGTACGATTATGAGTAGCCAGTGTTACATTTCAATGAATGTGTTAATGTCAGAAAAATGATTCTTCAAGCTGGCTCCTAAGAATTTTTCCTGACGCCTAAGAATTTTCAACTTTTGTCAGTCCCTGATTATTTGTGATCTGAATTTGAATGTCTTATTTTTGATTGTCATTACTTTTTTCTTTCATTCTTTCCTTTTCTTTATTTTATTTTTTTTTTAATTGATAAATGAAAATTAAATTTTAATTGTATTACAAAATAATATTTTTTACTTATGGAGATTTAAAGATGTTCTATTAAATTAAATCTTAATAAATTCTGAGTGAAAAAGTACAAAGACAAATAGAGACCATAAAAATATTAGATGTTAAAAATTCAGCACTGATGCTGTAAGCTCTTTCCAGCCTAATGGTTAAGATTTTTTTACATTTTCTAACAAACAACACATGAGAACAATACATGAGTTAAGTTAAAAATAAGTTTATAACATAGAATAGAAAAAAAAAAAAGAAACTTGATAGACTACAAAGCAATACAAGGATAAAATAATGCTAGCATAAGTGTAATCCAAAAAATGCTTTTTTACAGTGTTACATTGTAAAATTCTTTAAATCATTCTTTAAAATTTATCAATTTTTAAACATTAAAAATAAAATGGAACAGACATTAAATTAAAATTCCTTATTAATCATAATCTTTTTAATCATGATTAAGAATTTTATTATAAAAAAACAGAAAAAAACTTTTAATTTACCAATGGTTGAACTCTGCCAATCATATAGTAATGGAAGTGCATCCAAAACAATGCCAATCAAAGGTAAATAGAGGCTAGCAACTCTGGCTTTCTGGTCACTCTCTGCAAGACGATCATCCCAATCATGAGATGTTAAAAGATTCCGCACTAAATTTATTGCTTTTGACTGAAGTAAAGCATTGCTGAAAAAGAGAAAAAATATAACATTTCTATATTAATCAATTAATTTTATATTAATATGATTTCAACATTAATACAAAATATGTCTTTTTTATCATTAGTTAACCATATTTTTATTTCTTCTAGATAGGTAAGAAAATCCTAAAATATCCAAAGAACTTTTTATGCATACCTTCTCTGATTTTTTTTTTTTGCATACATTATGTTAGAATTGAATGTTTAATTATTTTATCAATTTTTTGCTCTAATCCCACAAATATTGCAAAAAATCAGGATTTTTACAAAAACTTTTCAAAATTCCAATATTTTTCAATTTTTTTATTAATAAAATGTGCTGTTAGTATTTTTATAGCAAATAATTTTTAGCAGAGAAAATCAACACTCTCATAAATAAAACTCTCACTTTTGAAGATTCAGAAATCCTGGAGCTGTATTTCGTCGTTTTTGACGATTATTTCCTATCAACATCACGTGACTTTTAACCAAATACAAACTCTAAAATATTTGACAAAAGTTTTGCCTCAATCACAGTCAGACTCAATGCATTTTAAGGAAACAGTTGCTATACCTCCTCAAATCCTTCGATTTTAGCAAGCAAATATTTGCTTGTTTATGTTAGTCCTGTAATAATTTATTTTAAAACAGCACTTTTTAGTGCTTTTCAGAAAATACTGAAATATAGGTAGTTATTGTTTCTTCATTAGTTATTTTTTTAGCTGTTAAAATTTTTAGGAATTACTTATTATTATTTTATTTTTTTATTTATATGTTGTTGTTTGTTATGTTTTAATTCGAAAAGAATAAATTTCCTGTGTTCTTCA
The DNA here is from genome assembly GCA_963932465.1 of Maratus speciosus. NCBI lineage: Eukaryota > Metazoa > Arthropoda > Arachnida > Araneae > Salticidae > Maratus > Maratus speciosus. Next base: position 276,264,960 of record OZ010790.1, on the reverse strand, counting down.
AAACCATTCAAAAAGAAAATTTGGTCAATAAAATTTCCAACTTCCAGGATATCTTTTTAAAAAATTTATTTAAGAAGTATATTCTGTTTTCAATGAAATTAAAAATAAACATAATTGATCCCTCTCTCCTTTATAAACAGTAAAGTGTTAAAATCTTATCCACCTACTCAAAGTGATAAATCTCATGCAATATGCACTTCACAATTCGTTATTTGTGAGCAACAAATTAACCAGACCATATTCTAAACATTCATTGAGCAAAGAAAATTTCACTAATAAATTATTTAATCAAGTAATCATTATTCATTGACAATGAGAAAACTATAATAATAAATTAGCTTTACTTAAAACTTTCAGAAATTATAGCAGCACCGATAAAATTACAATCTACCTTATAAAAATACTATAAACACACAGCAGAATTCATTACATCAATCTAAACGCACATCGGTACATGTCCCCAATAGTGAGGTTGGAAGAGCAACGGTCTCTCACACCAAATGCTGCGGCTTCGAATCACCCCAAGGAAAACGAGAAGGGAATTTTTTCTTTCTCCTGTCAATAAATACAGGAGTTTCCAAACTGTTCGATAGATAGCACCATCAGACCTCTTTTAACGAAATTTATATTGTCAAGCAAGTGAAGAAAGCAATTTCATCAATTTGACGAAATATTCTCTCGGAGCATTTCCCAGGAAACGATTTCGTCAAAAACAAAGAAAATTTCGTGAAATCTGAGTATTCATTTGTGAGTGTGAAGAGTTTTTGAATTTAGATTAGCATCAAAATGATATCAACTAAATTAAGAAAAATAATTCATGTAAATTCTATTTCACTTGGATGTTATAAACATGGCACCTCACCTCACTCAAGTACATTTGCTGTATTAGTTTAAGAGTTTAATTATATTTGAAAGCAAACAGCTCAGTTCTTATCCACAAGAAAACTTTTTGGAGGTTTTGTAACATAATAATAACATTAATCATAGTAAATGAGCAATCATTTACACAAAAATTAAAAAATGTTTTTCCTTTTTTTAAAATATCATTTAATTTCTGCTTTTAGGCAATACAGTACAAAAGTTTGAGCACTATTAATGAGAAAAATAATTTTTGATAACATCCCAATATTTGAGGATGAAGAAATAAAAAATATAATACAAAACTTAAACAGTAACAATTGTAATGTCTAAAAGGAAAAATCAGAAGAATTTTTGAAATTGTGAGATGTAATCTTGAAATCTCCAGAGCAACAATCTAATGCTTATTAGCTCCAACAAATAAGAATTATTTAACCAAATAATATTTCAAATCAAAATTCTATTCAGATAAATAAAAATATACTGTAAAAAAGATTGATACAAGTATTTCAAATGAAAATCAAATTTCAAATTATTATTTTTGCTTAAAAGGCGCAAAGGCCAACCTAGTGAAAAAGATTCCATGCTGGGAATCGAACCCGGGCCATCAGTATAGCACACTGACGTTCTACTGACTAAACCACATGGAACGATACTCAGCCTGGAACTTCTCACAATTACAGGTTGATAAGGCTACAAACGCAGCACAAGATGGAATATTTTCCATGAGCCACCGACATAAGGCAAACCCAGACACTTAATTAAATCCAGCATCGAATGAATCTATATTAATATTTGGAAATTTTTCCAGAGAGAAACATTCGCCTTGCATACAATATTTCAAATGAAAATCAAATTTCAAATTATTAGTTTTGCTTAAAAGGCGCAAAGGCCAACCTAGTGAAAAAGATTCCATGCCAGGAATCGAACCCGGGCCATCAGTATAGTGCACTGATGTTCTACCGACTAAACCACATGGAACGATACCCAGGCTGGAACTTCTCACAGGCTGGGTATGGCACAGGCTGGGCACTACTTCTCATAGGCCTGGTGAGAAGTTCCAGGCTGGGTATCGTTCCATGTGGTTTAGTCGGTAGAACGTCAGTGCGCTATACTGATGGCCCGGGTTCAATTCCCGGCATGGAATCTTTTTCACTAGGTTGACCTTTGCGCCTTTTAAGCAAAAATAATAATTTGAAATTTGATTTTCGTTTGAAATATTGTATGCAAGGCGAATGTTTCTCTCTAGAAAAATCTGGTGATATTTCTAATGTGTACGTACAAGTTCAAAATAAATGAAAATTTGAAAAAAAAAAAAAAATGTGACGAGCTAATCTATTAAAAAAGAAATGTAGATCAACAGCTGTAAAAATGTATTTGTGATTACACAAAGCTTATTGACAGCTAATCAAAAGTATTAACATTGATTAATACTTTCCTTGAGCTTACTAATTATCAAAGTTCTTTCCCTTAGGCATAAATTTTTTTTATTTATATTTTCTATAACAGTTAACTTTTATTTTACGGAAAAATAGAGGGATGGAGTGCTGCTTTGCGTCTCAGTGATTATGATATGAGTAATTCGATGGTGTTGTTTTGATGTGCATCGGACATGACAAGCACACATGACTTTCTTGTGTTCTCACACCTGAACACAGCTACTCACTATGTAGTCAGCGAAGTGGGTGCCCATCCTACTCTGTGATCCTGATTTAGTCATCATGAGTATGAAAGGTAACTGGAAGCAGAGTCTCTCAAGGGACGGGCACTGCTGCATCTTGTTGGTTGCTACATGGGTAGTCTGAGGCCACTGTCGCAGTGTACTTCAGATGGGTGACAGCACAGGGTTTTTCCTAGTGTATAATGAGGATTCAGGTCACTTTCTCATAGTCTTCCATGAAGGCATAGTCCTTCATGAAGCCCTCCATGTTCTGCAGTATGGGTGTTGACAGTGGCTGTCAAGGTAGTTGCAGTTTGTACTTGTGGATAATTCTTATAGTAGAACTTCCTAGACATTAGCGGGTGGTAGTTGGTTCCTTTGCTGCTCCCTGCGTTGGCTGTGGCTGCATGGTCTATCGTTGCAATCTGTGCTTGCTGACAATTCTTGTAGCAGAGCTCCCTAGACATTGGTGGGTAGTAGCTGGTTTCTTTGCTGTTCTCTGGGTGAGATGCCTGGCATCAGGGGGTTGGTTCATCCATCTGGTAGAACTCACTGTCGCTTTGGTTGAGCTTCGCCCAAGGTCTTACTGTAGCTATGTGATCCTTTGATCCTCGTGCAGTTCTTCTGTTAGTTTTATTAAAAAATAGAAAAATAGCTTATATATTTATTCATTGTTTGACTATTAAAAGCCTTACCTTTAAAAAAAAATAAAATTTGATTTAAAAGGAACAAAAATAGCTAATGGCCAGCACAAAGTTACATTCAAAAGCTTGTTCAATACTGAATCCAATGAGTCCATTGACGAATTGTTACATAGTAGGGGAGTTGGGTAAAGGTGGTGAGAAGAGGGAAAAACCGGTGTAGTACAGTAATATATACATCTCACATGTCAGGCAGCTAGCATAGTACTATATGCACAATGAACGTATTAAATAGGAAAAGAACATTTATGTTACATTTGTTACTTCTATTTGCTCATTTTCTGACTTATTAAAGATAAATCTATTTCTTCAAAATTCATCATTATTTGAGTAAAATCAAACTGTTTGGTGACATATTTTATTTAATACCTAGGCATATATCTGAAACCTTTAAAAGCTGGGTTGTCTAAAATTAATCTGGGTTAGGTAAAAACAAGGAAAAATCTTATGAGAATGCTTTGACATTATGCATAAGTCTTCCCATTATTTGCAAAAAGTGTCATACAGTTTGGCTACAGATTGTCTTTATGGAAAATGGTTGATGAGAAAGTAAACAAGTACCACAGTTTTTAAATATGATTTAAATATATGAAATTAAGTATAATAAAAGTGACACTGCAATTATAATATACAAAATTGGAGTGTCTATCTTTAACTTTGAGAAAAACACCTATTTCTAGGTTCATTCAATTATTTAGATGATTTACAGCCAAAAATAACATTTTTTTCTTTTTTTTTTTTTTGACTGTCTGTTTGTCCAGAAGAGACTAAAAATTGGTTGCATAAAAAAAAACAATAAACTTATCAGGGGCAGATAGAGAACATTTCTGGTTACAATCTGCAGTTTATTGCATTCCAATATCTATATATTCTAATAAAAGAACAAATCGTTCTGTGTGTGTGTGTGCGTGTCTGTCTGCGATGGCTAGCAAAATCTACAGCACGGACGAGATTGGCATTTTTTGTGAAGACAGTCGAAGGTCTTTCCTAATGTACATGAACCTCAGAATTTTCAAATTCTTATAATTATTTGAGTTATTAATTAACAACCGTAACTCACTCTCATTAAAAATCCCTCTTGGTCTTTAGGAGAGATGGGAAAATCTCTGATGCATGTGCTGAAGGTGCTGATATGCAAATGAAGAACGGAAAAAAATATTTCAGGGTATTTTGTCATTATTTATTAACTAACATTGTCCAAACCACTTAGTAAAGTTAAAAACAGAAGACATATTCTGAAGGATTGTACTCTTGTGTCTCAAATGCCGCAATCAATTAAAAAGTATATCGCAACTAACCCCTTGAAAAAAAAAAGTTGAAAACAATGATTGTTTTTCTAATCTGTTGAGCTAAAACCTGTTTTTTTTTGGGGGGGGGGGGGGGTTTCCCAGTTTATTGCATGATTCCATTATAAACAGGCTTTACTTTATTACAAAAGAAATTTGCTGGATATCTTTTTAAAAATCTATATAGTAGTATTTTCTTGCAATTTTATTATTCATTTTTCAGTACTACAATTTATGATGTATTTGTAAGGCAGTAGTTGCGTGTCAGTCTTTTTGCCGCTCATATGAATTATCTTCTCCTAACATGTATCACCTTACAAATAGAATAGAAAACAGCCATGTAGCTGAGTTTAAATGTTTCTGCACCACAACAGTGAAGTATCAAGAAATCTCTGTTTTTTTCGTTCAAGTACATTTTTACAAGTAAAGTTAAAACTTGTGGAAATGTTTATGCAACGATCCATAATGTCAAATTATTTTTCCTTTTTCATTATTTCAAATCTCATGAATAAAATGTATAATTTAAGTGAACTGCAAATTTATAACTTCATTGAAATGTAATATTCAAATATTAATCAAAAAAGTTTCTTATTTTGCATTTTTTGTATGCGGGGAGCCAGCGACAAAAAGACTGAGCATGACTAATAACTTTGTGAAAAAAAAACGAGACTACTGTCGGGTTAAAAATATTATTACGGGCCCAGGTAACGATGGGCGGGGCAGCTAGTCTAAAATAGTTTTTTAGAAAATAGGACAAAATTGGGAGATCAACCAACCAATATTTCAATACTCAAAAGCTATTTGATCAATTCTGCGGAATCTTACAGTGACTGAGTGATTGAAAAGTCTAATTAAAATTTGTTACTGATAATTCTGGCTACAATCTGCACATTGACACTTTCCAATAACTAAAACAGCTTTTGAGGAAACAGGGAAAATTGGGATGCATGATTGATCAATCTTTTAATGTTCAAAAACTTGAGAACTAATTTTTCAATTTTAAAGAATCTTATGGCAATTGAAAGGTCTAATCAAAATTTATAGGTGATAATAATTACATTTTTAGCTTATGACTTATACATTTTAATTTAAAAACTGGATTGATACATATTTTTTTCAAAAAAATTCAAAAGATCTTATACAATACAAATGCAATAAAATAGGATGCTACACAGCTAGTATATATAGTATATATATACAGTCAACTCTCTCAAATGTACAACTCTAGAATCTGCAAATGACAATAATCCACAAACTGTTTCAGATGCAAACAGTGAAAATTTGGCTAAAATTAACTTTGCGAGAGAAATTCAAAATTGTACGAATTGGATTAACAATAGGTATTCAGTTTTTTCCCTCCCAAATTTTGATATTTCAATGAAGTAAAACTATATTTTTCAAATTAAAAAAAGTAAAAAATCAGGAGACTTTTTTTTGGAAGAGTATAGAAGACAAATTTACAATTAAGGACTGTATTTTTCTCTTGGCTGATGCATGGGATTATGTGTGCAAGGACAATTTAGTAGGTGCATGGCATAATTTGTGACCAGCATCTTCATTTATAGTGATGTGATGATGTTGACTTTTCAGTTTGTATTGTGCACACAGAAATCTGCAAAACTTTTCTGTTTTGCAAAATATTCAGTAATTATTGTGCCTGATTTCTTGAATGGAGAAAGTATAATTGAATAGATGTCCTTCCATAATGAAGCTTCAGTTACAAAGGGTTTCACAGTTGATGACATTATAAATACTACTCTGTTAAACTCTACTGAAAATGATAAAGGTGAAAAAGTAACTCTTTAGCAGAGTCTGCCTATGGGTTATAAATATTAGGATTTTCTTTAATGGTTGTACACATGCTTCAAGAGAAAATATTAGGCCAAAAGTCAAAAGTTCTCAAAGAAATGACAATTAATACTAGGTTTGAAAATTATAAAAACAAACAAAAAATAAATTCTAAAATAAAATTTAAATAATTTTTCCTTAAACATGTTAATGGTTTTAAGTATTCTTAGTACCCAATGTATTACAATATCTTTTTTTTTTTATCAATTAATTAATGCATTAATAATTACTTTACTGTAAAATTGCAAGAGAAAATATGGTAAACATAGTAATGACCTACAATCCACAAAATTCTATAATCTGCATATCCTTTGGCCCCAAGCTGTGCGGTTTTGAGGGAGTTGACTGTATATATCTATACATTTGAGTAACTCTTCTTAGAAACTTTGAATCTTGTAAATAAATAAAGAAACAAAATGTCAAGTTTTTCTCAAAATGCTAAAATATTTATAATGTTATGGCATATATTCATTAAAAATGTCAAAACAATACCTTTATGTACCTTTAAGGAAATAATTAGACAAAAAGAAATTATTGTAATATTTTACATTAAGTTATAATTCTGAAATGAATATTGTTTCCAAATTAAATATTTTCTTTCCTGATAAAATTTCAAATAAATATTAAATTTTACAATGGCAGCAAAATCTAAACCTAAAAATGTATTGAAGTCAAAAACAATACTTGAAAAAATAAATAAATAAATAAGTTACTGAATCCAAACTCACTTCATAGATAACGAACTCCACAAATCTGATAAAACTAAGCCAACCAGAAAATGTTGCTGCCTAAATTCAACAGAGAGTTCAGTGAAATTCCCCTTTTCAACCAAAGTACCAGTAGAGAGCATAGAACATTGTGATGATGAGGATGCTACACTTGGACAAGGTGAAGTAGCAGGTGAAGGTGAAATTGGGGTACCAAATGGTAAATTCAATGCAACAAAGTGTTCATGGCTGCATACAATCCTTAAAAAATCTAACTTGAGAGACATGAGGAAAGCTCCATCAGGCAAAGTAGATATTTTGGCTGACATCTGTTTACAATATGCCTATTGATTTACAAAATCAGAAAATTTTAATGTATTATAAAAAGCATCTCAGAAAACTACCATATAATATTGAAACTTTCTACTAAATACCTTTATCAAGCAAAATACATATCCTCGATCAACAACTGAAAGCAAGTCACAGAGAAAAAAAGCTAAACTGGAATTTAAATTTCTAGTAAACTTTTCCTCTCCTTCTTTGGTGCATCGTCCAATGATGTCAGATGTGACTGTTGTAATCTGTAAAAATTATAGCTACTAATTTGAAAATACACGTGTAAAATATATATCAAGAAACAAATTAAAAGATTACTAAGATATAAAATGATAGTAAATATAATTTAATGCTTTTATTCATGTATTTTTTAAAGTTTTGCTGCCATTTCTTCAGTGCCAAAAGAAGAGGGTACAATAATTACCCCCTTTTTTAAATTTGTTCACATTTATTTACATTGAAGGAAAAGTTGAAATAACAAATGAAAAGACTATGCTTAAGATGAATAAAATATGTTAATAAACAATTAATTAACATTAAACAAGGTGTGTTATACTTTCAACAGGACGTATGATGACACTTTTACACAGTACATCTGCATGAGAAGAGAAAGTACTACTTGCAAATTGAAAATAAATTACTTGTAGGTGGAGTATGGTACATCATTGCAGGTATAAACAGAAGGTTTTTAATTTATTATAGAACATTTGTTAGCTGATGAAAATAAGTTGATTCTGGATTTAATACATACTGAGATTTAACATTTGTCTTGCAGATAGAAAGTTTAGTTGAACTCACTGAAATGAGATTATGTTATGGCTCCATTATTCTTAAGATTCAGCCATTCTTATATTCAAGTGCCATTGCATGAGTGTAGACGATGACCAGAGATCTATTTGTTTCTTATACATTTAATTTAGAAGAGTATAATGATGATGGAGGAATAAATGATTCCAATGAAGAGAAAGGCTGGAAATGCAGTTGAACCAGAAACACATCTGTAGTCCACAACATTCATGAATCATCTGCCATGATGGAAGTCTGTTCGCTCCTACAGCTGAAAGCCCCGGCTACACTACACATGTTCTCTCTTACCAATGGTTATTCACAGACTTAAAGAGTTTACCAGATATTTTTTATCACCCAAAACTCACCAGCATTACAGCAGCTAATCGGTATGAAAGAAGTCTTGTTACTATGCACTGAATGTGCGAGAAGATGCAATTACTAAACCCCAGTGTATAAGAATTCCTGTAACAGTTTCTATTCTTTTCATTCAAAAAGCAAATTACATAAAGAATTTCACAATCAAGAGGAAATTTTTTTCATCCTAAGCATTAGTGCATGAATACATGTGTCAGCTTTTCACCATACAAATTGTGCTACATATTATTCTTTAGTCCTTGAAGATGTAATACTGCATGTACAAAGTAATGCCATTCCTTATATTAGGGAAATTATAACATCTTGGAAATTACAGCCGAGTCTCTATATAACGAAATCCATTGTTCCAGTAAAAAATTCATTATATAGAGAAATTTGTTAAATAGAGAATGAGTAAAAATTCCTATTTAATGTGTAAATTTTGACAAAAATTAATTTTGAGGTGTTTAATTAAGAATTTGAAATGTTTAAGTATAAATATTAATCTAATATTGTATTTCTTAATTATTTAAACAGTTTCAAATAAGAGAACAGACATTTATTTGAAAGCATAATAAAAATCACATAAGGAAAACTTACATTAATTTTAGACAAAGAAATCTGTAATTTCTCGCTGTTTTCATTTCAAAATTGTTACACTCTTGAAAAAATGTTCACACTTTAGCAAGGAATGAAAAATTGTATCGGTAACATTTTCCTCCATTTGAAATCCTCTCTTTATAAGATCAAAAGAACTCATCATTTCACTACTTTTCTCTTATTGTACATTTTTGTTTTCATGCTCATTGTTACTCTCACCATCATTGTTCATAACGCTGCTTAAAATATAACTATCAGTAGGATACTGCGCAATAGTGAGGTTGTCATCCACTTCCAAAAAATCAGAGAGAGTAACATTTTCTTCGACACTTCCGTGTTCCTTAATTAATTTCTATTTTTCTTTTAAGTCTGCTAAAGCCACATCTTCTTCGTTCTCAGAATCCGCATTATTCTCCGGTTTAGAAAAGCCAGCCTTTTTGAAGCAAATACAAATTGTTTATTTAGTTACATCAAATCTCCAAGCTTTATAAAGTTCCGCAATACACTTTCTAAGACTAATGATGTCTTGGGTGGAATAATTTTTCTTCAGTAGCTATGATGAGTTCTTTAAGAATTCTTTTCTTATAATGCACCTTTAGATTTTTTATTATTCCCAAGTTCAACGGCTACAGTTTTGATGTGCAATTAGGTGGTAAGAAAATAACTTCAACATTTTGCAGTTTTTCTTCCCAGTTTCTTGAGTGAGCTGGACAGTTATTAATAAGCAAAGCAATTTTTCTGTGTTGTTTTCTCATTTGATTGTCAAATGCTTTTAACCATTTGTCAAAAACTTCAGTAGTCATCCAGGACTTTTTATTAAAATCATAGTCCACTTCTAAGGACTTCACGAATTTAAAACACCGAGGAGATTTACTTTCCCAATGCCTAGCATCTTTAATTTCTCTTTCCCTGTCATATTAGCACACAACAGAGTAGTAATCCTTTGTTTGCTTTCTTTGCTGGCAAAACATTTATCTTCTTTAAACACCTGAGTCTTGTTTGGGAGACAATTGTAAAAGAAACCTGTTTCATCAGCATTGAAAATGTTCTCAGGAGCGAATTCTTTTAGAATTTCTGCTACTTTAAGACTCCAGTTCTCACATGCTGTCACCAGGACATCCACACTTTCACCACAGATAGTTATCTGGAAGACCCATGTCTCTTCTTGAACTAGCCAAGCAATGCTGGCTTGGAAGTCAGAGTGGCCAAGACATGAAACATATTCTAGAGCCTTTTCTAAAATCATTGGTCCCGAAAGTGGTAGATTCCGGTCCCTTATCCCTTTAATCCACTTAAACATTGCTTTGTCTAAGTCCTCATATTGCACGTCCTCTTTCTTTTTTGTGCCGAACCAAGATCCGAATTCTGCTCGAGAATTAAGTTTCTATTTTTTATGATTGTTGACTGAGTACTTGCCGGAATCCCAAATGTTTTGCCACATCTTTATTTTTCAATCCCTTATTGATTTCTTTCAAAATCTTCACTTTATCACAGAGAGTTATGCAGTTCATAGGAAACATTTTTTGCAGAAATAAAAAGCCCACTCAAACAGATTAAGTTTTGTGAATCTTTCACACTAAAGAAAGCCAGAAACAATAAACATCTAGTCTAACTGTAAGGGTTGAGAGCTTTTAAGTTTGGATAGATGAAAACGTGTTCTAAATGGCGACAGTGATCTGCTCTCGCGGCTGCAGCTGCCAAGGAAGAATTTTCCATTCGACCAATAGTGTGCTTGCGCCTTCTTTCCTGCCCACTTTTCTCTGAAGAGCATCAGGTCACGTGTCATGGCAGTGGATCTTGGGAGCTTTCTGGCAGTGAATACTACGAATATCGACTTGTTGTGCTTGATTAAAAGAGAGTTTATTTTCCTAATTTAAGCTTCTGAATGATCTTCGATCTCATTCACCTTAAACTTCAATCAGACGCTTATATTTGTAGCAATCTAATTTACACTGTTTTAAAAAGGTGTGTGGGAGGGGGGGCGTGAGATAGATTCGTTGGACATAAAGAACAAGGAGATCCAAGGTAGAAAAGTAAGATAAAAAACTCAGCTTTGAACGATAAATCAGGAATCAGTGATAGAAAATTGATTCCATGTGATTTGGAAACTTTTTTAAAACTGAATAAATAAAGAATTGATGAGAACTGAATGAATAATGAAAAAATTTGTTATATGGAGATAGATATTTCGCTATATGGAGACTGTTTTTAATGAGATCATGGGAAAAGTGGACTGTTCCTACTAAAAATTTGTTATATAGAGAAATTCGATGTATGGAGGTTCGTTTTGGGAGACTCGACTGTATTTTCCAAATAACTCTCTGATTTGAGTAACTATGAAAGAAAATAATCATATTTTCGTTACATATATGTTGTGGTACCACCACGGCGAGTGGCCTCTCTTTGTCTGCAGCCTTTTATTCTTCCATTACATCCCCACTCTTCTGCGGAAGCAAGGTTCATAGATCCCCAGCCACGTGCCGAGTGAAAGACACTCTAGAGAAAGCAAGGTTGAAAAAAAAAAAAAAAAAATCAAAAATTGAAACCGGACAAATTTAAAAGGGAAATTACACAAATTAAAGACACCGAAATGCGGGAAGGGAGGGCTCGGGGCCCTGAAGCTACCGAAAGACTCCTGCTACTTCGAGCCTATTATTATTCTCGGTCAGCAGTTGGGGGAGGGTGGGTGGGTCAACCGCCGCGGCGAGCCGCCTCTCTTCATCCGCAGCCTTTTATTATTCCACTCTATCTGACACCTCTGCGGATGCAAGGTTCATAGGTCCCCAGCCATGTCCCGAGTGAAAGACACTCTAGAGAAAGCGAGGTTGAAAAAAAAAAAAAAAAATCAAACATTGAAACCAGACAAATTTAAAAGGAAAATTACACAAATTAAAGACACCGAAAAGTGGGAAGGGAGGGCTCGGGGCCCTGAAGCTACCGAAAGACTCCTGCTACTTCGAGCCTATTATACGTGGGGCAACTGGGCCATGATTTTACAATATGATCCTGGAGATTCTGGCAATTCAGCTTCCAAAAGCTAATGCTCAGTTGAATTAAAGTCTGAACTTTTGTAAATATGTTCAGTTAGGTTCACTCTATAAGACAGAAAATTTCAAAATTACACTGTAATGTCTAAATATATATATATATATATATATCTTTCATCTTTCTTTCTTCGTGGGTACAGTTGATCCATAAAAATGGAGCAACTGGACCAGGTAGGTCTGTGTTCACACGCATTTGTTTTTTTAATATGGGGTATCAGGTCTTGTTTGAAAAAGTGTAAATAACTTTAAAAAATCTAAACCAGGCAGATCATGTAAATTATATATAAAATAAAGAGTGTTGTAAGGGAAACCTTTGTTGCCAAGGTGTCTAAAAAAAAGCTCAAATGTGAAATTATTAGATTTATTTATACAAAAAACATAAGAATTAAGTAAGTACTTATGTACTTTAGTTTAGGCAATAAGTATAAAAATTACATGTGTATTTTACGAAAGAAAATATAAACAAGATAAATCTATGAACAAACGGGTACATAAGTACTTAAATATGTCATTCTCTTTTTTTTTTATTTAACTCAATGAATGTTCAGTAAGCACAATAAATCTGTGGAGGTTTTTATATGGGACAGAACTACTTTTCATTGGTTTTGATAATTTTCTAATAATGTCACTTTGTCTTATGTACGCCTCTTCATCTGTATCATAAAATTTTGAGGTTTGACTATCTCACTTAAGAAATTTGGTTTGATAACAGCCGACAAGCTTTTTAAAATTTTTATTATCTAATTTTAATAAGGTATTATATAATTTCCTTTATTGCAAGCAAAAAAACAATGGAGAAATTAATTTCCTGTGGTAAGAGATGTTGGGGTAACTAGATCCCACATGTCCCAGTTACCCCATTCTTGAAAATTTTATGGGGTAACTGGAACACCAGCCTTACATTTGAAACATGAAGTGAATATGTATAGATACCTAATAATATTAATGTATTTATATGCCTAATCTTAAAAAAAAAAAGATTGTTTATTAAAAATACTTACCATATTTTAATAAAAAGCCGAGGAAGTTCAACCAAATTGATGTTGTTTGTAAAAAAAAAACCTAAAATTTTGACAACATGTCACAGCAAAGACAGAGTTATGATTGAGTTGACAAATGCTGTTTTAAGAAGCAGAGATAGGGGTGAATGTTGGCAAAAGCTAAAACTTAAAAGACATCAACCGTTTTTTTTTATAAAATAGCCTATTGTCCAGTTACCCCAGCTTATCTAAATTAAAAAAATTTAGAAAAGGTAAAAAGTTTTTGAGGTTTTTTTTAAGTAAAATGGATTTGAAATTAAATATAAGTATATATATTTTTTTAAATCCAGGATGAAAAGTATATTACTAACATTCACATGGAATAGATTAAAAACTGTTTATCTGATTATTTGTGTTGCAATATTAGATGCAAAAATGATAAAAGTTCTTTAAATAGGAACTTTTTTCTGTTTGTGATTCACTTATTTTTTGAGTTGTATTACTTTAATGACTACATAGGCAGTGTAAGGTTTTATTTTATTTTAACTCCTTCTCTCACAGTGTTTTGTATGTGTAATGCTTCAGATGTCTCTTCTGTACCCTGCGATTTTTCTTAACAATTATTTGAGGGTGTTATTATTTTATATTTGTTTAACTTTTCGGCATTTATAAAGAGTAATAAAAGATATCACATGCTGAAATCAAAGAATTGCAATTAAAACCCATTTTTATATGAATTTTTTTCACACATAAGGCTGCTTAAAAATGTATATTTAAATTGAGCACAGACATTCCAGCGCACTCAGCAGCTCTAAGCCCAATGCAATATGAATGCACCAAATATTCAGTATTCAGCTATACTACAGAATATTCTGTTAAGCCGAATATAAAACTATTTGGTCAGCTGAATATCAAACTATTCGGTCTGCTGAATATCAAACTATTTGGTCTGCTGAATATTTGGTTTGGTTGAACATCAAAATATTTCGCTAAGCTAAAAGAAAAAAATATTTTTTGAAACCTTACATAACTTCTCCTTTTAACGGCCAATTAATAAAAATATTCAGAATAATTAGAAATAGAATCATATTTAAATAAAAGAGAATACTTTTACATTATTTATTGGAATTTTGAAAAGTGTCACCTTAAAAATTAACCATTAACCCCTTGAGGGGTGCCGTTTGCAGTCTGCAAACGGTTATTTTTAATGGCGAAATTAACAAATGGGACCAGAAATTTTTTAGTACACTTTCGATCTCATAATATACGTGAAAAACAGCTTTTAATTATTTTCAAATAAATTTGTTCTTAAATTGCGGTGTGAATTAAATATTTGAACATTTTTAGTGCAGAAATGCCTTGCCCCTGAAAGGGTTAATGACAACCTTCATAGAATTAATGGTGTACAATGCAAGTTCCAGAACATTGTTTCGTAAATAATATGTTTCTTGCTTTTTTGCAAATAGGCAGTTTCTAAACAATGTGGAAAAAACTTTCAAGAGGGAGGCACCACGACAAACAGTTTTTGTCGAGAAAACCAAGATCCCCATTCACTTATTCAGTTAAAAAATACAGTGAATCTCACACCAGGTCAAAATTGAATGTTCTTTTTTTATTCAAATATTGTAGCTATATGTTACTTTGATTTCTGTGAAATATGATAACATGATGAGAAGTGCTGGAAATTGCCACCATTCATATTTAAACGACACTGAGCTAGACATTCTTTTATTCAAAATTCAACTGACAGTACCTATACTGTGTCATCAGAGCACTTATACTGTTTTAAAATGTTTATTTTAGAATATAAGAAAATTTTATTGTTTTAATTTACAAATGACTCCATGAAATTTAAAATTTTATTAATTAAAAAAGTTTTAAATAACTCTTTTAACTCAAAGTATAGATTTTTTTTAGTGTAAAATTTACAAGTAAAAAGGTTTTGTTTATCAAAATAGAAGTATTTGTGTTAAATATTATTGTAAAATTGTTTTATAATTTAACTTTTTAATACTTTTAAACTTTGAATTTTAAAAGTATTAGGCCAGCTGAATATTCGGTATTCAGTCAAAATCACTACTCAGTGCATTCCTACAATAGAGTGCTAATTTCATTTTTTCTGTGCTGTTAGGGAAAAGTGTTAATTCAGTAACAACAATAACATTTTTTTTCAATTGTAAAGTAAATATATGAAAGAAAAGACTTACCAAAGTTGTTATATCATCAAAGAACTGTGCACAGAATCTCATTTTCCTAGGAATCTCTAAGCGATTAGTAGAAGCTAGATGCTCAATCATACTTCTGATGATCAAATCAAAGAAAAACCAGGAATTGGTCAAAACAAGTTCACGCGTTGATCCACTTGAAACAACACATTGTAATGCAATTTCTTCATGGAGTACTTTTCGAGTTTGAGACATAGATATGGCACACAGTACATTGTCCTGCATGACAGCAGCAGCACGCATACTTGCTGTTCGATCTAAGCCACGACAAAGAATAGAGCTCACTTCTCCATCAGCATCAGCATATGAAACAATATCTGGATTGCTGTTACTACGACCATAACATGATCTCTAAAAATATTGAAAAAAAAAACCCCTAAATATTCTAAAAACTACATTTCTAAGATAAGTTAAATTTAGTTATACATCAAAGATTTAAATTAATATTACACTTACAGAAATAAAATTAATAATAATTCAATAACTGAAAAAAAAAAAAAAAAAAGATGGAACAGGAAAGTGCAAATAATGAAAAAAAATACCTTTAAATGGAATTTTAATGAAGTTTTTCAATACCACAGACATCAACATCTGATCATTACTACTACATGACCTAGCTTGGTCATCTGATAATTTGTTCACTATCGAACAATAAACATGTGTTAGGTTTGGTAACAAGAATCAGTCAAGTAATGCAGTTGTTTTTAGAAATTTATTTAAACAATTTCATACTTCATCACAAAAGTTTTATAAGCATATAAATATACAAATATATATTATAAGTAAAAGCAAATTTGCCCGAAATAATAACTTTTACTATAAAAAGCACTACTTGAAAATGTATATTTAAGTCAAAAGACCAATTTCCACATAAAAAAAGCCGCCAAACAATGTGATTTAACATAAAAAATGCTTAAGTGTAATGTCACATTTACTTGACATCATTGACAACACATTTAGTACGAGATCCAGTATAAGAAATATATACCCTCATTTGTTATTTAATGATAACGAAGAATATATGTTAGATAATGCATAGATTGATATATTGCATATAGGTTGCCTAGCTAAATCACGTGCCGATAATGTTAAACAATAAAGTGTTTAATTACATTTTTTTTATCAACTTCCTCGATTTGTTATTTATGAAAGTCGAGGATCAGCTGAGAGAACATACCCCGAGGAATTCAAAAAATAAGGGTTGCCTACTCTCGACTCTGCCCAACTATGGGGTTGCCAGGTATAAACAGGTAAGTAAGCATTGTTAATATACCCTCATAAGTTATTTAATCGAATTACACATCAAATGAAAGCTTATTTTATTCCCATTCCAACCGTATTAGGTTGCCTTATCAAAAAGTTGTCTGAATCCATGGTTGCCTAGATTTAAGATGTTCAATTTTCTGCGTGAGCGTTGAGAGTGACAGAGAAGCGTTGCGCGCGCAATTCCATTTGACAGACAAAGATGCAGCGAATTCTTTTTTAAGAATTCTCCGATAGTGTAAATATTAAAGATGATATCAAATATTTTTTCACTCACACATTCATTTATCAATCATTATCAATACATAATTATGAAATAATAGGTTTTTCCGTTCAAAATGTCCGTTTTTCAAAAGGAGATTTTTTTTTATCGTTTAAGCGCGGATTAAATACTGATAAAAGTTAAATAAAATATCACATAATGATATAAATATTTTTATTTAAATACATAAATTTATCAATAGCAAAATACAAAGGTTTTATATAAAACACTTATTCACATTCAGAATCGTCAGAAGTGCCGATGTCACAATCTAATTCTAATTCTTCATCGTTTTCTGTTTCTCGATTCTCTTAATACGTCGTTAATTTGTAAGGGTGTTGGATCCCCTTTAAACCACGTAGGCTTCAAATAACCATCCAAAAACCAACCACAATCTTCAGGATTGACTTTAACGCAGCATGCATCAGTTGCATGAAGCCGCATAGAATTAACATATATTATGCGCAAAATTTTCTGTTTCAGTGAGATCCAGCACTGTGGTATCATATTGGAGTCGATGCCTTTAATATTCTTCATGAACTGTTCTTTGTCTTTGTTCATTGAATATGTTTTTTGGAACAGCTGATATCTAGCGTCATTGATATTATAACAATACTTGATCCCATAAAGAAGGGCAGTAAACTCCTGAACAGGTTGAATTTTATCTTCTAGGAGTACATCTACTGGATCCGTCAATGATGCGAATATTTCCTGGAAATCCATTCGTCTTGAAAATATTTTATAAGGCTTGACTTTCCCTTTATTATAACAAGTTGGCAATTGTTCGTCAAACGTGGCAAATGAGGTGCGTTCGTACTATAACTAGTTTTATAATTACTTTTTGCACCCGATATTGTACTGAATGTGTATTTGTTTGCACTTCATAAGTGCATAGTCTGTAACATCATTAAAATACATTTGCAATATTTTTTTTCCCATTCCCCTTAATGTAACGGGAAACTTTTGACTGTCCTTGTAATTAAATTACACATCCGATTTTCATAAAATTTGAAATGGCTCGACAAAATTTTGCAGCAATTATATCTTTAAAATTTCAGCCCATTCGGAAGGCTGTAACATCATTAAAATGCACTTGCAATAATTTTTCCCATTGGTCGTAATGTAAAGAAAAACTTTTGACTGTCCCTGTAATTAAACTATACATCCGATTTTCATAAAATTTGAAATGGCTCGACAAAATTTTGCACCAATTATATCTTTCAAATTTCAACCCATTCGGAAGGCTGTAACATCATTAAAATGCACTTGCAATAATTTTTCCCATTGGTCGTAATGTAAAGAAAAACTTTTGACTGTCCCTGTAATTAAACTATACATCCGATTTTCATAAAATTTGAAATGGCACGACAAAATTTTGCAACAATCATATATTTAAAATTTCAGCCCATTCGGTTGGGTAGTTTTTGCTCTGTTATATGCGGACGGACGGACAGACGGACTGAACGACGACTATAGGTGCTACGTATTTATATAATTACGAACGCACCTAAAAAGCCGTTGTGTAATCACAGCCCGTAAATGCGTGGAAAGCTGGCAGGCCCAGGCATAAAGTAGAACCCAATTTCATTGCAAGCTCAGTACAGTTAATGCAATCAAGATCTTTCTTATTGCTTTTCTTTGATGATGAACCCGCCAACAAAATTTGAGTCTGCGGAATTTTGTGGATAGTGGCCAGTAAAATTACTAAGACATCGGTATCATTTGCTTTGACCAATATTTTCGAATTAGGTGTCACTTTTGATATATGAAACATTATCCGCGAATCTGCCTCTTCATGTTGACATGAATAATCTTCTTCTTCAAGTTTCACGACGTGTTTTCCGACAGTATGGTAAGAAAAACAGTGTTCTCCAACTGTTATGAAATTTTTTTTTGTTTTGGATTATTTAAAGTAGATTATCATTTTCCCAGTAATTAGCCAAGAATTGTACCAGGGCTTCTTTGAAACGGTAATTTTTGAGATTTCCGAGAAAATCGCTAGGTCTTGGTTGAAGAGGTCCTTGGATGACATACGGTCTATCGAACTCCAGTCGACTTTGCCGTTCACAGTCTTTGATAGAGGGCGTAATGTGCCTATCAAAAATTATGTGTATTTCAAGGGCATTACTTGAGCACAATTTTATTAAGATCGATTCAGCAATCTTGTCAAAAGTCTGCGGCATAGATGATCCAATTTTATACAGGTAATAAAAACCGTCTATTATTTCAATATCGATACCAGTGGGCTCAACTGTTTTGACGGTAGACTTTAGTATTTGAGCTAGTTTGGATTTGTCAATTTTTAGCAAGTCACCAGTACACGAGAAAAGAGCAGGCGGCACAGGCGCTAATGGAAACGTTAAGCAATACTCTATGTTGATGTCTTTTCAATACTAATAGCAAGTAATCGGCCAAAGATGTCTCGTTCCATTTTAAGAACGGCCTTTTGAGTTTTATCTTTGCTGGTTTGAGCTTTGACGACAGACTGTGAAGCGAAATTCTGGATTTTGTTACGCTTTATCGGTCTTTCGAACCTTCCGGGAGTGGAACTGCATTCTGAAATAAATGTCAATTTTTGTTGATTTCCAACCGACTTAAAGTTAATTAGAAAATCGCAAACTTTCTGTTTACGCTCTATGTTTTGCCTATTTATTCTTTCCTAAACGAAGCAGAGCGGCAGACGATATTGTATTTATGTTTGATTTTTTTCGATTTTTTTAAAAATCGTACTTGTTTGTTCTGCTTTAACTTACAAAATGATAATTATAATAATAATGTAAAAGAAAACCCCCAGAAAATTTTGCTGAAAACGTAAACCTGTAAGTTAATTAGATAAAATTGTAATAAATTAAATTCGGGTATTGCGTTAATTTATTCACATCGAATACAATTTTATCAAGTGTAATATCAGTATCTCTATGTTTTTTTTTAAACTTTTAGATTTATATAATTTTAAAAATTTGTAAAAAGGAATTTTTCCCCATTTGTAATTTTATTTTTATTTCTTATATGTTAATATCATAAATATTATTGAACTGATTGTACGTCATTTACATTAAAAACAATCTCTTTATTTCATTTGTGAGAAAGTGAAAATGCGTAAATTTTGAAAGATTATTGCAACGATTGTTTAATATATTAAGCTTCCTAAATTAATAAAACATCAGCTGTAAAAAATTTTCTACCAAATGGGAATATTTATAAAATTTTTTGGGACCTGTAAAGTGCAATATTTCGTATATTTTTATATTACACCATCGCTTTATATGGTTTAAATCCAATTATATCATATTTACTTGACGTATAATATTCAAGACGAAAATTTCAGCTTGTTTTTCGTGGCGCTTAAATCTTTCACCCATCATGTACAATATATATATATATATATATATCCATGCATGAACATAGAATAAATATTAGATATATAGAATAGAATATTTATTCTATGTTCATGTACCGGTGTAACATTTTGTTGAAAACGTAAACATGCAACATTAAAAAAAAAGATATTACAATAAGATAGACGCTAAATAACAAAGATATTATAAGAAAGGAAAGTTTCTTCCCCATAATCACTAAAGGCGTTGCGATCGCAATTGCATTACCATTACGCTCTATGGAACTGTCCGATCTTGTATGTTAATCTATGCCTCACTGCATCTTTGTCTGTCAAATGGAATTAAGCGCGCAACGCTTCTCTGTCACTCTCAACGCTCACGCAGAAAATTGAACATCTTAAATCTAGGCAACCATGGATTCAGACAACTTTTTGATAAGGCAACCTAATACGGTTGAAATGGGAATAAAATAAGCTTTCATTTGATGTGTAATTCGATTAAATAACTTATGAGGGTATATTAACAACGCTTACTTACCTGTTTATACCTGGCAACCCCATAGTTGGGCAGAGTCGAGAGTAGGCAACCCTTATTTTTTGAATTCCTCGGAGTATGTTCTCTCAGCTGATTCTCGACTTTCATAAATAACAAATTGGGGAAGTTGATCAAAAAAATGTAATTAAACACTTTATTGTTTAACATTATCGGCACGTGATTTAGCTAGGGAACCTATTTGCAATGTATCAATCTATACATTATCTAACATATATTCTTTGTTATCATTAAATAACAAATGAGGGTATATATTCCATAGACCGGATCTTAGACTAATTCATTACATGTTCATCCTTTTCAGGCAATAAATTTTATTGGACATTCAAAATGAACAATGTAATTATAATATGAAACCACTTCTTACTAAATAAAAATCATACTTAACATTTGCTATCAAAGATACTACTTTCAAAATACTTTTTTATGTTTGTCTTATTAGCATACATTAAATGTATTGAGATTGACAGAGATTAAATTAAATCTTACTATGTGAACAAGGTTCTCTCTCTCTCTCTCACTATATATTAATTAGGTGAAGAATATTAAGTCACTATTTGGCCTTTTGCCAAATACTTGTGACTGAATATTGTTAGATTTTTAAACAAATACTTCCAGGATCAGTTGAATGCATTTGTCTTTTTTTTTTTTTTTTTTTTTTTTTCTTATGCAATGCTTTTGTCAAATCCAAACTCGCCATTTTCTGACATATTCAGGAAGCCATTCTCATTCTTAAAAGCACAACATTTTTAGCTATGGTATTTATATATTCAGGTACCAAGAAAACAAATAGAATTTTTTATAATGGCTTAGGATCTTTAAGGAAATGATGTCAAAGTTGGAGATTTAAACCAATTTTTCAGGCAACTGTTGGGAAAGGTCTTCATTGGGGAACAATCAATTACAGCTCAAGATGCAAAACATTTATATTAAAATATATTATATTAAAATAAAAATAAAAATCGCCATTTGATTCTAAAGTACTTGGATATTAATGGCTATATTTCATGCATTTATAAAAATCAGATGTATTCACATGTGTCAAAGAAATTTGCATTATTCAACAATATTTTGAAATAATTAAAAAATATATATATTTAACATAAAATATTTTAGAAAATTCAAGATTATTCATACTGTTATTCTGTGTGAACTCTAAATATGTGCTCAGTAACTTGTAAAGCTTTGTGTTGTGCATATGCTGGTTCAACAACCATTAACCCTTTGTATCACCACGTTGCATAACTGCAACATACCCAAAAATTAATGTTGTTTATACATAATGTTTTAAAAGACTATTTTATTTATTGCTGCTATATACCAACACAGCAGTTAATATAAATTGCTCATATAATTCTCAACAGACAGTGATAATGAGTTAATTTTTAATGTCAAAGTTTTATTTATCATTTCAGCAGTTTTACATCGTTATTGTAAAATGGGCTTCATAAAATTTATAAAATCAAAAAAGCTGGAGACATCCAAAAATTTTGTACAATGGTAATTTCATATACTTTACAATTCTGTATTAGAAAATTGACATTTATGCAAAGTATGTAATTTTCTGTTTATTACAGCTGTGAAAAAAGTACCTTTAATCAATAATTTTTTTTGTGATTTTTTTATTTTTTTTAACATGCTTAAAATGATGTACAGTCGAACCCGGTTAAGACGCTCACGGTTAATATGCGATCCCGCTTAATACGCGGATTTTTTCCGATCCCTTGAATATCGCCCATAAGGCTAATGCAAAAATATCACTTTTAATACGCGAACGGTTATTACGCGATTGCGCTTAATACGCGATAGATTTTTGATCTTTTGAAGCAAAAAAATCATGCTTAAGACGCGAATTCATAGATCAAGATGCGAATTCCTTCTCTCTTCTCCATTGTCCCAAATATAGACTTTTTTATTCACATAACAAATACTGTTTCCGAATAGGAATAATTACTTTATGTAGTAACTGATTAAGGCAAACATTAATAATTGGAAATAATGGTAGATATTTGAATAATAATAATAATAAAAAAAAACCCCGCTAATCTTTTGCTATGTGTACTGTGTTTTTACTGTAGTACTGAGAGATAGACAAATTCAGAATGCTTAGATACGTCAAAAAATTATTATGGTTAGAGTTGATTATACCTGTTATTAATTAAATTTTAAATGTAAGTTACATCACTGCTGTGTTTTATAATGCATATTATATGCGAAGAAAAATGAAACTTATAAAAATTAAACAAATAGGACTGTGGTTTTATAATTATTTTATGTTCTCTCTGTTTTCTTTACTTTTTGCTATGCTAACAATATTTTTTTTTTACACTAAGAGTAATAGGATTGTTTTTTCTTATTATATTAAAAATGAAGGTCAGATGATAATGGTATTCATTATCACAAACACTAAATATGATTTTAATAACTGGATTGTGCTTAAAAATTTTTCTATATGTTAAGTGAGGTGCTGGGCATACGAATTCTGAGAATATGAAATGAACTCAAGATGATTAATTCATATTTAATCACCCCGAATTCACATTTGAAATCTCAAAACCCACACACCCAACATCCCACTTTGGCTGGAGCGAAAGTAGCAGTACATCGCGCCATGAAAAGTTAATTTAAAGTTATTGCATTTAATATTAAATCCCTTCTATCTATAATTTAATATGAGAATCGAGCTGAAATAACGAAAGTTGATAATCATTAATCTCACCCTTCGAATATATTTTCAAATTACACCTGAAATGATGAACTTAAAATCAATAATATTCAAATATAAAGAACACACAGAAAAATAAATTTTAATACTTTTTTATTTAGTATTCATACGATTAATTATATATATGAGGAAAATATCTGGCCAGATTAAATAAAAGACAGACTTTTGGAACATGAAACATATCTTAAAATATTAATAAGCAATAAACAGCGACATTATGAAATGCAAATTTCTGAGTTTCATTTATGATTAACAGAGAACATAAATATAATAAAAGAATTACTAGGAATACAAAATAGATCAGATTGTTCTGAAATTGCGATCTGCAGCACTTAAATGTTCAAACTTTAAAGTATGAGTCACTAGGAAAAGAGTTGCTAAAAGATAAGCACAGTTCCCGTCCAAATCTATTTTGCTTTAAATCCACATATTGCAAATTAGCTTGATCAATCATGGAGACGACGATTTCACAGTTTCCTTTGTTTAAGGTGTGAATCATGAAATCACTAATTTTTTTCTCCGTGACAAAGTTAAGGAAAATAAAAATCTTTTACCTCCAAAGAACGAAGACACTCGTATCATGTCAGGAAGATGCGATATTTTTAATGATCGATCTTTATGAAATCTCATCTTGACTATCTCATATCTAGTGATACACTAGATATCATCCGTTTCCGAGATAAAAAAATCTCTAACGGTCTGCATATGAAGACAGCCTTTTCTCCATCTTTCGAGCCAATTGGACAGGACATCTCTTTTAAGGATCCATAAGTAATGCTAAATCGTTTCAAATATTCCTATCTTGTATTTTAATTATTATAAAATAAAGGATTAATTTATTTTATCAGACAATACATTTATAGGAAAGCCAACCGACCGATGTGCCGATTATTTCATTACGGCACCACCAGCCGGCCGCTTCCTATGTCTTCTCACTCTCAGAGCTAACGCTTAACAGAGAGAGAAACGCGTCGCTTGGGGAGAAACCAAGTTAGCAGCAAGCGCTGTGATTGGCTGGTTTGACAACGTACTCAAACGAACTCAAAAGGAATATTATTTGAAAAATGAATCAAAATAAATTGTTTTTGAATGAAAATTGAAGTGATAAAATTTATTATAAATTGGAAAAAATAATTTGAAATGTATATTTATTTTATAAATGAATTCAGATGATTATTTTAATTCTGAAAGTTTATCTCTTATTTCCCAACGGTCTTGATATTGAAAATAAATCATTTATTAAATTTGGAAGAGCATTGTTAATTTATAATGTAAATTAAGTTAGATATTATTTCTTAATTTTCTGATAGCTGAAAAAGTTTAGAAATTATATTTGAAATATCTTATTAGAGATTGGCAACACTAAAACGAAACTTTGAATTTAAAAAGTAAAAAAAGATCGTTAGGAAGATAAATAATGTTATAAGCATTTCCTTAATTTGAAGTATTTAAATTTTAGGGGGTAATTATTATTAAATTAAATATTTAAATTGTTTTATAAGGGGAAATAGTATGTTATGTTATTATGACATAACACTATATGTAAATAAAATTAATCTAGCAGGAAAATTAAATTTGTTTTTAACGGACTAATCTGCAATAAAGCCATGTTTGACTCCATATTTATTTTCAGTTTTTATTCCAGTCGGACCTATAAGAAAACAATGTATTGAATACAATTAAATTTTAATCTAAATATACGTAAAAGACACACTTTTCCACCGGAAACCTATAAATAAAAGCTCTAAAGTTCATTTAGATGATTAGATGTATAAATAAGTCCTGTTCCTACAACATTATACAAATCACGTTTAATATGCGAACCCGCTTAATACGCGACTTTTGCCCACTCCCTTGAAACGTGTCTTAACCGGGTTCCACTGTATTTTAATATCTGAGTAAATATTTTACATCAAATCACAAAGGGTTTAAGGTTTTGTTAAAAATTTACTTTCATCTTTTTTACAAATTTGTTGTCAAATAGACACACAAACACCTCTCAAATTTTTTTTAC
Source organism: Maratus speciosus (assembly GCA_963932465.1). NCBI lineage: Eukaryota > Metazoa > Arthropoda > Arachnida > Araneae > Salticidae > Maratus > Maratus speciosus. Next base: position 276,239,415 of record OZ010790.1, on the reverse strand, counting down.
TTGTTTAAATAAGGGCTATTTCAGGAAGTGTCTCATAGTGAATCATGGAAGAGAGTAACCACTGTGAAGAGCACATTAATTTTGAATGTAAAAAAATATAAAAGTATCACTGAATAAAAGAAGTGAAGAATTTTCTTTATATTTTAATGGAAATATAAACTTATCATCCTAATTCACAGAAAGCCAATTTGAGATGTCCAAGTATAAAAGAATAAAATTCAAATTCTTAATTTTTTGCAATGACAGGAGTTTAAATAAAAAATTATTAAACTTAAAAAACACATTTAACAATGAAAATGAGTTTTTATATTAGATAAAATGTATATGAATTGCAGGTATCTATAGATAAAATTATTCTATTATTAATTTAGAATTATTAAAAGTCATGTTTTGTTTGAAATATTAAAAAAAATAATAATAAAAATTTTATATATGCAAATAGCAATAAATAAATAAAATAAAATTTGTATTTAATTTTTCAAATATGTGCAATTTTAATATATATATTTATTTAAATTAGCATGTTGTATGTATAATTAACATACATATATTACATATATAAATATATACATATATATTCAAAATGAATATATTTTTTTAAATGTTACTATTCAGCTACCGAAAATTCAGTATTCAGCCAATTTGATCGAATATTCAGGCAAATCATTATTCATTAAACCCCCAATACATATGTAAACTATGCAAAATTGTTATCAAATTCACGTTTACATTATTTATCTGTGACAGAAACATGTTGGCCGGTCGTAATCTTTTTTTATTAAAAAATTTTTCACATTTAAAATTGAGAAAATTTTTATCAAACATATTAGCAACATGCTAATGATCGATACATAAAAGAAAGGTTTAAAAAAAAAAGTATTTACATGTAAAGGAGTAGAGAAATGACGTCCTAAAGTTCCAAATCCCACACCTAATTGACTGGATTCATTTGAAGATGATCCATACATGGAAGCTGTATTATGTGGAACAATGCATTGGTAAGCAAGATAAGTTGCTAGAAGGCTGTTGCGATTATGTCTGTCATTTTGATTCTCTAGTCCCGACTATAAAATAAGAAACATATGTAATATTAATATATTATAAACACTCTTAGGAATTAACCAGTAAAAAAGATTTTTTTCTCTTTAAAAAAATCATATCACTTGCTTACAAAATATAAATAAATATCTGAAAATATATGTAACATTTAGAGTTAAAGAAGTGTAATTATTTATTTTTATTTTTATTTTTTTAAGTAATAGCAAATATTCCCTTTACTATTATTTAAAGGAGTAAAAGTAACTGAAAAAATAAAATGAAGTTACAAAGACAATAAGAATATAAGAAATGAATAATACAATAAGAATATAAGAAATTATACAAAATGACAATAACTAAACAAATACGTTTATATAGGAGAAAAATTTATTTGAAGTAACAGACTACTGTTTACTTTCCTATTGAGCACTTTTCCAAAACAAAAAAAAAAAAGTTATTAAACTTTGTGATTTAATACCAAACACGCATAAATGTGACATCACATCCATTACATGCTGACCCTTTTTGGCCAATAACTGTATTATGACAACAGATGATTGTCAAAAAAGGTACCCCAACAATTGAAGATTGCAGTGAAGGTAAGATAGACTTGATAGACTCCAACAAAAAATTAAGAAATACTAGGCATAACTTCCATCCTAAAAGTTGTATTATAAAGTTGTTTGAAGCAAAATTCCTTGTTTATGGTTTCATGCACTAGTGTTACAGTTAAATATTCTTGAGGACACAATAAATGTTACTTCTGAGAATCTGAAATAAATGTAGAGCAGTCTTATATACATATATTTAATTTCTTTCAACAGATTAGTCACAGTTCTATTGGAGACTCTTACTATGAAGCACTCATAAATTTCTCTACTCAATCCACCAAACAACCATTGCTGAGAAAGGATTCGATCCATCAAAATGCAAGAGAAAAACAGAGAAATAGCAGTTCACTTATATCCCTCAGTACAAAAATGAAATACAAAAATGAAATATGAACCTTCTAATACAAAATTCTCATTTGATATTGAACATGACATCAAGCTTATGCATTAAATCACATTGTTTGGTGGCAGATTTTGTTGTTTGCTGAAAAAATTGACAGAGAAGTAAACAAGTGCCGAAATGACAAATGAACCAATATTTTTAGAAAGGCATTAAAGGATCTCATTTCAGTACTTCAATTAAAATCATGAAATTATGCAATACTGTTTTTTTACCCTCTAAAACATTTTTTAAAAAAGCAACTGAATACAGTATAAGCAATAAATTCCAAACAATCAGGCTTAACAAATGACAGTCACCAAATTGCAAGTGAAAGCTTAGGTATGGTTGATAAAATTTTACTCATACCAGTCACCGTGGTGAGTAATCTATTCATGGACAAATTCTTAAAATATTTGGGAGTTGTGAAACCAGGGTCGAAACTAGCCTTTTTTGCACCCGGGGCAAACATGGATTTTGGTGCCCCCTCTTCTGCAAAGTATATTTACAAAGAGAATTTTACAAATTTTCTAATAGCCGACTTATTTTAAAATTTAAAATATGTGTAATTATAAAATATGTAATACTGAACTACGTAATCTACAATGGCGGATCCAAGGGGGAGGTCACGGGGGTCACGACCCCCCTCTGAACACCAACAAAAGTATACTAAAGATCATTTAAAAAAGGAAATATACAGTAGAGTCCCGATCATCTGAGTCCCCCTTAACCGAGTTTCCGCTTTCACTGAGATATTTTCTTCTGATGGACTGATGGCTTCCATTATTATGAAATAGCCGTTATAAATGAAGTGTTAGGTGAAGATGAAAGAGCAGTCGTAAAAAGTTAGAACCCTGATTTTCTGGTCAGAATGGGGAAATAAAATGGCCATAATTTAAAAACTAAAAAAATTATGACCATTTTTTTTTTCCCATTTTGACCAGAAAATCAGAGTTCTAACTTTTTACGACTGCTCTTTCATCTTCACCTAACACTTCATTTATAAGTTTCATAATAATGGAAGTCATCAGTCCATCAGAAGAAAATGATCTATTCCAGAGGTATAAGCCTTCATTTGGTGCCCCTTCGTTCTGGCGGCCGGGGCACATGCCCCCTCTGCCCCCCTTTGTTTCGGCCCTGTGTGACACGAAAAATGTCTGCCACACTTAGATGTTTTCTATTAGTAAATAAGGAGGCAGCAAGAAAATCTGACTACAGTTTGCTTTACCTGAACAAAATTCTGGAAATAAGGAGCTAAATGTGAATTTTTATATAAAATACTAAGGGAAAGATTTTTTAAAATCATTATTTTGAACAAAAACTGCCAAAGAAGATTCAGAATTCTTCCTGTATACTAGGAAACTGATGAAGTTAATATTTGAAATCCCTATCAGCACAGTTCCATGTGAACAAGGATTTTCATCTACAAATTGCATGTCATACTTAGTTCCATGAATATCTATTAGATTATCTTAGGATAATCAATTGCTATGAAAACTCTATTCATCACGATTCATATACCAAGAAATTCAGCAAAATTATGGTACTGGAAAACTAGTGATGTTAAAATCAGGCATTCAACTTATAAAAAATGATTTCATTTTAAATGGCCACAAATAAAATTTGTACTGCACAATAAATATGCTTTGGCGAGTTCTCTTTCAAAAAATTGTATACCATGAAACCTAATATATTGTTAAACATATTCGTCTCCTTTGGTTAATGGCTGGTAGAAAACCTGGCTTATCCAGCCACATTAGCTGGTAGAATATTTTCACCTTTGCAAAGCTTGCAAAGAATAATTGTGAAGAAAGACAAGAAATAAATAAAGGATAGAACAACTAAACTATCTTTTATGGATGTTTTTGTTTCTAATTACAACCATTCAAACTGCAGAATAAATAAACTTCAAGCATTGAATTTATGCCATCAAATTTTCACACTTCGAGAGATTTTAGACATTTGATGTACATAAAAAGATTATACAAAAAGACAATAACTGAACAAGTTGTTTAATGACATAATGCTGTCAAACATATTAAAGGTGCTGTTTATTTGACAAATTTTTAAAAATAAATTGACAGAAAGCATTCTTTAAATCATAATTTTATTTTTATCTATATTTACTTTTATTATGACTAAGATCTTGAATGCATAAAATAAATAAAATTTAGGTGATTTTGAGTTAATCTGGTACAAATGATAAATGAAAAACGTACTTTCCAGTGCAGTCATTGGTACTGCATAACATTTCCAGTTTATGATATTATTTCTCAATAACATAGTTTTATTTTATTATTTATTTTAGACAAAATGAGTGAAAATTATTTCATTTTGTCTTTTGATCGGATCAGTATTACCTCAACTGTAATGTTTTGATACTTTAATCAAAGATGCTATGATGTGTTGTTTCAAAATTAAAAAGAAAATCTGCTTCAATAATTTTTGTACCCATGTAATGCAAAAGCACCAACATTTGTTACTATGTAACTTTAAATGGAGGTTTTCTTTCTCAATTACAATTTCATAAAACAAAATTTTTAAGTAAAAATTAAACATTACCACTTACAGTGACAGTATTTACAACCAGAGCAATTGCTTCAAAAGCTGTCTGACCAATGTTCATGGCTTGACCAGCTATAACTGGAGGTCGAACAAGCAGGTAAATCAGTTTGTTAAGAACAGTTGGTAGGAAATTTACCAAAGATTCTAGGGAACTATCAGGGGAGTTAGTAATGTCAAGCATACTGTTCTTTAACTCAGTCTCTAAAGAGTTTTCTCCCATTCTAGCAGGTACTGTACCTTCTTCAAGCATTCTACATAGGTTTAGAAAACGATCAACAGATGCATCCTATTTTTTTAAAACAAAAATGGAAAAATACATTAATTTTATGTCAATACATTTAGATTTACAATATACTGTAGCCCCTCATTATAATATTGTTCATTCAAATATATCACTTTTTTATGTATACAGAAAAAAGAAAACTATCTTAAATACACTTTTTATGCAGCTTTTGCATAAGCTGATGATAAAAGTTTCTCTATTATTAATTTTCTTTAGTGAATTGTAATATGCATAAGAACCGACATTTGACGACAAATACACAACATTTACATAAAGGTTATTATCTTTTTTTAAATTTCTAATGTCCTTGGTCATACCAAGCTTTTGTATATTTTGAGTTTTTCTCTTGTCTTCCATGTGCAGTATAACAAGAGGCTACTGAATTAAAGTACACACAAATAAATTTACCATTAAAGGTAATTTAAGTTTAGCAAAGTCAGTTTAAATAATCAACAGATTTTTTAAAATCATTTCTTAGCTATTTTTTATTTTATTTTATTATAGCTTTATACAGTTATTCTTATACTTTACTAACAGTTTATATAACATACAAATTAGCATAAATGAAAAACCTTTCATTAATTAAATAAAATTGACAAGTTTATGTACAAAGAAACAATCAGTTTCAAAATGGAATTTAGAACAACATGCTATTCATATTTTATTGCACTGAATAATCCTTCAAAAATTTATTACAAACCAAGATTACTTTATTACACAACTAATCAATTAAAAGTAGAAAAATAAGTATCAATAAATAGTAGCACAAATAAATGTCTAATTTATACAAAGAGAAATTATACTATTTTTTTTTTTTTTTTTTTATTGCTCACAGAGGACAAAGAAAAATTATGCAAAGTAACTCTAATAAATAGTTAAACTAAACTATTAAAAAACAGATAAGACAACTTAAATTTCTCCACTGGAATGTAATTTTATATAAATGATAATGCTTTAAAAATTATATAATACTATACTAAGAGGAGAATAGTATTAAAATTTATAACCAAAGACAACACAAAATAAGCTTAGCTGTGCCAGTTTAAATGATCTATATGTTTTCAAAAATTATTGCTTAATATTTTGTTTAACTCTTCTTTTAGTTTATTCTAATTAATAAAACTAAATTAAATATTTAAACATCGCGATTTTCTTTAACTAAGTTTGTTTTTATGCTTCTTAACATGTAATCTAATCTTAACTGTACTCATAATGGAAACAAATCACACATATTAAAGATTATTCATATATTCTATACTCACTTTTGGGAAAATAGATGACACTGCATGAAGAGTAATATTGAAAACACCCTTATGATTATCTACCCATTTGGTATTTGGTATCTGAATCTAAAATAAAAAGAAATATACATACATAGAAACATGAATATGTAGTGACTAACTCTGAAAAAATAGATTTAAGTATTTGTAGAACATAAAAATTGCCATTATAAAGAAAATCAAACATTGGTATTTGGTTATTACTTAACATAACAATGCTAAAATTCAATTTTTACTTTCACATTGTAAGATGGTCACACAAAAATATTAAAGATCAATTATTGCTTATTGTTTTTAATAAGTCAAAAGAAAAGAAAGAGGAGTTGAATGATGACATTTTGAAATGGATGCATCTAATCGTAGGGAAGGGAGAAAAACTGAAAATAAAAATGGAAAGAAAGTTTTGAAATGACAATGAGTGAAAAAAACATAAAAGAAGTTGAGGTATATGACAGAACACTTTGTTAAAAGAAAAAAAAGAAACTTTACAGCCTAAACAAACCACAATATTGAGGAAAATCCAATCAGAAGAAGAAGAAAATTTCTTTGTTATGTTTCTTTAACACTCTGCCAGTTGCATGCTTTTTCAAAGTATGGTCGCACTGTATCTGTCAGATGAATGTACACCAGTATATATTGTTTACATCAATAAATAAAAACACAATTTAAAGTAGAAAAATAACATTAAATAAAATTCTTTAATATTATTAATATATTTTATAGTTTAAAAAAGAAATAATACAGTAGAAGATCTTTATAACGCAATTCTCCATATAACGCACAACTTCTCAGATGTAAACAATGATTTTTGCAGTTAAAAAGCACCTGCATTTTCACATTGTAAAATATTGCTACTCTTTAGTGGACAAAATTTGATACATTAGTTCAAATTTATCTTCTAATTTAAGACCTTTTTACTGAAAAAAAAATGCCATTATTACAATAAACATTTTTGAAAGTGTCTAATATAAGGGATGGTTGTGTCAGTTATATTTGGATCATGTTTATAAAGTAAATTTAACAATGTCTGTCCTATATTATGCAAAAATTTATAATTTGGATAACTCTTGGTAACAAGGAATGCAGTATAAAGATATTCTAATGTATTTTGATATGTTTCAGATAATTTGGCCATGTTTACACAGTGAATTTAATGATGTGATCCATATAACGCAAAATTCTATATAACGCACAACCTTGTGTTTTTAGGTTTGCATTATAAAGATCTTCTACTGTATATTAAAATACACACAAGAGTTCTGTCAGATAAGGTGCAGCAAACAGAATGTTAAGGCTGTTCTAAAGTTCCTTGCTCAACAATTCAAAACTTTCTGACATATTTTTAAACATAAAAGCATAAAATTGGCAGGGCTGACTATTAAAGCAATTTAGAATCGAAATGAATTTTCCATTTTATGATAAAAAAAATTACTTATCGAGTTTTTCCAAATAATAACACCTGCCAATTTCATGCATTTCCGAACAAAAATGAATTAATAAATATGCCAGAAAGTCTGTTGGATTTCAGAAAAGCTTTATTTATTTTTTTAAAGTATAAAATGCAATAACCTATATAATAAAAGCCGAAGTCATGTGACTGTCATCAATAGTTCCGGGCTGACCGCTTCACTTTTTATGCCAAACGGACATTTTAGTACTTTTATATTAGTCGGGCGCAGGTGATAAAAAACGCCAAATATTCTTCCATCGCCCTCATTTCATTAAAAATATAAACCCATCACTCATTTTATTTAAAATAAATTTATCTTTCATTTAAAATACACATATTTCATTTACCTCATTTAAAATACAATAAATAAATAAATAGATAGATTCTTGGTGAGAAAAAATAAACTGGCATCGTATTTTACGGCAATCTATATCCTATTTCATATACATAAGCAATTTTTTCCATATGTATTCAATTTATTTAATCTAAAGAAGCCAATAATCTATTTTTATATAGAAACAGAAGTAATTTCTATGTAAACAAATATTATATAATATGTATAAATAAAATGTTTATATGCAAATAAATACAAATTAAATACATATAAATAAAAATAAAAGTTCACTAGGTTTGTTTTCACAGCTATTTATATATTTTATCAACGTATTTCACATTCTGAAGCCCGAATTGTGCCAAGCTTTAAAAAAAAAAATAATGCCATAGCCCCTAATCGTAATAATAATAACAAATTAAAATATTTCATTTCAATATCAAAGTATCGTTTCTAATTTACATTCAAATAAATATATACTCAAAGATAATTTCAATTGAAATTAAGTTGACATCTTTCTATTTCACTTCATAAAGTAAACAAACACAAGAGATTCATTCATCATACAAAATAATAAATATTAGACCATGGTGGTAATCATTCGCAAAGCAGATTCTGCAACAATGAATGGAAAATATTCTTATGACGTCATAGTAGGTAAATTGGTGGCGCTAACGTTTGTTAACGGCTTGCATTCACGAGGGTTTTATTTTACTATTTCTCTTAGTTACGTTACTATATTGTCATATTTATGAACTCAGAAATCAAATCTATAAAAGCAAAAGTATATATATTCATTATTTAGCTATTAAGTAGTGAAAAAAAAATTTATAAATGCATGATTTGCAAAATTTAAATAAATTTATTAATACTAAAAAATGGCATAGAAGTAACAGCATGTTTAAGTAAAATAAGTTTAATTTAGATAATTTATGAACAAATCTCAGTTTAAACACTTGAAATTTCACTCATTTTTACAGCTACGGAAATTAAATGGTATTTGTCAAAAAAGACGAAGTACGCATAACAACAAAAATGTATGAAATATTATCAAGTTCGCAAAGAATTCTTGGTTTCTCTATCAGAATCTTTGGACTCAGGGGAAGGAATGAGCAAGTCAATTAGTTTAAGAATGAAAGTAACATGATGCAATGCTCAGCATACATTTAAGGGAGACCAAACTGGTCGCCAGAGGCGGCTAGTTGAGAAAATAAATTTGTTTCACCATATATCTCACATGGTAAAAATTCCCTAAATATAAAAAGAAACCTAAAACGAAAAGTTAATAATTTTAGAATCATCTAATGACTTTACACCACACATTATACACTCAGACGATGTTGCCAGATGTCCAGATTTTCAGGGACACCAACAACTGTCCCAGGTAACCACTGCAGGACCACTGTACCAAACGCCTCAACATTTCATAACACACAAATCCTTTTCAATTTCTTTTAGCACCAATCAATTCATTGATCTGGATAGACTGGAACTTAACAGTAAAATCTCTGAAGATAGAATCTATCAATAACGGAATTTTTTTACAGTTCCTTCTAAAGAAATACTTCACAAATCTATACGCCTAGGCGGTAACCTGTCTAAAACAGAATTTTTTTGTCGGCTCCTAGGATTTTGTTCTTACAAATTTTATTGTACTTTTTTCAGTAAACTCTGCACAAATGGAACCTGTTTATAACAGAATTCTGCTTTAAAAATAAAAAATTCATTGTCTTTACAATAGCAAAACTATATACTATGCAATTATACCTGCTAAATTAGAATTTCATTTCAGTCCTAAATGATTCTACTTTCACAGATTTTAATGTTTGTTATGTTTATTTAATATAATAAAACCTGCTAAGATGGAATCGTAAGGGACAGAATAAAAATTCTGATTTTAACAGGCTTGTGTCTTATCAAGTATAATTGTATTCCTACAGTAGGTATTCCTACAGTAGGGACAATGAAACGCTTATATTGAAGACACGATTCCGTTATATACAGGTTCTGTTTCCATAGAGATTATTATATTATATTTTTATGTCCCAATTTAGAAATCACTGTCCTGCCTTTTTTTTTTTTTTTTTTTTTTTTTGTCTGCTTTTTGTGATACTGGACCTGGTAACGCTACTCTCAGGTGAGTGTTACCTATTTTACAGAGTCAATGTAACTTCAATTTTAACACATATTTACATATAAACTATTATATTTATAACAACCAGACGATCCAACCTGGGCTTCACAGGCTACATAACATACATGCAGCTTACAGAACATAGGTGAAAACAATTTTGAAATGAAAACCGTAACAGATTTTTTATATTCAATATACAGTGAACTCCCATTAGTGCAAACTTCCAAGAGAAACCATTTTTTATCTGCACCAACAAAAGTCTGCATTAAATGATGTAAGCATATCAATGTATAAAAATAATCCCTTGCATTAAATAAATTGAATTACATTTTTGAATGAAATTAAATAGTTTACAACTTCATTCTAAAAGAAACAAGATTTCCTTTAATTTAGTAATTTTAATAAAAAATGCAAATTAATGACCACATTTTAAAATACTAATTATTCAGGGACTCAGGGCAAACTTAGAAAAATAAATTGCCATACTTACATAATTTAACTGTATTTACAGTAATAATTCACTTTCCTTTGCAACAGACTTGAAAATTTGGTCTGTCACATCATATTATGTTGGTAATACTGCTGAACAGCTGACAGCATTGTTTGAACTTCTCACACTATCGGTGGTGGAATGTTATCTTTCTTTTCAACAATGTCACAAACACATTTCTAATCTCTTAATAAAATATGTAATACTAAAGTTGCTTTTGTAGGATAAAGTATTACATAAAACCAATGTCTTTTGATTCTGCCGTGTTGTGAAAAATTTGCCCACATTATATGATGACTAGTACGCATTAAGTGATGCACTTAACGTTAATTGCAAATAGAAAATAGCAGGGAAAACAACATTGTCCCCATTAACTGGAGATGATAATGCAGAGACGAATTAACGAGAGTCTACTGTATAAATATATATATGAAAGGATAAAGATTAACCCTCTTTTAAAACTTAAAGTTTAACATTAAAAGTTCAAAAGTTAAAATTTAAAATTTTATCTAACTTTGAAAGGTCGTAGTTCAAATCTGATTTGCCCCTTGTTAACTATGCTGTTCACCCCAACATTTATCACTTTCATACTTCAAAATTGTTTGATCTTTAAGAGTAAAAATGCTGACTTGATGTGCAATTCTCACTTCTTGTGGTTAGAGCTAAAGCCCAGATTTGCCAAACCCATAAAATGTCACAGTGCCAGGATATTTTATAGCCTATTAAATGAGATCACCTCCCATTTCTTTAGTGTTGCACTCTAGCAGAAATAATCTATACTTAAGAGGGTACAACGAAAAATCCGTAGCCTTTTACGACTATGGAATGCTAAAATAACGAGCGCTGCTCCACTGAGCATTTTGGGGAATTGATGTGTGACGAACTCTCAACCCACCGGGGCCTGGTTTCGAAAAAAGAACATCATTTCAAAGTTAGATAAAATTTGGGAATTTTAACTTTTGAACTTTTAATTTTAAACTTTAAATTTTAAAAAGGTTTAGATTTAAAAAAAGGATTAATCTTTATCTTTTCATATATACTTTTTAGGTCACCCACTAACAACAACAACAAACTTTTGTTATGAAACATATCAATCATGTAATAATTTTTTTTTTAAATTTATTTATTGAAAGGGATAGCTTTTATATTAGCCACATTCCAGGAGTTAATAGTTGAAGATATTGGTAAAGATTTCACTATTTACAGTTGCTTTTTTTTATTTTTGATTATTTCAATGTTTAAGTGTGTAGTTCGATTACATAGCTGGTAAATTTGTGTTTTATTTACTTCATTTTATTTATTTATTAATGAAATTTTAATATCACCAGTGGACCTGTGCAAGGATTTTGTAGCAATATCTAATATTTTTCAGATGCAGGTTTAAATTTCTAAAGGAAAATTAAGGATAAAAATATCTGCAAACTAAAAATTGTCAAATTTATCCTGAATGTCCTGTAATTGTTTTGATACATCTATTTTTTACAGTATGTATTCCTTTATTTAATTAACTGCCACAATATACAATAAAGGGCATATTCAAAATAATTATGTTAAATACATACTTCAAATAATTTGACAATAGAATCTAAGTAGAAAGTGCACATTATTTGATAAATATTTTCACAACAAAATGTGGGCAAAACTAATTATAAATCTGTGTAGTGATTTAAGTTTTAAAAACAGAAGATTAAAAAAAAAAATTTCTGATTATAAGAGAAACAAAATTTGACCATACAATATGAAGCAAAAAAACAAAATAAATAAATAAATTGCCAATTACTGCACACCTTTTACAGTAATCTACATACAGTTTTAGAGATCAGCATTAGAATCTACAAGCCTACACTCATTACATTTTATTCTCTTAAACAGGATTTCTTTTCCCAACCCTACTAGAAAGACATTTTTATCAGTAATTGATCCTGTGTATTGATTATATATATAAGCATTAATCATAGTTCAGTATACATATATAGAAAACAGAATAAACATAACTATGAAATAAAAAAATACTTATAAATTAATGCTCTTGAATTAAAAATAAATTTTACTTACAAAAGGTGTTAGGAAGGAATAACTTGGAGGTGGATTTTCCATCATTACAGGCAAGCAAAAATCTCCAGTTTGTAATCGACCATCTCTGAACAAAGGAAACCACTGAAAAAAATTTAATTTTTAGATGCAAAATAATATGAAATTAAAATTACATAAAAGAAAATGAAAATGTATTTCAACTGCTAGAAATATATAGCATAAATAAATACAATTTAAAGCAGTCAAGTGGAAAGTGTTACACATGCATTAAAAATTGTTTTACACATGTATAATTGGAAGAATAATATTAAATCTATGCAATAATAATTTAAAAAAAAATCACCTAGTATAACATTTTTTATCTTAGTTGAGTACAATAAAAACACAACAAATGAAGATACTTAAATTCAAAATCAGTTTTATAAGTTGTTTTAGAGGATACAGTTATTTTCTTTATACAAAAAAATTATTCAATATGAAGAAAGGATAATGTTTTTATTAGATAAAAACCTAACCTAATTTGTAATAAGTATTATACAGCGGTTCTTAAATTCGCCCTTTGGTCCTCGAAACAACCACAGTAGGTCTTTGAAGGGGAAGAAGGCTGAAGTTTTTCACTTTCAATATAATTTTTCATTTATTTAAAATGTGAGAAACAAGAAACATAAAATACATCAAGCATAGATTATGAAACATTTTCTAACACTTCTAGAGTACATTAACAATACTTAGCCGTTTAAAGAAGTAAATAAGGTAACTAAGTAATCATTTTAGAAAACACATAACATATTTCAAAAAACAAATTCAGCAATTACCGTCCATAGATAGAAAAGTTCAATTCTTTTGAGGAAAAATACTTGAATTCTTTTGTACAAGCCTGTATATTACCTACAGATTTTTATACATGCCATGTACTAAGCTAAAATTTAATCCAGGCAAAAAAGCATGCTTAAAATTACTGAAATCACACTTTTTGAAATTATCACCAATAAGCAGTCATTTATCCAGTCCTTTGTGTAGTCCTGTATATGATTTTATTTATATGCTAAAAACATCCCTTAGTATGCTAAATATAGTTGCTTGAAACCGAAAACACATAACTCAATTAAAAACCATTTTTAAGCAATTCTCATTCATATTCAGTAATGCTTACAAATTCTTTTGTATATGATCTAGGGTATACATACCTCGTAATATGCAAAATTGAATTCAACTTAAAAATTCATATCATAACTGAAAACACATTTCTAGCAATTATCGTTAATAAACAGTACTTCAGACACAGTACTGTACTTGAAATCTTTTGTGTGTCCTTGTAAATGAACGATAAATATATGCACAAAATGCACAAGTATCTTGCTGTGGTAAATCTTAGTAATGTATATCAATTTCATTCTATTTGAAATAATGTAACATAATTAAAATACACTGCAAACAGTTTCAACTCAATAGACCATATAATGGAATTATTTTATGTGGCCCCATAAATAATAAATGCTTTGGATCCCACATTCCACAGAATGCATGTTTTAGTGCACTTCATAAATGCTTACCAATTTCATTATGTATGAAATGTTACAACATCAAAAAAATGCACTTGAAACAAATTTTTCCCATTGATCATAATGTAACAATACTTTTGGCTATCCCTGTAAAAGAATTGTAAATGCTACACACTTCATTTTCTAATAGTGATCATGCTATAGTAAATCTCAATAACATATTAAAACTACACAGCAATCCGAGTATATTTATGAGAGATAGAACATGGATGGACAGAAAAACCAAAGTCATAAATACTTTTCAACTATGTTGGAAAGTGTTAAAAAACAAGTCAATAAATTGAAAACAAAACTAAGAATATATTTTAAAATATAGTATGATTAGTTTATGTATCTTTATTAATTTATGTATCTTCTATTTGATATTTTAAAGAACATGGGCAATTAAATTCTGGAGATCTATGAAGAAAGAGGAACAGAGATTAAGAACCATTGCTCTAGATCAGTGGTACCCAACCTGGAGTATATGGCAGTCCGTTGGGGCCAGGTGAAAATAATATTAGTAATGGCAGAAATTACAAAAATGGTTCAACTGAAAACATATGAACAAAGTTAATAGTTTTGGATTACAAACTTAGTCTCATGTGTAACTCCCATACATGACAGTCACAATGAAATTTTTGAGATACAGCTAAATGGTACAAGTTAAACTTACTAACTCTTAAGAGTGTTCAAAGTAGTTCCCTCCAAGGTCAATGTACTTTTGTAGGTGAATTATCTAAAAATTAAATGCCTCAAGCCATCCATTTCTTGGAATAGATGAAAAATATTCTTTTATAGGATCTTTAATCTCATCTTCAAAATGAAAATGATGCCCACATAATTTTTTTTTTTAGATAAAAAAATAGCCAAAAGTCACACATAGCAAGATCAGGAAAATAGGGTGGATGTTCTGTCACTTTGATGTTTTTTGTTCAAGAAATTTGACTGTAATCCTTGCTGAATGGGAAGATGCATTGCCATGGTGAAGCATGAGTCCCCTAACATTCACCTTTTGAAGAATTTCTGGAAGACACTTAGTGGTGTAACAGTTAGCTGTAACTGCCATCTGTCCCTCTAGCTTAATGGCTTTGACCATTCTTGTACTTCTGACAAACACCACATACATTACTTTTTACTTACCCATCATACATAATATAGGGTAAGTCTTGTAATTGTTTTAAAAATCGAAAAAAAAAAAAATTGATGGATTTACACGTTTCAGACACTAGAGATTCCGGAAAACATATTTTTAGAAAAAATAATTTGCCTTCCGTCTGTCTGTGTGCCTGTAAACGCTCTATCTCCCGAACAAACTGAGATAAAGACTTGAAATTTGGTGTGTACTTAGTATGTAATAATGGTAAGAAGCCTATTGAACATCGGTAAACTCCACTATCTGGAACTATTTTTTTCGGACTCTCAAAATATTCGTTTTGATAAAATGTATATAAATTTTTTTGAAATTGTTTATTTTAAGGAGTGAATATAAAAGACAATAAAAAAACATAAATTTTGCATAAAGAGTGAAATCATTCGGATAATTAGTTGTCAAGATATTTGTAATCACATTTTCCACACTCTTTGATTTTTCAAGACCCCATATTTAATTCAAATTTCAATTCAAAGATATATTTTAATTGGAAATGAGACACTTAATCCGATGCAGTAAACTGTTAGTTAATATGATTATCATTTTTGGAGTTATAAGGATGATTATTTTATGCAATTCGGTACTACTTGATTATCCCGTCAACCAAAAAACTATCGCCAAAGTGTAAATGTCACATTCACTTGACATTAAACACGTTACAAGTGTTTGTTACACCATCAAGTGATTTTTAATTCAACCATTTTATTTGTATTTTTATTAACCTTTTACTAATTTATTTGTTCTTTCGTTATTTAAAATAAAAATTATGCCAATTTGTATAATTTTGTGAGTAGTTTGGTGATTTATATAATTTGTCGAAATTAGTCGAAGGGATAATCAAGTAGTACCTGCAATTCAGTAACAGAGCATTACTATGTATTAAAAATATTTAAATAAATGTTTAAATTTTATTTTGGAATTCCAATGCATTTTATAAATAGTTTACTCATGTTTTATTTTCATATTTTATATTATGCATATCCATGATGCGTAAGTGTTATGGTGGCCACCAATGACTAGTTTCATTGCTCATTGTCTTTTCACCAGTCTTGGTTTAGAATCATCTTCAAAGACCCATACTTTACTTTCTTGACATGCTGGCACTTAAAAAAAAAAAAAAAAGTATGTGCATCTCAACACAGTGTTCTCGCTGCCGCTCGCCATTGTGTCAAATTGCGACAAAATGCTTCATTTGGCGAGTAAACGAACAATCAGATTCGCCAAATTGTGAGTGCTCAATTTCTGATCTTTTTAAGCGTGTGCTAGTACAGTCCAGATTTTTATCCGCAGCTTTGAAATTAGCCACCGTACTATTTATTAGTTGTGTGTAAAGTATCAGTGGCAGGTCAATCTTTTCTATCTGTTAGAGTAGAAATCTCATAGCAATTTTTAGAGTATATTTTCATAACGGTAAATCAAAGATCGTCACTGTTTTGAATTTTTATTTAGACTATGCTAAAAAATGTCTGAAACATTTACACAGTTTTGGAGACATTCAGAATGTACTTATTTTTAATAGTTTATGTAGCGGATAGTTGAATTTCTATTTTATAAGCAATTACAAAAAATTAGGTTGTTTTAAAACATGTTGAAAAAAGAGATACAATCAGGGGTTAAAAATAGATTTTTCAGTGTTTCACGCCAAATGAATTTTGCTAACATTTCTTTTCATTTGGCTACTGTTTTTTATTTCTTATTCGCCAAATCGCGAATGTTGGTCAAAACCCAGCGAGAACACTGTCTCAACATCAGTTATGATTTTAGAAATAGTAGAGTGACCACCATCATTAAGTAATTTTAGGGTTTCTTTACTGATTCTGACAAGCTCTGCTTTTTGGTGTTCTGTTAAATTATGGGAGAGCCAACGACAAACTAATTTATTCATATGCAGTTTTTCATGAATAATTTTATGTATAGTTGTGGATCCAATGTTAAGTTCCTTCTGTATCATTTGGTAAGTACAGTGATTATCATTGATTAACATTTTTCGTACGGCCGACTCATTTTCTGGGACTACAGCTGACAATGGTCTTCCTGTGTGTTCTTCCTCCAAAAGAGAATTTTGACTTCTTCTAAATTCTGTAAACCATCAGCTGCACGAGTTGCTGCTTCATTTGCATATGCTAATTGTAGATGTTAAAGGCATTCTTTTTCATTTAGCCCCACTTTAAAATCATAGAAAATTATAGCTTGATAATGCTCTCGTGTCAACTCTATTTTCTCTTCTTTAAAAACTTTTTCTATGATAATTGAATTGCAATTGTTGCCACAAATTATCGTCTGTGGACATATAAGAGTTCAAATTTACATATCCAACAAATAATTTTATTTTGCAACATACATATCATTTGCCTTTGCCTCAAAAATTTCAGAGTTACCCTCATATTACAATCAAAATGAAGGTAAAGGCTGACTAGACCTAGTAATTCATTGATAATTCAATGTCACTGGTGGCCCATCTCTAATTATATTGCATGATTACTTATATGTTTCCCACCATCTTTGTGAAAACTACCATTGATCATTATACAATATTCTTTTCCCCTACTTTTTCCTTATTGTTCCGTTTTTAATAATAATTGCAGAATGCTTAATTTATCTCAGAGCTTCTAATTTCAATGTTTTATTTTAAAACGTGTTGAAAATCAGAACTTATTTTTGTTTTTGAATATGTGGTGATACATATATTAACTAACATATATTAATAGAAGAGCTTCATTTCTTTTAATGAATTTTTAATTTGAAATATTTACTTATAATTTGAGTGAGATTGTTTTGTGTTAAAAATTTATAATTGGTTGAAATCCGGAACTCTTAAGAGAACTGCAACTGGGATCAAAATTCAACTTGATGATTCTGGAACTACAAATACTTTCAAGCAATTTGATTATTTAGAAGTGCAAGAGGACCTGAGTGCAGGAGTTAATAGGCCTGTTCTGGTAAGTGATAAACTTAATACTTTAAATAAAACTCAAAACATCAGTGCTCCATTAAAGAGATGAAAATATAATAATGAATACTTGAAATACAGATTTATATTTGAGATATGAAGATGTCCCAAAACCACTATGTGTTGTTTGTGGGGCAATATTGACTAATGGTAGCATGAAACCATCTTTATTAATATGCCATTTAGAGACAAACATCCAATTTATAAACAAAAGGATATCAATTTCTTTCAGCAACTATCAAGCAACCCTAATGTAGCATCATATGTGTTTTCCACAAACAAAGACAATGCTGATGAAACATTGTACAGAATAAGTTATCATGGTGCTAAAAGAGGTAAAAATTATACAATCATTAAAAATTTGATATATCTTTGCGTCAAAGATGCTGTTCAATGTATGTTCAGTAAAGACCATGTAAAAAAAAAAAAAAAAAAAAAAAAAAAAAAAAGATAATAAATAATAAGTTATATAAATATTTGATATTACATTAAAAATATTTATTTCACAAACAATACAGTTTCTCAAAGAACTAATGAAATGACTTACAATATTGAATCTACATAATTGAAAGAATATAGAGCCCCTCATTTTCAATACAGATGGATGAGAGTATGGATATCTCCAATCTGTCAATTTTGCTTGTTATTGCAAGATATTTGAATAATAACCTGCTTGAAAAAAATCTATTATTCTGCTATCTTCTCACAGAAAGATGTATAGGAAAGAACATGTTTAGTGTCATTCACAGTTATTTCTATGAAAAACAAATTGATGGGACAATTGCTGTGATGACGGTAAAAAATCTATGTCTGGGTGTTGTTTACAGGCTTAAGCGAGCACTTCAAAGAAGTTGCACTCCATGTATCAGGAATCGCTGCTGTATACACAGACACAGCCTAATAACCAAATAAACCTTGTCAAACTCATTGAAGTAAGTACTCCATAAATCTGTCAAAGTTAATAATTTTATTAACTTTAGACTAATTAAATCTTTGTGTGAAGAGATGGACAGCCTCCATACTACATTGCTTTTGCACATAGAACTGAGGAGGTTTTCAGAAGAAAAAATGTTTATCTGAGCACTAAATTTCATGAAAAAGAATGTCTTCAAATGCTTGCATACTACTCAATTGATATTTTTTCAGAAATAAATAAACTTAACTTAGGATTTCAGAACAATTCCAAAACCATTTTTCAGATGGCTGACAAAATCAAATCTATAATTAAAAAATTAAATTTTTGGGAATTGCATTAAAAAAACACTATCCAGATGTAATGTTTTTGAGACACTTTACAGTTTCTTATCTGAAAATAAGCTAAAATTATCAAAGTGAGTTTTCAGTAATATAAACATAATGATAATCAAATTATTTTGCCACATAAAAACGTCACTGAAACTTACAGTATAACCAATGGGTGTTTCTGTAGGATTTTGTTCCACTTTTTTCTGACAACTGATGTGGTAAAATGTAAAGAGCAGATGTTGTTGTTCAGTAAAAACAGATGGAAGTTTGATCTTTATTTCATCATAAAAATCTGGAAACCTACATTAAAAAAAAAATAATAATACACATAAGGTTTTTTCAATAGACAGGAATGAAAATATTTTTAATTTTACAAAAGCAAATAAAATTATAAGGAACAAATTTATAAAATCAACCATTAAATCTTCATAATGCTCATTTTATAAAAGAATAAATATCTAACTGAACATCATGAAAGTAAAAATAAAATCTCTTTAAAAGAATATTTTCTAAACACAAAGAAAAGGCAAATAGACATTACAAAGAATACCAAAAATAATGTATTAAATCTGGTTTTTCTGGCATTTATTTTAAAGCCAAATAACAAGAAATTGAATTTGAATTTTAAAAATTTTACACTTTTGGAGAAATTTAAAGAACTAAAACACCTTTTGACCTAGGTCTTACAAATCACGCTACAAGCAGTTAAATAACAACAAAATTGAAAAAATGTTTTTTTTTTTTGGGGGGGGGGGGGGTGGGGGAGATGTTTTGAGTTATTCAGCCTATCCTGGAACCATGTAGGAAATAAAATAACCTTCACGTCTCCTGGGTAATCCTCTGAACATCCCCTAACTATGATTGTATCCCAAAACTCTTAATAAATAAGTTTGGTCAACGAAGAGAACCCAAGTCATTATTCCTCCGGCCCTTTTAAGTTATTTTTATTATATCTACCTGTAAAAATAACAGTATGGATATCACAGAATGCATCCCTCGTAAATCTAATATTCTACATAATCATAGAATGCATCCCATAAAGCTCATATCTGACATATATATAGAAGAAAGAAAAAAAGAAATAAATACTGGAAAGTTGTTATGCCTATTTAATTCTGTTGTAATACTATATTTTCCAAGTGTATATAAAAATTCTTCTATGCTTATGATGCCTATTTATGATATATTTTAATTTATATTAATATTAATACAGTAGACGCTCAATTTTATGAACCTCTTTTTTACGAATTCTTCGTTTTTATGAACTGATGTACTGGTCTCGACCAGCATCCCATTGAACTAATGTTATTCCGATTTTTACAAACTTTCGATTTTACGAACACATTATATGAGTCTGTTAAAGTTCACAAAATGGAGTGTCTACTGTAATACTCAAAATAATTATATTTGTCAGATTTCAATAAATATAGTAACATTCATTACATTTCAATAAACTTTAATTTTCATCATTGGGTTAGCTACTTTTAATTTTTTTTTTTAAACCTACAAGTGTTTTCTCCCTTCAAAAGAAAAAAAAAAAAGAACCAGTTAAATACAGGTTACATCACACCAGCATGACTGAGCTTTCTTCAATAAGACAAATTATTCCTTTCACAACAAAGATAACATGATCTCTGTTTTTATTTTAAATATTTGACATATAAAAAGCAACAGATCCAATGAGGGTTCTTGCTGACTTTTGACCAAGTTTAGCAATTCAGCTATCAGCAAAAAAGAAACTGTAGCCAAATGGAAAAAAAATATAACAAAATAGATTTGCCCTGAAACATTAATTCTAAAAGTGTTCTTTAAGACTTTTTTTGTTTTTTAAATTAGGCTTGGCATTTAGTTGTCGGAACACACTTGCTGCAGCTTTGGCTGATGCAAAAATAGGGTGGTGTTGAGCAATGCATTTCTAAGAAAGGAATGTGATTAGCCAAATTTCAAAAGAGAAAAAACTTTTTGCTTGTTGTTTTTTAG
This sequence comes from Maratus speciosus, assembly GCA_963932465.1. Taxonomy (NCBI): domain Eukaryota; kingdom Metazoa; phylum Arthropoda; class Arachnida; order Araneae; family Salticidae; genus Maratus; species Maratus speciosus. The sequence continues at coordinate 276,217,951 of OZ010790.1, read as the reverse complement.
TCTAAAGAGAAAGATGCATCTACTTTCTAATAGATGGCAACACGTCATATCACAATGCAAGTTGATTCAAATATCAATTCTGCTGTGTATCATTATCACTCTATGCGTGTTAGGCTTAGTATGGTGAAAGGTTGGAAACTGCACATGGAATCTTTTCCCATGTAGATATAGGATGTTGAATTAGTTTTTCACTGGAGTTCTTATGGAGCATATATGTCTGTATGTCTCACAACAGAGAGAAGTCAGTCTTCTCTGAAAATGGATGTACAAAGTAACAAACATATTAATAGTACTGGTTCTATTTAATTTAATTTATGAGTTATCTTTCAAATGCTTTAATCTAAATGTGCAACATTTATTTCAACTTAAGTAAATATGCATTTGTAGATGAAATATAATTTAGGTTTCACCTACAATAACTGTGATATATTTAAATATTTTTAGTTTGTGTTGCAGAAACTGTAAAAAACTTGTTTACTTTTATTTTGAACAACTGACATTTATTTTTCAATAAAGCAAGAACTGACCTTTTAAACTTGCCTGGTGCTCAATTAAAAGTCATTTACATTTCTACTAATTATGCAAATATTTAAAGCCTGCTTTTCATGCAAAGCCATCATTTTGAAACTTAACTTGTTTATTTTATTGCTTCAGATTTAGATCATCAAGTTTGGACTTTAATGGTGAAACTTGGCCAGAGCCATTACTTTGTGTATGTTAGTGACATTTTAGGTAATGAATAAATCCATTAATCTAAGGTTAGTATAATTCACACCAATGCCAGTTAACTCCAAATGGTTACGGGATAACAATTCTGATGTGATTTGGTATAATGACAAATGACAACGAGAACCCTGCTTATATGTCATATTTTAAACTGGTTGAAAAATATCCTTTTTTGTTATTAAGAATTATAAAACCATAATAAAAAGTTACTAGATATAGAATACTAGATTAATTTTAACCTTAGAATACTACCCTTTAAAATACATCAATGCTAAAATAGATGTGTTGTACAGCAGACAAATCAGTAGTATTCTAAGGTTAAGAAAATCAGAATATAGCAAACATTTTAGGCTTACTATTAAAAAAAAAAATAGTTTATTAAATCTATTGTTCTTTGACAAAGCAGTAAAATATTGTAAACTACATATTTTTGTCTGACTGTAGTTCTGCTACTGCCCCCCCCCCCCTAAAAATAAACAATGTTAAATTTAAACTGAATTAAAACTATAGTTAAATACAACTTTATGGAGCAGCCAGAAGACTTTGCAAAGTTGCATATTTTATTTTTATTCTTCTGGAGAAGTTTAAGCAATTGGTAAAGCTCATTTCAAGCAAAGATGTTTTTGAACTTACTGGGAAAAAAAAAAAAAAAAAAAAAAAAAAAAAAAATGTTACCTGTTATGATATGTGATGGTAGTATACGCTTCAGTTAAAAATTCTGGACAGCTTGATTTTCCAAATATTATCTAAAATAAGTTAAACAAGCCTATAAAAAATACTGTGTGGACGTATGTGAATATAAAAAAATGTTTACTTCATTAACATTCTTATATAAAAAAAAGAAAACAAAGATTTCTATCTTAAAAAAGAGTATGAATTTTACTTACAGGTAGAGCACTATGTATTTCTTCACTTGCCATATATTGGACTTTGCATGTAATATTTCTTGCAGATCCAGGTCTATTAGTCAAATTAACATCCCGAGGATACACAAATAACAAATTTCGATATGAGTAATGAGGTATATAAATCTCTTTAACTGGAAGTTCTAAAATTTCTTTTGTAGGACGTCCTTTTTCATCAGGATAAGGATGTAATCTGGCCAGCTCAGATGTTAAACAATATTTTGGTTCATCAGGACAAGGAGCAATATCCAACTTCAAAATACCTGAAAAGTAAAAAAATATTAAAAATTTAATTTATAACAGTTTTTCATACTTTGAAAATAAGCTTAAAAGTTTCCTGGACTAATTTTATATTAATAATTCTAGTTTAAAATGATTTCTTAGATAGAAAATGCTTTAAAATGTTTCTAAAAAAATTAAACTACTTTTGCAAAAAAAAAAAAAAAAAAAAAAAAAAACTAACAAAATTCTCAACTCATATTCAAAAATGTTTTCTTTATTAGAGAATAATTACTCAGAATATTAATCTTTTTGGTATAGAGCCACTGTTTGCAGAAATGAAATGCATGACCAAAATAGACATTGCATTTAGACAGCCCTTTTCTTTTCTTTTCTTTTTTTTTTTTTTTTTTGTGCATTTGATATGAACATTTTTAAGTACCACAGATCTTGATAAGCTGCAGTTTTTGAATGCTTATTTAAGTTTGAATGTGTTAAATAAGCATTTCCATTTATATTTGAATAACAGAATAGCAAAAAAAGGCAAAAGAAAAAAAAAAGAGTAATATTATAACTAAACCTTATTTTAAATCTAAAAACAATTAAATCTTTTTTATTCTAATACTTAAATCACAGTTTGCCCTGAATTAACTTTCTCAGCATAGCAGAGATGGAACTTTTATTACTATCAAATACACTTTTGAACACATCCTGCATCCTGGAGATTTAAAAAAAAAAAAAAAAAAATACTCAGATAAATGCAATTATCACTTATTTGTGGTATGGGACTTGTAAGAACCAATGTGGTATGGGACTTGTAAGCCCAAGAAATTGTTACAACTGCAGGCTTGAAAGTCCTTCAAACATTAAATTTACTCACATAAAAATTAATCCAGTTAAATCTATTGACCCAGTATTGACTTAGCCTTAATGCCCTAGTATCAAAAATTAGAACTGTCAATTAAAACAAAGGATCACTTGGTAAGAGCTAAGATTTTTTAACACATTAACTGCTAAGTAAATTCACACCACTCAGGACAATGCTGACATGACTTCTTCAGCCCATGGTGGCTCGCACATCAACAAAACAAACTCTATATCAAAAGAATTTGGCTACATACATTTAATTATATGCCACACATCATAAAAAGCTTATTTCTCTGATCACTTATTGTTGTAATCTGTTCCAATGTACACTAGACGGCATCATCAGTGCAAGAAAAATGTTATCTGGTCGGAATTGGCAATTCCTCAATCTGATGCTAGCCACGATGTATGAAGTTTGGGTCTTGGATCCGCGAATAAATGTCTTAATCTTAACGCATCCAGCTCAGTTTATTAATTAATGTTAAATTATATAGCTAAGATTGCTTCAGTGGTGACAAGGATAAAGTTTACCGATGCATTAAAAAAATACATAACGTTTTTAAACGTATTTTTGTCGAAACAGCAAAATTGGCAATGTTAACGTGCTAGGCCTAATCGGCAATCGGCGATCTGGTGGTGGATTTATTTTTTTCGTTCCGGCATGGCTTTTTTGGCTGCCTTAGTGAATTCAACCATTCTATTGAATCTTGGAGTGAATATGCTGAAAGATTGGAGCAATTCTTCATCGCAAACACGATCAAAAATGACAACAGAAAATGTGCTGTTTTCTTAACAGTGCTTGGATTTACCACTTACAGATTACTCCAAAACTTACTGTGACCAACTGCACCAACATCTAAGATACTAACAGAATTAATTGGGATTCTAAACGGACATTAGGATCCCGTGCCCTCAGAAATTACAGAAAGATTCAAATTTAACAACTGCATATGACATGTGGAAGAATCGGTGGCCGATTACATTGCAGAATTTCAAAAATTAGTGAAATACTGCAACTATGGAGACTCTCTGGATATGATGCTGTGTGATAGAATTGTCTGTGGTATACAGGACAAGGGGATTCAAAGGAAGCTGTCACCTGAATCAAAATTAACCCTTTTATGGGCATCGGAAATCGCCGTTCCCATGGATGCAGCGGCAAGGGATGCTGTTGATTTGAAGATATCTGCAGTTCCAGAAGTAAAAAAAATTACAAATTGCGTCACAACATCTGCGAAGAAATGAGACTGCTAAATTGGCGTCCACTTCAAATAATGTAGTGCAGGAAAACATTTTTTTTGTTGTGGCGATCCCAAACTCAGTCTTCAGGGTGCAAACATAAAAACACTACCTGCCATAGCTGTAAGAAACTGGGGCTTCTATCAAAGGTATATTTATTTAAAAATAAACGTGGTTAATATAAGACCTAAAGTTAATTTAGTAGCAGAATCTAAGGAAAATTTAGAAGGTAAAAAATACACTATGTTTCATTTAAGCAATGGTAAAAAAGATTACCCTCCACTTAAAATCACATGTAAGGTGCAGGGGCAGCTGTTATTTTTTATATTGATTCTGGAACTCTGTTTTCTATAATGTCTGTAAAACTGTTTTAAAAATTAGAAGATTTTGCCCTCCTTTGGAGAAAACAGGAATTAAACTTCAGTCATACACTAATCATGCCATTGGGAGTTACAAATGTGGATGTGTTGTTCCCGTCAAAAACAGAACATTTACCTTTACTGGTGGTTTCTCAGGGAAACACAAATTTAGCTGGTCGCAACTGGATTGTCCCATTAAGCCTAATAAATGCATTTGACTCAAATATGAACCACACTTTACATAGCGTAAGGACTGATCAGCTCACATTAGATGGACTTTTAGAAAAATTCAAGGAAGTTTTCTCACCAGAATTGGAATTAGTTTAAGGAGTGAAAGTTCATTTTACCTGTAAGAAGGGCAAAGTTCCAAAGTTTTTCAAGGCTCGTCTTGTACCATATACCTACAAAGAAAAAATTGACAAAGAGATAGCCCGCTTCCTTGCAGATTGTATTTTAGAGCCAGTAAAAACCTATGATTGGGCAGCTCCTATTGTTCCTGTGCTAAAGCAGAATGGAAGAATCAGAATATGTGGGGATTTCAAATTGACAGTCAATAAAGCAATGGAGGTAGAACAGTACCCCCTCCCAAAGATTGAAGACTTGTTTGCCAAAATGTCTGGTGATATGGCATTCACTAAGTTAGATATGCAGGATACATATTGTCAACTGGAACTAGATGAAGAGTCGAGATACCTGATGGTGATAAACATGCATAGAAGCCATTTCCGTTACACTCGACTTGCTTTTGGCATTACCTCCGCTCCTGATATTTTCCAAAGAGAAACAGACAGGATTTTATAACGGGTGTAAAAGGAACTTCTAAATACTTAGATGACTTGCTAGTGACCGGTACAAATTAAGAGGAACATTTACAAAATTTGCAAGAAGTTCTTAGCCGCCTACTAGCAGTGGGTGTAAAATTACACCCTGAACAATGAGAGTTAGAGAATGTAGAGTGTGGAGTTAGTAATGCTTTAGACCATTTGTATAATATCTATGTCATCATTTAGACAAAGATGGACTTCACCCAGTCGAATCAAAGGTCAAGGCGATTGCAAATGCTCCTGAAACAGCAAACATAGATGAACTACATTCAGTTATTGGCTTAATAACATGTTATGCCAAGTTTTTACCAAATATGTCTACCTTACTATCGCCATTGTACAAGTTGTTAGAAAGCAAGCAACCGTGGAAATGGGGATCACCACAAAAAGAAGCTTTTCAAAAATCTAAAAATGTTTTGCAGACCTCTTCCTTACTGGTGCATTTTGACCAAGACAAGAAGTAATTCTTGCTTGTGATGGAAGTCCTTACAGTCTTGGTGCTGTTCTGTTGCATAAAACTTCAGATGGTGATAGACCAATGGCTTTTGTTTCTCGCTCCCTTACAAAAGCAGAGAGGAATTACAGCCACATCGAGAAGGAGACTTTGGCCTTAGTTTTAGGACACAAATTTCCATTCGTTACAGACCATCGCCCATTAGTAAACTTATCATCGGAAGAGATACCAGTATCATCGGTTGCTGCAGCTCACATTCAGTGATGGGCATTGACTTTATCGACCTATGCTTACAATAGTGAGTATCAGAAAGGAAATTTGCACAGAAATGCTGATGCCTGCAGTAGACTCTCAAAAATCTGAAATGGCAGATCCTCCAGCACCTGTCGAATCTGTTTTGCTTATTTGGCATTTAAATGATAGACCACTGACAGCACTCTCTAATTCAAAGAGAGACAGACAAGTGTCCTGCACTGAGTCATCTGAGTTCCCATATTCAAAATGGTTGGCCAAGAAAGGTAGCTTAACTAATAAGGTAACTTGTATGCCTTTTGGCATATCCGGAATGAACTGTCAGTTGAAGAAAATATTCTCAGAGGTTCCCGTGTTTTTGTCCCAGGAAAATTTCGTGAATTTGTTTTGGAAGAACTTCACAGTGCTTATCAAGGTATTTTTGCAATCAAATCTCTGGTTTGTTCGCATGTCTAGTGGCCTGGTATTGATCAGGACTTGGAAACAAAAGTACAAAACTGTCCCGACTGCCAAGAAAATGCTGCAGCTCCTTCTTCAACACAAATCTCTTGGCTCATACCTGACAGACCTTGGGACAGAATGCATATCGACTATGCAGGTCCCATAGAAGGCCACTGGCTATTGATTGTAATCGATGATAAAACAAAGTTGCTTGAAGTGATTCCAGCACCCAACACAACATCAACTACAATCATAACAACTCTGTGCAACCTTTTTGCACGCTTTGGGTTACCAGAGAGTTTAGTAAGCAATAACGCACCTGGGTTCCATAGTGGTGAATTCACATATTTCTTACGGAAAAATGGCATTACACCTATAAAAATTGCACCGTACCATCCAATTCCGAATGGTTTAACAGAAAGAGCCGTATGTACATGAAATCTGCATTGAAGAAAGTTAAAGAAGGAATTTTCATGGAAAGAGTGGATAGATTTCTTCTAAACTTCCAAAACATCCCTTCAAGGGCAACAGGATATCTCTATCTGTTGCAATGTTTGGGCTCCCGTTTTGCATGCGTTTGGACCTCATCTGCAGTGCTAAAACCCAAACATATGAGAAGAGAGAAACCCATATAAACAAATTCACAGCAGGCACTGCAGTTTGGGTGCGCTTTTTTAGCTGGGGCCCATCTTGGGTTGCTGGAAGTGTCATATATCCATTGGGGAATACTATGTACAAAATCAAGACTACTTGGGGTATTTGGACACAGCACATTGACCAAGTCTGCTACAGACAGGAAGACAGTGTTCATGAAATTCCTCCAGCTCCAGATGCATCAACTCCTGCTCCTCCAGATCCAAATGTATCAGACCCTACTACGGTGCAACCTAAATGTGCAGTGGATTTACCGGTTGATCAGGTGACAAATACCACACTACCTCTACTACTGTCCCCACAAGTAGGTGTCCTAGACATAGACAACAGTCTAAGGCTTCTACCCGGCACTCTCGCCTCAAGTAGTGTTGTTAGAATTTAGGTATTCCACATCTTAGATGTTCTAATCGTCCAAAGACAAAACCTGCACATCTGCAATATTAAACACTAGAACTGTTACGGACTATTTTAAACTATGTCAAAAATTGTAAATTTATTATTTGAACTGTGCATGTCTAAAGAACTTAAATGTTTCTGTTAGCTTTCTTTAAGGAGGAAGAGGATGTTGTAATCTGTTCCAATGTACACTAGATGGCATCATCAGCACCAGCAAAATGTTATCTGGACGCGATTGGCAATTCTCCAGTCTTATGCACACACGATGTATGAAGGTCGGATCTTGGATCCTCGAATAAGTGTCTTTATCTTAATGCATCCAGCTCAGTTTATTAATTAATGTTAAATTACATAGCTAGGATTGCTTCACTTATAAGTGCTCATAGTACTCAAAAGACGAAAAAGGGGAAATAAGTAATTAAAAAGTACATGAATACTGATACACCTATTTTTATCATGAAATGTGAAAATATTTTGCACAATTTGACAAAAATAAATAGCTCAAGAAATACAGCTGCTTTATTTGTTAAATCATAAAATTTTCTATTATATTTTTAGTATATACAGTAGGAGTCTTTTATCCGAAACTCCTTTAACTGAAACTCTCGATTAACCGAAATCTATTTTGAAAGCTTTTTTTTTTACTACCACATTCCTTGTGTGCAAAATCCATTTTGTAAGCTTTTTTTTTACTACCACATTCCTTGTGTGCAAAATCCATTTTGCAAGCTTTTTTTTTTCTTTTAACTATCAAATTTCTTGTGTGCAAGCAGTCCTTTCCGAACTACGAATACATGTAAATATTTTCGATCCCCTTTCTTAGAGTTTCTTTGAATTTGACTTGAGCTCCTGAAAACTGTGGAGTGGAACAAAGAAAATGAACAAATTAGCAATTCTGAAGCTTTTGAATGTTTTGCAAAAGGTTTGGCATGGCTGGAACAGCAGAAAGACTTTGATAATGGTGAACTAATAATATTAAAAAACTATGTGATAGAGCTTCAAAGTAAAGGCAATCAAAACTGTGATAAACAAAGTATTTTTCAAACCCTTGTGATATATGTAAAAGGTTCAAAAAAGGTCTTAATTTCAAAATTAAGATTCAAGTAATTTATTCCTGTTTCTATTTTCTATTGCTTTATTTTTATTAAACACTTGTTACCATAATATGAAATATTGCTTATATTTCTCCTTAACCTTAAAATTGAAGCATTCTCGATTATCCAAAAATTTTGATTTTCCGAAAGACAGTCAGTCCCAATTACTTCGGATAATCGATGTTCTACTGTATATATAAACTAAGAATATTTTTTGTCAACTCCTTGAAATTTTTTGAAGCATAAAAATAATCATATAAATAAATGATGGGCATTATAGGAGTGTTGATTTTAACTTCATATACATTGTACTTTTCAAAGGCAGTTCAAAAACATTCCTCACAAAGGATTTGAACAATTTACATTGTACAACTAGGAATATATTACATTATGTATACAGAAAACAATTATTTGTTTGAGAATAAATTAAATATGTATACTGAATTATTTAAAATTAATGTATAATTTCAGGAATGGACAAAGTATTCATTCCACTGGACCCTGAGAAATAACATTATCCTTAAAACAATTATAAAAAGATAAATAACATTATCCTTATGTAAACTTTTAATTTTACTGATAATATTGCTAACATTTCTGACCAATTGAGATCAACTTGAAATGTTTAACTTATTTAATTACAATCTTAAAAAATGACATCACTAAAAAGTAGAAATTTGATTTTTATTTCTAAAATTTAACGAGTGATTGAAACCTGATTTATTTTTTTTAAATAACAGATACCTGGAATGCATTTCAAGCGCTTCAACACAGAAGAGGGTCTCTTTAAATCCATCAAAAATTTAAATAAGTCTTCATCTCTCAAACGATCAGTTTCCTGAGAAAATAAATATACATTCATATAATCAAAGCTAAAACTGAGAAGAAAACAAACAGAATTTTTTTAAAGAGAAAATAGAACAAACAAAGAATTAATCATAAAAAATAAATTTATAGTAATAAAGATAGATGTTTGTCAGACTGGCCGTGTGTATATGCACTTTGTTCTGACTTCTGAAGAAGACCACTGCACAAGATTTGACAGGAAGGTACTTGTACATCTGAAGTTATGCACCTCGAAAATAGTTTTTTGGTTAGCTTTTTTTTTAAAAAATTATGTGATTTTTAATGTTTTTTCACGTTTCTCAGCGATTTTTCCATATTTGTAAAAGGAATCTGGTTTCAATTTTTCAGCCCAATATAGTAAATTTTGTCCTAATTTCAATAAAAATTAATCAGAATCCCTATAGTGATTTTTCTATTTTTTCTGAATCTTTTAATACAAATTTTAGTTTGTTTACCTTTTGCGGTGATTTTTTGACATTCATAAAAGAAATTCGGTTTCGAACTTTTACCCTAATTTTCAACCCTACCTAAATTTTGTCCACCCTGATCTTTAACATGATTATTCACATAAGCATTTTTTCATGTTCTACAGTAAATGTTTATAATCATAAAACCTCTGCTCTCTCCAAATCATGGGAAAAGACAATGGCATACTTTTTCTTTTACCAGTCACCCACAGATAAAGTGTTGTTGCACAGGTGATACAGCATACGTGGGGCTTCAATTTTTTATCTTGGTCACCTATTTTACAACCGAAATAGAGGAAACATGCCTTTCTGATTGCATCAGTATTGCACTTTTTCTATGATTCAAATGTACCGCAAATGTAACAAAAGTTATTGGCATCGTTAATGCATTTTCGTGACATTGCTGCAAATGAAATTATAAAATGACTACACGTAAATATAAAAGCTCAGTCTTCAATGAAGTCAAATACCGAACTGACGAGCGAGTGAACACTTGCACTCTTTTTAATAAGAAAAGACACAGACTGTTAAGTAATACGCCAGAAGTTAATTTAATGGATTTCAAGGAGTTGTGCAATACTTTCTGTGCGGTATTACAATGGCAAATGGACAAATGTAATATAGAGAAGAAATTCTTGCATTTTACCTGTGATATTTGTTTATTCATTTATTTACTTATTTTTTTTAAATTATTTTTTTTTTCGAAATGTTTATTTTATTACACGTTTTATTAATTCATATATGCACAGGAACACATAAAAATGAAATATTACTTATTATAATGTGCAATAAATCAGTTTCTTCTTTAAAATATTTTAACAAAAGTGACATTTAAGCATTAGGTATATCATATATTTTCATCCCTTGATCTCAGTAACAAGAGCCAAAACACAGTTTTCATGGTGATATTCGTGTTCAGCACATTGAATTCATTAAGAATTCTGTGTTTTCAATATTGATACATAATCTTTGTTAAAAATTGTTGCCCAGTGAATTAATATCCTTTCATATCACAAATCAGATAGGGAGTCGGATTATCTGCTGAAATGGATCTCTTTTTACTTCAGTTTTTAATGAATGCTTGTCCCTGTCCGTTTTTTGCAAAAATTACGAAAAATCACAATAAAATTTGGGATTTATTTCTCTAGAGAAATTTCTGAATATTGAAATTTTGTGTGGTATCTATAAATTTGAAGAGATATAATTCAAAAATGAAATTAAGAATAAGGATATATTGCTACCTGTTTGAAAAAACTGTTGACAGTCAATGTTACAGGCCTAAAACTATCAAGATTAGCTCCAAGCTCATCCGAGTACCAACTATTTCTTTTGTCCATTGTGTTACGCCTCTCCAAAGTGCCTCTTTTAGTTAAGGTATCAGAATCACTTGATTTCTTACGAAGTGTTTCCAGCCCTGTGATGCCAGCCTTTCTATCTATTTTATGATAACTTTACAATTATACTTGTAAAACAAATCAAATAATTATTATATATATATATAAAGAATTTATTAAATAAGTAAGAACTTTGAAGAGATATCACAAAATAGGAAAAAAAACAACCTTATAATGCATAATTTTGAACTGAAAAAAAAAAAAAAAACAATCCTTCATCAAACTGAAAAAATATGCAGTGGAAAATATCACATCATACTGTTAGGTAGAAAAAAATAAAATAAAATAAAATAAAGGGAAAGAAGGATTTTAAATTTAAATTATTAAAAATAGGAGTTATAAATATATTGTGTGATTTTTAAATATGAATGAGAGAGAGAGAAAGTTTTACTATTAAATATGGCCAGTGATCGTAAGTGGTTAGTAAACATTGCAAGTGAGAAATGTAAATAAATATAACTTGGTAACTTCATGGTAAAATATAAATAATAAACTTTAGACTCACCTGAACTATGAAAACATTTCTTGCCTGAAAATTGCATATGTTGAACACATTTAAATTGTGCCAAGTGTTAAATATTTACTTTAGAACCTTTATAATTAATAAATCTTTAGTATATAATTGTAATAAATTAATTTGGCACTTAATAATAAAATTATCACACACATAAATAACACATATACCTTTATTGATACAAAATACTTTTATTAAAATGATAATGAACTTAAATGGAAAAGGGTGGGGGCGGGGGGTGAAGTGCACTCACTTTACAATATTGTTAAAATTAAATTATTACATTTATTTCAAATGTTGACTTTTATAAAACTATTCGATATTGAAATTCATTAACAAGCTTTATATTATTAATCACAGGATATCATATCTTTGTTGTGAAGTATCAGAATGAGCAGTTAGCTTTACTTCAAATAATATTCATAATTCTTTTAGAAACTAGTTCATGCCTCAAGTTATCCTCTCTAGCCACTTGAATTGTCAGTTTTTTTAAATCAAATAGTGTTCATTAAGGAAGTGATAAATCAAACAACTCACCATTGTGATGTCAAACCTAGGCAAAAAGAGGAAGGAAATCTTTCTACCTACTGTAGATTTGATTCTCCAAATCATGGCATACACTCAAATTTATTTTACGAAGATGCAGATACACACATTACAGATGGTTGATTGAAAAATCTAGAGACCGTTCTCAATAAGTGTGATTACGATCTGTGGATGTCTTCATTTCCAAAATGCCATAATTTCAGTTGTGTAATTTACTTCGCAACGATGATAGGAAATAACATTTGAAGCATTCTTCTAAAGGTATTGACAGCTATCCATAAAACTTGTCGCCACTGAACTTCACAGTATTACTATATTTAAATTATTTCATTGAGATGACTTTTTATGAAGGTTGTATACCGAAGGAAATAATTTTTCCAACGGAAAAAGGATAATTTTTACGGAGCAGCATCGCACCCTTCTTGGTGCGATGCCGTCCTCAGCTCAAGAGAGTGAAGCCACGCTACGAACGAACGGCATTAGGCGGGAAAGATGCTGATTGACTGATTTAAAATTGATGCTACACAGAGTAATAGAAGTAGAAGTGTTTGAATAAAATGACTTTAAATGATGAATTTTAGATTTGAAAACTATTATAAAAATATTCTATTACGGTAGAATGTATTAATTTTAAGATTTATTATTTTATTATTGATAATTTTTTACGATCTTTTATGGCGATTAAATTAAAATTGTTTTAAAGTGAAATTTAACTGAAAAATGAACTTAACGAAAATTAATGAATATTTAAAGGTAGAATATAAATTTTGAAAGTAAAGAAGTTTTTTGATTTAATTTAAATATTTTAAAATAGTTTTTTAAATTAATTTTAATTGGAAAGGATGTTATTATATAACATTTACCTTACCCCTAAGGAAAAAAAAAGCATTAAAAAAAAGTTATTGCCTGTGGCATCGAGCAATTGGAACTTTCCAAAACTTAAAAACAAAGCCAAAATCAAAAGGAATTATCTGCCCCAGTTTTTTGACAATTGACACATATCAACATAAACACAACATAAAAATGTATAAAAATATATATAAAAATAAATACGCTTGCGCCTACACATAAAATATGTTATATAAAAATATAAGTATATAAATTTTTCTAAAATCTTTGGCATACTCAAATACTGACATAACAAATACAAATAAACATCAATTCGTAATACAAACACATAGAACCAAAGATGAAAACATAAAGAACCAAAACAACAAATTTTTACAGGAAACAGATGTTCAGGTAAATAAAAAATTTCACCATGAAGAAACCCAAGACATTCTCCAAGACTTCAATGTATTGCACCAAAGTAAGGATAAGGTAAGTGACCTATGTAAATATGGCTCTCACGACTGAATAAATAATTTAAAAGGGCAAAATAAAATAGCATATTTACGTTACTATTTATCTGGAACTTTTCAAATATATAGCAAATCTGTATATCCACATAAAAAAATTCTAACAATTGAATATATTCAGTAATTTTGGCTTAGAAATCTGAGTTTTTAAAAAAAAAATTATATATGTCCAATATTACTTGAAATTTTTAAAAGAATAATAATTAAATTTCATAGTATTATTTAATTTGGGTAATAATTTTTATTATTATTTCATAAATATTTTCTTTAAAAAAAAAAAAATATATTGGTACTGAAATGCTAAATGCTGAGGAAATAAAGTAAAATAGCAGCAAAAAATAGATTGCAATATACAATCTCTTCATTGTGTACACAGGTCAAAAACGTAAGGCAGTTGCCTCATAGTATGACCTTCGACAACAATGGAATGACTGATCTAAGTCTCCTAGCGTTATACCAAAAAAAAAATATTTACAAACTCAAACAAACTATTCCGCTCAATTTGACAAGTATACTGCCCATGATATCCAAAATAGATATAATTGCACCGTGAGGGACTTATTGGAAGGTTAAGTTACCCAAGCTAAGCCAAGTTTACCCTCTGTGTGTGCTCATCATAACTGAATACCAGGTCAGCCTGAGGGAAAAAACAAACATTCTACACAACACATAAGCAAAGTCCTGTCATTCGCCTAGATCAGTCTAATATACATTTTTATATACATTTCATTTTATTACATTTTTCAATTTATTCATTTCATCTCATTTCATTTTTTATTTTTCATTTTTATATTTCATTTTATATTTTTATTTATCATTTTATTATTTTCATTTCAATATTTTATCATATTTTTCATTTTCTTATTTTTCATTTTTATATATTTCTATTTCAATTTTATAAGCTATAGGGTACCCTTTAAATTTAACTAACTTTATCATTAAAATAAATTCCTCAGCAAATTAACAACACTATACTCTCTCAAAGTTTAAAAAAATTGCTATTGTAAGTGAATAATAAATAAATAAATTTGAACTTTAGCTATAGCATCAAATAAATATTATAAAATTAAATGGATTTTAACCGAAATTTCCTAAACTGCAGAACAAGACTGGAAGGCGGAGGAATGCCATATTCCTTTGTGTCACGACCCTCAACTAAATGCCAGCGAGAATTACGAGATTCTACTGCTCTGGATTGTAACGCATACGAAACAATCATGGTAAGAAAAAAATCGATAAAATAGGAATTAAATAATTTAATCTATTGCGTCCAGAAATTGCGACTGGACTCTCTAAACTGTCTGAGACCCAGAAATCTAGTGGCGCTCCAAAGTACAAGGACAGGGTTAACTTGACTTTATAACAGAAAAAAGAGCCTCGAATTTCCAAATAAAGAGTAGTCTGTTGCCACAAAACACTGGATTTTTCGGTATAATATGCACTGGCTAATCCACAAAACCGTTGTGTACAAACAAAATTACAAAAAAAAATATTAACTAAAAACCGGTGGGTAAAACTGAATATGCTATAGCATGAGAAAAAAAAAATAAATGAATTTTAAGGGGTAATATTAAAATGACATGAGAGAATTGCAGATATTGTATGTCAATGTTGTTTGATAAATATTAATAAAATATGGAAAATAGTTTAATTTTTATATATTTATATCTATATTTTTTTATAAATTATTTCATTTGTAAACAAATTTAAGGTTGTATGACAAGAGATATAAAAGTATATTCAGAAATTTAAATGATTAAAATGGACATATAAGTTAAAAATTCATAAATGTCAAATGACCATAATTTATCAAATTAATGTAAAATGAAAATTAATAGTTGAATATATATATATAAAAAAAATATGGCAATGTGATATTGATTTCCAAGATAAAATATAATATATTAAAAAATTAAGTTGGTGTAGTTTGTAGCTATGGTAAATTTTAAATGACAAAATTATGATATATCAAGAATGGTGAATTGTAAGAACAAATAGATCCCAATGTGCTATTACGTACTAGCACACTGCCTGTTTTGGCCAGCAAAACATGGACTACCCATTTATAAATTCAATCCTAATGAACCACAATCTATCAATAAAATGTAAAATGAAAGTAAAATGCAATTTTAACTTTTTATATATATTAAGTAATTTTTTAAACAATGTAAAAAATTCGTAACATGTACTAAAATTTTGCAATAAAACAAAAATAAATAAATTTTCTGGTATGTAAGGAATTTTCCTGAAATGGAAAACCATGCAGAAAATAAAATATAAATTATTGCACTAGGATAGAAAGATCAGATTTAAATAATTTCTATATAATTGAAAAATTTATTCTCAGAATAAAATTGAATATTATTTGTATAAAAATGTTTATTTAAAATTTTATTTTATCCTAATAGAGAGCCATAATACTCCTAAACCTATGTAAATCAAAATCAAACCTGAAAATTTTATGTTTAAAATTCTTATATTGTACAAACTTGGGAGAAAAAAAAATGACACCAAATGAATTGTGATTTATTCAAATCAATGCAATTGTTAAAATGTCTGGATCAGGGACAAAATAACAAAATGGAGGTAAAGATTGATCAGGTCTCCACAACCATACACCGATTTAAGAAATCACAGAAAAAAATTTAACTTTTTGGAATACTGACCTTGTAATCAATTAATAACATCGCAAATCATTATTTCAAAATCATCCTTATACATTTAAAAATATGTAATCAGAAAAAAAATTATTTGCAAAATAAACCTTTTATAGTCTGATATTTATTTAAAAAATGTAACTTCAGACATGTTTTAACTCAATATGTATATAATTATTTCAAAATAAAAAAAATATATATTAAACAATAACAAATGTATATATAGAAACAATTAAGTATTTTTCCTGAAGAAGTCCCGGAGAATGCATGAAAAATTTATATATTTAAATCATATTTTCTATTGAATTTTAAGAAATAAACAATACTGGAATAAATAACCCAGAAAGAGTCCCATTAAAAAAATAGAAGTTCGAAAGTTTGGCAAAGGCACCATAAATGTTAGGTAAAAAAATTTTTTTAATAAGATGAAAGGAGAAAAGGAATTTAAATTTATTTAAAATTGGGAGTTATATATATATCATGTAGATTTAATTTTGAATTAGAAAAGGAGTTTTTTGATTTAATTTAAATATTTTAAAATATTTTTAAATTAATTTTAATTGGAAAGGATGTTATTATATAACACATACAATTGTGAAATTTTCAACAAAACTTTTCAAAAAATTATACAATATGTATATTCAATTTCATCAAGGCTGGATTCTCCTTCGTTTCGTGTTTGCCCCAGGGTTGTGGTTTCGGTTTTTTCAATAGAGAAGAGTGAGAAGTGTTAAGCTGGATATCGTCCAGTTCACTGAGTAGTACAGCATTGGCATGTAATGTCAATGACCATGGTTCGAATCCAGGCTTGGGGACTTTTTCACCCTGTTTGTTTAGCTCCTTATAAGCAAGTTGAAAAAAATTCAGCAATTAAAACTTCAAATGTATGTAAAAGCATTTTAGAATTTGGAAAAGGGGATGTCCACATAAGCTGTTTGCATAAATGTGGACCCCAATTCCCTCATTTACCCTATATTAAAAAAATGTTTTAAAGAAGTTTAAAAGAAGAATTTTACCTATATATGTAAAGAAAAATGATATAAAGTTGGTTAATGTCCCGGTAGCAGAAAGTGCGTGACGCGCGACGTGCGTCGCAGATTTATTTTAGGCCTTGCAGATAAATTTGTCAACTTGGGAAGAAAAAAAAAAAAAAAAAAAGTACGAAAATTTTGACAAAAAATATCGCGAATTCGACAAATGGTCGCTGAAAAATATCAATTTCAACAATCGTTCGCATAAAATAATTTATAGCCAAAGGGTCGCTATAAAAACATGAATTTCGTCAAAAGAGCCCGGAAAAAACATGAATTTCGTCAAAGGATCGCGGAAAGAATGCGAATTTAGTAACAGGATCGCAGAAAGAACGCGAATTTAGTCAAACGATTGTGGAAAAAACGCAAATTTATGTCAAAGGATCGCGGAAAGAACGCGGAATTTTATGAAAAGATCTCGAAAAACGTAAATTTCTGCCAAAAGATCGCTGTACAAACTTGAATTTTATCCAAAAATCCCGGAAAAAAAAACGCGAATTTCGTTCCAGGGGTGCGAGAAAAAAAAGCAAATTTCTGTCACAAAATTGCAGAATAAAATTTAATTTCATCAAAGCATTGAGGAAAAAACACGAATTTAGTCAGACAATCGCAGAAAAAATGCAAATTTCTGTAAAACCATCGCGAAAAAACGCAAATTTCTGTCAAAGGATCGCGAAAAGCGCAGATTACTGTCAAACGATCACGAAAAAAAGAAAATTTATGTCAAAAGATCAGAATTAAATTTGCGGAATCTCGTCAAAAGATCGTGAAAAATGCAAATTTCTGCCAAAGGATCGCTGTAAAAACGCGAATTTCATTTAAAGATCCCAGGAAAAACATGAATTTCGTCCCAGGGGCGCCAAAAAAACGCAAAATTCTGTCACAGAATCGCGGAAAAAACACGAAGTTCGTCAAAGAATTGAAGAAAAAACGCAAATTTCGCAAAGTATCGCGAAAAAAAAGCTCATTTTTGTCGAAGGATCGCGAAAAAACGGCAAATTTTGTCAAATGATCGCAAAAAAACGAGAAATTTCCTCATAAGATCGCGAAAAAACAGCAGATTTCGTCAAAAAATTGCGAAAAATGGCATATTTTGTCAAAAGATCGTGAAAATATACAAATTTCATAAAAAGTGTACGAAGAAAAACACATAATTAGTGCCGGTAGTGGATTTTCGCTCCCTGTGTCCCCCCTTCTGTTGTAACCTTTCGGAAAATTTGCTGTGAATTTCAGATTTTTTTTTTTTTTTTACTCAGAATCACCCCTGGTATTAATCAGTAAGAACGCTGTTTATTTGATCACTCATAATGTTTGTACATAAAAAAATGTCACACGCTACTCCTGCAGACAATTTTCATCCCACTAAATTGCTGTTGCAGACACAACCATAACTTTCTGCTACTGGGGTTAATGTAGTATTTTATATCTGCTGGTTCTATCCTTTGTTTTTATATGTAATTAAATGAATGACTATATTATAGAAATAGTTGAAATAAGAAGTCTAAAGTAAAATTAAATGTGTATTCACATTGAAAAGTAACAAGATTGGAAAAAGATAAGAGCATATTTAAATCTTTAACATATATAATATCAATAGAACTTGCTTTTTAGTTTTTAGCACATTATATAATTTTTGTTAATGAGATTTTATTGGAGCAAAACTTTAACCAAAATTATTAATATATCTTCAAATCGAATTGCCTTTCTATTTTCATGTAGTAAAAATTCAGATACAATTTCTTTCTAATAGAGGTGCATGTGTAAGCTCATCCTATCATACTGTATAATCAATTTCATTAATCAAATATGCTTTTAGTTCTTGCTAAATTATGTATATTAAAGCACAGTAAAAAATGTAAACATATTTCAGATATTATTAATTTATAGAAAATAAAATAATTTTCTCCTTTTGCCTAAAAAAAAACCCTCAGTTTCTGTGCTTTAAACCTAGATTTTTTTTTTTTTTAAATAAAACCCACAGGGGCCTTTTTTTTTTAAATCTAAAATTGTAGGTTTTTTACAACCCTGATATAACTGAAAAATTAAATAATCAAAATTTAAGTTTCTAGTTTATGTTAGTAGGTGTTATCAAACTTATTAATAAAGAACAGATTAAAAAACAGAAATACACTTTAGGTAAAGAATAAAAACAGATGCAAGCAACACATGAAACTATTAGTTCATAAACTATGATTATGAACTCTTAAATAAAGGGCCACACAAAATTGTTACATAAAGTAGCACAGTTTTTACATAAAACTGGTCCATGTAATTTTCTATAAGGAGACATAATGAATTTATTTCAATAACCAGTATATAAAAATTTGCATTTTCTTTTTTTAAAAAAATTCATTAATAGATATATATATCAGGGATCTGTCCAGACTTTTGTCTCAGTGCCCTGTTTTTGTGAAATTGTGAACAGCTTTTTTACATTTGTGAAAAATCTAGTCCTAATTTTGTGAATTTGAAATTATCGTTATATTCAAGTTCTTTTTTAAATATTTTTAAGAAAGTATATGTATGTAAAATACATATATTTTCTTTATATATGTAAAAGTGACAGGTCATATTTTACTTTTAAATGATTAAATTTGTGAAAGGTTTTGTTTAGAGTTGGAAAAAATTTATACTTAAAATAAAGAATAAAATATTATTTTTAAGATAAAGAATTTTGTGAAGGGTCTTTTATTAAGGTAAAAAGTTTCGTGAAGGGTCCTGTTTTGAGATGAAACATTTTGTGAAGGATCCTTAACAAAAATACGCAAAAATAAGTATCAATCAACTTACAGTCAGCAAAGTTTAATATCTGAATACAATAATTTATTCATGAATAATTATAGATTCAACAAACATCATGATGAGGAGAGGAGAGTAAAATTAATATATTCCACTAATAGTAAACAAATTGGAGATTGAAAAATATAGAAAGACAACAATAACTGGATGTGAACTGGGAAAATATAAACAACCCAGTTCAACTTTTAGTTTTTATACTGTGCTGGACCCTGAAATTCTGAACCCTGTAGGTATCTAATAATAATAATAATAATAATTTCAAGTAACTTAATTAGCAACCCTAAATTTTTCATAAAAATATATGTGAATGGCTAATAATCTACAAATATGTGGGTCAATAGTTTTTATAACTCTGGCAAGTTTGATCTTTCCATGTTCCATAATTTTCAAGAAAAACAGCTGTAATAGACAGAAGACAAACTCACGGGTGATCTTATGGTTCCTTTTTTACCTTTTAAGTACAGAACCCTAAAAATGACAAGAGAGTTACCTAAGCTGTTTGATGATATACTGTCCCTATCACTGCCAGCATCTTTGTCCATGTTGTTGACTCCATTTATGATATTCATTAAGTAAATAGCAGTCCAGGCAAATGGCATGCGATACTTTCCCAGTCTTTCACAGGTTAGAACAGCATTGCTTTTCAGCTTGTCACGATTCTAAAGAAAAAAAATTAAATATTTCTTAAATTTAAAAAAAACGTCATAAATATATATATACAAAATAATTGTGATGTAATGATCTTGTGAATCTGCAACTTTTCCCATCATAAAATCTGTTATATTAACCAATTCAGGACGAGCGTCACATAAGGCATAAGATGCTCAGAATCTTTCATTATTCCTACCAGTTATTTTTTTATTGTAGATTTCGCCTTATTTAGTCAGGTCAATTTCTTAATTCAATTAAACAATTTGAATTTCTGTTTTGAAAAACTGGAGGTAAAAGATTAAAAATTCTGTAAAAAATGCTTGTCCCAAAGGGATTAAGAACTAATGAATGAGTACAAAATCAGGGTTCCTACACAATTCTGGTAAAATAAATTCCCTATCTTTTCCAGGTTTTCCCTGACCTTTTTCCAATAAAAATTTGGCTTATATACATGGGTGGTTCAATAGTTATTGTCCCTGGTATATATAAAATATTTGTACTGCCATGGTTGTTGTGGAATACCGAAGCCTAATGTCTTAGATGCCTATATGCTCAATTTCAGAACCATAGCTGCTATATTCACATAGTTTCGGAGGGGGGAGTGAAAGGGGGGAAGTGAGGGTGAAAGGCTAATCTTTAGCTTATGGGGCTAGATTTGTGACAGTGGATGAGACGTAACTATTGTCGTTTGGACTTGGGATCATAGTGATGTAGCCACATCTCATCCACTATCATATGTAGCCTCGAAAGTTCTAAACCAGCATTTCACCCTCACTCCCCTCCTTAAAAACTCCCTCAAAAATAAGTCTTTAAAACGTCACCCCTCCCTCCAAAACTGTGTTAATATAGCAGCTACGATTCTGAAATTGAGCATATAGGCATTTAAAACATTAGGCGATATTTCACATCAACCAACGCAGTACAAACATTTTATATACAGTAGGGACATTACCCACCCATGTTTTGTTGTAAAACCCTCAACAATGGACAACTTTAATCTAGATAAAGGCTAAAAAAAAGTATGCGTTGTTTGAATTTCCTATTTTTAATTATTTTTCATGTTATGCTATTATTATATAGCTTGCATAAATTTTATATAAAAATTTTAGATTGGGTGAATAATTAATTCAAATTTTTTTTTTCATTTGCAATGATAATCGAGATTCTGATGGAAAGTAGTACATAAAAAGTTCCCTGACCACTTTAAATATTTAAAAAAATTCCCTGACATTTCCCTGACTTTTCCCTGACCTGTAGGAACCCTGAAAATTCACAATACATTACAACAATAGCAACACATTTTTTTTTCTTTAATTCTAAGCCGAGACAGTCATGTGTTTTTAATTAATGCGTTACTTATAAAAATTTTTAGTAGCAAGCTTTTTAAACAAAATATTTACCTTATCATCTTTGACATAGGGCTCGATGCATTCACTGATATCGCCTTGTAATACTTTTTCTAGCTAGAAAGAAATGCAATGCAAGTTATAATTATACATCAATTATCATCACTTGTTTGTATATTAAGATTATTATCCTTATACACAAAAAAAAAATGAAAAGAATATTTAAAGAAAACTTACAATATCAAAGAAAATTTATTATATTAAATTAAATAACCTCAAAATATTAAATGTTAATGTATAATCTATTCTAATAAAAGAAAGATATTTGACTGTTTGTCAGTATATCTCTATCTGTTTTATGTTGGTGATAGCCAGGGAAAATCTACTGCACATAGAGGTCTGGAAATTTGGATGATAACAGTACAAGGCAGGTTCAAATGGACCTAAGTCTCAGATTCTTTTATTTTTTTGTTAATAGATAGATATATTAATTAAAAACCATAATGAATGTCACAAAATGCCACACTGTCGCGGTTGTCTACACGAAAACCACATCTAAAAATTTCTTGCAGCATAGAAGAAAAAAGTGCCATTTTTTCCCAATTTTTTCAAATCTGCATCCATTTAACAAATAGAGATACAAAAAAAAAAAAAAAAAAAAAAAAAAAAAAAAAAAAAATTGCAATTTAATCATCAAACTTTTCTAGATGATGTTTCAGACCCTGACTAGGATCCCTTTTTCTAAACATTAAATTATTGATTTTTTTTTTTTTTTTTTTTTTTTTTAACTGATTGTTTGTTTTTTGTGTAAATATTTTAATTTTTTTTTGTATGAAACTTTACTTTTATTTTATATTTAATGAATTTTTTGGCAGTTGTGAGCAAGATTTTTCCAGCACTCATAACAAATTTTTCAAGATGGCAGAAAAACTTTGTTTTTAAATCTTTATGTTACTTATAAATCCATGTTTTCTATTTTTTGGGCAAAATCATTGGTTTATAAATAACAAAGATTTAAAATTGATGTTTTTCCGCCATTTTGAAAAGATTTTTGGCACAATTTTTTTTTGCCAAGTGGCACTCTTCCCTGAATTTTGTCAAAGAAATGCGAGAGGTGTAATTCGTCAAAAGGGCACAGAAAAAATGCAAATTTTGCAACAAATCCTGATAAAAACACTCATTTCGTGAAAGGATTGCGGAAAAAACAGTCATTTCGTCAAAAGGCTGCGAAAAAAACAAGACTTTTGCCATAGGGTTGTTGGGAAAAGCTTTTTTTTTCGCACATTAGGTGGTTCATATTTTATTCTTTTGAAGGTTGACTTTTGCAAACACAATTTTTTGAATGCTTTTGATAACTTGCCACTATCTGAATAACCATGCATATCAATCACCTGTTTAACTGAGTCTGAATTAATATTGTACACTTAAAATAACACTTTTCCGTCATTTTTGACAGGGACATATGCTAGTTCAAAAATATTTATATATATTTTCACTACTTCCACATGCTTACAGGGCTGCATCTGCTCTTTTGATTGAAATACAAAGAAACAAAAATAACTCTTTTACTTGAGGAACTTTTCCTGTTCCAACAGTATTATTTATTTTTAAAAATATTAATATTACCCTTTTAAAAATATTTTCTGAGTGTCGATTTTACAGTTTTAATTTTTCCTGCAATTTTTTTAATTCGATGTTTGCTTTTCAAATTGAAATACAAAAATACCCACTTAATCTGGGTACTTTTCTTGCTCTAATGGTGTTGTTTGCTTAAAAAACATTAATATTCACCCTTGCAAAAGAATTATTTTCCGAATAAAGAATTCACAAGTTTAATTTTTTCTGCATTTTGTATAAATCTGCACTGCTTTTCAAATAAAAATACAAAACAACAAAAAATAATCAATATGGGTATCTTTTCCTTTCTAACAACATCTTTGTTTTTAAAAAATAATAATATTTACTATATATATGGAAGTCCTTTTACAAATTCAACAGACTTTTCTGTCAGTGCCCCCAGGTGAAAAGGGGGAGGATAAAAATTGCTTAAAATACACAAGTTAGAGCCCGAGAGATAAATAATATAAGACTTTTTGAAAATGTTATGATTTTTCATGTGATTGCAAGTGTTCTGCTATAAGTATGCAAGATTTCAAGTCTCCAATTTAATTAGGGGCTGAGTTAGAAAAATTGCTTATAATACACAAGTTAGAGCTCAAAGGGATAAATAATACAAGACTTTTTGAAAATTTTATGATTTTTCATGTGATCTGCTATAAATATCCAAAATTTTATGCCTCCAACTTAATTAGGGCCCGAGTTAGAAAAATTGCTTTAAATACACAAATTAGAGACCGAAGGGGTATAAGACTTTTTGAAATTTTTTTTATTTGTCGTATGATCGCGTTTAGCTATAATTATGCAAAATTTCAAGTATTCAACTTAATTAAGGGCTGAGTTAGAAAAAAATGCTTAAAATACACAAGTTAGAGCCCAGAGGTTTAAATATAAGACTTTTTTGAAATGTTATGATTTGTTGTTTGATCGCAAGTATTTAGCAATAATTTTTCAATAATTAGGGGCTCAGTTAGAAAAAAAAGCTTAAAATACACAAGTTAGAGCCCAGAGGGTTAAATATAAGACTTTTTCAAAATTTTATGATTTGTCATTTGATGTGAGGTATTCAGCTATAAGCATGCACAATTTCAAGTCTCCAACATATATAGCTTCTGAGAATGGGCACTGTGACAGACAGATAGAGGAGTGAGACGAATAGAGTTTCGTCAGATGAACAAAACCCTAAAAATTAATAACTTTAAATTAACTAGAAATTTATACATGTAACATGCATAGACAAATGCATAACAATTTAAATTTAATAGTAGAATAATATAATTTTAAGTTTTAATTAAATATAATCTTCTAAATTTGTTTGCAACAATTTTTAATTTTTATTTAAACTATCTTGGATTCTTATCTAGGAAATGTAATGAAATTAATAGAAATGTATAAATCAATACAGAAAAAAATAAATAAATACATGGACATATGTAAATACGTACACAAATAACATTAATAAAAACAAGTGGGTAAGTGTGATCATAGATCGCACAAAGATTCCTTTCAAACGTGGTTAAAAAAGCATGTGCCTCCATTTTAATCTATGCATTATATAGAAATGAAACAGATTAATTAAATAATAATTAATATCTCAGCTTCTAATTAAGCTAGCTCTTTGAACTGGGTATGTATGAAATCTGCGATAGATTTCGTGTCCGGATGTCAAGAAATTTTATCAAAAAATTTAATATTTAAAAAGTTTAAATTCTGTATTAAAAAAAATAAAAACCGCAAGTGCGTCGTCATGTCTGAGATAAAAAAAAACCATTGAAAGGAAAGTTTTAAAGCAATGATCCAATTAATGAAATAATAATTAATGTCTCAGCTTGTAATTAAGCTAGGAGTTTGAACTGGGAATGTATGAAATCAGCGAAAATTTTTACGTCGGGATGTAAAAAAAATTAATCTAAAAATTTAATATTTAAAAAATTTAAATTTCGTATTAAAATATCCCCTGCTTAAATTTCTCCAGCGCCGATATATCTGAAAGATGACAATACCTGCTTTCTGCTGAAATGAAATCTCTTTTCAAATACAGAAATTAAATTTTTATCGATTGATTTTTAGAGGATTTTTTGCGTTATACCCAACGCAGAAAATTGAACTTTATACCAAAATAAAGTAGAATTTTTTTCAGCGTCTTTCTATACCTTTTACGAATTTGTAGGACCAATACTTTGGGAGATGCGATTTCGCTTTTTAAATGTCCACTTCATTTATTGCTTAATTTCCTCCATGGTAACCATGCATCTGCTGATTTTACTGTGCATCTGCTGATTTTACTGGCAACCCTTAGGAGAAACTCCGCTGATTTGGAGAAAGTGCGTTCAGAAGGTTGATTGGCTAATTTTAGAAGTTAATTAGCCCGTAATTCGGTTAATTACTGACTTTTTCAAAATTTCATGATTTGTTATTTGATGTGAGGTGATCAGCTATAATTACCCAAAATTTCAAGTCTCTAACATGTATAGTTTCTGAGAACGGGCTCTGTGACGGACAGACAGACAGGCAAGGGAGTGAGACGAATAGGGTTTCGTCAGATGAACAAAACCCTAAAAATCAGATTTAAATCAAATCTAAATTTTTTTTTATATGAAAAAAAAATCATGATTTTTATCAACCCTAGGTGTAGAGGAATTAAGTTAGCAACAAGAATCTTTTGAGATAGTTGAGAAGCTTCTATCAGGCCATAAATCAGGAGTTGATTTAGGCAAAAATTGGGGCATATTAAGGGGTTTTTTTTTCACAAAACTGAATTTAATAAAATAAGACTTCATAAAATTTCACTTACAAAAAAAGATATTTTACAAAATTCCATTTCTTAAAGGTGAACTCTTCACATATTTTTTAATTTGTCAGTATTTGAAATGTTTAATTTGCAAACAAAATAAACTCACCCAAAAGGAAAATTTTTTGCAGAAGGACTTTAATAAAGTTAATATTAATTAAAGACTTAGGTTATAGTCGAGTAACTAGATTTGATCTTTTGTAGAAAAAAATTTCAAAAATTTAATTGCAATTTTTTTTTTAATTTTTACAAAAAAGGGACCCAAGAAAACAAAATGTCAATGATCCCTGGATAAATACATAAAAAACAAGAAAAGAGTTAAACAGTAAAACTATTTTTTTTTAAACTATAAAACTCAAAAATATTTATATAAATTACTTTAATAACAAGAAACAGGTCAGGTGAAGGATTAGTAATCTGAAATATACAGGATCTGCTTAAAGTGGAAACATCTTGATAGCACACATGACTAGACAGCATTCGCTTTAGTGGCTCAGAATTCATGTCAAAATAAAAATTTTCAGAAACCTATGAAAAAAGTACAATAATGGATATACTTTCATCCTATAACTCAAAAGTTTATCATATTATTATCTATTAAGCATTACAGAAGAAAAATTGTAGAAAATTATAATGTTTACAGGTTAAAATTATAATACTAATTTTCTATAAAATTCTAATGCTTAATAAAAAATTTTATTAATTTTACATAGCAATCTAATACTTGTTTGGTGTAAATGGTGTACTTTTTATTATTGTTGTTGTGGTAAAATTATTTTTTCAGAAGTTTAAAAAAAGTTGCAAGTAATAAAATATTGCAGCAGTTGTTGTGCATTTTCTAAAAACAGATAAATAAATAAGTATCTAAAGCTGATAAACTAAGACTTTGAGTTTAAATAGTATAACTTCGATTTGACAGTTGTCAAATAATAGTTAAATTTGAATCCTAAATGTTTGGTTACCTCTAAACCAATTTAACATTACTAGGACATCAATTTAAAAAGATATATAAAAATGGGAAAGATATCATTATCATACAAAAATATAATTAAATATAGAAAATCATTTAGCTAATTCAGTCTACTATCCTTCCACTCCCACTTCTTGAAGAAACTTCTCAAATTTTTAAGACAAACAGAAATCGTGATAATTCATCATGAAAATTGGAAAAACTCAATATATCTAACCTCATTAGCATGGAAAGATATTAGGTGTAAACACAGTGGAAATCACTTATAAAGATTAAGAGACCATGGAAATTATTCATGATATGCAGACTTTATTACAGCTGATTTTTGGGGAGTATTTATAACTTTATTAAGAAATTTTCAAGCATCTTTGTTATTGGGGACACTTGTATTTGTATACAATGTTTAGAATTATGTACAACAATAATGATAACTATATTTAACATTCATAATGTTTTTTTTTATTATTATCGTTAGATTTCTTTAATTATACCTAAATTTATATTTAATAATAAAATTAATTCAAGAAACACAAAATGTTATTTTAATTAATACAAATAAGATGTTTATTATTTCATATATTACATGCAGCAATATTTATATTTATCAGAAAACTAATCTTTAATGAAACAGCTAAATTTTATATATAGAAAAAACCTCATGAAAAAAATGTACCTTTCTTTTCTCTTTTGCATCATATAATGCCATGATACCAAATATTGGCTCAATCTCTAAATCCAACCTAGAAGAAAGAAAGAAAAATATTGAGAATGTTGGAATTGTGAATTTGGAAAATATTACATCTATACCTTATTTATGCGCATTCATTGGTGCTTTAATTTAAAAAATGATCAATATGGGTATGCAAACACATTAACACTTTCTTGACTGATGAGTATATTCATCATATCACCAATTTAGCAGTTTTGCCAAATTACTATTAGGCTGTGCAAAAAAGTTCTGGATAATTTGTGAAAGTTGTGTGTTTATGTGCAAATTAACAACAAAAGCAACAAGGACTATTCTTCAAAGTAGAGACCATCATAGTCCACAACTTTCTGCCAGATTTCAAATTTGCTGGAAGTACGAAGTTTGTCGCCGTACCAGCACCTTGACCCTCATTGATCTCATCGATGGCTTTCAGAATCGTTAGACCTTTTCTCCAATAATACCGTATAAACACATGCAAATCATACCGTTCAATAGGCAGTTTGGAGCCGAAACTCCTGAACTCCTAGATATATAATAAGTATTCCTATATACGATACAAATTCTGTTAACTATTAGATTAAAAGTTTCCCAGTACCTTTTGCTCAACCTAATATTTAAAATATCTACCAGTATTTCTGAGTAGTAATCTTTACTTTATTTAATCACAAAATGTCTGCCAAAATAAAGTAAAAATAATTTATGGAAAATTTAGGTATATATTTTAAATAAATAATAATAAAAATAACACTACTTTGGCAACACTGCTGGTTAACAATGTTAAGAGTTTTGAAGCAGATAAAGTTTTTAATTTATAAAAATTAGTATCTGCTAAAATTAAATCACTTTAAAATTCCTTATATTAAAAAAATATACAAATTTAAATACTTTGGATTATTATTTAATTATAATTTAGCTGTTTTATTAATAACAGCTTCTTTCTTTTTTATGTATTTTTATTTTTTTTTTAAATATATAATTACATTTTACTGTTTTAATATCAAATGTGTTACTGCTACAATTCTGATTTAATTTAAACATTGAAAACAGATGATAAATAATTGTAAACTTAAAAACTTCAATTACTTGATTTCATTTTAAGTTCAAAAAATTTTCAGGGACTTTTGGCCTATCCTGTATTAGTGTACAAATCCCTCCACTACAAAAATATAGTTCTTCAAATGAAGCAAGTGTACCACAGATATCTTGGATGAATTTAAATGCTTTACAATTTTGATTCTTTTTTTTTTCCTTTTACTGATTCCCATCATGAAAGTTTTTAACCCTCCGAGTGTCTTGAAGGCTTTCCTGGATTTTCATAAAAATGCTTATAAATTAATCTTAATGTAAATTTTCTTTCCCTGTTTGTTTCTAAAATACACTTCATGCCCCCTTTTTTATATTACATTTTAAAATACAATTCTGTTTAAAATATTTTTTTTTTCTACAAAAGATTTAAGTTGTTTTTGAAAAACGGAAAAATATGTCCAAACCGCTCAGAGGGTTAATGATTAAAACATCGCTTTCTGGTTTTCCCTACAACAATTTTAGAAACTAAACTCTATAAAGAGGCAGGAAAATCACCAGGTAGCAAATTTTAATTGCTAAACAGAAGCGCTATGTTACTCGATGAAAATCGTTGAAAAGAAAATATTTTAAAATGTTTATTTTTTTGGGGAGGGTTCTTGAATTTCTAAAACAGTACAGAACCAATTTTGATGCAATTTAAATGGGACCAATTTGAGAATATCCTCTTTCAATTAAAAAAAAAAATCATAGTTGCGTTGTTTCAGAGTAATCAGTGAACATAAATAAAAAAAGAAAAAATACATATGCGTCGAATTGAGAGCCTTGTCATTTTTTAAAAATCAGTTCATCAAAGAAAACTGAAATTACAGAATGAAATAACAAAAATAAATTATACCAAAAAATAATTACTTTAGTGAAAGACATTTTACAATCAATCTATGCCCTATATGTTCACTAGGAATCGGACCTGGTAACCTTTTTTCTATGAATTCCTCCTGTAATAAATCAAGAAATTAAAAATGGTACTATAATAAGAACAATAACAAATAAGAATATTAACTTATAAAGCATGATTTTTTTTCTATAACTTTAACTCATATTATTGGTTACTTTTTAATTATATCATAAATATTAAAATATTTATTTGCTTAAAAGATGTTATAAAAACACATTAAAAGTAAATTAAAAATCTATATTTACATGTTTCAACTCATTTTCTGAGTCGTCGTCAGAATGTATAACAGAAAATTACAAATGCATATAAAAAATGGAAAAAATCATCAAAAATAAACAAGTAATTATATAACGTACCCTACATTTCCGCGATTGCTCGTGTTCCCTCTATGTCGCGATGTCGTAATTTGTCCAACCATTCAACTCATAAATTTGGGATACGAAAAGATAATGTATCGTTTGTATCGAATTTATGGGTTGAATGGTTGAACAAATTACAGCATCGCGACACAGAGGGAACACGAGCAATCGCAAAAATGTAGGACGTGTTACATAATTACTTGTTTATTTTTGATGATTTTTTCCATTTTTCATATGCATTTGTAATTTTCAATTATACATTCTGAGGACAACTCAGAAAATGAGTTGAAACATGTAAATATAGATTTTTAATTTACTTTTAATGTGTTTTTATAACGTCTTTTAAGCAAATAAATATTTTAATATTATGATATGATTAGTAATGGACATAATTTTGACTTACTACTCGCACTTATTTACATTTGTACTTTTTAATTATTAAAACTAGCTGGCTTTGTCCGGTAGCAAGCCCTCCTTTCATTGGGGACTATAATTTATATGTAATCTTGTAATATGAAATCTCGAGACGTGTCCCCGCTGCCTACAGCACCGTATAGCAAGACTTTCTTTTCTTTGGAAAAAAAAAAAAATACAATTAGTCAGTGTTTTAAAAATTTGTAAGCCAAATGTTAAATGTATATGAATTAAATGTAATGCATATAATATATTAAAGTGTCTTTTATTTCTTTCTCCACTTTTATTTATGGAATATTCTAGAAGGAAGCACAAAACTTATTTTCAAATAAATTAATTAAAAAAAAATAATTACTAATTTAAAATTAATTAAATTTTGAATCCCAAGTCTTTAAAATTCAGCTGTTTTATAAAATAAAATCTTTCAGGAAGCTTACTTAAATATTTATGATTTGTATTTTGAACAACAAAAATGTAAGATTATAATAGAATATCACAAATAATTGTTCACATCATACAAATACATATCATAATGTTTTTCAATGATGCAATAATAATAATAATGTCAGTTGAAATACCACAAAATAATCCAGATAATATTTTTGTATCAAACAAGATGGTAAAATGCAAAATGAAATAATGTAATCCAAGAGACTAAAGTTTTAGGCTACATATATTGCATTTAAAAGTAAAGAGTGATTGCTTAAAAAAATCTGTAATTTTGCCGTAACAAATGGCAGAAAAAAAAAAAAAAAAAAATAGAAAACATGATTCCCGTCTTTTAGCATTAAAATTATCAATTCCTCATTCAAAGGGTGTTTTGAAACTTGAAACACTATTGCTGATAATGATAAATAGATCTCTTCATAATTTGGATAAACTCTTATAAAAAATAAACAATGATGTATCAATAAATTATATAATATAGAGTAAAACCTGTTAAGACAGAATTACAAAAAACAGTGAAAAAAAATTGTTTTAGAAAGCTTCCACCTTTGCAAATATAATTGTATATCATTTCTTTCACTTCACTGGTGCCATGGAATATTTCCACTTAAGGGACAATCCCATTATAGAAAGGTTATGTTTCACAGATTAGATTTTACTGTAATCTGTAATGCTCATAAAAATACTAAACATATTGTGAAACTTACTTCATCCATTGGAGGGTAAAGTGCGAAAAGAGATTCAATTCTATTTTCTTGTCTTTTGACTTCATTGACATAGTCCAAAGCTTCAGATGGAGTATGATCCAACAGAGACGGTATGAGAGGATCAGCTTGTGAATTCCGAAGATCAAACACACTGCTGGCCCAACTGCCCCTAGGAGTATCAGCCAACTGAAAGGACTGGCGATTAGAAGACGGGGTAGAAGAATCCTGTGT
This sequence comes from Maratus speciosus, assembly GCA_963932465.1. NCBI lineage: Eukaryota > Metazoa > Arthropoda > Arachnida > Araneae > Salticidae > Maratus > Maratus speciosus. The sequence goes on along the minus strand of OZ010790.1, from coordinate 276,185,686 downwards.
AATGAAATACATGCAATTTAATTTTTAGTAATACTGTTAAATTTATAGGTACTTAGAAACAAACTTTAAATAATTAAAAATTTTTTTAAAAAAGTGCTTTAGAAATTCTTTTTAATTTGAATGCTGAAAATAGTAGAAAATGTGACAATTTCAAAAAAGTGTAATTTACGTCAGTGTGCCCCAACATATATGGCATTCTAAGAATTCTAAAATCTTTTTATTATTTCATATTTTCAATGAATTTTAGAACAATTTATGAAAATACTCTTCAAGCTACAAAGTTAAATTCTTTTGTTTTTATCAACTAATTTGTGTCATTAAAGATAAGAACAAAATATATGCCTGGGCCTAAATGAATAAGAAAAATGATAAAAACAATCTTAATTTTCAAAAGTCATTTTCTTCTACTATAAATAAATGCAAAAGAGTGTAAATGTAAATAATTGTTATATCGTGACATAGTTTTAATATCCATAAGAAAATAAATGAAATTAAAAAAGTACTTCAAAAGTCTAGAATGTTTTTTATTATTATATGACTAGAAATTATTTGTAGGTTACAAGAATTATATATATTTAAGTATTGTACGGCAGCGCAATACTTATTTATTTCCAGTGTTACTTCTCAATGTTAATTTAACATAGAAAAGCTTATGGAGCTCATAACTTTTTCATTTTTTTCTTCTGAGCGTTTTGTCCCTGATGCCACAATTTTTTAATTCTTTGCTAATTCTAATGCTATTATAAATTTAAAGTGTGAAAATGTTTACCTGACATCAGGGTCAAAACGGGTGATAAAATGCCTTTCCATGTGGGTAAATTAAAACCAAGAGAGTAACATGGGCTAATTTGTATTTACATTATTCAAATATTTTTCTTAATAATTCCAAATTTCGCTTTTTTATTGAGAATTAATGGACATTTTTCGTATAAAATTTAATGTTTTATTGTTGCAAATAATTCAAAAGCCGTAATAATAATTCATCTCTTTTTAGTTGAAATATTTGCATGTGAAAAATTAAACTGAAGTAGTATTTTTTTTTTTTTAAGAATTTAAAAGATGAATTTGATGTCATAGTGGAAATAAAAAGGACATTTTCAGAATAAGTTTTTGCTTTGGTCAAGTTATGTTTCAGTAAAAAGTTTCAAAAGGATAGCTATTTTTATGCAGGTAGCGAACTTAGTGAGGAATTACATAACTTAAATTTTAAAATGTATTTTTTTTTTCCATGATGGGAACTATTTATATCCTAAGTTAAAGTTATGTAAAAATTTTCTCTTGTGTTTACATCACCCCTTGGGAGGGAATAAGGTAACACTTTTTTTTTTTTTACTGTATCACAACTATAATATTGTTAAATATTAGCAGTAAGGGTTCAACCCAATTTATTTTTACATTCATAGCATTCCTGAGTGGGAAACAGGGTATCCAAATTTAAGTTAAATTAATTTATGTTTTGATTATAGATTTTTTACATTCAGATTAGAAGTTTTTGTCCAAACTGCAGCAACCTGCATTACTGCAGTGATGAAATATTTTGAATTATACATCGGTTAACTGCATCACACATTGTGATGCAATACTGCATACATCAAAGCATGATGATGATACCCTCCATTAATTTTGAAATGAGTTCGTCTGAATGCAGTAGTTATTAAAAAACTTGACATATTAAATAAAAATGTAATTCTCAAAACAATTTTTTTTCATATAAAGTTTACTTGTAAAAATTTCTTGTTTATAAAAATTTTAAATTGTAGGAAAGAGAAAATTTCTTACAACGGCATAAATTTAAACACCATTAAAACACCACTCCATTTTTTATGGTGTTTTCAGAAGTTCTCTCTTTCCTATCATTGGACACCAGCTTATTTAATTATTTAGTGCAAAATTGTCTTAAAATTTAACATTTTAATGCCTTTAAACTGTGAAATATAAAACTATTCGGCCAGACGAATATTTGGTATTTGGTCAAATAGTTATTATTCGACTGGTCGAATATTCGGTATTCGGCCTAACAGTTACTATATTCAGCTAGCTGAATATTTGGTATTCGGTTTTCCTGTAGGACGAATATTCAGCATTTGATATTCTACCAAAATCACTATTCGGTGCATCCCTAATTTCAATTATATAAAAGATTTTCAACTGTTTTCAGAATCAGTATACCATAAGCTTTCAATTATTATAGTTTAGTATTAAAATTGGCTTAAAAATAAAAATGTTGTTACCATAGTCATTTCCAAGGTTTTTGTAGTTATGGTTTCTGAGCCAAAATAATGAAATTTTTACACATTTTTAAAAAATATTATTCTTTAGTAAAATTTGCACTTATCTTATTATATAGAGTAATTTGAGGTAAAAATGTAATCTTTTTTTTTAAGAGCCAAAATTTACCTATTTTTCTTTGTTGGTAAAATTTTTTCGAGTGTATCATCACCAATCTTAATGTCTGAATAAGCAAAAGTAAATAAAAAATCCTAATTTCTGAAAAAGTAAAGAATCATCACAGAAATAGCCTGAAGAGAATATAATCAAAAATGAGGGAAAAATTTGGGAAAATTAAAATTTCTGAAATAATCTTATGTTATAATACAGAAGATAAATTAAAATCTTTTTTTAAGTACAGTACCGAGGTGATATCTTCATCTTCTGCAAGAGGAGGATGTTGGGATGGTAATTCAGAAATCTGCTTCAAACGGGATTCATCCTCTTTTACATCAGATACAGTCACTGTCAAATCTATTTCAAATTCCTGCTTCGGAACAGATTTAGCAACATTCTGTCGCTCTAAGTTTCTTTCATATAAACAGCAACACGAACTGTATTGCTGGTATCTAGGATTAAACAGAAATATATATATATATATGTCGTAGGCTAATTGAGAAATCCGGCTCTTTGCAAACAGCCTAGGCTCTTTGCAAAGAGCCGGGCTAATTGGAGAATCCATCTCCCTTTTTCCAATTAGCCTGATATTTTTCAGGCTTATTGCAAACAGCCTAGAAAGTGTTAGGCTAATTGAAAAATGACCACTTATTATCCGATCAGGGTGATATTTTTAGCTCACAGGCCATCAAAGCCTGTGAGCTTATGTGCCCGCCGATTCTGTATGCACGTGTGTGTGTACGTACGTACGTACGTACGTATATACGTAACGCGATAACTCTTGATAGAAATATCCGATTTGCTTCAATTTTTTTTTCTAGGTTCATTCTGATAAGGTGCTTCCCTGATTAGTTTTTGGGGTTCATTGGATAAGGATAAAGGGGGAAAAGGGGGGCTAGTCCCCCCCCTTAATTTATATAAATGGGTTTTTCATGCAGAAATATTCGATTTGCTCCAAATTTGGTATACCGGTTTATTGAGTTAAGGAGCTTCCCTGATTAGATTTGGAAGCTCATTATTTAAGTATAAAGGGGGGAAAGGGGGAAACCCCCCTTAATTTAGATAAATCGGTTTTTCATGATGAATTATTCGATTTGCTCCAAATTTAGTATACCGGTTTATTAAGTTAAGGAGCTGCCTTGATTAGATTTGGAGGTTCATTAGTTAAGTATAAAGGGACGAAAGGAGGTCTAGACCCCACCCCCCCTTAATTTAGATAAATGGGTTTTTCATGCAGAAATATGCGATTTGCTATAAATTTGGTATACCGGTTAGTTATGTTAAGCAGCTTCCCTGATTACATTTGGAAGATCATTATTATGTATAAAGGGGGGCATGCGTTTTTCATGTAGAATTATTCGATTAGCTCAAATTTGGTATACTGGTTTATTATGTTAAGGAGATGGCTTGATTAGATTTGGAGGTTCATTAGTTAAGTATAAAGGGAGGAAAGGGGGCACTACCCCCCCCCCCTTAATTTAGGTAAATGGGTTTTTAATGCAAAATTATTCGATTTGCTCCAAATTTGGTATACCGGTTTATTATGTTAAGAAGCTGCCTTGATTAGATTTGGAGATTTATTGGTTAAGTATAAAGGAGGGACAGGGGCTAGTGTCCCCTTAATTTAGATAAATGGGTTTTTCATACAGAATTATTCGATTTGCTTCAAATTTGATATTCCAGTTTATTACGATATGGCTTCCTTCATTTGATTTGGAGGTTCATTGGTTAAGTATAAAAGGGGGGAAAGGGGGCAATTGCCCCTCCCCTTAATTTAGATAAATTGGTTTTCATGCAGAATTATCTAATTTAGTTTAATTTTTTTTCTAGGTTCATTCTAATAAGGAGCTTTTCTGATTAGATTTGAATGAAAGTTCATTGGTTCAGCATAACGGAAGAAATGGGGGAGCTAATATCCCCCCCCCCCCCCGTTAATTTAGTGAAATGGTTTTTTCATGCAGAATTATCTGATTTGCTTCAAATTTGGTATACCTGTTTATTATGTTAAGTAACTTCCCTGATTAGGTTTGGAGGTTCTTTGGTTAAGTAGAAAGGGAGGCAACGGGGATTAATCCCTTCCTTTATTTTTCGAGGGGCATTATTCTTTGAAATAAGAGTATACTACACAATTAGTGTGAATAGCTTGTGAGCTCAATGCCCTCAGTTTTACTGGGCAATTTTCTTTTTATTAGGTTTATTAACGCATAACCCTACCCAAACCCGAAAAATAAATTACAACAGACCGTACCCCGATAAGAGCAAGGCAAAATAATTTCAGTCTGCATGCAATCCGACCCGAACCTGAGAGTTCCATTTGAAAAAACCCGAAATCCCGAACCAAATCTGATAACCGACAAAAATATTCAAAAGATCCATAACTGGATCCGAACAAGACAAATTAGTTTCCGTGGACACGCAACGCTACCAGAACCAAAAAATTCCTTTCGAAGTCAACATGAAACCCGTCCCGAACCAAAGCTTATCCGACAAAAATATTCCAAATAACTATAATCCGATGCAAACCAGACAAAATAATCTCCGTCCACCGGCAATCCGATCCGAACCTGAAAGTTCTAATTAAACTCAATCCGAAACCTGGTTGTGGTCGGTTTTCGGGTTGATTTCAAATGGAACCTTCAAGTTCGAATCTGGTTGAAAAAAAATTAAACTAAATTAGATAATCCTGCATGAAAACCCATTTATCTAAATTAAGGGGAGGGGCAATTGCACCCCTTTCCCCCCTTTTATACGTAACCAATGAACCTCCAAATCAAATGAAGGAAGCCATATCTGAATAAACTGGTATATCAAATTTGAAGCAAAGCGAATAATTCTATATGAAAAACCCATTTAGCTAAATTAAGGGGACACTAGCCCCTGTCCCTCTTTTACACTTAACCAATAAATCTCCAAATCTAATCAAGGCAGCGACTTAACATAATAAACCGGTATACGAAATTTGGAGCAAATCGAATAACTCTGCATGAAAAACCCATTTATATGAATTAAGGGGGGGGGGTCTATCCACCTTTCCTCCCTTTATACTTAACTAATGAACCTCCAAATCTAATCAGGGAAGCTCCTTAACATAGTAAACCGGTATACGAAATTTGGAGCAGATCGAATAACTCTGCATAAAAAGCCCATTTATCTAAATTAAGGGGGGGGGGGTCTAGCCCCCCTTTCCTTCCTTTATACTTAACTAATGAACCTCCAAATCTAATCAGGGCAGCTCCTTAACATAATAAACGGGTATACGAAATTTGGAGCAGATCGAATAACTCTGCATGAAAAACCCATTTATCTAAATTAAGGGGGGTGTCTAGCCCCCCTTTCCTCCCTTTATACTTATTTAATGAACCTCCAAATCTAATCAGGGAAGCTCCTTAACATAATAAACCGGTATGCGAAATTTGGAGCAAATCGAATAACTCTGCATGAAAAATCCATTTATCTAAATTAAGGGAGGGGTCTAGCCCCCCTTTCCTCCCTTTATACTTATCTAATGAACTTCATAATCTAATCAGGGAAGCTCCTTAACATAATAAACCAGTATACGAAATTTGGAGCAAATCGAATAACTCTGCAGGAAAAACCCATTTATCTGAATTAAGAGGGGTCTAGCCTCCCTTTCCTGCCTTTATACTTAACTAATGAACTTCCAAATCTAATCAGGGAAGCTCCTTAACATAATAAACCGGTATACCAAATTTGGAGCAAATCGAATAATTTTGCATTAAAAACCCATTTACCTAAATTAAGGGGGGAGGCTACCCCTCTCCTTTCCTTCCTTTATACTTAACTAATGAACCTCCAAATTTAATCAAGCCATTTCCTTAACATAATAAACCAGTATACCAAATTTGAGCTAATCGATTAATTCTACACGAAAAACGCATTTATCTAAATTAAGGGCAGAGGCCATTGCCCCCCTTTCCCCCCTTTATACATAATAATGATCTTCCAAATGTAATCAGGGAAGCTGCTTAACATAATTAACCGGTATACCAAATTTATTGCAAATCGCATATTTCTGCATGAAAAACCCATTTATCTAAATTAAGGGGGGTGGGGTCTAGACCCCCTTTCCTCCTTTTATACATAAATAATGAGCTTCCAAATCTAATCAGGGAAGCTCCTTAACACAATAAACCGGTATACCAAATTTGGCTCAAATCGAATATTTCTGCATGAAAAACCCATTTATATAAATTATAAGGGAGGGAGGGACAGCCCCCTTTTCCCCTTTGTCCTTAACCAATGAACCCCAAAAACCTAATCAGGGAAGCAACTCATCAGAATGAACCTAGAAAAATAAATATGAAGCAAATCGGATATTTCTATCAAGATTTATCGCATTACGTACATACGTACGTAAGTACGAACACACGTACATACAGAATCGACGGAAACATAAGCTATCAGGCTTTGATAGCCTGTGAGCTAAAAATATCACCCTGATCGGATAATAAGTGGTCATTTTTCAATTAGCCTAAAGCTTTCTAGGCTGTTTGCAATAAGCCTAAAAAATATCAGGCTAATTGGAAAAAGGGAGATGGATTCTCCAATTAGCCCGGCTCTTTGCAAAGAGCCGGATTTCTCAATTAGCCTACGACATATATATATATAGTATAGCAATATACATATATTATATGGATATTAAAAAATAAATGGAAAAATAACTAAATCAAAAATAATGAAAAAATAAATTTACCTTCTGTTTATTACAACCCAATCTGTTGTGAAGCACTGCTGACTTTTTATGCTATAGAAAAAAATCAGTGAATTTTATTAAAATCATAAAAATTTAAGTTTCAATGAAAATTAAAATATTCCCTCATCCTTTCTTAGTATAATGACTAACAATGTTTAAAACAGCAAAGATAACAAACAGTTATATTTCATAAATTACACAAAATGAAATATAGACTATTTACATATAAATAAAAACTTTTTTTTTAATACTAGCATTTGTTTTAAATAAATTTTTCCACTAATACATTTATTATTTGCTTAAACTTACTAAAGTTTAAAAATAAACCAATAAATGTTCAGAAATTATATTGAGTAAAATATACAAGAAGTATAAAATAAAAAAAAGTTTAGCAAATATGAACTTGCGCAATAACATTGACATTTTCCAAGAAGTTGCTGTTTCTTTGATAATTTCAAGAAATATTTTCATCTTCTCAGTTATAAGAAATAAGGACAAACTTTTTTTTATAATAATTATAAGCTTTGTTTATATGAAATATTTTTTGCATTTTTAATTAAATAAATACAAATTTTACTATAACACAAAGAATTTCAAATGAGTTGAAATATTACAAATATGCAAACTTCATCAACGGAAGTTTGTTAGCCAGAATGATGATGAATGAAATGAAAAAAAAAAACTTAATAAACAGGGAGTTGCCTTTTACTGTTGTCGAAAAGCCAATTCTTAAACTTCTGATTTTAGAATCACGCTTTCAATTGCAAAAATGCTTTAAATCATGTGCCATTACCTTAAAAGCCGCTTCAGGAAAAATGGTTACTTTGGTAAAAGTTAAAAACTTTAATTTTTTTATGGTCCATGAGTCCTCTAAGTTATATTTAGAAAAGCATCTTCCATGCTCTAACAAGTAAAAAGTTTTAAATATCTAGCTTTTGTAACTATAATTTACAAAACTACAATACTTTGAATTATACGAATTGCAATATGAAATACTTTGAATTGTATGTGATCGGTATCAATGGTGTAGAGGCATACATCCACTGATCATAATGCCACCCATACATGTATGCCACCTCCACTGTGTTGGTGCAGTTCATGTATAAATATTGGGTTATATCGTAAGCCAGGTTCTCTCCATATGACAACACACTGACTGTCACTCTATAAACTAAACCTGGATTCTCCAGAACATTACATTGCTCCACTGGTTTGCGGCTCATACTACATGCTCTCTGCACCACTAATACTGATCACGCCTATAACGAGAGGTACGTGGAACAAATAGTGTTGGACATCTGGCATAAAGCCCATGTTGACTAAGTCGCCTGTATACATTTTGTTACAAAACTAGTGGTCTACCAGTGACATTTAACTCTGCTGCCATCATTTTTGCTGGCATACTTTGGTTGTGTCAGGCCATTAATGCCATAAATTGGTCATCTGATAGTATTATTATATGCAGGCAACCTTCTACAGCACTTCTATTAGTATTTCCCATTGAAATATAGCAATGCCACAGTCTCAAAACCGTAGATCGGTCGATACCAACAGCTTCGGCAACATCGGCTTGACACTGGGCAGACTCCATCATACCAATAATATGACCACTTATATATTCCTCCCTTTGGTACATAATTAATTTGTCATCAACAAAAATGATCGAAATCATCCCTAAAGAAAACCATAATTACCCATAGTTTGCATACCATTTTCTTATTATGGGTATGAATTTTCAACATTTTACAACAAAAACTTTTTGAGAAAACAATGTTTTATTGAAATATGCAATACTTTTGGGCATCAGTGTATGTATGAGCATGAATGTTTGAGACTGGCAGACTCCATCATACCAATAACACGACCACTCATAAATTCATCCATTTGGTACATAATTAACATGTCATCAACAAAAATGATCGAAATCAGCACTAAAGAAAATCATAATTACCCATAGTTTGCATACCATTTTCTTATTATGTGTACGAATTTTCAATGTTTTACAACAAAAACTTTTTGAGAAAACAATGATTTATTGAAACATGCAATACTTTTGGACATTAGGTTATGTATGAACGTGACTTATTTAAGGGTGTTTTTTAACTGAGTTATGCCTTTTCCAGCTGAACTATATTTCATATGCTAAGAGATGTTTCTAAATAAATTCTTTCACCTTATTAAATGATGAAGTTCACTACAGTATTCTGGAAGTGTTGAAAAGAGTCTCATAATCTATGCTTGATGCATGATTTTGTTTCTTGTCATATTATTGAAAAGGTTACATCATTGTAGAAAATATTCATTGTTGAGTGAACATGGTAATAGATTTTAAAAAAATTGATGCCTGAAAATAATTTAAACTATCTATGAATTTCAAAATTGTTTTCCCAACGCATAATAAAAAATTAATGAACAAATTGATAGTTAAATTCTGAAAATATTATATTGTTATCAGGAACACACAACTGTACATAATTTCTAAAACTGTAGAACATCAGGAAATGAGAAAAAATTCGTAATTGTATTGAAAAAATGTAAATTCCATTTTTATATACAGGCAAAATAGACCAAAAATTGAGTAAAACACTACTGATGGTCATTCACGAAAGTTTGGGAAAAACTTTATTTCGGCACGAGCAATGAAAATCCGATGAGTCCTCATAAAATGAAGTTGGAAGGGAGGGGGTAATTTTTTTTTTTTTTTTTTTTTATGTAGTTCAAGTGGGGTATCATTTATTATGTATTTTTTAAAATTCTGAATCGAATGACACCATCCACAAGTTGATATCACTCACCCGCAAGAAGTAAAACCATCTTGACAAAAGTAAATTTTGGAGGAGAGGCAAAAGAAAATTTGCATGATTTTACTGTGATATGAAATTATAGCACTTAGCTCTGCATGCAGGTATAAAAATGTGCATAAAAGCATAAAACCCTTAAGAATGAAGACATAGGCTGAGGCTTGGAGGGTTGGGTAATTTTACCTCCCCACACAATCCACCTCTCTTCTCTAGTATCAAATGAACATATAGTGTAATAGTTATTTTCTGTATAATTAAACTTATAAAACTTTTTGTGTAGCAAGACATACCTATGACAGACCTATTAGTGGAATAAAACGCAAAATGAATTTTTACGAGATGTGTCACTTTTCTTGCAGGCAAGCGATATGATCATTTGTTACAAAGTTACGGTAGTTAGTTTTTATGGTGGTTTTAAGGTTTTATGAATACAAAGTCGAAATTCATACTTTGAAGCAGGTGAAATAAATAGGTTTTTACTGCAACAACTGATGGCCATTCACAAAAATTTGAGAACTTCATTTTGGCACTATAAATGAAGATCTGGTGAGTCCCCAAAACTTAAAGTTGTTTTACTGTGTTTTTTTTTGGGGGGGGAAAGGACCATTTTAGCTCGGGGGGAAGAACAAAACTTTTTTTAAGTAGGTCAAGTGGGGTATTGTTTATAAAGTATTTTTTAATTCTGAATCGAATGACACCATACGTAAGTTGATATGATCATTTGTAACAAAGTTACGCCAGGTTTTATGAATACAAAGACAAAATTTTTACTTTATTACTGAGCACAGCTTTGTTACATGTATTTTATGTTCAAATCATGTTCTTTATATCATATTAAATAATATCAAATTTATTAAATGTTCTTAAAATAGCAATAATCAAAATCAGGGTTATCTGAGTCTTCTTCAAGGTCATTAAAATTGTGAAAATCCATGTATTCATAAAACCAATCATGACTTTGTATTCATAAAAACTGTTTAACTTTATAACGAATGATCATATCGACTTGTGGATGGTGTGATTTGATTCAGAATTAAAAAATAATAAATGATACCCCACTTAACCTACTTAAAAAAGTTGTGTTCTCCCTCCCCTGAGTTAAATGCCCTCCAAAACAGGGTAAAACAACTTTAATTTTTAGGGGTGCATCGGATCTTCATTTCTAGTACCAAAACAAATCCCAAATTTTTGTGAATGGTCATCAATTGTTGCTCTATAAACCTACTTTACCTGCACTGAAATATAACTTTCAACTTTGTATTCATAAAACCTGCCCTAACTTTGTAACAAATGATCGTATGAACTTGCGGATGGTGTCATTCGATTCAGAATTAAAAAATTCATAATAAATGATACCCCATTTGACCTACTTAAAAAATTTTGGTTTTTCTCTCTCCCTGAGTTAATTCCCTCTCCTGCCCCCCCCCCCCCCCAAAAAAAAAACAACAACTGGGTAAAACAACTTTATTTTGGGGAGACTCATCAGATCTTCATTTCTAGTCCCAATATGAAATTCTTCCCAAATATTGATGAATGGCCATTAGTTGTCTCTGAAAAAGCCTATTTTACCTGTACTATAAATGAAACAAGCTAAATATAAAAGCATGTAAAAATGAACGAAAATCTTAACTGAAATTAAAATTTCATAAATGTCAGAAATAATAATATTAATATAAAATTTAAACTATACTTAGTGTATCAGAAGCAGAGAATTTTTCATTTGTGAAATTGTGGCATGACTATTATCTAAATTCTCTTCTAGCAATACTAAAGCCCATTTCACCCACACTTCTTTTGAGTGCAAAAGCATCAACATTTTATCTTAAGAAGAAGGATATTGAATTTTAATCCATACAATTATTTCCTTTGTTTAATGTAATTTTAATAAAATGTATTTTCATTTACATAGTTCTGCTCTAATTATACTTTGTATTTTATATGTTCAAATTTAATAAAATTAAGGTAAATTATTCTAACATACAAAAGTATAAAAATAGGTTTTATAAAACAAAACTTACTTTTCCTCATCTGGAAGAATATGTTCTACAGTCCTGCATTTATGCGGAAGTATTCCTATTTCCAGATCATCATCTGGAAAATCTAGCATATGACGAAATGGATCACATTCTATTTGTTCTCGGTGCTGGTCAAGAAATTCCTCAAAATCTAAAGGGTCTACAACATCAGTCAATGGAACCTATCAAAATTATTATTTTTTTTAAAACCATGATCCATACTAACAAATCAGTTAAGCTACACACAAATATATCCAAAAAAAATATATCTTAAATTTCTTAAAATTAAATTGTACATATACATAAAAAAACTTTTTGTATTGTAATTATAAACTATTAATACAAATGAAAAATTGACTCTCTCTCTATATATATATATAACCATTACAAATTACCAGCAAAAATGGTTAAAGTATTAATAATAAAAGACTTTATTCAAATTAAAAATGACATAGAAACCCCCATATAAGTCTATAAAACTGATTCCCTTAACCGTTCAGGACCAGCATCTTTTACATGAATTTTATTCAGTTGATACCACTTTTTGTCAAATAATTAAATTTAGTTTATCAATCACGAAAATGTCTTAATCAAAATTTATTTTTTAGTGGTAACAAAAACAAGTGCTGTTTAAGCATCTTTTGAAGATGCATATATGCATCCATCGTCCCGAAGAGGTTAACATTTGCAACATGGATTTTAAAACATAGTAAAAGTAGGAAAAAATGGAAATTTGTGGAACCAAGGCAGATTTATCAGGTCCTAATAACCTTGATTACTACAAATAGAGTGTGCGGTTTCATCTTCGCATTAGCATTAGCTATAAAAAGCTAATACAGTAGAGCGCCAATTATCAGAACTCCAATAAACCGAACTTTCAATTATCCAAACAGCCTATTTCTTTCAAAATTTTTTTTAAACCGAACTTCTAATTATCCGAACAGCCTATTTCTCTCAAAAATTTTTTAAAACCGAACTTCCAATTATCCAAACACCCTGTTTTTCTCATTTTTTCCCCTTCAGATTTAGCATGTGAAATCTGATCCCAGATTAGTGTGGTATTGAGAGCAGTAACAAGAGAATAAAAGGCTTTGGGTAAAGGGCTGAAATCAAAATCAAAGCACAGAATTCCTGTTCATATTACATCCCCTTCGCGTGGACTCTTCCTTTGTTCCCTTCACAATGAACCTTTCATGTTAACACACCAATTCCAAGCTGAGAGGAGGAGTATTTCTTCGTTTCCCTACCTGCAATCAAAGTGGACTAATCCACTCCGTAGAGATCGAGCTTTCATTGAAAGACAGGTTTCTTGGAAGAGTTGATTACTGCATTCGCGATTTGTTACAGTCTGGTTTATTTCATTTAGAACTAAGGTGAAAATAAGATGTCCGGCAAGCGATAAAGAATTGTTCTTTCGTTAGGAGAAAAAGTAAAGATATTCAAGAGACTAAAAAATAGCAAAGCAGGTACAAAATTAGCAGTGGAGTATGGCGTAGGAAAGTCTACGATATCAGAAATTAAAAAAAAAAATGAAGATTCCATTAAAAATTTTGTAACAGCACTTGAAACTGAGCAAGGAAGCTTAGAACGAAAACCTATGAAAAGATCTTTCGATGATAAAGTTGATAAAACTTTGTACATGTGGTTTTTACAAAATGGCTCATCTGGTCAACCAATTTCTGGACCCCCTATTATGTGAGAAGGCAATACTTTTCAATGAAACACTGAATGGAGAAAATACTATATTTCAAGCAAGTTCTGGGTTGACTTCGAAATTTTAAGTTATACCATGGTATACAAGAAATCGGATTACATGGAGAGAAATGATCTGCATCTATGGTGGTTGCTTTGAATTTCGTAAAAAAATTTACAGAATTTATTCAATCGGAAAAAATACGAAGAATTCATTTACAATGCAGATGAGACTGATCTTTTTTGGAGATCTCTACCACGAAAAACATTAGCATTTGGATTCGGGAAAAATGCTTCTGGGACTAAATTAAGTAAGGAAAGAATAACTATTTTCCTGTGTGCAAATGCAACAGAAAACCATCGAATGCCACTGTTCGTGGTAGGATAATCAAAGAAGCCTTGATGCTTCAGAAATTGGAACACTTTGCAAGTTATTTACACTTCTCAAAAAAAAAGGCTTGGATGAATACAGAAATTTTCATTGATTGGTACAATAACACTTTCATTCCTAAAGTTAAAGAGCATCAAGAAAATTTGAAGAAAGCAGGGAGAGTACTATTGATTCTAGATAATGCACCTTGACATCCATGTGAAGACAACCTTGAACGTGAAAATGGGAAGTTTGGATAAAGTTCTTGCCACCTAATGTTACATCGATAATCCAACCTGTGGATGAAAGTGTGATAGAGACATTCAAACGACTTTATAGAAAGCAAATGTTAAAAAAGCTCCTTTTATCAAAAGAAACAGAAGAGCCTGATTCAAAAGATACCATAAAAATTGATTTGAAAGATTGTTGTATGACAGCTGCTGACTCCTGGAATTTAGTAAAATCCTCAACTTCAAAAAAGGCTTGGAATAAAATTTTAAATGAAGAAGAAACAGTACTTTTCAGTTAGCCGGGCACCAGTGTTATATATACATATGTATGTACGTATACATGTATGTATATATACATATATATGAGTGTGTATATATACACTGCTCAAAAAAATTAGGGGAGCAAGCAAAAAAGTAAAGAGAACAGTGCAAGACAGCCATGTATGGGCATAAAATGGGTAGTACAGTCGAACCCCGTTATAGCGAACCCGGTATATAACAAACTCCGATATAACAAACGAAAATTTTGGTCCCGTTGTTTTCCTATTGTATTTAATGCTAATTTATCCTTTTATAGCGAACCTCCGAAATCTTAATAACCGGCTATAATGAACATTTTTTCCAGTCGACCATGATTTTTTTATTTATTTATTTATTTTATTTTATTTTTTCTGCAGTTGTGAAAACAGGACTTAGACTCCAATTTCATAAGAAAATGTATGCCGGCTAGTGAAACATGGTGCAAATCAGCGATATTTTTATTAAAGGGTAGAAACAACTGCATTCTTTCTCTTCTAGGATAGCCACTCTGCAGGTGTGATTCCGCCCACCCGTCAATCATTTTTTCTTATTCCTGATCACAGCTGTGGGCAAGAGTGTAGACAGAGCCGAAAATGAGGGGGAAGGGGGGGGGGGTGAAAAAAAAAACAGCCAACCTGTTGGGAGGGGGGAAATGCTCGAGCAGAACAAGTAAAAGCATGAACAGTAGGGACCATACACACCTGTGCTAGGTGACGGGGGAGAGTGAAATAAAAATCAGATCACGTGTGAAGATCCGACTGATGAAGAGATTGTGGTAGAAATTAAAATGAATCATTCTGAAATCGAAGATTCTGCATCTGATGCTGATGAAGAGGAGCACATAAATTATGAAACCCCCACAATCTCAGATGCTACAGCAGCGATGCATGTAATTAATAAGTTTTTGTCTGCACAAACAGTGGAAGAAAGAGTGTTGGACTCATTTGATGCACTAGACAAAGAAATTCATAACATGTTTTTGAAATCGGCATTTTGTCAGCAGAAGATTACCGATTATTTCTGTATCAAAACAGTGAGCAACAATTCAAGGTAAAATTAATTTAATTAGTATTGTGTCAGTTTAATGTGATTGATTTTAGTTAATTTAATATTTTAATGGTCATATTTAATACATTTTACCTTTTTTTAATACATCATTAGTGAATATGCACATAACAACTAATGAGCTATACATTTTGTGAACTCTAACATCTTTCTTAACTGTTCGGGTATTACGAACCACCGGGTATAGCGAACAAAACCTTCGGTCCCTTGAAGTTCGTTATAACGGGGTTCGACTGTACATGTGTATCAATGCACAAAACAGAAAAAAAGATGCAAAAAAAATTGTAAGGGAGATTTTATTCTTTGAAAAGATGAAAAGAACATGATAAGATGGTTTAGGGCAACAATTTGGTTTCATGTAAATGATAAAAAAAAAAGTATTGTTTAGAAATGATGCAAGATTTTTAATATGGCGTGTGGTCTTCTCGAACAGCTAAGACTGCTGCACACCTGTTTTCCATGGATGCAATGAGGTTATCCATAAGAATTTGGGGGATACTGTTCCACTGCTCAAGAATTGCAATCTCCAAGTCTCGGACAGTAAAAGGAGACCTCGGCAGGGCCGAAACTAGGGGGAGGCAGAGGGGGCACGTGTCCCGGGCGCCGCTTTAACAGAAGGTGAAGGAGGCGCCAAAATGAAGATTTTGTTTGACGTTTGATACAAGAATATATGAAAAGACTACTAGGGGCTCGCCAACCTCCATTCAGACACCGCAAAATCTAAAAACACGCTAATCTGATGGGTTTTAAAAATATTAGAGAAGATTGAATTATACTGAAAAAAGCTGTGCAGATCTCCCTGTAAATGGGTTTCCATTCAATTCCCTTTGATTGAAAAAATTTAAGGGCGAATCAATTGCTGTTAAGACATCCAATGGTTGTTTTCGTTTTTGATTAAAGAGGACCAGTTAAACATTTGAAAAGAAACTAAAATAAAATAAATTAAGTATAAGAGTCTTTGTCTCCCGGTATTTTAAAACAATCTCTATAACAATAGCCTAAGTCATGTGACTATCATCAACAGTTCCAGGCGGACCACTTCGCTTTTTATATTCTAGGTGCCATTTTGGTACTTTAATGTTAGCCAGGCAGAGGTGATAAGTCATCAAATATTATTCTATCGCCATGATTTCACCTATATTATAATAGTTCAAGTCGTCAAATGCCATAAACAAATACGGTCTGATCCCTACGCTGTTCATATGAAAGTTTGGCAAAGATGTCATATACGTCCCATATTGCCGTGATTTTTTAACGACGCCAATTTGGGGAACGCATCAACAGTATAAACAGCAACATCTGGCTTACCATATCAAGCAAAATAACGATACTTTGGCACCAGCTATGTGCCCGTTCCGTATATGACATTGGCGTCAGAAAAAATCGCGCCAATATGGGACCGTAAGTTTTCCATTATGATTAAAAAATAAAAAAAAAAAATTTCGAATAAAACTACATAAAAGTTGCCATGGTTGCAAAGAATTCTAGATACTGTTACGCTAGCAAATTGCAAATCTTGCCAATAGCTTTTGTTTCAACTCGGCAGCTAGCATTTTTTTTTTTTTTCGAGTGGTAATATTTGGCAAGATATGCACCGCAGGTTTGGCGTGATTTTTATTTTTTTACGAAAATTTGGCGAAAACCTCATTTTCAAATACCAGTTACATAAGCATTTTTGGTATTCCTTAGATATCCTGACGACCAAAAATCTATCGCCAAACTATAAGATTAAATGCCAATAATGGTTGATCATAAATGTCACATTCACTTGACTTTAAGCAAGTTACACATGTTTACGCCATCAAGAGATTTTTATTTCGACGTTTTATTTGTATATTTATTAATGTTATACTAATTTATTTGTTCTTTCATTATTTAAAATAAAAATTATGTCAATTTGTATAATTTGGCGAGTGTTTTGCGATTTATATAATTTGGCGAAATTGGTCGACGGAATAACTAAGTAGTACTGTATTTCCCAATTATTTTCTATTATTTTCTAAAGAAAATATCAAAAAAATAATTAATAATCATAGAACAAAATAATTTATATAATTTATAAAAAGAAATAAAAGTAAATAAGCATTTATTATCAAATAAACAACAATAGCCAGTTACCATGTCGACCTTTTCTGAAATATAAAAAAAAATATCAGTTTATTAAAATTTGAGTTGCCATCATTAGAAAAATGTAATAAAATTAGAAAAAAATTAATATTTCGAAAACTAATTCGAATTTAAAAATTCTAATACCAGTTTTGAAATCTGCGGATTAATATTGATTTTTGGTGTTAATTTCATCGCAAAGTATTCCATATTTTAGGAGAAATCGCCGTGAAACATAATCAGTTGTTTAATCAGTCGATTCATACTTTCGTTTCATAAATTCGTTCATTAGGATTTTATATATATAAGGCAGATATATACATATATATATACGAAATTTGTATAAAAATGTCTCGCAGCCGGAAAATTTAAAAGGAAAACTGAATTAAATGCATTAAACTTCACAAATAGATAACCTTTCCATTAGATAAAAAAAAATCCATGAAAGCTGTTTTTTTTCTGCTGAGCAGCGTTGAGCTTCCTTTCTTTCTTTCCTTTTTTTTTCCGTCTTGCCATGGGCGATGACTGCCCGGGACAATAAAAACAAACGGAAGGGGGAATGCACAAAGTAAAATTCTTAGTAAAACCTTTTTTTTCCCGATATCAACCTCATTTAGCCTATACAAAAAAACAAACGTTTAAAAAGATTAAAATGCGATTTGGTTCCTTTTGATTCTGTTTTCAAAGTTTTAATGAATCAATGTTTGTCAAATCTGATTACGTAGTTCAGTTTTATGTATTTTAAATTTAAAAATAAGTTGTCTATTAGAAACTTAGTAAAACTCTTTTCGTAAATTTACTTTGTGGTGGTGAACAGAGGGGTGAGGGGGCAAAATCCATGCTTGCCCCGGATGCCAAAAAGGCTAGTTTCGGCCCTGGACCTCGGTCTCGCAGCAATGCGTCGTCTGAGTATGTCCCAAACATGCTCGGTCGGATTTAGGTCAGGAGAGCATGCTGGTCATTCCATACACTGTATTGTTTTAGCTTCACGCTTGTTTTCCACAAGACGAACTGTAAGAAGTCTGACCATTATCATGCATGGAAAGAAAGAAATCACTAATTGCTGCTACATAAAATGCGACATGAGGTCTCAATATCTCGCCTGTATAACTTTGGACCGTCAAAGTGCCATTCCAAATGATATGCAGGCCCGTACGTCCACCTATGCTGATTCCAGCCAATAGCATCAACCCACCTCATCTGTAATGTGATCTTTCACGAACGAATATGGGATTATTTTGAGTGCCTCTTTCTCTCCATGCCAAAACACATCAGATGTCACATCCAGACTGAATCGGGGCTCGTCTGTAAACAGAATTTGACTCCAACAATGCTGCCTCCAAACTCGATGTTCAGTTCCCCACTTTCTTTGGGCTGCACAGTCGCTTGAGGTGAACGGAATACAGATCATTGTCTTACGTGCATAGAGACCACCCTGATGAAGCCTATTTCGGACTGTTTGGCTGAACACTCTTCGTCCTGTGGCCAAGAACAACTGTGTTTGCAGCTGAGTAGCATTGCCTGTTCCGTCTCGACGAGCTGTTAACAGGTTATATCGGTCATCAGTTTCTGTGTTAGCACATTTTCGACCTTGCACTTGACGATGACTACCATTCCATGTGTCTTGGAAACGATTCCACAGCCTTTCATGGACACTTCTTGCGACTCCAATAGCATCCACTACACTTCGTTGTGTTTCCCCAAATTCAACTGTCCCGATAACACGCCAAGCGATGGATTGCAGTAAATCATGTTGTTATGACATTTTCAAGCAGGGTTCGTTGATTTAAATCAGCTTGATTTTAATCATGATTTAAATCAACTGATTTTAAAAAAATCATTGATTTAAATCAACTTTTTAAAAAATACTTCAAACGTAGGTCAAGATGTTTGTAAAACATTTGTTTAATCAAAAATACATTGTAAATTTAAGAAATAACTAAGAACTCAAAATGTATGCTTTTTTAATTTATTTAAATCAAATATTACACTTTAAATTTTAAATCAAAAATCTTAAATTAAAAGTAGAGAATATTACCTGAAAAATGCTAAAAGATTAGTCATATATTCACCTATTAGAAAGTAAATCTTATTTTTTTTCTTTAATACAGAAACAGACTTTCTGTATTTAAGGTGACTGTGTAGTTTGAGGATACGAAAACTTCAGATTCAATATAGGTCATTCAAAATTACTTTTACTGATATTTATATAGGTATCTCATTATGTCCTCAAGCATATGTAAATAACAAATTGTTCAATTTTCAATGTAATTTATTTATGGAAATATTTCAAAAATAAAAATTATTTCATGGTAGAAATAGTCTGAATGTTTATACATATATATTTAATATAATTTCAATTTTAATTATTCATAAATTTAAAATAACTAAAATTTTTAAAGTCTTTAATAACAAAAAATTTGTTTAAAAAATAATTTAAATATAAATTAATGTAAAAATTATTGTATTTCAAACTTATTTTTATTTTATTTTTTTAACTGAAAAGTAAATCACAAATGATGCTTTAAAATAAAATAACATTTAAAATTACATTACAATACACTTTTAATCTTAAAATTTTTGTAGTAATCAAAGACATTATCCTAGTAGAGAAAAAACTGCATGGATATGTTATTTCAGAGTGCTTTTTCTTATAGTGTTTTAACTGGCCTAATTCTTTCTACACCTTTTTCCCCCTGTTTTTGTTCACATATTTTAAGATTTCTAAATGCCTGGTTTAGTCAAAGTAAATTTACAATAATGAATAAGTAACAGAATAGGGAAAATAGCATACCATTGCTATTGTGATAACATGTCAAACAGGTTTCTTATAATCCTGGAATGAATACCTGGACTGCACTGTATTGTTGGCCAAAAGGCATGATTTCATAGTCTGAGAAAAGATTCCACAGATAAGGAAGTTTTTAGTTTGTGAAAGATTCAGTGTTTAGTAGTTGGGTTAGTTACTTGGCACAAGTTAGCTAGAAAATGGCAGGTAGAAAAAAGGATGACATTTGGATATATTTTAATGAAGAGCCTACATTTTCAGGAAAAGGTGTTAAGGTGAATTGTGGAAAAGTTATAATGGGAATAGTGGCAAGATTAAAAAAGCATGTGGAACAATGTTTATCTATGATAAAAAGGATGATGATGACAATCAATTATATGAAAAAATCATCACAAGTGAAACTGGTGCATCAACTTCAACTAATGTGAAAACTGAAGTGTTAGACATTGGAAGAAAACCCACAAAGAGGAAGATGTTTGAAATAGAAAATGATTCTAATGATTCTAAGAAGAATATGAATTCTTATGTGATAAAGACTTCTAAAACTCAAAAACAGATGTTAGATGAAGAAGTTGCTAGGTATATTTATGCAACCAATTCTGCTTTTCATCATGTGCAACACCCTCAATTTAAAAAGATGATTTCAGCTTTAAGACCAGGATATACAGCTCCAAATGAAGTTGAAATAGGTGGATCATTACTTGACAATATCTATAGTCAAGAGAAAGAAAAATGTTCTGAGTATTTAAGTGGACAAATAGTAAACTTAAGTATAGATGGATGGTCAAACGTTCATAATGAACCAATATTATGTGCTGTTGTAACCAATAAGAAAGGTGAAAATTATTTATTAGAAACTATTGATACATCTGGCTGCCCACATACAATCGAATACCTTATAGAAGTTGTAAAAAATTGTATGATAAAATGTGAAAATGAATTTAAATGCATTGTGCGAAGTGTTGTAACAGACAATGCTAACAATGTAAAGGGTATGCGCACTGAACATATATACAATATGTACATATTGTTAAGTTTTTTAGAAACAATCATTTTGCAAATGCAAAATATAGAGAAGCTGGTGAATCCAAATTAATAATACCCCAAGAAGTCCGTTGGAATACTATGGCTGACTGTGTATCTGCATATTTAAAAAACTGGCCAATTCTTGTTTCAGTTTGCGAAAAAAATCGCTGTAATAAGTAGCATTGTTTATAACAAGGTAACAAATTTTGGAATTAAACGGAATGCTGAGGACCTTCTAAAACGTTTAAAACCAATTTCTATAGCTCTTGATAAAATGCAACAGAAGGATTGCACTATATCAACAGCTGTTGATATCTGGAAAAACTTGCAAGAAGAACTTACAGAAGTAAATCTTGATAAAACATGCTTGAAGAGTTTTTCAACCCGTTACAATCAAGCACTAGGACCACCACATTTTCTAGCATATCTGTTAGATCCATGCTATGCAGGAATTAAATTGAATGCTGCTGAAAAATCAGAATGTTTAATTTTTGTAAAAGAAAAATATTCTCAATCAGTAGTGCCTACTTTAATGAAATTTCAAGCAAAATCAGAACCTTTTCATCAATTTCTTTTTGATTCTGATATTGTAAATAAAGTAAATCCTATAGATTGGTGGAAGTCACAAATTACCGAGAATGATGGTTCTGGAAAAAATGTTATAGGAATGATTTCGCAGTTATTTACTGCACAAGCTTCTTCAGCATCTGTTGACAGAATCTTCTCAACTTTTGGTTTAGTTCACTCTAAACTCCGTAATCGTTTAGGAACTGATAAAACAGGAAAATTGGTGTTCCTGTTCAAACAGTTTAATAACAAACAATAAATTTTTCAAACTTATTGAAATTTATAACATAATCCTGATGATTTTATGTGTTGAGTATATTCTGCAAATTCATTAAATATGTTTTTTATACATTCCAGAGTATTATATGTAATCCAGAATAAATATTTTGTTTAAAAGAATGTATACAAATAAGTATCTAGTTCCACAATCAAATGTTTCAAAATTCATATTTTTTCTTCTGAATAACATGCTTACATTTTTTATATTTCCAGATTTTAATAAAGAAATTTGATTTAAAAAAAAAAGTTTTAGCTTTTAGTAATGAAGTATACATATGTGATTTTTTGTTTTATTAAATGGGTAAGTTAAGGTAATATAGAAGATATTTTATATAATGTAGAATATTTTTTAAATTACAGTTAGTGTAAGTGCTGATAAAACACAAGTGTTTTTGTTTCAAATTAACCAAGTGAATGTTTTTTTTTACAAAAAGTTTTTTTTTTAATTATTATTATTAATTTTAGTGATTTTGTGAAGGGTAATTTACTTTAGAATGTGTAGCTTTAAAATTATATTTTGAATTTTTAAAAAAATCAAAAAAATCCGATTTAAATCAAATAAATCATCACAAACCTTGTTTTCAAGCCACCTTTTCTCAAAACACAAGCTGAGCAATTGAATTTTACAACTGAGGCAGTGAAACAGATGTTTCTGCAAAATCCCGATTTCAGCACTTATCTCCTTTTTCTAGTTTTTGATGTCATAAACTTTAATTTACATGTGAAGTTTTCTTTATCTGTTTTCTACAACACTTTAAATTATGGATGTTTCATTTTACGTTACTTATCGGTGTAAATATTTGCGTAATTTCGTTGAAACCATGTGCTCCCCTAATTGTTTTGAGCAGAGAAAATGGGAATGTAAAACAATAAAAGAGATGGGAAGAATCCGAATCTATGAAGAAAATAAAATTAGCGAGTGTTTGAATAGTGACATACATGACCCTAGAAATCAGAAATGATGATGAGATTCAAGAAGAAAAAGAAATTGAAAATAAATGCTCTGAAAATGACCCAGGTCCGTCACATAACAAAGCCTTTGAATGTTTGGAAACAGCTATGAAATGGCTCGAATGGCAGAAGAACGCTGATCCTATTCAACTAACGTATTAAAGAAGAGTTCGAGATATGGCAACATTGAAAAGCATGTCTTCTTTGAAGCAAGCAACAATCAAAAGCTTTTTTGTTTAAATTATAATCTCTGCCGTTCAGAAAATGATAAAAAGAGAAAAAAAAATTTAAATGATAAAAAAGTTAAAAAAAAAAAGACATTTAAAAAAAAAAACCTATTTTTAAACAAGGCAGCACTAACTGGTGCTGCCAGTCCTAAACCTGGATAAAATGTGAAGGTTTTAGTAAAGTCAGGAACATCCCTTAAATTGTCTGTCCATTTATCCAAACTTTTGCTTATCTGAACTAGGGTCAGCTCTGACTTGTTCGGATAATCGGCTCTCTACTGTATATACAGGGTTCATACAGGGTTGGGAGGAAAAAATCCAAGGAGTACCCAAAAAATCCAAGGAGTCCAAAAAATGTTAAGGATTTGCCAATTTTTTTTTTTTTTTTGCTGTTGTCGATGTTTTTATGTGCTGCATCATTATGTGGTATGCACACTCCAATTTTTAATGCGCAATTTGGAGAGAAAAACATTTCAAAAACAAATTTTACTCTATTAGAATCTAATTGTTAGTGCTTAAGTCGCACAGTATTCACAACATATTGCTTACGGATTTCGTAAGTTTAAATACAAAATTTACTCCACTTTTTTAGGCAGTGACCAATGGTCACGTCACAGGGGTGATTCTTTGTAAAAAAAAAAAGTTCTGAAATTCACAGCAAATCTTCTGAAAAGTTACACCAGAGAGGGGGGGAGGGGGAAATCCACTCCCGACACTAGCTATGCGTTTTCTCCGAAGCTCTTTGACGAAAATCGCGATCTTTTGACGAAATTTGTGGGTTTTTTTCGCGATATTTTGACGATATGTCGATTTTTCGCGATCTTTTGACGAAATTAGCGGGGGTTTTCGCGATCTTTTGACGAAATTTGCCATTTTTTCGCGATCTTTTGACGAAATTTGCGGCGGTTTTCGCGATATTTTGAAGAAATTTGCTTTTTTTCGCGATCTTTTGACGAAATTTGCGGGGGTTTTCGCGATATTTTGAAGAAATTTGCTTTTTTTCGCGATTCTTTGACGAAATTTGCGTTTTTTCGCGATTTTTTGACGAAATTTACGTTTTTTTCTGCAAACGATTGACAGAATTAATTTTTTTCAGCGACCATATGTCCGAATTTTCGGATTGGTGACCAATTTTTTAAAATTTTCGGAAATGAATGCCTTACATTTCCAGAGAATTCGGACTAGAATCACACCTAGGTCATATAAATAGAGATTAGTCAAACCACAAACACTTATTATGTATATCACATACATGATACATCGTAAAGAAAATTTTAAAAGCAATAAAAAAGAATGCTAAATGCAACATACAAGAAAAAATATAACAAGTTTTGAATTTATTCTTTTAGAACAGCGGTAATTGCTTTATTTGAAGGTGAAATTTTGAGGAATTCGCATTTTTTTCGCGACCTTCTGGGAAAATTTGTTTTTTTTCGCGACCTTTTAATGGAATTCGTGTTTTATTTCGATTGTTTAACGAATCTGACCTTTTTTCGCGATCCTTTGACGAAATTTGCGTGTTTTTCGCGATCCTTTGACGAAATTCACGTGTTTTTCGCGATCCTTTGACGAAATTCACGTGTTTTTCGCGATCATTTGACGAAATTCGCGTGTTTTTCGCGATCATTTGACGAAATTCGCGTGTTTTTCGCGATCATTTGACGAAATTCGCGTGTTTTTCGCAATATTTTGAGAAAATTCGCATTTTTTTCGCGATCTTCTGGGGTAATTCGCATTTTTTTCGCGATCTTCTGGGGTAATTCGCATTTTTTTCGCGATCTTCTGGGGTAATTCGCATTTTTTTCGCGATCTTCTGGGGTAATTCGCATTTTTTTCGCGATCTTCTGGGGGTAATTCGCATTTTTTTCGCGATCTTCTGGGGTAATTCGCATTTTTTTCGCGATCTTCTGGGGTAATTCGCATTTTTTTCGCGATCTTCTGGGGTAATTCGCATTTTTTCGCGATCTTCTGGGGTAATTCGCATTTTTTTCGCGATCTTCTGGGGGTAATTCGCATTTTTTTCGCGATCTTTTGGGGTAATTAGCATTTTTTTCGCGATCTTCTGGGGTAATTCGCATTTTTTTCGCGATCTTCTGGGGTAACTCGCATTTTTTCGCGATCTTCTGGGGTAATTCGCATTTTTTTCGCGATCTTCTGGGGTAATTCGCGATCTTTTGGGGGAAATTCGCGTTTTTTCGCGATCTTCGGGGGGAAATTCGCGTTTTTTCGCGATCTTCTGGGGGAAATTCGCGATTTTTCGCGATCTTCTGGGGGAAATTCGCGTTTTTTTGCGATCTTCTGAGAAAATTCGCGTTTTTTCGCGATCTTCTGAGAAAATTCGCGTTTTTTCGCGATCTTCTGAGAAAATTCGCGTTTTTTCGCGATCTCCTGGGGAAATTCGCGTTTTTTCGCTATCTTCTAATGGAATTCGCGTTTTATTTTGATCGCTTGACGAAACTAACGTTTTTTTCGCGATCTTTTGATGGAAACCGTGTGTTTTTCGCGATCTTTTGAGTCGATTCGCGTGTTTTTCGCGATCTTTTGAGGAAATTCGCGTTTTATGCTATCTTTTAAGGAAATCGGATTTTTTTATCGATTTTTAACGAAATTCACGTTTTATCGTGATCCTTTGAGTAAATTCGCGTTTTTTCGCTGTCTTTTAAGATATTCGCGTCTTTATAAGAAATCCGAGTTTTCCCGTGATCTGTTGGAGAAATTCGCGTTTTTTCACGATCCTTTGCAAAATTTACGAATTTTTTCCGCAATCCATTGATGAAATATGACGGTATTTTTTTTGGAATATATTTGCGAAAAACGCGATTTTTCCGAGATTCTTGGCTAAATGCCGAACATCGATAAAATTTAAAATAAAGGGCGGCCAACAGTGTCGAAAAACGGAATTACGGACCTAATAATTGAAAAACGGGCCTAGTGGGAGCCCTGCTATTAAGATTATCCAATCAATGTTGTGCTTCAGATGAATGACGTGCATAAAAGATTTAACCGTGCGTTTTTCAATCACGATTTTTTTTTATTCTCGCTTGCGTCCGAAGCCGCAGTAGAATATAAGGAGTTTCTAAGTAGTGGTTTGCTTATTTAAGTAGTTCTAAGTACTACTTGGGAATGTTTTCATTTCTAAGGAGTTTCCAAGGAGTCTAAGGAGTCTGTGCGAACCCTGTATATATATATATATATATATATTAAATAAGCAAAGCTTTATTATAAATACATTTCTATAATAAAAAATACAATTTTTATCAAAACAGCAATATTTTTTAAATTGACTTTGTTTTCTAGTTGTGTTCTACAGAATCAAGAACTGGAAAGCAGGCACAATCAACACAACCATCGTCCAAATGGAGTAGACACCCAGGGTTCTGTGCCAATTGGGGTGTTTGTAGGCCCTGAGTTTCTCAATGCAATTCGAAATAACATTTCTTACATATAAAATAATATTTTGCTCTAGATTTGCCTTAAAATGTTTCTTTATGAGAGAAAAGTGAACATTGACTTTATTTGTTACAGTAAATTTATGATGTTGGAGAATATATAAATTTTATAATCCTGAAAGTTGTAAATGCAAAAAAAATATATATATAGAAGATATTGTAAAAAATAGAAGATTTCTCAAATAAAAAATGATTATGCACATTTAATGTGAAAGCAGTGCTGTTTTCCATACATTTTATCATCTATATTATACAATTTAAAAATAAATTTTATTAGTCGCACATTGCAATATATGTTGGGCCCACAAACTGCTTTGCCAGGTCCCCATGTGACACTACACCAGTCCTGAAAGCAGGAAATAAGATAATATGCCTTGTGTAAAAGTAATATCTTATCAATTCCTTTTATTAAAAAATTAATGTAGATCATAATACATATATTTTTTTCAATATGAATTTACTGCAGAAACATTGTGGAGACACGAAATTTTTTGGTTTTTGTCTGTCTGTTGTCTGTTCTGCGATAACTGCCACAAAAAGCATCCGAATAGCCTGTAATTTAGTAGATATGTTGGCAAGATACCTGGATACGCTTTATAGTTTTAGGTCCATTCCTTCAAAAAAATAGAACATTTTCATTTACGTCATAATGTTTTTCTATCGGAATACAGACCATTTTAAAATTTTATTATTCATTGAAATAAAAATGGCACATTTGGATAACAGATTTGAATGTTAAATTCTGGATGCTAAAATTTACCAAATATCTTAAATTATTCTGATTAGCAGGAAATTTTTGTCAATACATGTAAGACATAAAGAGCAAAACTGGGAAAATTTATTAGGGCCAGTGGCAGTAGTAGCAATT
Organism: Maratus speciosus; assembly: GCA_963932465.1. Taxonomy (NCBI): domain Eukaryota; kingdom Metazoa; phylum Arthropoda; class Arachnida; order Araneae; family Salticidae; genus Maratus; species Maratus speciosus. Next base: position 276,157,853 of record OZ010790.1, on the reverse strand, counting down.
TTATTAATGGCCACTTTTTTATTTAAAAGTACTAAACAATACTTTTTTTTTACATTTTTATTAATATTAATTTAAAAATAGCCCAATTAAATGTATTAATATTAACGTATTGCAACCAGCAAAAATGAAATTGATGATGACATGCAAGAAAATGTTACTCTTTCCTTGTAGAAAAGGTGGCCCAATGGCAGATAAATTTTAATAGCCACTTTTTTCATTCAGTGGCCCCGTGGCCAGTCTGACACTAATTTTGTCTTTTAGTTAGACATATTAAATTACCTATATATATTTTTTTTTGATGAAATTTTGTGCATCTGTTCCAAAAATATAAACCATTTTAACTTTACATGCTATAACAAATATTTTTTTATTTCTTTTATTTTGCTAGTTGCCTAGGCACTCTATTTTATAACGCATTAGGAAAACAAAATTTATTAAAATATTTCAATCACTGCAACTTTCCCACTTAAATAATATTTAGAAAAATTGTTTACATTACTATAACTATCACAAAAACCACTCTACTGCGCAAAATCACATTTGCTAAAATGCATCATTTGGCAGCAGACCTGATTATGGAAGGTTATGCAACTTGTTTAAATGTCTACAAATAAGTGAATATGTTGTAACTGAACATTTCAGAGTATAACTGATGATGTGAATAAGTAAAGTATTTTTTGTTAAGCTCTGTACTTGAAAACTGAAGTACATAACAATAAAAAATGTATGAAATGCCCCATGATAGAAAAGTATCCTTCCTGTCACTGCCAGTTGTCCTGATTTGGTGAAGGATTTTATGTGGGCTGGATTGTGTTTGGAATTTAATGTAATTAGACTTTTGATACAATTTTTTCGATTGCACAGTGAATGCTTTCAGTACTTTTCCCTGTAAGATTTTAACTTTAATTTTTCTTAAATTTAAAGATAAACCCCTAATGCATTTTTTCTTGTAAGTCTATGAAGATTTTAAAGAACGCATAAACTATATACTTTTTTGGACTGCTTTGACCAAAGGAACTCAAAGTGACAAAACTGAGTGTTGCCATTTAAAAATTAAAGTTGATGCAATATTAAATATGCAGACAACTCCTTATGACAAAACAAACTACATACCTTTATAAAGAACTTTATTATATGAATTAAAACAGCACTTTTCTTTTATTTTTGCATTAATTAGAACTAGCCATTGTTTGCAAGGGAACTTTTTATGTACTTTACTTTTATTTTAGTAACTAGTTTTCTTTTCTCTCTTCCATTACAAAAAAAAAAAATTACTTCCTATTGCAATCATAAACAAAAACAATTCCAGAAAATTTCAATGTATTTTCACCGACATGATCTTTAGGCCCCAAAATGGCTGAAAGCAGTTTGAAATTCTAGGGTGGCTGATATTTTGAAACAAGAAAGCAGGATTCCTCTGGAAACGAGTTTAATTTAAGAGTTTTAGTGTGCACAGTTTCTCGCAAATCTTTCATTGTTCAAGCTCTCATATGCTTAAAACCATATATTCATATCCAAAGTGAAAAATTCTCACAAAGCATGGCAATATTTGGTGAGATATCGCCAAATTTCACAACCAAAAATAAATTGTCATAAATGAAGCCCTACAGCTGACTAATTTAATGAAATTGTCATTCAAATTCAGCATTGAGGAAAACTGGGAATGAATTTCCTATAATCGGATGAAAACTGGGAATGAATTTCCTATAATTGGATGAAAACTGGGAATGAATTTCCTATAATCGGTTCCACCCATTTTAACTTTATGTGTTTGAGTAAAATTAGCTGAATTCTTAAAAACAAGGAATAGAAGAGTTACATTTTCTTTCCAATACAGGCCGGATGGACTTTTATCATTGCAGGGGTCTGGATACAGGTTTTTTTCTTGGGGCTCATTTTGTGAAAAATAAAAGTTATTTTTCTGAAATTTATTATTTTTTTGTGAAAAATAACATTTTGTCACAAAAGATGAAATACAGTTTCTCAAATTTGAACTAAACATTTATTAATAATAACTTCTTTAAATCCTTCAGCTAAAGTTTTCATTCTAGTGAGCTTATTTTATTTAATTATTAAACATTTTAATAAAAATAATGAAAAGTATGCTTTTATGGAATGAAATTTTGTGAAGGGGCCTGTTTTATTGAAAAAAATTTTGTGAAGGAACCTGTTTCATTGAAAAAGAATTTTGTGAAGGGCTTGTTTTAATGAAGGGATTTTTGTGAAGGGGCCTGTTTTATTAAATGGATTTTTATGAAGGATCCCTAAATAGGTCCCAAATTTTGCCTGGATCGACACCTGCATTAAATTTACTCCAAATTTTAAGAAGTGCTTTGTTTTTTCAAATCCAGAACACATATTAACAGGGGCGTCGCCATGGGTGGAGTATGGGGGGGAGCCTCCCCCCCCCCCCCAATATATGTGAAGTTGGGAAATTTGAGCTTAGAGTTGGGAAATTCTAGATTTTTGAGACATTTTCTTTTTTAAAAGTAATAGTAAAAAAATTTCGAAATTTTTATTGTTTTGGTGATTATTTTGAGTACTGCAACAGTAAACAAGTTAAATTATCAAAAGAAATACAAAAAGAAATCAGCCACACTTAATCTATCATTGTATTTTTCAGTTCTACAAAAATATTGTACATCTACCAGACCTAAATTTCTCTACTCCTGTGCATCAATAACTGACTAACCAGTTCCTTTATTTCCTCCAAAACTTTGTTCCTTTCTCAAAAATTTCCCCTCCCTCCCCTTCTCCCCACAAAAGAGAATCCAGCTATTTCAATCCAAAGGGATTGCAGCTTCTTTTGAAAATTGGAGATCACTTGTGACACAACAGAAAGGAATGTAGTAACCTACTTGAAACACAGCTATGGGCAAGAAGATTTGATGAGTTTTCACAACTTTTTTGACTAGTTTTGCAATTTTTGGACAATAATCTCATTCTCGTGATTTTTTTGCCGCAAAAATTAGTTAACCCTTCGCTGTCAAGTAAAAAGCGTTATATGAGCAAATGTGGATATAAGAAGTCGTTAGTTTAGATAAATTTGTCGCATTTTACTTTTATTTGTGTGCCGAAATATATATCAGTCCTGTTCGTTTGATTTAAATTTTAAGCCAAAAGTCCAGTGTTCTGTGTTTAAAGCTGTTCTAAAAAGTTACTATAAATCTCAGCACGAAGAAATCCTTCATAATAGGAAAAGAGTTTTCGTGCAAGATTTTGGAGCATCTAAAAATCCATTCGAGGACGAAAAAGGTAAAAAATGGAACAGAATTAATTTGGAACAGAATTTTAGTTTGGAACAGAAATATGACCATGAAAGCAGTCCATCAACTGAAGAAAAAATCGACATGCACTGTAACACTGACACGTTGCACTTGAATAAAATTTTGAAAAAATAAAGATTTCCTTACAGACAAGCTCACAAACTGTTATGAATATTAGGATGTGATTGGAGAAGCTGAGTTCTGAAAGCACCGTAGGAAAACGGTTTCACCAAAGGCAATAGATAAAAATAATAGCACAGCAATGGACATTGATGCACATGAGTTTTACAGTAAAGAATTATAAGAAATAGAAGAAAATTTCGGGAATTTAATAAAGGGCTTAAATGACAATGTTCCCTATATCAAGAGAATATTGCAGCAATGCATTCCATATTTAAACTACAATTGTGCAAGGGAAAAGTTAATAATGTTTCACCTGGATATGAGAAACCGGATGTACATGACTTGCAGAGTCAAATAGAAATAAACGAAATCCCAACTCACTTAACAAACCTTTTACTCATGCCATGAAATTCAAAGACTATTTGGGTCACACCGTCAAACTATATACTCGTACCTTAACATTCACAGCAGCTTATCTTTATGGCGTTGCATCTAATGAAAGAATCTTTAGTCAAATAAAAAATATATATTGCAAGCTACAATGAGGGATGACAGACTTGACAGCCTAATGCTTTTAAAATATGAAAGTTAAATAGGGAATTTTATTAAACTAAGTGATGTTATTAACAGGTGGGCTTCTTTGAAGACCACAACAATTAATATTAAGTGAAAACTAGTCGGATGTGCCAATTCCCAAAATTTTTTCTACTCCATACATGTTAATGCCTCAAAATTTGCAATCACAGTGCCAAAATTAAATGACAATTCTTTGCCTATAATAACAAACTCTAAAGGTATAGATTTGTTGAATTGTGTGCATTTAAAAAGGAGATATAAGCATAGCATTTTTCAAACAAATCATTGAATTTTGGCATCCAGCCTCTTAGATGTCTGCAACCAAAATTCCTTACTCAAAGTACACAAAAGCGATAGCTTTGGACAGTATAGACCCAAGCCTAATAAGGATCTATTTTATGTGGAATATGAAGTTTGACTAAATTCCGTGCATTAGTTTTTGCGATACAGCTATCGCAAAATCGTGAAATATGCTGCATAGCTCTGCCACCTGCTATATGATATACATAAAAAGCTAATCTGCATCAAATTATGTCAATGTTTAACAGAATATGACGTTTGATCAAATTCCGTGCAATAGTTTGAGATATAATTATCGCTAAAATCATGTAAATCATGAAAAATACACCAAAAACAAATCAGCACCAATTTTTATCAAGGCACAGTCAAATCTCGTTAACACGAACTGTTTCTGATTGCCTCGTCCAGTTGTATGTAATGTAGTTAATTTCCGATAACACGAACTACTTTTAATATGAACAAAAAAAGTTTCCCTTAGAGTGTTCGCATTAACGAGGTTCGACTGTATAAGTGAATCTCTAAAGTTTTATTAAATTTCATGTATTAGTTCTTCTGTTAGAGCACCCACAAAATTTGTATCACATATAGACAGAGAGATATTTTCTAAAAACAGTCGAATAGTGTTCAGGACTTACTAAAACGTATAAACCAGTCTAAAACCGGAAGTCGAATTTTTTCATGAATCCAATACTTTCTTCTCGTAAAGATAGAAGAAAGTAAAAAGTGTATTTATTTATTTAGTAAACAAACCCATAATTAGAATTTTTATGTTTTCAGTTTCAGAATTTTTCTTTGGAAAGAAATTTTTTATGCAAAAGTATCATTATAATTATTACACACGCTGTGCATATCATTTTAGTCGAAAATTGGAGCAATTTGTTTCAAGTTGGGAAATTTTCGAATTCTCCTCCCCGAAAAAATATCTCTGGCTACGCCCCTGCATATTAATCTTAAAATTGATATTAATCTAAAAATCTAAAATATGTAATTTTATCCCATCTTTACATAATATTGATTAAATATAATAAGATGTGGAAGCAAGTACATAAATATATTTAAGATTAAAAATTAGATAAAAGTATTAATACCTTCCCCGGTAATACATTATGCCTAATAGGACTATCTTGTTTGCATGGCTGGGTGGATAATGAGGATATCTGTTGACGTATATCTGCATTCGGTTGCCTGAAAGAATAATAATAATATATTTACTAAATCAGTTATAAAAGCTCTAAAAAATCTTAAAACATTTTGAAAGCTTATCTTTTAAAAAAAAGCAGGTTCTTTTTTTTTTTTTAATTATAATAGGTTTAATTACTTTTTGTTCTACAGAAAATTGAAGAAAAATTATATAAAATTACTAGCAGGTTTCGCCCGCTACGCTGATCGGTTTTTCCAAATGAACCTGTAATCCAACGAAATATAATGGTGAATCTGACCTTGTGTTTTAAAGCAATATGGACCTTTAAATGGAATGTTCTTCTATACTGCTTCAAATGGTGCTATTACATTTTCTAACGTGTCAGACAAAATTTGGTCTGTTATGGACCAACTCTTTCTGTTGATAATTTATAATAGGATTTGGTAAAGACAAATAAAACGGTATGCAATATACAAAAACTATCCTTGAAAAATTATCTAAGTAATAATGCAAGTCTAATCAAAATCCGTCCAGTAAAACTTTTTAAAAGGCTAATCTTTCATAATTGGGTTCACATGATTATAGGACTTTCTCCCATAATTCTGTAACTAAGCAACATAGAACATTATGGAATAACACCTTCGCTGAAAAATTATCTAACTAACAATGCAAGTCACACCAAAATCTGTCCAGTAGAACTTTGTAAAAAGGCTAAGCTTTCATAATCTGGTTCAACTGATTATAGAACTTTCTCCCATAATTCTACAACTAAACAACATTAAAAAAATATGCAATATACTAAAACCTTCCCTGAAAAATTATCTAACTAACAGTACAAGTCCCAGCAAAATCCATCCAGCAGAACCCAAGTTATAAGTAGCCAGAACAAAATTTCCATTTGCATTATGTATATAACAGATATATCGTATAGCTTAGAATTTGTCATCAACTACCCAAAAATAAAAATATCTATGTTTCTACTTTCTAGTAGCTATGCACATCAAATGGTATTTACATTTAATCTGTGACAGGAAGATAAACAATGGTGTTGATAATACTAATTACAGCAACACTTAGTTTTTTTTCTTTCTACATTGTAACTGCATAGTTAATATTATACGGTTGCCTTATTAAAGACAATTGCAGCAAACAAACAAAAAACATACATTAAGATAAATATATTAAATCAAAAATATTTCTAAATGTAAAGATTCTTTTAGCTTATAATAACATCAAGTTTAGATAACGAGACAATAAAATAAACATCAGTTTTAGTTCCCATCATCATATCAGTGAAATACTTTGCAACTGTGGCAGAAGAATGGCATGTTCCACTTTGAGGTTTACGAATCAAATGATGAAATTTTTGAAGCAAACTGAAAATGTAAACTGAGAAAATATTAAAAGTTACACAGGTAGGGGGAAACAGTAGAAATCTTCATACGGGAATGGTTTAAATGTAAAATTGGGCAAAAAAGCCTGAAAAATGTACAACTTATGAGAAAAACATACAACCTGCAACCCTAGTTGACTACCCCAGTGACAGAAAGTGTCTCAAGTGTCTGCAACGCTAATAATATTTTGAAAAATAGTCTGCAATACACTATATATCATATCAATTTATTCTTGTTGTTATAGTGCTATTTAATTATGGCATCATAGGTATATATATATATATATATATTTCCTGAAATGTTACAGCAGAAGGGAAGGGGGTAAATTCCCGCTAGCCAGTAAATATTTTTGTTGCAGGTCGGGATAATTCTGTTTTCGGTTGGGGTCTATTTTATGCTGAGTGCAATTACTGCAAGTTTGATTCGGGTAAATCTGATTTTTCAAAAGTTAGTTCAGTATATTATTTCATATTAAATATATCTATAATAATAAAAATAGATGTTTGTGTATGGGCTGTTTTCTAAAGAGACCGACATGTTTCTTCCGTGACCCTCTGATGAAATTGACTTTTTCACGATCCTTTGACAAAATTCGTGTTATTTCCGCGACTGTTTTACCAAATTTGCATTTTTTCGCGATCATTCAACTAAATTTGCATTTTTTCAATGACCCTTAGACGAAATGCACGCTCTTTCCGCGATCATTTCACGAAATTTGTGTTTCTTACACAATTCTTTGATGGTTTTTTTATGCGAGTCTTTCACATTTTCAGAGCAGAATTACCCCTGCCAGAGACCCGTTCTTCCTTAGCAAATTCCATTTGGCTTTACAGAAAAACATCGCTTTTACCTCTTTTTTTCCGTTTTGTATTATGTTTTTTGTCTGCAAGAGCCTTAAAAAGTCTGTGACGCCCTTCGCACACATTCTGCCACGGGGTTGACTACTTCCACCAATGAAGCTTTTCTACATTTCTTTATGATCCATTCACACAAATTTACCCTTTTCTAAACTTGTCTTGTAGAGTTTCCTCAATTCCTAATCACTTCTAACTTGAAAAGTTACCAAACATGATGAACATTCATTCAATTTGTTTCCTGCTATCCAGGGTATGAAAAAAATCGCAATTTTTTTAAAAAAATCAAAAAAATCGGATTTTTTTAAAATTTAAATCTGATTTTTTTTTATTAAAATTAACTAACGACATTATTTCAAACTTAGAAGGTTATAACATGTCATTTTCAATTATTTTATAAATACAATTTAGATAGACACTTGAAAATAGTATTTCAAAAAATTTTATGTATATAAATCTTTATACTTGATTTATAATTTTTTGTGTAATGATTAATTACATCACTTACCTTAAGAGCTGTCAATAAGATAGTAACACCTTCAAAGTACCATCCATTGTCTTAATGCACCACTTCCCAAAACAAATCCCATCATCACATATTATTTTAAATATATGTTATTAGTACAATATATAAAAAGATTAATACTCGTAACAAATGCAAGACTAAACCCAGAATAAGCATCCAATAAAGTACAAGTGCATTCTTTGCTCAATTTAGCTAATATATATTTTCACATGTTTAAAGCTCAAAATAAAATTAAAAATACTAATTTTATAGCTGGTCATATTATAAACTGGTGTTAACTAAAATAATAATAAACTAAGTTCTGTTAAACTCTTATAATACAAATTCATAAAATACTGACATTTTTAAAGAAAAAAAATGGACAAGTTATCAAGGTAACCAATTATATTTATTTACTTTCTTTAAATCAGGAAATGCAATCATGAAATTTTTAATAAAAAACTAAGTTCTTTTAAAATACAAATTCTTTTGGACAAGGTATCAAGGTAACTAAGGCAAATTTAATGCTTTGTAGAGAAAAACTAATTTTCCTGCTTTTTCATGACCCAACTTGTTTCGAAGCGTAGAGTGCACTAAACCATAAGCAGAAAATATTCTTTCTACAGAAGCAGAAGTAGCTACCGCAGAAAGTAGTTGCTTTATCGCATTTTGGTCATCTACACAAACAGTTGTTTTGAAATGCACCCTCCACCATTCCAAAGATGACATTTGGGATGTGATGCTTTCCTCGAAAAGTAAAGGATAAAAAGGATCAGCTTTAGCTAAAAATTTCATAATTAAAGGCATAAAGGAAGTTGAATATTTTTCATTTGCAAATTCAAACGCCTTTTTTTTTTCCAGTTCAGTTAGCTTGCTTCCACAAAATCGTGGGTCTATTAAGTATGCAAGAAAATGAGGTGCACCAAGTGCTTGATCATATCGAGTTGAGAAACACTTAATTTTTTTTTTTTCAAGCTTTTGCTCGATGAATTTTTCTTCAAGTTTTTTCCAAATATCAACAGAACCTGCAATGGAACAATTATCTTTCTGTACAGAATCTAAGGAAATGGCAATGGGTTCAAGTCTGTTTATCAAGTCTTCTGCATTTCTTTTAATAGAGAAGTTTAACACTTTATTACTGACAACTTTATCAATTTTTTCTCTGTGTTCCTCGCATATTTTCATTAATGTTGACCAGTGTTTTATATAAGTTGATAGACAGTCAAACACTGTTGATATCTCTGAGAAATAAAGCCATATGGGATCCTTTTTCCTACCAGCCATTTTGTAAAAAAATTCAATTTGTCCTATACTATATCAAATTTTTCTATCTGCAGTTCACTAACTTGAAACTTCAAGCAAAGCTTGTAATAGTATAGTTGATTCAAGTATTTTGGACCAAGTGTTCATGCAAAACAGGTTTGAAACTAATCCCTGTTGGTCAGTGGACAAAAGAAAGAAATTCATCTTTCTTATCTATTTACTCTGGGTCTGGTATACCTTTGTTATCCCAAACAATGAAGTCCCTTATCTCTCCAGGTGACTACAAAGAAAAGCTTTCAGAGAATTTCTGTTGAAAATGAAAGATAGTCCATTGAGAATGTACATTTTTTAAAATTATTTAAATAACATGTACTCTTTCCAAGATTATTTTAATTTAGAGTATAGTTAAAAATTAATGAAAAAAATTGTGATTTAATCAATGATTTTTTTTTAAAATCAAGCGATTTAAATCATGATTAAAATCAAGCTGATTTAAATCATGATTAAAATCAAGCTGATTTAAATCAGCGTACCCTGCTGCTATCTCATTATTTTTTTCAATGAGTTTTTAATGCGAAATATTTTTCCATGAGAATTTTTCAATCTTTTGTTATGTAGAAAAAATTGGTTCCTATCAGTATTTCTGAAAAATCTACATCCATGGTATAAAATATATATTATGTTTGGTTTAAATAAATATGTTTATTATTAGTTAGATAAGTGCAATTTAAATAAGGATTTTGAAAAAAACCATGAGTTTTTCACTTTTTTTAAACCCACCCAGGTTTTATCAGGTTTGGCAAAATCAAGCCAACCCTGATTTAAGCTAGCAAACCTACCAAAAGATATGTACGTGCAAAATTTTGTACACTTTGTTACAGACAAAAAGTTACACTTATCATATTTATAAGACCAAGCAACAACGCTCTTTAACACTGTGTTTAATAGGAGTCTTTAGCCAAGTTAATGCACAATAATCAAAACAAGTTTAAGGAGAAAGAATAAAAATATCACCAAGTAACCTCAGTAACCAAATTACATGTCTTATACTTGAAACTTCTTCAAAAAATTGAAAAAAATTACTATTATTGATTGTTTGGCCACTTATCAAGTTAAAAAGAACATTGTTCACTTAGTTTGTTTCAGAACATTTTTTTAACAATTTATGTTGGTAAAGTTTAGGAGGAGTATAAAGTAGGAAATTACATTTGATGGATTTAAATAATTTCCTATAAATTCTGTAAATAAGCAAACATTTCTTGATAGATAACTATTCTCATACTCTTATTACATTTTAAACCACTACCACATTGTTGCCAACTTGGCAATTGTTTATTGACAAGCTTAGTGACGTACCCACTTATGGAACTTTAGCCAAATCATCCATTACAAACTTGCTAATTGTTTACATACATTTAAAAAAAATCAACTAGTAAAAATAAGATTTATATAATATTATCCAAAAAAAAAAAGATTGTGCAAAAAATATAATACTTGTTCTTGAGTTATTATCTTTGTTTTTAAATGGGGATGTGATGAATACTCGGCCACTACTTGATACTTTCTGACACATTCATGAAGTCATTTTCATTCTTAATTGCGCAATTATTTGGATAGTAAAAAATCATATAGCATTTGTCTATTTCATATAAGTTAATGATCTTTGAGAAAATTGTGTCCAAATTGGAAAATCAAACTGACATCAAAGACAACACTGTCAGGGACCCAGTGGCAGAAAGTTTTGTAGCTGTCTGCGACAAGCTTTTAAAATTTCATAATCTGTCTGCAAATTTTGCCAGTCATTTTAATGAATAAATAATAAATTAAACTAGGAATTTTTTATCATTCTATTTAAAACATGGTAAGCATGATGCATTCCCATTAATTTTGCTTATAACATTTCATCATCTAACTTCTTGCAGAATTTCTAAAGTGTGATGGATAAGCAGAACCACACATAGGCAATAACATTGCAATAAAAACCTTCGGAAGCTTCAGAGGCCTCAAGCGCGAAAAGCACTGAGTTTTTTCTAAAACCCTTGAATGAAATCTGCGGCCTTTTGAGGAAATTATTTTTTTGTAATTCTTAGTAAATTAGAATTTCGTGAAATTCACATTTTTTCCATGGCTTTTTGGCGAATTTATCGTTTTTACGCAAGTTTTGGAAGAAATTTGTGGGTTTTTTCTGTGATCCCTTGGCAAAATTCGAATTTTTCTTTTCTGCATCCGTTTGAAGAGATTATTTTTTTTTTGTGATTCTTCAGTGAAATTCACATTTTCTCCATGGCTTTTTGACAATTTTCGCGTTTTTCCCGCAAGTTTTGGACGAAATTTGCGGGGTTTTTTTTATTGCGATCTTTTGACAACATCCGCGTTTTTTCCACAATCCCATGATGAAATTCGCATTTGTTCCGCGATCCTTTGACGAAATTCGTACTTTTCCGCGATCCTTTCATGAAATTTGCGTTTTTTCATGATCCTCTGACGTAATTCGGATTTATCGCGGTCTTTTAATGAAATTTACATTGTGTTCGCGATCCTTTGACGAAATTTGCGTTTTGTTCGCGATCCTTTGACTAAATTTTCATTTTGTTCACGATCCTTTGACGAAATTTGCGTTTTGTTCGCGATCCTTTGACAAAATTCGCGTTTGTTTCACGTTCTTTTGACAAAATTTGCGTTTATTTCATGATCCTTTTCTGAAATTCACGCTTTTTATGCGATCTTTTGCCAAAATTTGCACTTTTTACGCAATCTTTTACCGAAATTCGTGTTTTTTACGCGATTTTTTGCCGAAATTCGGGCTTTTTACCTGATATTTTGCCAAAATTCGTGCCTTTCACGCCTTTCACCCAATCTTTTGCGAAATTAAAGCTTTTAACGCGATCTTCTGCTGAAATTCACACTTTTTACGCGATCTTTTGCCGAAATTCATGCCATTAACACGATCTTTTGCCAAAATTTGCACTTTTTACGCGATCTTTTGCCGAAATTCAAGCTTTTTATGCGATATTTTTCCGAAATTCGTGCTTTTTATACGATCTTTTTCCAAAATTCGTGCTTCACATAAGAGGGCTTTACAAATTACGAGTGTATCAAAAATATTTATTTGCTATGTTTAGCATTTTTTAAGGAACATTTAAGATTGAAAATGTATTTAATTCAAAATATTACAATATTATATTTCAGTATATATATATAAGATAAAGTGCCTTAACACTAGAACGGCGGGAGGGGTCATTTTGACACCTGAGTACTTTCGCCCGTTGATTACTTTTGTTTGCTTGGGCGAAATCATTTGAAATGTTTTGACTTTTCCTAAATAGATAACATATATTTCTGAAAAAAAAATTCAGCTTTCTAGGTTTGTTAGTTTTTGAAATATTGACTTGTATTCCTAGAACGGCGGACGGGGGTCATTTTGACCCTTTTACTAAAATACTCTTTGTACTCAAAGCTGCTTTTGTTGCTATACTATGTGTTCGAGGAGCAATAAAAAAAAAAGGGTTTAGATTTTTATTCATTGCCGTTCAAGGCATGAGGAATGCTATTTTGCAAAGAAACTATCTCAAGAGATAGATTCAAAGAAAGAAAAAGATTTTTTAGGTTTGATGAAAAGACAACGAGATCTAGCAAACTACAGACTGATAAATTTGCTCTTGCATCTGAAATGTGGAATAAATTTATTGAAAATTGCAAAACATGCTACCGACCAGGACAAAATATTACAGTCAATGAACAATTGTTTCCATTTCAAGATAGATATAAATTTACACAATATATGCCAAATAAATCGGATAAATTTGGAATAAAATTTTGGTGATCTGTTGACGTTGATACTAAATACCTCTTGAATGAAATTATTTATCTAGAAAAAGATGACACAGCCAATCCTTAATTACGTTTATCAGAAAATGTTGTCATGAAATTAACAGATCCCCATCTAAACGAAGGGAGGAATATTACGACAGATAGCTATTTTACTAGCATCAAATTAGCAGAAATGTTAAAAGCTAAAAATACAAGTTTGGTTGCACAATGAAAAAGAACAGAAGAGAAATCCCTATATCATTGAAAAATATGTGCAGTACTCTTTATTCATCGAAGGTAGTGAAATGTGATAATATGACACTTAGGGGAAGACGGGGTACAATGAAACAAAATTTACTAATTTTTTTTTCCTATCCACAATTTTGCATGCACAAAAATATAATTAATGCATATTTTTAACTTTGTATTTTCCCCATCTAAATAAATTTTTATTACGTTCTAAACAATATCTTTATGCTTGAAAAATAACAAAAAATAAATGTCTTACAGTGTTTCATTGTACCCCGTATGCCGGGGTATAATGAAACACATACTGGGGTACAATGAAACACTCCAAATGATGGAAGCAATTTTCACCCAGTATAGTTTATTTTATGAAAAATGAGATAAATACAAAAACAAAACTTGATTAATGAGAAACTTGATAAAAATATTACAGTCTAAGATGAAAAATAAGAAAATTCTATTAGTTTAAGAAATACCTTTCATTTTATATTAGATTGGCTCAAGCCAGTTTCAAAAATTAGCATTTCTGCTTACATTTCAGTTTGCTCCTGGAGGAATATGGGGTGGTAGTTTCAACATCAACACAATGATTTTTTTTTAAAATGTAAGTTTCTAAAAAAAAAAAAAAATTAATAAAACTAGGTTGGAGTCTTTTTATATCAAGTACTTCACATTTGACTTCATTTAAATGTATGATTTCTCCAACGGTATATATTTCCTTATGTTTCCATTTATACGGATACTGCTTGTGCCATATATGTTGTGTGTGGATATCTCATTCTTAGTACCTCGATGACCAGCTGGGCCTGGAAAAAAAATCTGGATCATCATCAGAGTCTGTAGCAGGCAGAGTTTGTTTTCAAAACAATCCCTTTTTATCTTTTTTTCTCTTTCTATTTTTTAATTGCTTAACAAGAGCATTTTTAACTAACCTGGTTAGAACAAAACTCTTTTTTTTTCTGTTTTCCCACTCTTACTTCTAATATATTCTATTTACTACTTTTATTACTGCAATAAAACATGTTTCATTGTACCCCGTCTGCAAGTGTTTCATTGTACCCTGCACTGAGGTTGCTAAATAAAAATTTATTTTCTAACTTCTAATATTTATTTTTTTTTAGTTTGTTTTTTGAGGTATGAAGACAACAACCCAAAGATAACAATGTATAGAAAAAATAATTATTACATATAACAACAAGGAAAAAGAAACAAAATTACTTTTAGTAAAGAAAGTTACTTTCAATGGTGTAAAAGCAGTAATCTTCTATTGCTATTGTTGTAGAAGTGTGAATGTATCCAAATCACATCAGTAATTGGAACATATAGTTGTATAACATATATATAAACTGCAACTCTCTATGACAAAATTGATTGATTTTACAAGTAATGTTTCATTGTACCCCGTCTTCCCCTACCATCTATCAAGCCAAAAGAAAAAAAAAAAAGTGTTTTTCTACTGATCTCATTACATTCTACTATAAAAACTGAAGACGGTCTTAAGAAGTTGCCCAATTCAATAAAGTATTACAACGCAACGAAGTATGGTGTGGATATCCATGATCCGATGTGCCGAAAATACTCCGTGAAATCGGTTTCTACACGATGGCCTGTACATATCCTTTTCAGTATTTTGGTTCATGCAGATTTAAACACTGGATAATTTATAAAAGTGTAACAGGAAAGCCTATCAGTAGAAGAGATTTTCTATTAAATTTAGAGAATGTGTTCAGAATGGATCTTATGGTTTCAAAACTCCCAAAGATCTTTTCTGAGTCTTCAGAAAAAAAAAAACAAAAAAAAACGAAAATAAAATAGATATGAAGAGAAAAAATGTCAAGTACAGACATGCAATGGAAACAAATCTCAAGAATTTTGCGCAGCATCTTTCAAAGTTGTGTGCAGAAAATATACTGGAAAAACTGCTATTTTTTGGTTACAACTGAATTAATTCCTAATAAGTGTGCACAATTTGGAGTATTATAAGCATGAAATAAAATTGAAATAGAATGCTTAACATATTAACCATTCAGCTACACTTATAATCAGGGTTCGTTGATATATATCGATGGATATATATCATGATATATATCTTGATATATATCCGATATTTATTTTTAAAATATCAAGATTTTTGATATTTTCGATATTTTCAAATTCTTAATATTTATTTTCAAAATATCAACATGTTTGGTATTTTGTATATTTTATATTTATTTTCAAAATATCACTGAGCAAGATATTTTTTATATTTTCTACATTCAAAGCAAGTGTAAATGAAATTTCTACCTGTTATTGACTGTGTCATTCTGTAGGTGTAGATAATGAACTTTTGTCTCTGGCAATGACTTTTTTAGGAAAAGAAAAGAAATCTTTTCCAAACTTTATGTTTGAAACTTTTATTTTTAAATGTAGAACTAATAATTATGTGAGACAGTTAATTCAGAACAGCCATTGAAAGATAAAATGTAATTTAAATAATCGTTTATATACAGCCAGGTCTCGTTGATATATATCAGTGGATATATATTATGACATATAACTGATATTTATTTTCAAAATATCAAGATTTTTTATATTTATTTTCAAAATATGAAGTTGTGCAAGATATTTTTGATATTTTCAGTCGTAGTTTGTAATATGTCAGTGTAAATTAAATAAATTTTCAACTGTTATTGACTGTGTGAATCTGATAAAGAACTTTTGTCTCTTTTGGATGTGACTTTTTTAGCCAAAAAAGAAAACATAAAATTTTCAAGCTTTGGATTTGAAGCTTTTATTTTTAAATGTTGAACTAATAGTTATGTGGGACATAATTAATTCAGAACAACCATTGAAAGATAAACTGACTAATTTAAATCAGCAGTTATATGCAGCTTCATTAGAAAATAATATTTTTTCAAGTTTTGGCTCAGTTGAGTTTAAACTACAACATGTTAGGAAATACGAAATAAGACAATTTATACTTACATTTATGTTAAAATTTTTCAATTAAAAAAACTTTTTGTATCTGTTTTAAAAATATTTGATTTTTTTATATTTGATCTTGATACTGAATCATATACTTAATTTTTTTATAAGTGTATAAAGCGAATTGTTGTTGTTTTCAATTAGTTCATCTTCAATTTTATCCCAAGTAAAAAAAAAAAAAAAACAGAAAAAAATAAATAAATGCATTTTTAGAACATTGTTTGATGAAGTTTTCATGTTAAGTGCAATATATTTTAGTTTCTAATCTATATTATCCTCGAAAACATTTATTATCAGCGGTAAGTTGGCTGCTTTGAAAATATCGGATATATATCGAAAATATCGGATATATATCAAAATATCAGATATTTTTGATATTTTCGAAAATATCATGATATTTACGAACCCTGCTTATAATGAAATAACGGAAACAACAGAACAAATTTCTCATTTATGGCTTTAGAGAGTGAATCATTCGGCGAATAAGTTAGATGAAAAAAAATATATATATATATATATTATTTTATAAATTGTGTTTTATTTTAGTTAACATTAGTTTTAATTTGTTAAAACATTAATTTTAAATCGATTTTTATATCAAATTAATGAGTTTTTTGAGTAGTTGTAGTATGGTCCAATTAATCGCCATGTAGGCGTTACATATACAGTATTTCTAAAATTCAATAAATTATCGAGTAATATTAAATATAAATTATGAAATACACGGAAATTACATATTTTTGCCAATGTATGGCATTTAAAATTGGTTTAGTGTTGTTATTTCAGTATTTTCATCGAGGGGTCAAAATGACCCCTTCCCGCCGTTCTAGTAGGTAAGATTTTCCCGCTGTTCTAGTGTTAAAGCTGACACCCAAAAAACAGTTCCTAAAGCTGACATCTTTAAATAAAACAAATATTTGCAGCATTACCAATTTTCCAAATCCAAAATATCTTGGATTTAAGAAGGGCTGCCATTCAAGAAGAAAGAAAAAGTCATTCTAAATTATTTTATAAAATTGGTAATGCTTCAAATATTTGTTTTATTTAAAGATATCAGCTTTAGGAACTGTTTTTTGGGTCTCAGCTTTAGGGCACGGAACAGATGTTATATATTCCCGTGGCCGCCATCTTGGATTTTTTCTTGGCGTGAAAACCCCTTTTCTGCCAAGTAAATGTCGCCAAGCAGATTTATGCGCATCTTAGGCTTAACGGGGTTGCAAGAACAAGTCACTCGTCGGAGTTGCTTATCGATAAACACCAACAAAACATAGCCGAGAAATCCAAGATGGCGGCCGCGGGAATATATAACATCTTAGCGAATTCTTTTTCCATATAAAAATTTCAGGAACAGATGTCTTATTATCCCGGGGTCCGCCATCTTTGATTTTTTTCTTGGCGTGAATTAAAATTGTTTTCTAATTAATAGTTATAATTATTATATTCCGGTTTTTTCAATATTATATTAAACTATCAATAATATTTAACCATTGGCGACATTTACTACTTGGCGAAAAAGGAGTTTTCATGCAAGAAAAAAATCCAAGATGGCGGTCCCCGGGATAATAAGACATCTAAGCCAAATTTCAAAAATATATATAGCCAAAAGTTATTTTGACAGTTCCTACTTTCGGTAGCACTGAATTTTCGGTATTCTGCGGCCATTTATCACATCCCTACTTCTTTCAACGAAAATGAAATAAAAAACAATAAACGAAAAACAGAATTTTACTACACAGTAATTCTTTAATTTTAGAAATCAAATTCTGAAAATCAATTATTACCATTTTAATTTTTGAGCAAAAGCTCTCTGGCGAGTTTCCATGTTAAACAAAACAGGAACTTCGAAGAGAAATTAAAGCACTGTCTCTCTATTCCTATATTACATAAGGCTACATAACACTGATTCATTAAAAATACATTGTCTTAAATAATAGGGGGACTGACTACAGATAAAAAAATTGCCGATTAAACCAGACATATACAAACATATAAACAAACAAAAGGTAAACATCGATAGTTTTCAGTTATAGTTGTAGTTAGTTAGTTACAGATGCAGCAAAACAGCCATTTGATATTTGCGAATGCGAATACACAGGAAATGAGTGCAGCACGAACGATATTTTGGTAAATACTGAGGGCGCTAGAATTCGTGATTGGCCGTTCTTTTAGCAGAATATTGTATGCATATGTTAGAAGTAAAAATATTTTATTTTATTCGATTATTTTTCATTATTGAGATTATGTAACATAAATTAAGATGGGGTATAAGTGCTTTGTTCCTGGATGCAAAACAGGTTATGTTAGTGACGTCAAACAAAGAAAAAACGAGGGAAAAATAAGTTGAGTTTGTTCCGTGCTCCCCCAAAGCCGCCTAAAGACAAAAAGTAGTCTTAAGGTGGCTTTGGCTCCCCCCCCACCCTCCTTTCCTTCCTAATGTGTATTCTGGAGGAGGTGAAGTTGTGTGTGTGCGGGGGGGGGGGGGTATGACTTAGATGATTAATATTACCAAAAAAGCAACAAAAATGACTTTTTTTTTAGATTTTAAATCATTAATCAAAGTATTAATACCATTTAAGTTATGAAAATAGTAGGAAACGAACTCATTTAAATAAGAAATTTATTCTAAAAAAAATGGTTACTTATATATGTTTTTAATAACTATGTAATTTCCAAATAGTCAGGTAAGCTTCTTACTTTTTTTTTTTTTATCTTTAACAGTGTGTATGAAGGGTGAAACATTTATGTATGAAAAACAGTTTTTGCGCGCCCCTCCCCTTAGATGTCTGCACGGCATGGGCGTACCCAAGAGTGGGGCTAATGAGGCTACAGCCCACCCGAAATTTTCGAAAGTGATATGAAAATGTGTTGTTTTTTTCGTCTTTCTTTTTTGGAAAAAAAATTAATTTTTTTTCAATCATACAGAGGATTATTCATTCCCATTAGTCCCATATTAGTCCACATTGACAACAAAGAAGAGAAAGGAGGCAGACGGGGTTACACCCCCCCCCCTCCCGAAATAGTCGAAAAATTAAATGAAAAAGTAATTTTTCCTTATATTTTTAAGATAATTCTGCAATTTTTTCTTCCCTCATATAGCAAAACAGATATTCTCGTTAACACAATATTAGTCCACATTGACATCACAGCATACTCAAAGATGGGACTCTCGAAATGGTCGAAAATGAAATGATAAAATAGGGCTGATTTTTTTCTGCCTGTTTAAGATAAATTTGCATTTTTCCCCCTATCGTTCAATAGACTATGCGCTTCCTTCGCTTTAGTTCCATAGTAGCCCATATTGACACAAAAGAAGAGAAAGGGGGCTGATGGGGTTACATCCCCCCCCCCCCACCCCCCAAAAAAAACCCAGAAATAGTCAAAAAATTAAATGAAAAAATTGTTTTTTCTTTACTTTTTAAAGATAAATCTGTAATTTTTTCTTCTGTCATACAGCAAAATAGCCATTCTCGTTAACTCCATATTAGTCCACATTGGCATCACAGCACACCCAAAGATGGGGAGGGGGCTATTGGAATTACAGCCCCCTCCTCTCGAAATAGTAGAAAATGAAATGAAAAAAATACTGCTGATTTTTTTCTGTCTGTTTGAGATAAATTTGCATTTTCTCCCCTATCATTCAACAGATTAGCCATTCCCTTCGCTGTAGTTCCATATTAGTGTACAGTGACACCACGTTATAGCCAAAAAGGTAGAAGGGGGCTAATGGGGTTACAGCCCTCTTCTCAAAAAGTCGAATATAAAATGAAAAAGTGCTGATATTTTTCTTTTTGTTTGAGATAAATTTGTATATTCCCCCTATCATTCAACAGACTAGCCGCTCTCTTCTCTTTAGTTCCATACTAGTGCACAGTGACACCACATTATACCCAAACGGGTGAAAGGAGCTAATGGGGTGTCCCCTTCCAAAATAGTCGAAAATGAAATGAAAAAAAGGCTGATTTTTTTTCTTCTTGTTTGAGATAAATTTGTAATTTTTCTTCTGCCATACAGCGAAATAGCCATTCTCTTTAAATTCATATTAGTCCACATTGACATCACAGCATACAGAAAGAAGGAGAGGCTGCTGATGGGCTTACAGCCCCCTCCTCCCGAAATAATCGAAAAAAAAATAATGCTTTTCTTTTCTTTCTGTTTGAGATAAATTTGCATTTTTTTTCTCCTATCATTCAACAGACTAGCTACACTCTTCAGTTTAGTTCCATATTAGTGCACAGTGACACCACATTATACCCAAAGAAGTAGAAAGGGGGTGATGGGGTTACAGACCTCTCCCAAAATAGTTGAAAATGAAATGAAAAAGTGCTGATTTTTTTTCTTTTTGTTTGAGATAAATTTGTAATGCAATTGTTTTCTGCAATACAACGAACTAGGCTTTCTGGCTAGTCTCATATCAGTGCACAGTTATACCACAGTATACCCAATGAGGGGAAGGGGGCTGATGGGGTTATAGGGCTCCCTTTCGAAGTAATCAAAAATGAAGAAAAAACTCTTGTTTATTTCTTCTTTCTTTTGAGATAAAATTTATTTTTTTTTCTGCGGCGCAGCTAGTCTGGGTAGTCCCATATACTAGTGCACAGTGATGCCCCGCATACACCCAAAGATGTCGATGGCGACGGGGTTTATGAGGTTACAGCTCCATTCCACCTCCGAAGAGATCGCAGTGAAATGAAAAAAGGGCTGATATTCCTTCTTTTCAGATAAATTTGTTTTATTTTCTGGCATGCCGCGAATTTGTTTTTCTTATTAATCCAATATTCTCCTCAGTCCTGCGACCAAATTTACTTGAAACCACAAAATAAATTTTCAGATGACTGAAGAATAGCTCCATACCTGTTTTACTAGATAAATGAAAACGTATATGGTTAGTTCAAGAGACCTACAAGTAAATTCGACAAATCAAAAAGTAGTTGATAAACCGAAAGATTGTAATAAAAACGGAAGTATATTAATTTGAGTTTTTTGTGAAATAATTTAGCAATATAGTGAAGTGTTGTTTCGGAGTGAAATGTGAAGGTGGTCTGCAGCTATGTGAAAAATATAATTATTTGTATATGGTGTGACGTTCAAATGTTTTGTCTTCCATGTCTTTATGTATTCTTATAAATAAACTATAATTTAGTGTTGTGAAGAAAACTAGTGATAAATTAACTGAAGGATTACACACCTGGAACGGTTGGCGAATTTCGAGCGTATATCACAGCTGTAAAAGTAGAAAACTTTGATTTTTCAGTCACATCTCCCTGCCAAGAATTTGTGTTTTTTCCACGGTTTTTTGACAAAATTTGAATTTTTGCCGCAGTCATTTGAAGAAATTCGCTTTTTCTACGGCTTTTTGCCGAAGTTCGCGTTTTTTTTTTTTTTTTTTACGCACTCCTTCGTCGAAATTTGCGTTTTTTCCGCGGATCTGTGACGAAAGTTGCGTTTTTTTCGTGATCCTGTCGAAATTTGTGTTTTTTCGGCGGGTTTTTGATGAAATTCAAGTTTTTTTCGCGGATTTCTGCCGAAATTCGCGTTTTTTTACGAAATACTTCGTCGAAATTTGCTTCTTTTCCGCGACTTTTTTGACGCAATTCGTGTTTTTTCTCGTCTTTTTGATGAAATTTGCTTTTTTTTCTGCGGCTCTTTAGCAAAAGTAGCATTTTTTGCGGCTGTTTGACGAAATTCGCTTTTTTCCGCAGTCTTTTAACGAAATTCACGTTTTTCTGCGGTGTGACCCCGGTTCTTTGTGACCCCGCTTTTTCTTTTTTTTGCGATCCTTTAACGAAATTCGAGTTTTTTCTGCGGCCCTTTGACGAAATTCGCGTTTTTTCCGAGGTCATTTGCCGAAATGTGCGTTTTTTACGCAATACTTCGTCAAAATTTGCGTCTCTTTCGCAGATTTTTGACGAAATTTGCGATTTTTTTCTCGTCTTTTTGATGAAATTCGCGTTTTTTGCGATTCTTTACGAAATTAGCTTTTTTTCGCAGCCTTTGACGGAATGCGTGTTTTAAGCGATATTTTATTCGAAATTCTCGTTATAACCGCGACCTTTTGATGAAATTCGCGATTTTTCTGCGGCCCTTTGACGAAATTTGCGTTTTTTTTTTCCGAGATCCTTTGTCAAAATTTGCGTTTTTTTCTCGTCTTTTTGATGACATTCGCTTTTTTTGCGATCCTTTACAAAATTAGCTTTTTTTGCAGCCCTTTGACGGAATGCGTGTTTTAAGCGATCTTTTTTTCGAAATTCGCGTTTTTTCCGCGACCTTTTGATGAAATTCGCGTTTTTTCTGCGGCCCTTTGACGAAATTTGCGTTTTTTTCGAGTGCCTTTGTCGAAATTTGCTTTTATCCGCGACTTTTTGACGAAATTCGCTTTTTTCCGCAGCCTTTTGACGAAATTCACGCTTTTCTGTGGCCTTTCTTTGTCACCCTGCTTTTTCGTTTTCTTTTGCGATCCTTTAACGAAATTTGCGTTTTTTCTGTGGTCATTTGCCGAAATTCGATTTTTTTAGGCAATCCTTCGTCGAAATTTGTGTTTTTACCACGACTTTTTAACGAAATTTACTTTTTTTCTCGTCTTTTCGATGAAATTTGCGTTTTTCTGCGGCCTTTTGATAAAATTCACGTTTTTTCTGAGAGCCTTTGAAAAAATTCATGTTTTTTCCGCTTCCCTTTGACGGAATGCGTGTTTTTTCAGCGGTCCTTTGTCGAAATTTACGTTTTTTTCTGCGGTCATTTGACGAAATTCGCGCTTTTTCTGTGGCCATTTGACGAAATTCGCGTTTTTTCGCAATCCGTCGAAATTTATGTTTTCCGCAACTTTTTGACGAAATTCGCTTTTTTCCGCAGCCTTTCGATGAAATTCACGCTTTTCTGTGGCCTTTCTTTGTGACCCTGCCTTTCTTTTTTTTTTTTTGGAGATCCTTTAACGAAATTCGTGTTTTTTCCGCTTCCCTTTGACCGAATGATGTTTTTTTAGCGATTCTTTGCCGAAATTTGCGTTCTTTCTGCGGCCCTTTGACGAAATTCGCGTTTTTCTGTGGTCTTTTGCCGAAATTCGCATTTTTTAAGGAAATCCTTCGTCGAAATTTGTGTTTTTTCTGTGACTTTTTGACAAAATTTGCTTTTTTCTCGTCTTTCTAAGTGAGCCCCTATTTAGGTTGGAGGTGTGAAATTTTGCATACTTATAGCTGAACACCTCATATCAAATGACAAACCATAAAATTTTGAAAAAGTCGTACATTTAACCTTTTGGGCTCCTACATGTGTATTTTAAACAATTCTTTCTAAGTGAGCCCCTAATTAGGTTGGAGGAGTGAAATTTTGCATACTTATAGCTGAATACCTCACATCAAACGACAAATCATATAATTTTCAAAAAGTCGTACATTTAACCCTTTGGGCTCCCACATGTGTATTTTAAACAATTCTTTCTAAGTGAGCCCCTAATTAGGTTGGAGGAGTGAAATTTTGCATACTTATAGCTGAATACCTCACATCAAACGACAAATCATATAATTTTCAAAAAGTCGTACATTTAACCCTTTGGGCTCCCACATGTGTATTTTAAACAATTCTTTCTAAGTGAGCCCCTATTTAGGTTGGAGGTGTGAAATTTTGCATACTTATAGCTGAACACCTCACATCAAATGTCAAACCATAAAATTTTGAAAAAGTCGTAAATTTAACCCATTGGGCTCCCACATGTGTATTTTAAACAATTCTTTCTAAGTCAGCTCCTAATTAGGTTGGAGGCGGGAATTTTTGCATACTTATAGGTGAGCACCTCGCATCAAACGACAAATCATAAAATTTGGAAAAAGTCGTACATTTAACCTTTTGGGCTCCTACATGTGCATTTTAAACAATTCTTTCTAAATGACACCCTATTTAGGTTGGAGGCGTGAAATTTTGCATACTTATAGCTGAACACCATCATGCCAGAAATCATAAAAATTTGAAAAAATCGTACATTTAACCCTTTGGGCTCCCACATGCGTATTTTAAGCAATTCCTTCTAACTGAGCCCCTTATTAAACTGGAGATTTGAAATTTTGCATACTTATAGCAGAACACCTGAAGCCAGGCGACAAATCATAAAATCTTGAAAAAGTCTTACGTTTAACCCTTTGAGCTACCACATATGTATTTTCAGCAATTCTTTCTAAGAGAGCCCCTAATTAAGTTGGAGACATGAATTTTTGCATACGTATAGCTGAATACCTGAGACCGCACGACAAATCATAAAATTTTTAAAAAGTCTTATATTATTTACCCCTCCGGGCTCTAACTTGTATATTTTAAGCAATTTTTCTAACCTCCGCCCTTTTCATCCGGGGAGCACTTTCCAACTTTTGCCGACACCCCTTTGGCCATTCTTTCATATTATGCACCATAGCTTTACATATTTTAGTTCCACTTTTTACCGCCAGGAGCGCCTACTTATCTCGGGTGCTATGGGCCCAATCCCTTCGACTAATATATAATAGTTTGTTTAGAATAGAGTGCGCCCTGGTTTCGAAATGTGGAACTAACAGTTTTTTCAAAAGGATAAAGTGTTTTGAAAGAAATATTAAAGGAAACCCTCTGTGCGATCTGTGTTTACACTTACCCACTTGTTTTTAGTAAACTCGGGCCAGGCCGGGATAAGGCTTACATTTTTTCAACATACTAGGTCTACCTGGCGGGCGGTAATAGACTTAAGAAGTTTCTTCAGTCACTCGAAAACACTCTTTCGTTAACATTAATTCGATGGGAGAATTTTTTAAAGATATCTCGTTTGCATTTCAATATTTTTAAATGGTTTGTTTTTTCATTGGACTGCTGAGTTCGATCTCTCAAAAGGCTGTTTTTTTACTTTTTAGATTTGGTTGTGTCTATTTTTAATTAGGACAACTTCACTTTCAGAACCAATTTCGAAAGTGAAAATCCTCATAATATATATATGCAAACAAATCGGAAAGTAAATAAACGGTCAAGTGCGTGTATTACTCGCGTTCAGAGGGTTCCGTGCAATAAATATATGAATTATTAACTGTATTATTAAAAAAATCGTTGCTAAAAGAATAATAAGACTTTGTAAAAAACTATATAACGTAGGGTTGGGTATAGCTGTACACTAGAAAAGTATAAATGGTTATACCATAAAAGTTCAAAGAGATATGAAGCCTAAATAATATCAAATATTGCTATTCTGTATAACTCTTTTTTTAAACTTATAATACTAATCTGTTTATGATGAACTCAATTCGGTACTGTTCGGTAATAAAAGTAGAGCATAATTAAGCTTCATTTCGAATTTCCTAAAACTAAGTTCGGCGTAGTAATAATCTTTTCTTTTTGTAGTGTAGCTAAAACAAAACCCTTGTTCAAAGTTTTAACTTGGCATTGTGCTAAGTGCGCTTCCAATGGAGGTCACAAAGTTGCAACGCCGCTTTCGTTCGTGATGCGTTTTTCCAGATAGGTTTTCTATTAACTTTTAAAAACACAGGAGGCGTATTGAGGAATCCCTCAATGCAAACTAGTCGCGAATCCCATAGTATTTATGTGATTAATTCTAATTAAATTAGTCTGTTTCTAACAGTTTGAAGTTTATTGCTTTTATACTGCTACTGGGCATTGCATTACACAAATATATCATTAAAAGTTTTTATCTAGGCTTTAAAAGTCGATGGTATTTAGAGTACACCGCCCCTGTCATTATGTATGTCCAAATCGTCCGTGTCTTTAAGGGTTAATATCTCGACTAATTACCGACGATTTTTTTCGAAAATCATTATCAAGAATGCTTTTATACTTCTGCTACGATAGGTACCTCCGGCGCTCCTACACACTTTTGCTGAATGCCCGCAAATTGAATTTTGTGTGTACCAGAAAAATGCGTTTTTCTCAAAAAATATGTGACCTAGGGCAATCGCTATAGTTTTCTTGCAAGTAGGGATGCAACGGATATCCGGCACATCCGGCTGATTTTTCAATATCCGAAATACCGTCGGATATCCGAATCACAATCACCGGATATCCGACTTCTCTGCCGGATATCCGGCAATGCGTAGCAAAGCAAATATATAAGGAGAAGAGATATCGTTTGACCCAAACAATGCCGAACAACTTTTGTTTATAATGCAAAATATGAAAGTAAGTCCACTATTTATGAGTAAAAGGTAATTCTCAAAAGTTTAAAGAATTACCAGCTTTCCTAACATTGGTATTTGAACTCTCTATATAGTCCAGGCAATAGGGAATTTTACCTAGCAAAATTAATGGTAGTACTGGAAATCGGCTTTCTAGATGTTTTTTGGGTCGCTGAATCCGAATTTGTAACTTCCACCAAAATTTCCCCCGGTAACCCCCCCAAATTTTGGTAAAAAGCCCCCCAAAAAGGTTTTTATTAAAAAAATCAATTTTTTTTATTGTTTTAGAGAAAAAGTATCTAAACATTCAGAAAGTAGACAAAATTTCCAACAAATTAGATATATGACATTATGACTTAGGATGAAGGGGAAGGGGGGATCTGCTTCGGAACATGCGCGCGGTGCTGCGTAAACTAAGTTGCGCAATTCCACTTAACCACTCACACGTTTACATTCGGCCTCCCATCTCCCTTCCGAACTTTCTCTATAAGGTTTACTTTAAGTTTTTTGGGTTGCTGAATCCGAACTTTTAACTTTCCCCAAAAATTTCCCCCCCGATACCCCCTCCAAATAGTTGTTTTTAACTTAAATTTCTTATTATTTTAGAGGAAAAACATTTCAAAATTCAGAAACTAGACAGAATTTGCAACAAAT
The DNA here is from genome assembly GCA_963932465.1 of Maratus speciosus. Lineage (NCBI taxonomy): Eukaryota > Metazoa > Arthropoda > Arachnida > Araneae > Salticidae > Maratus > Maratus speciosus. The sequence continues at coordinate 276,130,621 of OZ010790.1, read as the reverse complement.
AGGATATATGACATTATGAATTAGGATGAACGGGGAGGGCGATTGCTGCTCGGAACATGCACTGCGGCGCTACGTGCACTAAATGATGAAGTCAGGCAATAGGGGATTTTATCTGGCAAAATTAATGGTATTATTTGAAATCGGCTTTCTAGATGTTTTTTGGGTCGCTGAATCCGAATTTGTAACTTTCCACCAAAATTTCACCTGGCAACTCCCCAAAAAATTGATTTTTTGAAAAAATTTGGTTTTTGAGAAAAGCGCGCGGGGAATGTTCCGAGGCAGCCCCCTCTCTCCCCGTTTATCCTACGTCATAATGTCATATATCCTATTTGTTGCAAATTTTGTCTAGTTTCTGAATTTCGTAATACTTTTCCCCTAAAACAATAAGAAATTTAAGTTAAAAACAACTATTTGGGGGGGTTTCGGGGGGGAGAATTTTTGGGGTAAGTTAAAAATTCGGATTCAGCGACCCAAAAAACTTAAAGTAAACCTTATAGAGAAAGTTCGGAGGGAAGATGGGAGGGCTAATGTAAACGAGTGAGTGGTTAAGTGGGATTGCACAACTTAGTCCACGCAGCACTGCGGCGCATGTTCCGAAGCAGTTCCCCTCTTCCCCTTCATCCTAAGTCATAATGTCATATATCTAATTTGTTGGAAATTTTGTCTACTTTCTGAATTTCTAGCTACTTTTCCACTAAAACAATAAAATTTTTTTTTTATAAAAACCTTTTTTGGGGGTCTTTTTACAAAAATTTGGGAGGTTGCAGGGGGAAATTTTGGTGGGAAGTTACAAATTCGGATTCAGCGACCCAAAAAACATCTAGAAAGCCGATTTCCACTACTACCATTAATTTTGCTAGGTAGAGTCCCTATACGGTCTCTATTGCCTGGACTAATAATAAATTTAAGAATTTATGTTTACGTCTTTTAGAAAATTGTACCTTTACTTTCAGAATGTGAAACAAAATCTGAAGTTGTTTATTAAAGTATGACTTTATTAAATTTCTTTCTCTCTTTTAAGTTTAACAATTAAACAGGCCTATTTTTACTTTCTTCTATCTTCAATAGAAGAAAGTATTGTAATTGAGATTTTTTTCGATTTCTGGTTTTCGGTGGGCTTAGACGTTTTAGGGGTCAAAGATCCCAAAACATGCTTATACAAAATGTCTGTCTGTCTGTCATCATACCATCAAAAAGTGTATGAAGTTATGCATAGAATTGAACCAAATTTTTGTGAATGTTTTTGGCTATAGCCAGCTGGTCCTCCTTCAATATTGGAACATTCCACTGCAAGGGGGCGCTGTAATCGTGATTTTTGTGCTATTTTCATTATTGTGCCATCAAAAAGTGTATGAAGTTATGCATAAAATTGAACCAAATTTTTGTGTATGTTTTTGGCTGTGGCCAGCAGGTCCTTCTTCAATATGGAAGCATTCTGTCAGAAAGGAGTGTTGCTGTAATTGCGATTTTTGTGCCATTTTCATTATTGTACTATCGAAAAGTGTCTGTTAAATATGTAATAAGTTATCCATATAATCAAACAAAATTTTTTGTGTATGTTTTTGGCTATGTCCAGCAGGTTCTCCTTTAAATTAGAAATATTCCACCAGAAGGGTGCGCTGTAACAGTGATTTTTGTGCCATTTTCATTCTTGTACCATCGAAAAGTGTATGAAGTTATGCATAGAATTGAACCAATTTTTGGGGGTATGTTTTTGGCTATGGCCAACTGGTCTTCCTTCAATTTGAAAATAGTCTGCTGGAAGGGGGCGCTATAATAGTGATTTTTGTGTTATTTCCATTATTTTACCATCGAAAAGTGTATGAAACTAAGCTTAGAATTGAACCAATTTTTTGTGTATATTTTTGGCTATGGCTGCCAGTTTTTCCTTGAATTTGGAAATATTCCGCCAGAAGGTGTCACTGTGACAGCGTTTTTTGTAAAATTTTCTCAATTTTTTGCAGTTTTTGTACTGTATATGGGTGGCTTGTGAAGTCATGGGAACTTCGCATCCTGCTAAGCTGGCTATTCACAATCAGCTGATGTACAACAGAATAACGAAAAAAAATATTGATTTGAATAAATATCATGATTGAGATTAACTTATTCTTATTTTGATTAATTGACCAGCAGAAATCTTAGATCAAAATCAAAGTTGGTATAATATTGAACTAATAATATCGAAGTATTAACATTTAAAACTACTTTTAGAAATATTAAGACGTATGAGATAGAAGAAAGTTTTGGGATTGGCACATCCAATTAGTTATATTTGTAACTTCATTATAAATAAAATATTTAAAATTAAAAGTAATTTTCTTTTTACTTATAAATATCACAGTAATTTAACTTAAAATAAAACTAAATGTGACTCAAAGCAAAACACTATTAAATAATTAAAACAGAAAAAAGGCATCAACTAAACCTATATTTGGAGAAAATCACTCTTTAATCATGGGTATACTAGTAGATATTTTATGTTTAAATTATAAAAAAAAACGTATGTATTTCTTTGTGAAAATACTCTACAATTATAGGCATATTTAATTGGTTAAAATTTGTTACACAAATTATCAACATTTGATTGTACAAATTAATTATTAGCAATTATCAATATAGTCAATCCCATATCCAAATCCAGTAGCAATTATCAGCATTTCATTGTACAAATAAACAGAATATTTTAATGTTTAAATAACATTTTTTATACAACATTATTAATATACATTACACGGTTTGAATGGCAGATACATGTCTTGAATTTCGAGATGGGATGGCAGGATTCGTGCCCTAAAGAATATTGGGGGCGGGAGGCTCCTGTTCCCCAAAAATCATTTTCCGAAAATGTTTCTTTGTAAAACGATGATGAAGTCTCAGGACCGGCTGACAAACTTCGTGATATTTTCCACTATCAATTGGCAGATTTCACAGTTTCTTCTTACAACAAATTGACAAAATTCATGTTTGTTTTTCTGCATCTGACAAAAACATTTTGCGATTTTTCTCCGAAACCGACTGACGAATTTCTTGATTTATTTCTGGAGACCGACTGGTGAATTTCATAAATTTTTTTTTTCGCAATCAATTGACAAATTTAGAAATTTTATTCTGTGACCGATTGGCAAATTTTCCTGTTTGTTCTTGTGACATACTAATGAAAGTAACGATTGTTTTTCTGTATCCGATTGAAAAATTTTGCATTTTTTCCCTGCGACCGGCTGAGGAATTTCACAGTATTTGCTCGTGACGGACTGGTAAATTTCACGATAGTTTTCCATGATCGATTGACGAATTTCGTGATATTTTCCCACTGTCGATTTCCTATGAGCTTCAGTTTTTTTCTCGCAACCAATCGACAAATTATTTTATTTATTTTCACCATGATTGACGAAATCAGCAATGTTTTTTCTATGACCGTTTTACGTATTTTGAGATGTTTTACTTGTCTGCCCAAAATAGGAAATAACTAAAAGGACAGCAACGGCCACTGGAGACTAAGCTCTATCAAATTGGCCAATAGTCAGCACTAAACAAAATGAGATTACACTTGTGGTGCACATGAAAAAAAAACTTTGATGAACTTCAAAAAAACATATTTAGAAACAACAAACTAATTGTTTCTCGCAATTAACAGAAATTAGGACATGACTTTTTGAAATCAACCTTTTCTCGTGTAATAGAAGAAATCAATTGACTATTCCCTTTTCAAACTTTGGATATGGATTTCATAGCGTAGATTCCAATGCGTAAAGCATAGTTCAATTAACGAAAATACCAGGGATTACAGTTTTGACTATAATTCCATTAAGGATATAATAAAAAAATTTTTTCAGAAGTGACATACCATCACCGATGTCCATTATTCATGCAAGTTAAAAATTAATGCACATCAGATTTTGCAAAGTTTTCTAAAACTTTTTAGGAGGGCATAACCATGTGTTTCTGATAATTTCTAAAGTTATAAAATCGCTCTGTACTGTTTGTCAAAAGTGTAACTTCTGAAAGAGGCTAAAGTATGCAAAATGGAATAAAATCTAAATTTCAACCTGAAAAAAAATTTCAAATCATTTAGCAACCTGATTGTTAATTGCCCATAACATTGGGTGAAAATTGAAAAATAGACATGATATATATAAAGCTTGATTCTGTTCCTTTGTTTTAATAAAATAAAAATTTTGAATAATTATCTTGAGTTGTTAATTTAAATTGTTTCAATGGTATTTTGACGTGTCTGTATAAATGTAATTCTTTAAGTAGCACATAAAAAATAACGGGGTGTAAAGATTTTTTTCCCCTTTTTAACAGTTCAACTCCCCTGCATTTATAAATTTGTGGTATCAAACTCCCCTCCTGGGAAAGCTTGAATTGCAAGCCATGATATTCAAAGAGATATAGTTTTTGTAAATTATATTTCAATACATTTAAAATGTTTTAATGATGTGTGAAACATGTTTGTAATTTATTGTTTTGAAATGACATTACATAGAGAAATAATTCAATATATAACTAAAAACATATCTAGGGCCGGATATCCGAATCCGGCAGGCGAAGGAGCTTCGGATATCCGGTATCCGATATCCGGCAAAATCAATATCCGGTGCATCCCTACCTGCAAGGTTTAAATCAATGTCTACCTTTAATTTTTTTTCATAATTTTAGTTTCAACAGATGTGGAAATAGAGGTGGGGGGACATATTTTTGCACTACATTTTCAACAATACCTTTGAAAATATAATACCTAAAATTAAAAGAAATGTATTTTTGAGTTCAGCGTTACGAACGGTTTCATACGATCATTCGCACGATATACAAATAAAATATTTTTTTCCCCCAAGTAACTTAATTAGCCCCTCTACATTTTTCCTAAATGCATTTGTGAATGTTTAATAATCTGTAAATATGTGGGTCAATAGTCTTTGGTACTTCCCCCAATTTAAACTTTCCAGATTCCATAGTTTACGAGTAAAATGGCTGTGACAGACAGACACAGGAGTGATCTTATAATGGTTCCGTTTTCACTTTTTAAGTACGACAACACTAAAAACGGTTTTTATAGAGTCGACCTCAGCTATGCAATGCAAGAAAAGAAAACATTTAAAAATAGTATTGAAATGCAAACGAGATATCTTTAAAAAATTATCCCATTTACATTAGCGAGCAGGTTTTTTCGCCTGACTGAAGTAGCCTCGTCTTGCAAGCAATTTGATTTGTGAAAATAACGGCAGTAGTAATGAACTTATGGTAACGGAAAATTTGGAAATACAGTGAAACCTCCCTGTGCGACCACTTCCCTGAACGACCATTTTTTCATGGAACGAAATTTATTCCCATTGGCTCAATTCTAATTTTACCTCCTTTCAGAGACCATCCCAGTTCAACTCCCTCCATGAGCGACCCATTTCTTTGAAGAAAATGAAACAAATTCCGTTTTTTTCTAGTCGCTTGAAGAAGGTTTTATTAAAAAAATAATTACGAGAGCGCATTATTCATCAAACTTCTAAACTAAATTTAGAATTTTTTTTTTAATTCCGGTATCTTTTAAGTGTTTAAACCCCTTTGTGCCCTTTTATTCAATGAATTTAACTCTGATGACAAATTAGGAATGACGGTCAATAAACTGCCCTGCTCTGTTCTGTCAGGAAACTCTAAAATAAATCGATAAATTAATGAAACCATCATTATTTGTTCCGTCCAAAAAAAAAAAAAATGCATTTATTTACTGAACTTCGAAATAAAAGTTGTAAAAGATAAAACCATAAAAACAAAGCAAACGTCAATGTATTCATTTTTTAAACTCTGCAGTAATTACTTATGTAAAATTAACTTTGGTTCTGATTCTTAAATTTTCATATTTTTTCCTAATGTGAAAAATAAATTTTAGTAACATTAATTGTTACCTTTTTTCAACAATTAAAATCTAGATTAAAACATGACCTCCATTAAGAGACCACCTCTCGGAGAGACCCATTTTTTATGGATCGGAACGTGGTCGCTTTAGGGAGGTTTTACTGTATAGCTTAATAAATTACACAGAAATACTTTTAAAAATCTCTTTTTTTTAAGTGCGTTCATAACAGTGGCGTGGCGTCCGGTCATCGCTGGATGCGGCGATGACCAAGCAATATTTTAAAACTCTTAATAAGCTTTTAAAACTCTACGATCCAGTTTTAGCAGAACATTTGGAGTTCATGTATAAGTGAAGGTAAGATTTAAAGTTTCTTTTTTGAACATTCAACCATTGAATTTTAGAGTTAATAATTTTTCACCACAAACTTAAATAATTGCGATGACCACCGAAAATTTTCACGCCACGCCACTGGTTCATAACTATAGAGCACCTAGAGTAATCGTCTGGTCCGTCCGTCTGTCAGCATATAACAGCACAAAATCTACCCAACCGAATGGTTTGAAATTTAATATATATAATCTTTGCAGAATTTTGTCATTTCAAATTTTATGAAAATCAAATCAAAACTTACAAAGATATTAATAAAAGTTTTCTTCATTGTATTAAATACTATCATACGTAATAAATTCAATGATATCCCATGATAGGTAATGATTCTAGGTTGCCATGGTGATTATTCTATTAAATCCTATCATACGTAATTAATTCATTGATATCCCATGATAGGTAATGATTCTGTGTTGCTGTGGTGATGATGTCCTATTTAAGATGGAGTCCTATTATTTCCGTATTACAGAATTTTATTTATATAATCGTAATAAATTTTGTTTTCATGCATTTTTGCATAAGAGTGAGTCTAAGTGATTATTAATGTTGCTATCCTGTATGCTCTGGCTTGAAAATATATAGTAATTCAAACAATACTGTTAAATTTTTCCAGAAATATTTATGCAGTATTCTAGAAAAAAAAATCTTAACTGTATGTTAAGATAAATCTGAATTTTTTGTAAAAAATGAGTCGGGTCATTTTTTTTTTTTTTTTTTTTTTTTTTTTAAGCCCCCGGTATGCGATTTCTTTCTCCCAGCTTATTTTGTGTCGTCTCCAAAAAATAACGTTACGTTGTACAAGCCAGCCGTAAAACAAAGCAGATGTATCATTGTACGATTAAATACTCTAAAGCAATTTTTTAAACTTCTAAGCATCGCACATTTTCAATTTTTATACCGTCATATTGAGAAAAAAGTACTTTTAAATGCAATTTGTATGAAAACTGCATCTCAGTTTATTTTTGAAATATTAATTTTTTTGTAGTTTTTAGAGCCATTTGCTTAATATTGATAATAGAAGTACTCCACTTCTGTAGAAAATAAAGGATAAATTGTTGTAAAATAGTATTTATATATTTTTGTTGCCATTTTCTCATAACAACCGAAAAAAATGTAATTAAAGTAGTACGTGCTATTTTGAAAAAATGTAAGCGAATGATTTCTGTTAAGACATGGAGCTATTATAAACTATATTTATTTTTAAGTATCTATATATATATTACGCTATCGTGCGTGGCACAGAAATCGCTATTATTTGTTAATTGTGTAATGGCAACGCTCGAAAAAAACGCTTCGCATTGGTTATTGTGTGAAAGTCCTTTGGCAGGATTTAGGCGGAAGTAAATCCTGTTTGTTTACGTTTCCCTTCCCTCTTTCGCTGGAACCTGGAACTTCACATCACAATATCGTTAGAAATGCCTATGAAAGATCTCGGCGAATGATTGAAATTGAAGAAGGGAAAATCGAAATATGATCGAAAACGCCGTCAATCACAGAGCATAAGCGATTGCCGAAATAGGCTTAATAACTATCGCATGGGCGAACGCGTCGTTTCTGAAATCCAAATTGCTGATAAACGCTCCGGAGCATAACTGTGGGGAGTATAAACACCAACGCGAAAAAAAAAAGAAAAGAAAAGATTTACGCTCCAATACGGAACCTTTATTTTCTAAGTTTTTCGTAGCATTTGTGGCGTAGACGTTTAACGCCTTAGTTTTCTGTACGAACATACTCTGGTTCGGAACTCTACAGGGCTAAGTTGAAATTTGAGTTAGTATATTTTTGCTATTTTAAGGATTTCATTCTTCTTTTAAGGATATCTAAAGTAAAAAAGGTGGCAATAAATAAATAAATACATACAGCAAATATTGTTAATTTTAAAACAATTGAATTATTAAAAGAAAAAAAAACTGCAAAGTAATGAATCGAATTATAAAAAAAATTACTACATTTTATAAATATCATTGTTCAACGTATTTAATTAAAAGAAATTTTGTATTTTTTTTTTTTTAATTTTAGGGGTTTTTAATTGTGAATCAGTTGAATTATTTGAGAAAAAAATTGCACTTAAATTAATCGAAAGATATAAAATGATACAAACTTGGCCGTACAAAGGGTCTGTCCGTTACAGGCTCCCATCAGAAGTAAAATACAATAAAACCTTCTTAGACGGAATCACAACGACCAGTGATAAAGTCCGTTTTATGCAGGCTCTTTAAATTGAACAAAGCATCGTTGCATTTTTTTGGGGGGGGGGGGGGAGGAGAGCTGAAACCTGTTTTTTTTTTTTTTCAGTTTATTGCACGACTTCGTTATAAACAGGCTTTACTCTATAAGAAAATTAATTTGCTGGATAGTATCTTTTTTAAAAATCTATATAGTAGTATTTCCTTCCAATTTTATAATTTCTTTTTCAGTATTACAGTTTATGATGCGTTTGTAATTACTTTTTCCTCCACAGATTTTAAATAAAAATTTAAAATATTGAAATCATAATTAAATTTTAATTGAATTCACGAATTAATTTTGAATAAAAGAGTTTAAAGTGTGAGACAAATAAAAATTCAAAACCTTAACCACTGACTTTACACAACTTTCCAGCTGAACAAGAGCCGGGCCCTGGTAATTTGAACCATCTCTACCCACCCCTCTGTACCGACCTGCGATACAAATTTCAGGCTTATTTAAGAATATTATTACAGGCCCGGACAAAGCCGGGCGGGGCAGCTAGTCTATCTTAGTGTTACAAACAAATGAAGGCATATGAATCATTAGATAGTCGTTTTTTTGTCGAGTTACTTTAATGGCGCCATCTTTTTGCTTCATTTGCGTATTATTTCGCGATAGTGACGTCCTATGCATACTTTACTGTAGCTGTTTAAGAGTGGATCGTAAATGTGGCATTCTTAAGCGGATGCAAATGACGTCATTTTACATAAAATAAAAGCGTGTGCTTTAAGTCTTAAAATTAAAATATGTTTTGTACTATTTATATATACATTTTTTTTTTCATCGGGGACGACACTAAATTCTGAAAAAGCAGAATTCCTGGTTTCTAGCTTTTTTTTGCAGGTGCCAGATCGGCCGAACTTTTAGTTTATTCACACGTCCGGCCCGGCCCGAGCCTAAACATCTCTCTTTTGGGGCGGGTCGGCCCGGGACTGGAAATTCCGGTCCTCTTACATCCCCCTATAAGTAAGATTATATTAAAATCATTCCTGGACAATGACCTATAATTTACATAAGTTTTCTTTCCCGAATAATTAAGATGAAAATTTGTTTTAATTCTACATTTATTAATTGCATAGATATCAAAATTTATGATTATAATATATATATATAAATATAATATAAATATATATATAAATATATATATATATAAATTATTCAAAGATTATAAAATATACGCAAGATTAAAATTTACTCCAGGAAATATGGAATAATACTTTTAATTTCTAAAAGTCATAAGTCCATTTATTTCTTCGCGGTAGAATAATCTGCGATATTCAATGTTTTTAAATGGCCTGCCTTCGGTTTTTTGTCAGAATGATCTCTGATTTTAAGTGTCTTAAGCAATGAAAACGCCAAGTGCCTTAAAAAAAATATATATATGTATCTTATGAAGAAAACTGTAATTAATCAGATTTCTACTTACGACTTTCTTAAAATTCAGATTTTCTATTAAATCAGTGCTCTTCCCATTGAAAAACATTGTAGAAACTATAGCGCCTAGAATATATAGTGTGGAAATGGACTATATTCCAAATCTGGGTTCAAGGCTGAAAAAAGTCACGTGGTACCGGTAATTTACCCAAAGAATTTCTAACTTATAAGAGGGGAGGCTACTACTGCTTTCCTCATGAACTGTTTCACTGGCTGGCGGGAATTTACATTACGTCTACGGAGCCTTCCCTTCTGTACGCTAGAAGTTTTTACCTTGACCACGTGATCATAACGTAAATGGAATATTCTCCATTGGCTATCCCTGTAATACTTAAAGGAGTGATAAAATATAGTATCCCTTAAATGTGCAACGATGCTACTGAAATATACAGATCGCAGCGACATCTGCAGGATATTTTCTACAACTGCAAGATATTGCTAGTCTACACAATGTAATACGAAAATCCCGCAGATGTCACTGCGATCGACACTTGGGATTTTAGCAGTATCACCGCACATTTAAGGGATACAAGCTAGCTATGTTCGCTAGCCATCGCGAACAGACAGACACACACACACGCAAGCACACAGAGCGAAACTTTCTTTTATTAGTATACTAGCTGACCCGCCCGGCATTGCCCGGGCCCGTGGTAATATTTTTAAATGAACCTTAAATTTGTATGATTTTATATCTTTAATTCGATTTTGTCTGAAATACGTAGCCTATCACTGTGTGAAAATGGTGGAGAAACTGCTAATTATTGAGATTTGTTCTGTAATTCTTTTTCATGATTTTTGGAAAATTGTACGGGGTAGTAATGGACAAATCAAAACTTTAAAATTCTCTCTACCGAAAAAAAAAATGAGCTAAGAGAGGAGTGAGTGCTTAGTTATGTACAGGTCAAAAGCTTTAAAACGATATGTCACATGAAAAAATTCCTTCCCCCCCCACACCTGGTGGAAACGCCCATCAATAGCTTGTGTTCAAAAATAGACCTCACCAATGGAAGGCCAGTGAAGAGTTTCACTTTCGGTCAAGCCTTCAAATGAGGTCAAATCTTGCTGTAGCTTAATTAGGAGCTGAGTTAGAAAATTGACATCCCGGGGGGGATTTGAGTGAGGGGAGTAGGAAGGTTTATAATATGAAAGAGCGGTCCGAGGGTTTTCCGATGATATACCACATGAGGGTTTAGCAGGCGTGACTGCAAAATCTTGCAAAAAAAATCGATCCCGAATCTTTTAGTCCCACATTCCACCACCAGAGGTGGAACTCTATTTCTTATAAAACTTTGCGGATCGATTTTTATTAAATTTAGCTATTTTACGGATTGAGGCATAGAGTAAAGAGAAAGAATAGAGATGAAGTGTGGTGGCAGGGGTGACACCAAAAATGTAACCCTAAAATCCGCTACGTTCGGCCCAAACACAATTACGTGCTTTTGCAAGAAAATAAGAAAACGTCTAATAATACAGTTTTTAATTCATAATACAATGAAATGCTACTTTAGAATGCTTAAATATAAGCAGATCATTTTCATTTAGAGAAAAAAATGCACGTGCGATGTCAAAGGATTCGGTCCCTGGATTTGGGCCGAATGAGGGTATTTAAATTTGAGCGATAATGCGCATCATATTACAAACAGTTTTTACGGCATTATTGCTTCTCCATCTATCTCTTTCCTCCATGGGTGGAGTCACGGCCATTGGGGAATGAAGACTAATCTTTAATCTTTATAACTCCATGGTCACGGCTTACTATAATACCATATTATAGTAAGCCGTGGTGGGGTGGAGTTTTTATTCCATAGCCAGTCGTTTGCGTTGGAAACACCTGCTCTCACTATGAAAGATTTCTCAAAAATCTGTGTTTCTTTGAACGGAAATAAAAGAGACTTTATAAATGGATTTTTCAACTATTTACAGGAGTATAAAAATAATTTTTTGAATTTCTGAAAGAGGAATTTTTTCTGCGCCAGGATGCGTAATTTTCGAGTTTTTAGGCCCAGTAGAATTTAAGATACAACCCTTTATAAAAAAGCCCAGTACATTTATCGGCCTGGCAGCGTCGTAATTCCATTAACCCCTCCCCCTCTTTTCAACTTTTCGAAGGAATATTCTGCGTTTTGATAAAAATCTATGCTTTTGTTGAATTATGAAAACTTTTCCATTCTATTAATTTGGGGTTTTTAATTAATTTCTCAACTAATTATTAAAATTTTAAAATTCTGAATCTTATGAACATCATGAGACCATTTGGGCTAGTTTCACAAAAATTTTGAGTCTCGTACGTGTCGTACATTTTGCTAGCCATCGCGAACAAACACACACACACACACACACAGAGCGAAACTTTCTTTTATTAGTACAGAGTACAGTGAAACCTTCCTGTGCGACCACCTCCCCGAATGACCATTTTTTCATGGAACGAAATTTATTCCCATACGCTCAATACTAATTTTACCTCCATTCAGAGATCATCCCAATTGAACTACCTCGATGAGCGACCAATTTCTTAGAAGAAAATTCCGTTTACCTGGACTCTTGAAGAAGGTTTTATTAGAAAAAATAATTCCGGAGAGTGCATTATTCATCAAACTTCTAAACTAAGTTCAGATTTTTTTTTTTTTTTTTTTTTTTTTTTTTTTTTTTTTTTTTTTATCCCGGTAACTTTTAAGTGTTTAAACTCCTTTCTGCCTTTTTAGGCAATGAATTTAACTCTGATGACAAATTAAAATTGACAAAATGACGGTCAATAAACTCCTCTGCCCTATTCTGTCGGAAAACTCTCAAAGAAATAGATAAAGTAATGAAATCATCATTATTTGTTTCCGTACAAAAAAATTGCATTTATTTACTAAACTTCGAAAGGATTGGGAAATAAAAGTTATAAAAGATAAAACTGTAAAATCAAAGCTAAGATCAATATATTCATTTTTAAACTCTGCAGTAATAAACTTTTATAATTAACTTTTGTTTTGATACTTAAATTTTTATATTTTTTCCTAATGTGAAAAATAAATTTTAGTAACATTGTTACCTGTTTTCAACAATTAAAATCTAGATTTAAACATGGCCTCCATTAAGAGACCACCTCTCGGAGAGACCAATTTTTATTGGAACGGAACGTGGTCGCTTTAGGGAGGTTTTACCAGCACCGTGCGAAAGGGGGGCGAAGGGGGCGGTCGCCCCGGGCGCGGAAATTTAAGGGGCGCCAAATTTGTACTACTAATTTCCGTTTTTTTTTTTTTTTTTTTTTTTTTTTTTAATTGTCGTCGATTATTATCTTTGGGATTTTTTTTCGCTCTTCAATATTCTACTTTTTTGTAAAACAAAATGAATATATTTACATTGTACATTTTTCATTTCAAACTTATTGCATCGTTCACATTTACTTTTCATTGAGCTCTTTAGATTTGATGATTTTATAATATGCTTTTGTGATATCTTATGGCAGTATTTCTTAAACTTTTGCGCTCTGCGGCCCCTTTTACATCGTATACGAAGTTTCTGCCACCGCCCAGACCCAGTGAATATGAATTGCTAATCTATTCTGATTCCACTATGGGATCATTCTTATAGTCATTCGGTCATTATTTTGCTTTTAAAAAAGGGTCCAGCACAGGATCAAAATGCTGATTACAAAAGTACGACAATTTTACGCGGTTGCAAAAGTACGACAATTTTCCAAACTAACGTTCAAGAAAATTATACCTAGTGGAGAAATTATTAACCGTGATTGCGGCTTATTGGATAACTTAATTAAGAGAATCCTATTTTGTTTTCTCTGTTTATTATTCCCCAATTATCATGATCGCCCTCCAAAGCTAGCCAATCCAGATTGTGGATTTTTCAAGTGGAAGAAATTAAATTCTAAAATTCCTGAGCATAAAAATGCTCTAGAACACAGGAATGCATGCATTCGCTAAAAGAAACTTGAGAGACGTTTAAAATTAAATCATGTAATCGACAGCAAATTTGAAAAGAGCAAAAGTGGAAATTGTTGAAAGCGAAAAAGATAAATGGCGAAATATATTCAGGATGAAATTATGAAACTTTTTGCCAATGAAGTAAGAAAAACGATTGTAGAAGAAATTCATAGAGCAGGGTATGAAGATGATGTAAAATGTTAGTAGTCTTTTTTTTTACCTCGATTCCCGGCTTTAGTCCCAAATAGCAACTATAGATGGCGCAGCAAGCAGAGATTACCACCTCCGGAACTCAGCTTACGCTTTAGAGTGTTAGTGCAGTCCCGAGGGCAGACCAAATCCACTAGCTGCTCGCGTTACAAATTATTTATTCAATTCTTATACTGCATTTTTGCAATTTCACATTACAACATAAATATCGATGATTTGTTGAAGAACTAAATAGGTTTATAATAAATTCAGGTTACAGCAGTATACTTTATTAAACCATATTCGTGAAAATCAATCAAGTTTATACTGAATTGACAATTATGCCAGCAATGTATAACTACACAAGCACTATAAAGACAATATCTAGTGCCTTAGGTGCTCAATCAAGGCCAAAACCGAAATCGCCCAACACTGACGCGAAAAGAGGTGGTTAAATGTATGGAGTGGGTCTCATTCTCCAATACAGTCTTATTTTTAGGGGCCTACTCTATATATTTGACCTCCTTCCTTCGCATGATGCTAGGGAATTTCAGTTTAGACCTCCAATGAGCGCGTATTGCTTGCCATTATCTCTGCTATTTGGAACTAAAACCGAGAACCGCAGTAAAAATACTTCTGATATCTTACATAACTCTCCTGAAAGAATTTATTTTAATAATTGTCATCATTTGCAAGTTATTGAATTTTAAACGCAATCCAGTTTAAGAATCCAGTACACCTCACAAAGAACAAATGAAGCAAATTATACGATACCGAAAACAGAAAATTTTCAATCGTGGAAAGGTTTCTTGACTACATCAAGTCAAAAAAAAAAAAAAAAAAAAAAAAAAAAAAAAAAGAGGAAAAAAATTAGCTCAAGAAATTTAAGATAAGCTAATGTCCGACAATCTCGACATTCACAGCTGCACGAGAAGTTCTGTTCTGAAAGATGGTATACGGGAGGTGCTGTGTTCAACTCAATCGCGCACGTCAGCCTAATCGTTCGAAATTGTCCGTAGTTTTCTTCGAATCTTGAGTAAATACGGGATAGGTTCCCTTAGAGAGGACCCCTTACAGAGGACACCCATATTCCACTCCGGCCTACTACATCTTACTTGTAGATAATCGGCCGTCATAAACAATACCAATATCAACCCTTCAGAGCTCAATGTTGTGATATGGTGCAAATATGGCTTCCCAATATAATGTTGTGTAAGCTCGAATCGTCGAAGTAAATAAATTCGTCTATTTTTTACCATGTTCTGCACATTCTCTAAACTTTGAATTCGTGCTGCTGGTGTATGTTCAAAAACATCCGGAACTGCATAAAATGTTTTTTTTTTTTTCTCCTCTTCTACTGAAAGATGGGATATACTTATGTCCCTCTTATCAGTTTATTTAAAGAAACATTGCGATACTCTGGTCATGAAAAATAAAGCTATATCTGCAGTTTACAAACAATTGCCACAGATTTTAAAAGCTCTGGAAGATCTTATAGAAATAAAGTAAAATGAGTAAACTTACTCAGGAGCAAAAAGCTTAATAAAGCAAATAAGGAAATTCTCCTTTATTCCCTAAATTCCGCGATGTGTTAACTTGTGGCCCGCGAATTTCATCAATTTATAACTGGAAAAAAAATCGCAATTTTTGTTCATAGGTCGCAGGAAAAAACGTGAATTTCGTCAATTTATCGCGGAAAAGATTGCAAATTTCAATTTCGTCAGTCGGTTAAAAATCGCGAATTTCGTTAATCGGCCGGCCAATACCATAGATATCGAGATAGGAAATTCTCAAACTGATGAAAATCAATCGCTAGTCCAAAAAAATCTTGAATTTCGCCGATCAGGGACGGAAAAATTGCGAATTTCGTTGATAATGCATAGAAAAATCATGTGTTTCGTTGATCGGTCGCGGAAAAAATGCAAATTTCGTTGATCGGCTGCGAAAAAATCGCGAGTTTCGCCAGTTTATCGTGAAGAAAATTGCTAATTTTGTTAATTTGCCGCAGGTAAAAAATTGCAAATTTCCTCAGTCAGTTAAGAATCGCAAATTTCGTTGATCGGATGCGCAGAAAAATCGTGAATTTCGTTGATAGGGTGCGGAAAAATCGCGAATTTTTTCGATCAGGTGTGGAAAAATCTGAAATTTTGTTGATAAGCTGCGGAAAAGTCGCGGGTTTCGTCAGCTTATCGCGAGAAAAAATCGTGAATTTAGTCAATTTGCCGCGGGAAAAAATTGCAAATTTCGTCAGAATCAATTAAAAATCGTGAATTTTGTTGACTGCGGCACGGAAAATCGCGAATTTCGTTGATCTGGCGCGGAAAAATCCCGAATTTCGTTGATGGAGTGCGGCAAAATTGCGAATTTACCGATCAGGCGTTGAAAAATCTCAAATTTCGTTGATCGGCTGCGGGAAAATCGCGAGTTGCGTCAGTATATCGCGAAAAAAATCGCGAATTTTGTCATTTTGCCGCGGGAAAAAATTGCAAATTTCGTCAGTCAGTCAAAAGTCGCGAATTTCGTTGATCGAGCATGGAAAAATCCCGAATTTTGACGATCAGGCACGGAAAAATCTCAAATTTCGTTGATCGGCTTCAGAAAAATTGCGAGTTTTATCAATTTATCACTAGAAAAAAATCTCAAATTTCGTCAATTCATGAAAAAATTACAAATTTCGTCAATTGGGCGCAAAAAATATCGCGAAATTCGTCAATCGCTCATGGAAAAAAAAAATTACAAAATTTGTCTGTCAGTCTTAAAATATCAGTAAATATCGGTCGTGAAATAGAAATCCGTTGATCGCAGGAAAAAATCGCAAATTTCGTCGATCGTGAGCGGAAAAGGAATCACGACATTCTTCAATTTATCGAGGGAAACAAATCGCGAATTACATCAATGTATATCAGGAAAAAAATCACGAAATATTGAAAATAATCCTTACTATGTCTCTCGTATATATACAAACGTAAACTGTTGATATATCCTTGCCAACTGAATTGGGTAGACTGCGTACGGGAACCTAGAGGGGTAAGACTGCCCCCCTCTGTTTTTTATCTGATTGTAGGCCACAGATCACCCCCCAACACACACACACACACACCGCCCCGAAATAGAATTCTGTCTGTGTTATTGGTGTGGCCCTCGACAACCGATATATATTTTTAAGTGGCCCTTCTCTTAAAAAGGTTGTGCACCCCTAAGTTTAGTTGCTCCATAATTTTAACTTAGAGAAAACAAGAAATTACAAAAACATGGAGACAGCGTACAAAATTTATAAGTATTCCAGTAACAATAAAATAGTAAACAACTACTTAAGATCTAATATGAGTCGAGAGATTAAGCAACCTGAATTTACTTTCTATAAAATTCAGTGTGTCGGAATCTTTACACATAAAGTAATAAACGATTTTACTGCCCTAAAATGCAAGAAAAATAAAATGGAAGTAAATGTATTTGTCTGATATTATATTTTATTTTATGTTAATTAAAACATTGTTTCAGTTATCTTCCTTAATTAATGTACTGAAATTATAATCTATTTTTATCTTTTACATTATGTTCTGCAGGTTTTTTGTTTGTTTTGCTTCTTTTAGTACTTATCGGTTGAAGAAACCACTTATTTCCTTCCAACCTGATTGTTAGCGATGTTTAAATGTTTCTGCAGCTTAAAGACTAACAACAACTAAAAATGGCTAGAAAAATATGTGAGAAAGGTTAAGAAAAATCTATCGCAAAGCATCATGATCTCATTAACAAATAAGTGTAATTTTGTTTTCTGTTATTTAGTTGTTTGGAATTTCTGAATTAAAATTAAATCTTTTAAAGTTCTAAAATAAACGCAAAATATTTATTCAATATAATTTATTTCTGATTTTGCCCTTTATCAAATTTGAAGGAGAGGGGGGGGGGGGGGGGCGCCAAATTGACACGCTGCCCCGGGCGCAGTTTTCTCTTCGCACGGCCCTGGGTTTTACTGTATAGAATAGATGGGATGACATCATGTAAAATGCTGCGAGTGGCTGTTAATTTGGTCAATGACGCCGTATGTGCTGTCAGCTATATCTTGAATTATGGAGCGTTTAGTGTTGTTTGGACGCAAATGGTGGCACTTCTCGTGATAGTCACCATCACATTTCAGACTAAGCAACGTCAGATTGTGGACAATTAAAAAAAATATATATATCTTCATTATTGCTCTGAATGAAATTCTGTGTCCGGTTTGGAGAGAGACGCGTATCTCGGGCACATTGCTTTTTTGGGCTCAATAAGTGGATTGTGACCCAGTTTTCCTATACAATAGTTGCTTGTCTTGATGTATATTATCAATCCTAAACGTTCGCACTAATAATTTTGAAACAATCTGTATTTATAGATTCAAATAGCATCTGAAATAAACTGTTATACGTAACATTTCTGCAATTGGTATGGAAGTACAGTAAAACCTCCCTAAAGTGACCACGCTCCGTTCCAATAAAAATTGGTCGCTCCGAAAGGTGGTCTCTTAATGGAGGTCATGTTTAAATCTAGATTTTAATTGTTGAAAACAGGTAACAATGTTACTAAAATTTATTTTTCACATTAGGAAAAAATATAAAAATTTAAGTTTCAAAACAAAAGTTAATTATATAAGTTTATTACTGCAGAGTTTAAAAAATGAATACATTGATCTTTGCTTTGATTTTACAGTTTTATCTTTTAAAACTTTTATTTCCCAATCTTTTCGAAGTTCAGTAAATAAATGCAATTTTTTTGTACGGGAACAAATAATGACGATTTCATTACTTTATCTATTTCTTTGAGAATTTTCCGAGAGAATAGGGCAAAGGAGTTTATTGATCGTCATTTCGTCAATTTTAATTTGTCATCAGAGTTAAATTCATTGCATAAAAAGGCACAAAGGGGTTAACACTTAAAAGTTACCGGGATAAAAAAAAAGATCTGAACTTAGTTTAGAAGTTTGATGAATAATGCACTCGCAGGAATTATTTTTCTAATAAAACCTTCTTCAATCGACCAGGAAAAAAACGGAATTTTCTTCTAAGAAATTGGTCGCTTATCGAGGTAGTTCAACTGGGATGGTCTCTGAATGGAGGTAAAATTAGTATTGAGCCTATGGGAATAAATTTCGTTCTATGAAAAAATGGTCGTTCAGGGAGGTGGTAGCTTAATGGGGGTGGTCGCACAGGGAGGTTTCACTGTACAATGGTTATTTTATAGAATAATCGTTTCGTCAAAGTAAATTATTTAAAAAAATAGGACACTTGATAAACCGACTTTACATTTTTAACCCGAAGATTTAATAATTAAAATATAAAATGGTTTAAGTGGTTCTATCGATGCATTATTTTCCAACAATGAGCAGTTACATAAACGAAAAAATAAATTGTTCATTCAATTAACGTTCAAATTGCAATTGGAAACAATTTACTTTTATATGTAAATTATAAAGTTAAAAAAAAACTTATATAAGTAATCAAAATTATGACTCTTTAAATAAAACATAAATTTTGATATTTTGTTTATAATACATCTACATTCATTTTTCACAAAAGAAAAAAAATTCCATAAGTATTTGTAAATTTTTCATTTAAAACAGAATTCCGATATTTTCATATTAAGAGCAAGTCGTTTAAAAACGTTTATCTTTTGTTTGAAAGTGGAATCTTCTTATTTAAGAATTCATTTCTAAAATAACCCAATAAAAGAAAAAGATTAAAAAATGTGCTTTATTGGCAGGTTTTATTTATATGAGCTAGAATGGCTAAGATGAATAAATATTTTTTATTTTTCATTATAAAATGCATATTTTACAACTAAGGTTACGCCAATAAAAATTGGCTGATGAGAATTTTAACGTTTTCATTTGGTAAAAATAATAATTAAATAAATTTTATTTGTTCTGGTCAATTAAAACGAATTTTACTGTATTCAGGACCTATTTCGTGCTATATTTAGTATAGATGGCGAACCGATAATGCTGCGTTTTATCGTGTTGATGATCGATGACCAGCAGTATTGGCTAGAATTCCGATTACGGAAGATAAAATTCTGAGTTGCTTCCAAGAAAGGTGCTAGATATGGCTGTCGATACAAGAATTTCAATCTTAGGCATCACCTGTTACTTGATACTTGGTATCAACACAGTGTTTAGGATGCAAAAAAAGACATAATTAAAAAAAATCGGATTTTTTTTTTTCAATTTGTTTCAACTTTTCCATTTTTTTATTTTCTTTTTTTCAAGTTTTCCAAATTTTTTAATTTTCCATTTCTTTGTATCCCAAACACTACCTTCACACTAAATTTCAAGTTTCTAGGGTTACAGGATGTGAGTCAGTCAGTCAGTGTCTAAAAAGCGAAACTTTGAGTTCACATATATATATATTGAACTAGAAAAGCTAGAAACGTGGTAATTTGAATATTTGGTTCCGTTTGAAGAGTACTTTTAGAAAAACGAAGTTTAAAATTTCTGGGAAACTCCAGCACAAAGATATGGGGGTGTCAAAAGTACTCCGATTTGCTTCCAGAAAAGGATGCTTACGGCTATGCTTCTCGACTTGGCCCCAGATACATGTTTAAACTCATTCATATTCAAATACGAATTTATTGTCACCTGTCATTCTACTGAATTTTTCTGTGAAAATCCCACAACCTGACTTGCAAAAATTCTAAATATGACCCGCAAGGATTATTTTAGGGTGAGCCCGAACCGCAGAATGAAAATTAGAGTCATCCCGACCCGATTCAGGACTCAATTCAACGATCCCGTTTTGTCTGCTATTCAGAGGTTTTTCTATATTTGAATATTAAAGGATTTTGTGCATTCGTCTATGTAAAACATAAAAATGATATTACAGGTAAAATTTTAGATTATTTTTCATAATGGCATTAGAACATAACTTACTTTACTTTCATTGCGGGTTCGGGTCAGGTTGCGGGTTGAAATAAACCGAGTTCGGGTCGTGTTGCGGGTCGCCGGAAATTATTTTGGCGGGTTCGAGTCGGGTTGCGGGTCAACTTTTTTTATCAGGTTCGGGTCGGGTTGTGGTTTGACTCCATGACCCGCGCAGGACTCTAGTATATATTAGGTTGATGCAAAAGTTCTGTCGTATTTTTAAAAATTGTGTGGAACCTAAATACTCTGTTTCAAGATAAATCCAAGATGCGTCTTTGATGCGTCTTTCAGCTGTCGACTGGATGACGCCAAGCTCCTTTGTAATTGCTCTAGTGGTTAGATGTGTGTTATTCTCCAACATGGACCGCAAAATGTCAAAATGTCATTATCGACCTTGGATGGTTGGCCAGATCGAAGATCTTCCTTTATGCTGAAATCTCCGGGGCGAAATTTGACAAACCATTTTTGACGGGTCCGATCATTTACTACTCTACTTCCCAATGTGTCACATAAGTTTTCATATGCAACCGATGCGTTGCTTTCTTTCTGGAACTCATACCAAATACAATATCTTAAATGCACTCAACCGCGGATCCAAAGGGTGGGAGATCATGACCCCCCCCCCCCCCCCTTAAGGAAGAAAGATACAAAAATACAAATTTTTTTCATGAAAATGCATATTAAAGTGGTTTTTTTAAAATCTCACTCAACACCAAAAATATTCCTTGCACACAGAAAGTAATTAAGATGGAAATGCATAAACTTTGTTCCTTAAGCGCGAAAAATGAATCAATGTTTTTAATTTTTTTATAATACAGCTTCAATAAATTTTATTCATTTAGAAATGAAAATATAGCTTAGTTAATGTGTCATGAAACAGCCAATGTAGAATTGTAGCAAACTTAAGGTATAAGAATTGATTTTACAGTTGTGTCCCCCTCCCTTTCCTACAGAGAGACATGCCCCCCCCCCCCTTTTAAATGGAAAGCTGGATCCGCACTTGAATGCTCTTTATCCACTTACACCTTAATCACAACTAGTAATTGATGCATAGGACATTGAAAGTAGTCCTTTTCAATCACACGATAGGTACTCCAAATAATAAAACACCACGCGACACATTCTTCCTTTGAACTGATAAGTAAAATTATCAGAAGGTATTAAAATTAGAGATCGATCGAAACTTCGTTTTCGTTTTCGGCCGAAAATTCGTCTTCGGCGAAAATGCTGCCGAAAATTCGGCCGGACCGCAACTCAACCAAAACTATCTGTATTCCAAAAATATCGTTTCTTCCTTAGGAAATTTTCAACATGACTCTTTGATTTGAGCTGTATCGGCTTAAATGAGACACTCTTTATTGATTGCTATGAACTCACTGTTTATAATTATCTGTCATGATTGACTCAAGACGTGAGTGCAAATTGTAAAGCAAGCACTGCATATAGGACTAAACTTTGAAGACGCTTTTCACGTGCTCATTAAAAGCTACAGACTTAACAGCAATAGAAATATTTTAGTTCGAAACCGCAGAAGTGATTCGAATACTCTTTGAGAAAGTTCTAGTATGACAGATGAATATTTGCAAAAATCATTATAAAAGATAAATCGAGGGTATGTATACCTAAAACATTTTTTAATTAGATGAAATTCGTATAATTAGAAAATCATTCTGTATTGTTGATGAATTAGTTTATTTTATATGAAAATAAAATGTTTTGGTCAGAAGCACAGAGAGCCAACTTGTGCCACACGTAAAATTAATTAATAATTATACATATTTAATAAACACGTATAATTAATTAATGTGTATATTTATGTAGGGGAGACTAGGGAGGGTTGACCCCCTTTTTACAAAATGATTTTTAATTTTTTAAATATTGAACGTAGAATAAAGTTTTATATATTATTTTATTCGTTATACAATCAGTTATCAAAATAAAATTGCTACATAAGTGTAATATATAAGAAATTTGAAAAATGATTGATTTTAATCATGAGGAAATAACGGGTCAAGGCTCCCCACATATGGGAGGGTTGACTCCCTATATGGGAGGCTTGACCTACTTTTTTTATATTGAAATATTTGTGAAGATAAATAAAATCAGTTTAAGAAAAAACAAAATAACTTTATGCTACATGCTTTAATTATTATTAAAAAAAAATATATTTTTGAAAGTATGGCGCTTAAACAAACCTGTTTAGACGCAATCGCAAGTCAAAGGAGAAAACTTTTGTTTTAAACATGATTTTGTCTGAGCAGGTATAATTGTACAGCAGGAAAAATGAAATTTTAACATTTAAGACAATGTTCCGTTACAGACAGGTTCCATTTTCATAGGGTTTCATGTATTATTATGTCCGGATTTAGGAGCCATTGCCCCGCTTTTTTGTCTCCTTGTCCTACTTTTTTGACACTCGACCTGGCAACTCCTGTTGTCACATAGTTTGGATTCATCTCACTGTATTCATCCTGGTGAGATTTGTCTACATACATTCCTAAAGTTTTTCGGTCAATGCTATGTTCTTTTGCAGCCGCATGCCGCATGAGCATTGAGCACTTAACTTATCATTAACATTTTGTAACCCTTTCAGAGGCAAAATACTTTCAGTTGTAAAATGTTGAAATAAATGACTGGCACCGGAATTTACGAACAAATTTATTTGGAAATAAGAAAAGGGCTATATTTCACAAACATATTAAATGGAAAAGATTTTAGTAAAATTCTGGTGTCATTGTGGCGTTTGGGAATTAAAATTAAGTGGTTTCAAAAACATGCCACTGCCCCTGAAAGGGTTAAGACAGTTGCTTTCATAAATTCTAGTACTTTCTAGTCTTTTCCACTGTTTCTATTTACCTATTATAAATAATATTTAGAAAGCGAAAAGTTCCTATCAACTTTCTCATTTATACTTCATTAAATTTTTTCTTGCAATGGATACTATAGCAATTTTTCACATCTTTCTTTAATCAGTTTTAAACATTTCCTTTTCCATCACCCTATTTTACTGTAGTTTTACAGAACAAATTTACATTATTTTTTATATATAACCATTAGCATTTCATTATGCACAGTGTATAATAATAAGATTTCCAAAACCACTTAATTAAGGGAGCCTTGAGCATCTGGTCAATCCTCCCTCACATTGACTGGGTCAAGCCTCCCACATAGCCCTTTTTCTAAAGAATAGCACATTGTTATATTAAGCCTAACTTACTGTACAATCTTTATGCCTGGAATGAAAGCTCGATATTTTTGAATTACTTAAAACCTACTTACTTAAATTTCTATGATATATTTTATCTCAAAAAAGCTTACAAAATATTTTTAAAAAACGCAACTTTTAGGTTGAAAACGCTTCGCAATTGATTTTTCCATACCTATTTCGATTAGCTGTATGTAACAAAGACTGTAGTTTGAGCATTCCAGTGGCTTTGTTTAACAAATATTGATAAAACTCTGAAATTATTTTAAATATGAAAAATGATGGGTGGGTCCAGTCCCTCGTATGGTCAACCCTCCCTAGTCTCCCCTATATATTAATTACTTAAAAAAATTTCTGGACATTTTCGTTTTCGGCCAAAAATAGGAAGATTACCGAAATTAGGTTTTAGTTTGTATTTCGGTCCTAAAAACTTGTCAATACATGGAGACCATTCCAGACAGAAACATTCGCCTTGCATACAATATTTCAAATGAAAATAAAATTTCAAAGTAATTGCTTAAGAGGCGCAAAGGCCAACATAGTGAAAAAGATTCCATTCCGGGATTCGAACCCAGACCATCAGTATAGCGCACTGACGTTTTGCTGACTAAACCACATGGAACGATACCCAGCCTGGAAAATTTCTCACTATTATATGTTGGCAAGGCTACAAACGCAGCACAAGATGAACATTTATCGTGAACCACCGACGCAGGGCAAAGACGAAACTTAATCAAATCCAGCATCGACAGAAATTATATCAATACATGAAAACCATTTCAGAGAAAAACATTCGCCTTGCATACAATATTTCAAATGAAAATCAAATTTCAAAGTAATTGCTTAAGAGGCGCAAAGGCCAACATAGTGAAAAATATTTCATGCCGGGACTCGAACACGGGCCATCAATATAGCGCACTGACGTTCTACCGACTAAACCACATGGCCCGGGTTCGAGTCTTGGCATGGAATCTTTTTCACTATGTTGGCAATTACTTTGAAATTTGATTTTCATTTGAAATATTGTATGCAAGGCGAATGTTTCTCTCTGGAATGGTTTCCATGTATTGATATAGTTTCTGTCGAAGCTGGATTTGATTAAGTTTCGTCTTTGCCCTGTGTCGGTGGCTCACGATAAATGTTCCATCTTGTGCTGCGTTTGTAGCCTTGCCAACATATAATAGTGAGAAATTTTCCAGGCAGGGTAGAAATCTGCACGGGCCGATCCGTGGCTCGAAGCCCGAGCCCGGCCCGACCTGCGGGCCGGGTTCGGGCCTTTCATTCACGAGTGCTTTTCATTCACGGCACTCAGGCCGGGCCCGGGCCATACTTTTCTCTGAAGGCTCGGGCCGGGCCTAGTCACTAATCTTTACGGGCCGAGCTCGAGCCTTACTTTTTTCCTGAAGGTTCGGACCGGGCCTAACTTATTTTTTCTGCACGGAGCCGGTATTGGTTTCATTCCTAATCTTCACGGCCCAAAATTTTCTTTCCTAGTTTTAACCCAGCCCGTATGAAAATCATTGTTTCGGCGTGCCAGGTCCGTTCAAAGGTCAGTAAAATTAGGCTTGGCACAAATTTTTTTCAAAAAATGCTTACATTTTTAAATTGCCATTATTCTACAATTAAACATTCAAATTCATTCTTTTTAAAGAATATAGTAGATTTCTACGCTTATTAAAATATAGTTAAATTAAAATATAGTTAAATTAAAATATAGTAAAACGTGTGAAAAAGAACCTACCTATGATGGAATCTTGTTTTAAACTGAAAACGTGTTGATCCATGCAAAATAAATATACTATACTACGTAAGAAAAGAATATATAATACATTTACACTTGCTAAGAAGGGAACTTGTCTATAAGGCATTTTTTTTTTCTATGCAATTCCGTCTTAGATTTTACTGTATAGCATTTTTCAGATTTTTAACACTTCAATACATGGAATGTGGATTAACAATATTAATGATAACTGAAACATTTACATACAAGAAATAGAGATTAATTAAAAAAATAAATATTGCACCCTGCGGCACTTCTATAAAAATGAAGATTATAACCGACGAAAAGAAAAGTTAAGATAAATATTTTTGGCCTGAACTCCTCGTTCGAGACAAATTTTTAACCGACGTAAAAATCATAGTTTTGTAGAAATTCACTCGGCCCGGGCCGGGCTCGGGCCGAGATTTTGACTTTTTTTCGTGCCGAGATTTTAACTTTTTTACCGGGCCGGGTCAATATTTTTTTGTACGGGCCGGGCCGAATTTTTTTTCTCTGGGTCGGGCCGGGCCCGGGCCTGGAAATGTCGGCCCGTGCAGACCTCTAAGGCATCGTTCCATGTGGTTTAGTCGGTAGAACGTCAGTGCGCTATACTGATGGCCCGGGTTCGAGTCCCGGCATGGAATCTTTTTCACTATGTTGGCCTTTGCGCCTCTTGAGCAATTACTTAATTTGATTTTAATTTGAAACTAAAAACTTGTTTCGGTCGATCCTTAATTAAAATAAGACAGACTCTTTTGTATCAACCTAATATATGAGCGCGCGTGTGTGTGTGTCTCGTCCCGTGGAACCGCTGCGCGTGATGCCACAAACCTCGATTTTTCAGGATGCACAATGCTTTTAAATTTATCTCAGGAAAAACATAGATAAATGACACATTTACCACACATGTAAATATCAGGTAAATGCAGGTAAATGACACTACCACACAAATAAATACAGGTAAATGACACAGTCTACCTGCTTGCTTTGAACTGATAGGCAAAATTACCTGAAGTTATTAAAATACGATAGAATTTTTGCATCAATCTAATATATACCGGGTATTTCAAAAGTTCGGTGCGAAAATAAAACGCAATAAAAAAAGATTTATGGGTCGGAGAGACATGCGGTTTGCAGATAAATAT
This sequence comes from Maratus speciosus, assembly GCA_963932465.1. Taxonomy (NCBI): domain Eukaryota; kingdom Metazoa; phylum Arthropoda; class Arachnida; order Araneae; family Salticidae; genus Maratus; species Maratus speciosus. Next base: position 276,103,607 of record OZ010790.1, on the reverse strand, counting down.
TCAGCGTGGTACGGGATTTTGTATGACACCAACAAAAAATTAGTTCAAAATCTCGACAATAGAGGGCGCTGCTGCAGAAAATTCCATGGATGCTCACACAACGCAAGATTTGGATACAAAAAAGTGTATATGCAGTATCATCTAATGTTTTTGCATCCAAATCTTGCGTTGTGTCAGCAATATGGAATTATTCCATCGAATTATCGCCGCGTCATCTATTCCACCGAGATTTTAAATAAATTTTTTGTTGGTGTCATATAAAATCCCGTATCACGCTGAATATTTGTCACCAAACCGCAAGTCTCTTCGACCCATAGATCTTTTTTAACCATTTGGAAAAATGGATATTGTCCTCGTCAGGGTAGGAAATCAAAAGCATATCTGAAGCTTTTTATTGGTTTAATCCGCATTTTATTCGTTTTCTGATTGGTCTATACAGTAATCTGTATTTCCCTTTACTTTCAACAGAGGTGGATACTTCTGTTGCCACTATGACAAAAAGTAATAAAAACTACAAAAAAAAAATTAATAACTCAGAAACAAATTGAGATACAGCTTTCAAACAAATTGCATTTAAAAGTACATTTTTTTTTCTCTATACGACGGTGTAAAAAGTAATATTGTGGGATGTTTAGAAGTTTAAGAATGAAATTTCATTTAAAATTGGTCGTCAGATTTCTTGGAAATCTGACGATGGAAAAGCCTTTTCCCGAACAGCCAATGAAATGCTTGGATAATATGTAAGTTTCAGGAAATCTGATGGTCGCTTGCAATGTTTACGTGTAATAACACTATTAATGTTTAATCCATGGCATACGTAATATATGATCAACTCCGTGCGATTTTTTATGTCTTAAATTTTAGTCTTTGAAAAAATCATTTTCCAAATGGTCGTTGTAATTTGTTAAATTGCTTTTTTTTTTTCTTTCGCGTTTTACTTTTGCACCGAACTTTTGAAACACTCGGTATATTTTATGTGTGTGTGTCTCGCCCCGCGGAAGCGCTGCGCGGAATGACAAAAGTCCCGATTTTTCAGGATGCAGGATGCTTTAAAATTTTTGCTTATACCATACTAATCGTTAGTCTGCGTAGAGTGGAAATTATACCAAAATATAATAAAGAAATTGGTGAATAATCATGCAAAATCACTTTGCAGATTTTTTTTTTTTTTTTTTTTTTTTATGATTGTAAAACTTAAGAAAGTAAAATAGAGATCTCCACTTTGCCTTGTTGTTTAACTTTTACATTTGATTTGTTAATGGGCCATACTCTTTAAAAACTCCAACACGCTTTAAGATTTGATTTAGTGGTAAAATAAATCTACAAAAGACTTACACTTATATTAAAAAATATTATATATCTGCAGTTTTTATAGGGAGTTTTTAAAAAAAATTATTGATTAAAACTATATTTACTATACATAAGAATCTATTTACTATATATATCTAATTTGTTCCGAGCATAAATAAAACTTGATAGCTTAGAACACATTTCATTGTTCCAGTTCCACACAAGATTATTGAGCTTAATTTTTAGGTGCGTTCGTAATTATATAAATACGTAGCACCTATAGTCGTCGTTCAGTCCGTCTGTCCGTCCGTCCGTCCGCATATAACAGCGCAAAAACTAGTCAACCGAATCATTTGAAATTTAACATAATTGTTGCATAATTTTGTCGAGTCATTTCAAATTTTATGAAAATCGGATGTATAGTTTAATTACAGGGACAGTCAAAAGTTTTCCAATACATTGCGGCCAATGGGAAAAAAATAATTCAAGTGCATTTTAAAGAGGTTACAGCCTTTCGAACAGAATGAAATGGATATGCACTTATGAAGTGCACTAAAATATACATTCGGTACAATATGCAATGCAAAAAATATTTATAAAACTAGTTATAGTACGAACGCACCTCATTTGCCACGTTTGACGTGCAATTTTCAACTTGTTGTTAATTAGTAAATATTTGTCAAGTATTTGTTCAAAATATGAGGATTTTTTATGTTGTCAGAGTAGCATGCCTTAAAAAATACCATAGTTTAAGTTTCATTTATGAATCCTGATTATCTTACAAATATTATGAAGCAATAAAAGGCTTAGTAACATTGAATAAATAGATGCGGAGACATTTAGGACTTGTTTAATTCTAACATATTTAATTCAATGATAAAATGATTTTTCTATTTTTATGTCCTGATTTGGAAGTCACTGTCTCACTTTTTGACACTTTCCGACATAACTGAAAAATGATAATGACTTAGGTTTGTTTGTTTGTTTGTCCATCCATGCTACCATAAATATACTACCATAAATATACTTGGATTGCCATGTAATTGAGGTTTACAGTAGCATGATAACTATTCAAAATGAAGTGGGTAGCATTTCTAGTTTGTTTACAGAGATACTGAAAAGTATTACTTTACATTACGGTCAATAGGAGAAAATCGTTAGAAATACATTTTAACCCCATGGGGATGAGCGACCGGTATACGTGCCGCATAAGATGATCAGAATCCGTGATTATTCTCACCAGTAAATTTTGCCTCATTTAATCCGAGGATTTTCCCGATTCAATTAGGCAAAAAATTCTGTTTTGAAAAACTGATGGTAAAAAATTAAAAATTCTGTAAAAGACGCTCGTCCCGAAGGGGTTAATGATGTTATAGTACTCCAAACAAAACATAATGAAATCGGTATGCATTTCGGAAATGCACTAAAACGAAGCTTTCTGCAGTATATGGCGTGCAAAGAATTTGTCTTTCGTTTATGGGTTTTCACAAAGAAATTCCGTTACATAATGGGCTACGGCGAAAAATCGCTTGCAGTGTACTTAACCCATTTGGGACCATGGGTGCCTATGTGCACCTTCGAAATCTGCATACATTTTTTTTTCGCATCAGTAATAAAGAAAATTAATATTTTCTTTATTTAGTTATAGATGATGATGCGAAGACTTTTGCCAAGGAGCTCGGGACCTATGTCCCCCATCCCCGGATACTGAACACATGAGGTAGTTGACAAGGTGCGTTTCTTTGGGCATCAGTGAAAAATAAAAAGAGGGGGGGGGGGGAGCTAAGACTTAGGTTCTTGAGTTCAACAAACAAAAAAAGGAAAAAATCAATTAAAAATAAGTTTTATGACTGGCAGATTTGAGAAGGGACGGGGAAAAAAAAAGATTTTGTAAGATTTACTTAAAAATAAACTAGAATGCCTTTGCCTAGTACCCCTAAACAGCTGAAGCTCTCCTGGGTGCGCGCAGTAATATAGTCTTTAGTTAGAGCATTTTCGTAGTTATATAAATAAAAATAAGTGGTGCGGATCGAAAAAAATGCATGAAATTCTTACGCAAGGTGGCCATAATTAAACTGACAGTACTCAGCGTGTTCTGTAGCGTGATCAAATTGCGAGAATGTAGCCAAATTTTGTAGGATGATTAAACAAGATGGAGGACGACGCACAGTGGCGTATTTGACCCGAAATCCTGGGCAAAAATATTTTTCGTTGTAAATATAGTCCGATTGGCTTGAAATTCTTAGATGTCATTGGGTATCACTATGGCATGTTTGCTATTCTAAATGAAGTCTATGGCCTTTACGGTTCATTTACAGAAACACCCGAAAGAATTCCCTTACATTATGGTCTATGGGGAAAAATCGTTTGCTCTGTATTTTAATGATATCACACTTTTAAATGTGCTTAAATTTATATACATCACTAAGGTGTACTAAGGCACTTATTGTAGAATATGGTGTGCATAGAATATATCGTTCATTTACAGGGACACACAAAAGAATATGGCTGAAGAATAAATTTAACTATTGAAGTGTATGACCAATAATTGCTTGAAGTTCGTTTGTAGTTGTGATAGGCGTTTTAAAATAGAACAATTTTTTTTTAAATATTACTTGGTGTGGATACATTCTATAGATCATATACAGGGCTGTACAAAAGTTTTCAAGTACATTTCCTTTTATTCACGGAAATGACTGAATGGACATTTTTAACTGTGCTGTGTGTTTCGCTGAACTATATTTTAGCATACTATGAAGTATACATACAAATCCATAGCTTAGTTTAATATTTTATATCCTAAAAGCTGACGAAGTGTAAGTAAGATTTTAACACTTCACATAATAATAAATATACATTTTATAAATATTTTGACAATTAAGAAAAGAAAGAGCCATCATTTAAGAAGAGCACAAAGAAAAAAGAAGTTAAAATATTAATTTACTAAGTAGATATTTTAAAAATACGAATAAATCACATGTTCATTGTCTTAACATTACCGAAGAGAGTTTGGAAGTTGAGAGACTTGTAACCTTAACTATTTACTGTTTTTAAGAGGAAAGTAATTGTTGATAGGTTTGTCTTATTCACTATTAATGTTTAATTAAATGTATTTAATTTTACTATATATAAAACTTATTATTTACATTTAATAATGCTTATTATATTTAAATTACATTTAATAATTGCATTTAATTTATGTTTAATAGTGTTATATTTAATAGCAGGTTCAATAAATTGGAATCTATATAGTATAGATTGCTATTTTTTTAATGTATTTAATATATTACCAGTTTCAAAATGACTCTTCAGAACTCTTCATATTCTTCATCACTCCCTTCTTGGCTTTTATCGGGATTACCATCAGACCTTGCTGGAAGAAAAAGTTGTAGAGTCTCGCTACTGTATGGCTTGCTCTTTTTAGTTGATAAACGGAGTTATTAGAAAATATGAAGTTGCTTATTTTCACGTACATTACAAAAGGAATTTTTTAATTAAATTTTCTTGGTGCCGCTTTTCAGTTTTGGAATTAAAATTATGTGTCCCTTTTTACGGACACCACCCTCGAAAGGGTTAATTCCCTCCTTTCTCTCCTTATGTTACACACATGAGCCCCAAGAACTAATTATGGAACCATTTTCAATAAATAAGTATATACAATTTGAAGGCGATCGGATATTTCTGTCAAAAGATATCGAGTTGCGTGCGTATGTATGTACCTACGTCCGTACATATGTACGTACGTACAGACATAAAGACAGAATATGTAGGTGCAAAAAGCTCTCCGGTAATATCCTGTGAGCTAAAAACCTGCAATACGACCAGGGGCGTAGTCACAGATATTTTTTCGGGGGGGAGAATCCGAAAATTTCCCAACTTGGAACAAATTGCTCCAATTTTCGACTAAAATGATATGCACAACGTGTGTAATAATTATAATGATACTTTACTTTTGCATAAAAAAATCCTTTCCAAAGAATTCTGAAACTGAAAAAATAAAAATTCTAATTATGCGTTTGTTTACTAAAAAAATAAATACGCTTTTTACTTTCTTCTATCTTTACAAGAAGAAAGTATTGGATTCATGAAAAAATTCGACTTCCGGTTTTAGACTGATTTATACGTTTTAGTAAGTCCTGAACACGATTCGACTGTTTTTAGAAAATATCTGTCTGTTTATATGTGATACAAATTTCGTAGGCGCTCTATCACAAGAACTAATGCACGAAATTTAATAAAACTTTAGAGATTCACTTATACAGTCGAACCTCGTTAACGCGAACACTCAAGGGGAAACTTTTTTTGTTCGTATTAAAAGTAGTTCGTGTTATCGGAACTTAACTACATTACATACAACTGGACGAGATAATCGGAAACAGTTCGTGATAACGAGGTTTGACTGTACCTTGATAAAAATTGATTCTGATTTGTTTTTGGTGTAAATCGTCCAACAGGTGGCACTGCTATGCGGCATTTTTCACGATTTACATGATTTTAGCGATAATTATATTTCAAAAACTATTGCACGGAATTTGATTAAACGTCATATTCTGTTAAACCTTGACATAATTTGATGCAGATTAGCTTTTTATGTATATCATATAGCAGGTGGCGCTGCTATGCAGCATTTTTCACGATTTTGCGATAGCTGTATCTCAAAAACTAATGCACGGAATTTAGTCAAACTTCATATCCCACATAAGTAGCACTTCCACATAAATACTAGATCCTTATTAGGCTTGGGTCTATACTGTCCAAAGCTATCGTTTTTGTGCACTCTGAGTAAGAAATTTTGGTTGCAGACATCTAAGAGGCTGGGTGCCAAAATTGAATGATTTGTTTGAAAAATGCTATGCTTATATCTCCTTTTTAAATGCACACAATTCAACAAATCTGTACCTTTAGAGTTTGTTATTATAGGCAAAGAATTGTCATTTAATTTTGGCACTGTGATTGCAACTTTTGAGGCATTAACATGTATGGAGTAGAAGAAAATTTTGGGATTGGCACATCTGACTAGTTTTCAATTAATATTAATTCTTGTGGTCTTCAAAGAAGCCCACCTGTTAATAACATCGCTTAGTTTAATAAAATTCCCTATTTCACTTTCATATTTTAAAAGCATTAGGCTGCCATGTCTGTCATCCCTCATTGTAGCTTGCAATATATATTTTTTAAATTTTTATTTGACTAAAGATTCTTTCATTAGATGCAACGCCATAAAGATAAGCTGCTGTGAATGTTAAGGTACGAGTATATAGTTTGACGGCGTGACCCAAATAATCTTTGAATTTCATGGTATGAGTAAAAGGTTTGTTAAGTGAGTTGGGATTTGGTTTATTTCTATTTGACTCTGCAAGTCATGTACATCCGGTTTCTCATATCCAGGTGGAAACATGATTAACTTTTCCCTTGCACAATTGTAATTTAAATACGGAATTCATTGGTGCAATATTCTCTTGATATAGGAAACATTATCATTTAAGCCTATTACTAAATTCCCGAAATTTTCTTGTATTTCTTATAATTCTTTACTGTAAAACTTATGTGTATCGATGCCCATTGCTGTGCTATTATTTTTATCTATTGTTTTTGGTGAAACCGTTTTTCTACGGTGCTTTCGGAACTCAGCTTCTCCAGTCACATCCTAATATTCATAATTGTTTGTGAGCTTTTCTGTAAGGAAATCTTTATTTCTTCAAAATTTTATTCAAGTGCAACGTGTCAGTGTTACAATGCATGCATATTTTTTCTTCAGTTGATGGACTGCTTTCGTGGTCATATTTCTGTTCCAAATTAAAATCGTCCATTTTTTATCTTTTTCATCCTCGAATGGATTTTTAGACGCTCCAAAATCTTGCACGAAAACTCTTTTCCTATTATGAAGGGTTTCTTCGTGCTGAGATTTATAGTAACTTTTTAGAACAGCTTTAAGCACAGAACACTGGACTTTTGGTTTAAAATTTTATAAACACATATGAATATAAACGAACAGGACTGATATATATTTCCGCACACAAATAAAAGTAAAATGTGACAAATTTATCTAAAGTAACGACTTCTTATATCCGCATTTGCTCATACAACGCTTTTTACTTGACAGCGAAGGGTTAACTAATTTTTGCGACAAAAAAATCATGAGAATGAGTAAAATATTGTCCAAAAATCGCAATTAGTCAAAAAAGTTGTGAAAACTCATCAAATCTTCTTGCCCATAGCTGTGTTTCAAGTAGGTTACTACATTCCTTTCTGTTGTGCTACAAGTGATCTCCAATTTTCAAAAGAAGCTGCAATCCCTTTGGATTAAAATAGCTGGATTCTCTTTTGGGAGGAGAAGGGGAGGTAGGAGGAAATTTTTGAGAAAGGGACAAAGTTTTGGAGGAAATAAAGCAACTGGTTAGTCAGTTATTGATGGACAGTAGTAGAGAAATTTAGGTCTGGTAGATGTACAATATTTTTGTAGAACTGAAAAATAGAATGATAGATTGAGTGTGGCTGATTTCTTTTTGTATTTCTTTTGATAACTTAACTTGTTTACTGTTACAGTACTCAAAATAATCACCAAAACAATAAAAATTTCGTAGTTTTTTTACTATTACTTTTAAAAAAGAAAATGCCTCAAAAATCTAAAATTTCCCAACTTCACATATATTGGGGGGGGGGGGGGTGAGGCTCCCCCCATACCCCCCCCCCATGGCGACGCCCCTAAATAGACAGCAAATATATAGTTCTTATCTCTTCAATTCGGTGGCCGCAAAACAGAACATTTAAATAGTCATACCGAAAAAAAAATTTATAAAAAAATGGCAACAATATGCGTAAGATTATTTTGCAGAAATTGAGACTCAAGACTATAACTAATACGATTATAATTCAAACATGGCTGGGTAAAGCGCGGCACATATTTAAAAAGCTTTCGATATGTATAAATCAGAGCCAAAAACGCTTTAAAAATAACCCTTTTACACATTTAATGTTTTTTTTATTACATTAAAAACGAAACTATTTAAATTAACACATAGTTTAACACTAAGATCTGACCTATGTTAAACACGTAAGCTCTGTTTAGTTTAAATTCAACAATTCATTGAGCCACAAAAAAATTATATTTAAACATAACAACAATGCCAAAAAACAACAAAAAACCACGTCTTCTCAGTAAGAAGATTCCTCTTCAGCTGAGGCCAGGAGCCACCGGATATAACTCAGGCTCCTAAAATAGACATAGATCGATGCACCAATTAGTTAGCTTTTAAAAAATATGATTTTTATAATTGTTGGCGAAATTTTAATTTTTGCATTTTTGGCCTGGTTTTTGGGTCAAATACTCCACTGTGCGACGGATGAAACAGCGCCATATATCTTCTAGCGGTGACTTTTGGAATTATTTTTCCCTTAGAATCCTTTGTCCTCTAACTTGTTTAATAACCCTTCAAAATTTGACTCCATTCTCGCAATTAGATCCCGTTACAGAACAAGCCGAGTTCTGTCTGTATAATTATGGCAGTTTTGTACATTACGGAGGTGCACCATACGGTGTTTTCGGTAAAATATGGTGTGCATAGCATTTATTGCTATTTACAGGGACACACGAAATAATTCTGTTAGAGTGTCGATTAGAGTGTATATGCGATAATTGCTGGAAGTGTGTTTTCTGTTGGAGTAAGCATTTTTAATTTAAACCAAATGTATGCATATTTCGTAGTGTGTATAAATTATATTGATCATATACAAGGCTACACCAAAGAATTCGTAAGTATCAATGCCTATGGGCGTGAATTGCTCAAGGGTGGTTTTTAATGGTGTTATGCATTTTTCTGCTGAACTATATTTAGTACGCTGACAGAAGTTTGTGGAATATAAATAAATTCCTATTATAGGGCTACTCAGATAAATGAATACATTGCCGTTTGCGAATGGTCATTTTTGGAAGTGCGTTTTTAATTGTATTGTGCATTTTTTACCTGAATTAAATTTTAGCTTAATATTTGGTTTGTATAAAAATCTCTAGATGATTTGCAGGGCTGTACAAAAGAATTAGAGAACATTTCCATCAATTGGCAAAATTTCTAAAAGTGAATTTTCAGCTATGTGATACGTTTTCTAAGAGAACTAAATTTTAGCATACTATGTAGTATATATGAAAATTTACAGATCATATACAGAACTCCAAAAAAATTTCGACTACTTTTCTCACTACGGATACTAATCGCTGAAACTGAATTTTAGGTAGATTTCCTAAGAAATACTACCTATTACATTCTGCCCTATGTTGCAATTTCTAAAAAATTTCTACAGATCTACTCCGAGAGCATGACTTCTAGAGCCCAAAACCACCCCCAGTTCAAAACTTTATCTATCTATCTATCTATCTATGTATATATCACTTTTTTATGGACACAATAGCTTCCATAATTCTGAGAAATCACTTCCAAACTGATGCATAAAATCAAGGGGTAGAAAACCTCGGTCAAGTTCGTTAATGGGCAAAATCAGACTAAGGGGGTGGAAATAGGGAGGGTTTTGTGAAAACTGTAAAAATATCAGAACTTCTTAGTTATAATACATATAAAAACAGTTTAAAGTTACTATTACTACAAGAAAAAGGGCAAAAAAATTTATGTATTACAGATTTGTGATGAAATTAAAAATGGGCTCAAAGGCCGAGAAAAATAGAGTTTTAGGGAGGAAAAAATTCATAACTTCTTCAATTCTCAAGATATCAAATTCACTTAAACTTATTATAAATCTTCTTAATAATATCTACAACTTTTAAATGGCAGGACGAACTCTTACTGAAAAAAAAAAAAAAAAAAAAAAAAAAAAAAAACGAAAAAAGGGGAGGGGGGGTTGAAGAAGAAAAAAATTCAGAACTTCGTCAATTCACAAAATAGCAAATCCGCTTAAATTTATTATAAATCTTCTTAATATTATCTACAACTTTTACATTGACAAGTTTTTGATAGAACCAACTCTTACAGCAAAAACAAATTAAACAAAAATAGAGGTTGGAGAAAAAGTTATCGTATTTACATGATTCTGATAAAACCAGCTCTTACAGAAAAAGGAAATGAAAATCTCGTCAAAAGCGGCCAGATAAAATTGTTAAACTGGGTTTATCTGTAATCTTGATTTAGTTTTTGGTGGTGAAATTAGTACTTAACTTCGAAATATACCGTCTGTCGGCCGAGCCGCAGGGATTTTTAAAATGTGTTATGTGTTTTCTAAGTTGTTTGTTGTTTATCAACATATCTTCTTTATCTTAACTTGAAGTCTTGTTAGAGTTTTCTGGATGTATTGGAAAGTGTTTTATAATCTATACTTGAAGCACGAATTTTCGTTCTTGTTTATCTTTTGTCCCGATTTTTCGTGGCAATGGTATTGGCAAGTTCAGTTCTGATGCACCTTGTATAGATTTTTTATTGAAAAATAAAATAGGTGGAAAGAAATACACCCTGCACGTTACAATTTATAATTATAGGGTTATAATTGTTAGGGTTTTCTCTAACTCACGAGAGCTCGGCATACGCCTCCCCCCACATACAAGTAATAATTTGCAATCAAAGTGAATGGAAATTCCAACGTAAGTGAGAACAACGTTAGCTGTGCAGCGGATAAGATCATTAGATTACAACGACCTTCTCTTGACATTAAGTAGCTTTTAATGAAACAGAGAAATGGTTTTGATCTGCTCTCTTCATATCTGCATCCGTTAAGCTGAAATAACACTTATTGGGCTGAATGGGACATGAATAGTTCTTGTGTTATGTGTAGAGCTCTTTCTGGTGGAGGGGTACCTCTAGCCTTACAACACGAGGAGAGAAATTCAAAACGATGAAATTTATTTATTGAAAAATAGGCACATAAAAAGATAATATGCAGCGAGATGGGATCAGAAGCAAATAAAAGAAGAAAAAATATGGAAACAGTGAAAAACAAAAAAAAATTGGGAAGGATGCATCCAACCTTTAATTTTTTTTTTTACTTTACTATTTCTCCCCCACCCCCGCTTCACTCCCCCTCTTTTTTTGAACTCTTTTAGCTAACTTGTTTTTTATGTAAAGATGGAATTTTGTAATCTATTTTTTATCACTTCCTCATATGCTAGAATTAGAAAAATTATGCACATAAGTGTATCTTTTCGATGACAATACAACATTTAAAAATTTTTAGAAGTTAATTCTAAGGTTGTTTTTTTTTTCGTTAGCCGGGCGTAGGTATTAAATCGCCAAATATTCTTTATGGCTTGAGCTTTTTACGAGTTACAAAAACAGCGGGAGTAAACCATGCTCGCCAAAATAAGCCAACTGGCTGTGTAACTGCAACAACGAAAACTTTTAAACACTAAAAAATAAAAACTATTAAAAAAAAAAAAAGAGTGTTAATATTTTTTTAAGGGAAAAAACCCTTTTATTTCGTGATAGAATAACTGCTGTTTTCAATTACTGAGAAAATGACATGGGATTTATGACAAAAAAAAACACCAAACACGAGAGAGAGAGAGAGAGAGAGAGAGAGGCAACAAAAAACTGAACCTTTCTTTTTTAGTGATAGAATAGCTATTACAGTAACACTGTTTTTAAGAGGTATCTCTAAATAAGGAGCATCTCTCTATAAGGGACTATTTCCTAGGCGTACAATACCCTTCAAATTGGACGTATAATATATTTAACCTATAAAAGAGACTATTTAAGGGACAGATGCTCCAAGAAACTAATTCCAAAAAGTAAATAAATTAAAAATAAAAACATGAAATTTCTTTATTTATTTCATAAAAATCTTTTTTCAATGATACTGTATTAAAAAAAGACTGTAATACACCATTTTTTTTAAAAGAAAGTTCTTTAATAAAATTGCAATCAGACAACACAACAGATTACAGAATCACTTTTAAAAGGATGAAAAATCACTCTTTTAAGTCTATGTATATTTTTAAGCATATGTTATAGGGGGAAAAATTAGACTTAGTTGAAAAAAAAAAAAAAAAAAACTTTTTCAAAGTATGAAATAAATCTCTCGTGTAAATATATTTTCAATTCAAACTGTTTGGCAATATTATGGCAATAATATTTAGGCTTTTTTAAATATGATGTAATTTTCCTCATTTAATACGGGTAGCGGTCGTTGCAGCAACTGGGAACCTGAAAATTTGAGCATGCGCATCAGCTCTGGATTTTTGCCTGAGTGAAGAACCAGATCGAAAATAAACGTCGTTTAAAAAAAAAAGGAAATCTAGCTATACAATAATGAATGTTTTTGTAGTTGACTCCATTGAAGAAGGATAACAACAGATTAAAGACTATGCAAATGAACCATTTTCTAAATTCTAAAGTTGTGACAACTTATACAGTTTTATATTTATATTAAATAAAAACAATAAAAAATTAGACTCATTCATAGATTTTTTTCTTCATAAAAACAACAACAGAAAGAGATATGATTATTTTACAAAAAAAGAAACTCGCTGTGCAGCAATCTCAAAAATCGTCAATGCCACGGTCAGTAACGCGCGTATGAAACCGTAAAAAACATCACTGGACACTCGAAACTCGCTGTGCAGCAATCACTAAAATGCACGAATCTCGTCAATGCCGCGGTCAGTAACGCGCGTATGAGCGCTCCGCGCCCATAAACCGAAAAAAAACATCATTGGACACACGAAACTCGCTGTACAGCGATCTCTAAAATGCACGAAACTCGCCAATGCCGCGGTCAGTAACGCGCATATGAGCGCTCCGTATCGATGAAACCGAAAAAAACATCATTGGACACACGAAACTCGCTGTGCAGCAATCTCTAAAATGCACGAAAGTCGTCAATGCCGCGGTCAGTAACGCGTGTATGAGCGCTCCGCGCCCATGAAACCGAAAAAAACATCACTGGACACACGAAACTCGCTATGAAGCAAGTTCTAAAATGGACAAACCTCGTCAAAGCCACGATCTGGTAACAACAAACTGGTGATAACAAAAATCTATTTATCGTCTCGCCAAATCGTTATATGTCTGCAGATTGAATTGGCAATTTTTTTCAAAACGCGCCAAAATGCCATTTTTGTAAATGATTGCCAATCTGAAACTACGAGATAAACAAACCACTGTGGCGGTTACTTTCAAAACTAAAGTGATTTTATCAGGGCACAGATGTCATATTCGCCCCATATTGGCGCGATTTTTTTCGGTTGCCAAATTTGGCGAAAACATCAACAGCATAAACAACATAATCCGGGTTACCACATCAAGCAAAATAACGACACTTTGGCGCCAGTTAAGTACCCGTTGTGTATATGACATTGGCGTCAGAAAAAAATCGCGCCAATATGGGGCGAATATGGCATCTGTGCCTTTATCAGCGTTTAAAAAAAGAAAATTCAAGAAATATTAAAAATTACAAAAATATAAACTACAAAAATGAAGTGCTTAAAATAACTTCTTTTACCATTATGTTAAAGTTCTGATAACTTATGTAATTTTATATTTTTGTTAAATAAAAACAATAAAAAGTAAGACTCATTTGTAGATATTATTGTGGCACAGATGCCATATACGCACTACGATGGCGCGATTTTTTTCTAAATCCAATTTGGCGAAAACCTCGTTTTCGAATACCAGTTGCATATATATTTTTAAAAAGGGAATAACAATAAATAAAAAAAATGTTTAATTAATAAATATAGAACAAAACAATTTATATAATTTTAAAAAGAAAATAAACAATTTATCAATAAATAAACAACAACCGGTTACCATATCAAGCAAAATAACGGCACTTTGGCGCCAGTCAAGTACCCCGGTGCGTATATGACATTGGCGTCAGAAAAAAATCTCGCCAACGAGATGCGTATATGACATCTGTGCCGTTATTTTTTCTTAAAAACAACAGCAAAAAGATATATGATTATTTTACATAAGAATTAAGTGAAAACACGAAGCAAAATTCGGTATTTTCGAGAATATGAGCCTTGTCACTTTTTTTAGGCTTCAGAAAGAGAGATTTTCTGCCAACTGATGTAAACAACCATGAAAACAAACCTGATAAGATTTTTTGCTTATTTATTAATTATAAGAATACTCTTAAATTTATCAAATGACTTTGTTTAGTCGTTATTATTATTACTAATAAAAAAATACCTAACTTAAATCAATAATTAAAAAATAGGTATATCTTTTTTAAAACTGTGTTTATTTTCGATCTGGTTCTTCACTGGGGCAAAAATCTGAGTTGATGCGCATGCTCAAATTTTCAGGTTCCCAGTTGCTGCAACGACCGCTACTCATTTAATACTTTACTAGTAATAATTTAATTATTATTTTAAATTTTTATTTCTCTTTTTAATATTAAGGTATAAATACATTTTTTAATTGAAAGGAAATATTATTATTTGCACTACTTTAAATTTTTGCAACAGAAGGCAAAAACATTACTTTACCGTAATATGCCATAAAATCTCTATTCAGATAATGAAATTTTGAATAAAAAGTTGGCACTCCTTCCCAAAATAAATAAATAAATACAATAAAATAAAAAATAGTCAAATTAAAAAAAATCCCTGCCGGCTCGGGCCTACAGGCGGAGGTAGATTTCGAAGTTAAGTACCAAATTCACCAACAAAACTTAAATCAAGATTAGAGATAAACCCAGTACCTTCACTAATGAGCTCTAGGGAGCTAAACATTTTGTGAAAAATCTAATATACACGAATACACACACGCATGTATATGGAATAGGTTTAAAAATGGCTAAAGCAAATTCAGAGAACCTCAAAGTATTAAAATATGTTAATATTTCCATATTCGGGTTTTTATCGTGTTTTAATACGTTTCTTCAAACTCATATGACGTTACATATTCACCTGCTGAGGTCCATTATATTTCTAATATGACGCAATACAGTGGAACCCGGTTAAGACGCGTTTCAAGGGAGTGGACAAAATTCGCGTATTAAGCGGGATCGTGTATTAAACGTGATTTGTATAATGTTGCAGGAACTGAACTTATTTACATATCTAATAGTCTAAATAAACTTTAGAGCTTTCATATAAATGTTAATAATCAATCATTGTGTCTTTTACGTACATTTAAATTAAAATTTAATTGTATTCCACTTTAACTCATTGTTTGTTTTTATAGGACCGACTGAAATCACAATGGAAAATAAATATGGATCCCAACATGGCTTTATTTTCGATTAATACGTTGCAACCAAAAATAAAACAAGAAAAATAATTTTTCTACTAGAGTAATTTTTTAAAAACAAAGATAGGAATGTTCAATTTTTTTCACTTTTTAAAATTATCAGTTTTTAAAATCATATTTATTACTTGTAATAATGAGTACCATTATAATCTATCCATCTTTTTAATATAGGAAAAACAATCCTTATTAATTTTTGTGTAAAGAATTATTGTTAGCATAGCAAACAGTAAAGAAAACTTAAAAAAATTATCCAACCGCAGTCGTATGAGTTTAATCTTTACGAGATTCATTTTTGTTGCCCATAATATGTATTATAAAACATAGTACTGATATAACGTACGTTTAAAACCTCACTAACAACATGCATGGTCATCTCAAACTATAATAATTTTTATGACTTAACTGCGTAGACTGAATTCATCTCCTGAATCTCTCTACTACCGTAAAAACATGCACGAAGCTAGAGACAAAGAATGTGAGGAGGCGGAATCAAAGAAGTATTGCAGTTTTTCTAATTTAGCAGGTTTTTGTTGTATTGAAATATCTTCCACTATTTCCGATTAGTAATTTTCTACTTAATTAATTTGAAAGTTAAATAAAGTAAATAATATTATTCGGAAACAGTGCTTTTTTTCTGAATAAAAAAAAAAAATCCACTAAATTTTCAAAACTCGAGAAGAGAGATGGAATTTGTATCTTGGCCAATGAATTCGCGTCTTAAGCGTGATTTTTTTTCTCTTAAAAGACCGAAAATTTATCGCGTATTAAGCGGGATCGCGTAATAACCGTTCGCGTATTAAACGTGATATTTTTGCATTAGCCTTATAGGTGATGTTCAAGGGATCGGAAAAATCCGCGTATTAAGCGGGATCGCGTATTAAGCGTGAGCGTCTTAACCGGGTTCGACTGTATTTTCATTTTTTTTTTTTAATTCGTCAAACTATTTATTTCATTTTGAGTTTTCATGCGGAAATCTTGCTCTAGAGAACTTATGACGTAATATTCAATTTGTTTTCAATTCGTCAAATCGTTTATTTAATTTAATTTTCACGTGAAAATCTTGCAACAGGAAAGCAATTGTTGTGGTGAGAATTTTATTGCTTTTTTTTAATTGTTGGCAACTGCTATAACGAAAAATATTTATTTTTTCCTGTCATTGTTGTGAAAGAGCTGGTTTTATCAGAATCATGTTAAGACGGTATTAGAAATTTTTAACCCTCCCCATTTCCATTCCCTTGGGCCGATTTAGCCCATTTTCAATCCCCGCCGAGATATTAGCCATCTCAAAGTTGTTGGCGAGTTTGAAGACGATCCGTGCATAATTGCGACTTTTATCGTGCGGACAAAATTTAGTACATACATACATATATATATATATATACAGGGGCGCGCCAGCAGTATCCAGCGCCTGTGTGCAGAACTTCAGTTGGCGCCCTATCTCCCGCCTCCTCAGAAAATAAAACTTTATAAAACAAAATTCTATGAATATCTATAAATGCGTAACTGTCATCCTTATGGAGTTTTACCCAGGTCAAATAAAGTTTTTTGAACCAGAAAATTCCTTTAATGAAATGTGCCTTGTTTCTATAGGATTCATATTTTATTTCATTTTTTAAATAAGATTTCTGGTTCCAAACATGTTTAAATTATTTGGAAAATAAGGAAAAATGGCATCTATGCAAATAAAATTCGTAAAGCTTGTGAAAATGGAACCTGCTGTTCCAGAATCCCGCATAACGGTAAAGTTTCATTACAATAACAATAGATTGCATCTATGTTAATTTTTAAAAAGACGTTTATCTTTACTCTGCATGTGTTGGCGATGGCTAAGATAATCTACTGCGCATACATGTCTGAAAATTTCGATAAGGATAGATGATAGCAGATCCAAATGAACATGAGACTAAGATTTTTCATTTTTTCATAATTAGCCGAAATGTTATTTAAAAGCCATAATAATCATCGCAAAATGACGAGCTCTCTTTCTTCAAAATGATCATGCCTATGTGTTTCTTTAGACGTTAAGCAGTCCTGCACACTCACAAAGCAATGTGCTTTTTGGATATCATTTCGCGTTTTAAAAAAAAGTGAGGGCATGGTGCGAATTTTATTTTATTTATGTTTCATCAAGAATTTTAGGTCAAAATTGAAAGTTTTATATATCTAAATGCCAGAAATTAAATACAAATTCACGGTTCGCTTGAAAAATCAGACCGGAACGTGGGTACATCCCCAGTGTACGCTACCGAAGGCAGTGTGGCGTTCAACTCGAACTTCATTTAGATCGATTTTCATTTAAAAATAAAGAAACTCATACAAATTCGAGGTTGTACGTTGCCGAAGGCAGTTCTGCTGACTATATTTGGTTCGTTTGGAAAGATTTTCGTTCAATTATAAAATCAAAACAATATGCTGCTGAATACATTGTCCCCCCATCTCTAGGTTCGCTTGGAAAAAATATAAAATCATTCGATATTTGATTTTATGCATATTTAAGGTTATTACCATTGGCTTGGGCAATGCCGGGCGGTCGTTTAGTAGTACATATGGAGCGCGGGAATTTAAAACTCTTTTTTCATAAATATATATTTTTCAGCCATCATTATAGCTCCTATTCCTAACTTGTTTGTGTCTAAATTGAACGTTTTAGGTAGATTTCGTATGAAATACTACCTATTGGCGTCGTTCCTATGTTGGAATTTCTGAAAAAGTTTTGCAGATCTACACCGATCATGAACCCTAGAACCCAAAACCACCCTCAGTAAAAAACTTTATCTATCTATCTATCTATCTATCTATGTATGTATGTATCTATCTATATATATCACTTTCTTCTGGACACGATAACTTCCACAATTCTGCACAAATCTCTTCCAAACTGATACATAAAATCAAGGGGCATAAAATCTCGGTCAAGTTCATTAATGGGCGAAATCGGACCAAGGGGATGGAAATAGGAAGGGGTTTTGTGAAAACCGAAAAAAAACCCATAACTTCTTAATTTTTGTACATATAAAATCAGTTTAAAGTTTTTATTACTTCTAAAAATAGGACAAAAAATTTATGTATCACAGATTTTTGATAAAATTAAAAATGGGCTCAAGGAGCGCAAAAAATAGGGTTTTTGGGAGCAAAAACTTCCTAACTTCGTCAATTCTCAAGATATCAAATCCAATTATAATTTTATTATACACCTCCTTAATATTATCTACAACTTTTATATTCACAAGTTTTTGATAGGACCAATTCGTACCGCAAAAAAAAAATTAAAAACGAAAACAAAAAAAAGGGGGGGTAAAGAAGAAAAATTTCCATAACTCCGTCAATTCACAAAATATAAAATCCCCATGAATTTATCATATATCTTCTTAATATTGTCTTCAAAATTTATATAGACAAGTTTTTGATAGAACCAATTCTTACAGCAAAAACAAATTAAAAATACATAGCGATTGAAGAAAAAAAATCATCTTATTAAGGGTGCATTCCAATCCAAACTGCTTATTTTCTTACTCATTTTTAAATTCATTTTTGCTCTCAAACGCATCCAATTGATAGATTCTCTTCTTCAAAAACTATATAATGCACCGTTATGATCGATTTTTTGATAGAGGCAGAATATATTTCAAAAAATGATGTCAAAGTGGGCATTTTGAACAGAATTTCCCGAAGCGATTGTGTTAGAAATTAAAAATATTGCCCTACTGAGAAAATAATTGTTTATTAATTAAGTTTCAATTAATTGAAAGGAAAATAAAAACACATGTCGCTTATAAATCTTTTCAAAAATCACTTCAGGAAGTTTCGTATTTTTTCTATTAAAAATGAATCTGAAAATGTGCCAGAAAATTTCGAGTTGTTGAGCATGGAAAAGTATTTTTTTAATACCGCCTTAACATGATTCTGATAAAACCAGCTATTATATAAAAATGAAATAAAAACTCGTGAAAAGCGGCCAGATAAAAGTGTTAAAGTGGATTTATATCTAATCATGATTTGGTTTTTGGTTGTGCAATTAATATACTTAACTTCGAAATCTACCTCCGCCTGTAGGCCGGGCCGGCAGGGATTTTTCATCTTTAGAATTTTATCATTTGTTCATATATTTGTGATTTCATCTTTATTATATATATATTTTTCAAGGAATTTATGCTTTAAAAATACTTAATCTTTATTATAAAAACAAAATACTTAAACCTTATTTATGTATGATATCATACTACAGATGCATGTGTTCCTTTTTTCATGTTTTAAATTATTAGTAATGTATATATTCAATAACTGACATTTATGAACCAGTAACTGACAAATGGCCCTGATAGAAAAACTTAAATTTTAATGGTGCTAACTACAAGATAAATTTATTTTATTATAATGTTTTTTTAAACAGTTCAAATAATAGATTTCAACTTTTTTTTATATTACTAATAATTACCAGTTTCCTGCGGAGACTGGTGAAATGAAATTACTGGAACCGATAATTGGCACCCACTATTAAGCTAAATTAAATAACTATAAACGAGAAATCATCGTCCTAATGTATCATAGGCATATTTTAAACCAATTTATACAAGTATAACTTTAAGGAAAACTTTAGGAGGGTTGCATTATAAATGGATTTAAAAAATCACTATTTTAATTTTAGAAGTAAGAGGGATACCTCAAAATGGTACTTTTTGTGTTCTCCAAAGCTTCTTCCTCATTGACTATGATATTGGCCTGCTAGTGGTAAATAAATTGACTCCAAAATAAAAATAAGTTTCTAAGTTACCACTAGATGACATTAATTTGCAGAATTTTAGAAGAAAATGCTTATTTGCGTTAGGTTTTTGATGAAATGTCAGTTATTGGTTAATTGTCAATGCTTAGTGGTTTCATCATATAACGTTAAACCAGTCTAAAATTTTCGTTATAAATTAGCTGTTTCTTAGCTTATTTATAATGACCACTGAGAATTTTATCAAACTCCAAATTGAACTAATAAATTGGGAAAGATTCATTAATTTCACAACAGAACAAAGAATTATATTTGAAAAACATAAACAGGGTTCATACGGGTACCGTTATTTTCAAAGCCAAATATCAGTATTTTTAATAGAAAAATAAATCTAGTTTAAACACGCAAAACGTCGCCTTATTTAAGGAGATATTTTCTATAAGAAAATACTGGAACTGAAGAATTTCTTAGTCTGGAAATTCAAGGACCCATACGAACTCTGATAAAGGCTTTTTTCTCTCAAACTACCTAATGATGATTTGGCATGTACTGCCCATCTATGGCACTTTGTTCAGTGTCCAAGGTGGAAGACTTTTTTTTAGCTAGGGAGAAAGTTTATAAATTAATTCCTTAGTAAAAATAAAACAATTTAAAATATATATATTAAGTTAGACATTAAATAAAGACTTTTAACCAGTTATTATTGAAAAAAAAATGTTTAAAAAAATGTTTAAACGTCAGTGAAATGAACGTTGTGTTTCAGATTTATGGACGTCCACGGAAGAGACTTTTGATATATATTCATTAAACGATTATAGTTAAATATTAATATTATCATGTCAAAATTGCATTGAATAGCTTTCTTAAAACTTAAATATACATATGAATGAAATTATTATTTAAAAAATAAAATCCTCTGTCTAATTTTCATCCGCTGCAAGGATTTTAACATTCAAAATATTTTCTTCAAATTATTTTCAATATTATAAATAAGAAGAAATTATGATTTTTTCCCTTTTAATTGGAACTGTTGTTTTTTCATATCCATGCACTCTGAATGACATACATTTGCCGGGCAATCTATATTCATTAACATCCCTTGTCCGAAGTTAAGTTCTCAGACGAATTAAAAATTGCTTTATTCAACTACTAGCTGATTGATACCACAGGTCCGTGATAATAACCTTAACTATACATAAAATCCAAAATCTGTTAGTTTCACATTCCACCGCCAGGGAGCGCACTCTATTCTAAACAAACCTCTATCCCAACGAAACTCCGTTATTCAATCTATCTTCAATTATGACTACTTTTCTCTTAAACATATCTTATAACATTCATACATACTTACATTTAATAATTTTCAATGTATGAAATAGGTCTAGTTCAACACGTGAAAGTAGAAGCGACTAATAAGGAATTTTTGGTAACTCTAATCAACAACATAGCAATCACTGCAATAACTGGTTGTAAATGATTAGTGTATTGTTACTAAAAATGACATGAAGTTTTTTTTTTGTTTTTTTTTTAAGAACTTTGTCATCTAAAATAAATAATAGATAAAAAATAAATATTAAAAAATTGAAAATACTGAAATAGAAAACAGCTTTAAGCGGATAGTTTACCTTTTCAACAATATTGTTTATTTTTAAAAATATGGTTCAAATGGTGAACTCACTGCATTTCAATGTTTAACTAAAAGTGAATCCCAACAAAAAGTTTTCGGTTAAAAAAAAAAAAAAAAAAAAAAAGCGCCAAGTTCTCCTTAATGTTTCGGCCAGAAAAAGTAGTGATATCTGTCTGAAGTTCGCAAAAGTTAAAAGCCAAACATCCCAAATCTTTCATTGAAAATGGCTTCCTGCGACTTGGCCGTTAATGCTTTCTATAGCATTTTCAATTTAATGTAACTTACGCATTTATGATTTATTTAAATATTAAAAGTAATATTAGAATGTAAAGAGGCGAATTCACTTGAAGACACTACAAGTAAAAGATTTCTCAAAAATACTATTGAGTTTCAACAAACATTAGTTTTGATTACAAATCATTTAGTTCATTTCTGGTTTAATTGAAATTTATTTTGTACGGTCTAAACCTAAAGTCATTAACATGAAACCTAAGATATAAAACAAAATTTACTTTTTTCAAGTCTCATAATGTGTTACATTAATATTTTAATGTATAATATTGAAATCTTGTGCATTGACGAAAGAGATTTTTTCATTTGAACATATATTATAGTTTGTTTGCATATATTAAGAGGTATTGCAATAACCTTAGAATGCACTTATTAGCTTTAACCCTTTCAGGGGCAAAACACTTCTATTAATAAAATACTGAAATGAATGAATGACACCGGAATTTACAAACAAATGTATTTGAAAATAAGTTGACTCTTCTGCACGTACAAACTAAAACGACAATTTCCAAATCAAAATTCTGGTGTCAATGTCCATTTAGGGATTAAATTTAAATGATCCAAAAATAAACCACCGCCCTTGAGGGGGTTAAACTGTTAAAAGCGGATACTAATTGTGTTTTAGCAATTAGTCCTGTTGGAATATTATCTTCTGAATACAGTTATTTTCTTATTTTTAACTTCTAAGCATTTAAATAGACTGGAGTGGTTTATATGCTTTCTTTAAATGTGTATTTTATTTCTCTACTTTGTGTCACAAAATGCCTAAAATCCTCAAAATATGGATTTCGCATAAAGTTCATTTGTACATACTTTAGAATTTGAAAAACCCTCTTGAAGGCATTAACGGCCAAGTCGCAGGAAGCCATTTTCAATGAAAGATTTGGGATGTTTGGCTTTTAACTTTTGCGAACTTCAGACAGATATCACTACTTTTTCTGGCTGAAACATTAAGGAGAACTTGGCGCTTTTTTTTTTTTTTTTTTACCGAAAACTTTTTGTTGGGATATCAGTACTTTTTGTATGTTTTTTCAAGTTTGTTTGTCTAAACTATATTAATATTTTTAAAAAAATTAAATTTCGGTACTTTTATGTTAGCAGGGAGCAAATCTCCTCATTAGCATTTTGTTTTTTCGTCAATAGCAGTTTTCATTTTTAACATGTGTAAATTAGAAATTATACATGAATAATTAAAGAACAATAAGAAATAATAACATAATATTATGTTATTATTTCTTATTTATTTATTTATTTCTATGTTAAATATTCTTTTAAATAAAATGAGGGAAATGCATCTATTTTAAATGAGATGACTGAAAAGTTTATATTTTTAAATAAAATGAATGCAGTATGAACAATGGAGTTGGGAACAGTATTTGGCGATTTGCCACTTGCACCCAGCTAACATGAAAATACCTAAATTTATTTCATTGAGCTTTACAAATTTATACTTTATTTCTTTTTATATTAAAATACTAGCCGCCTCTAGCAAGCAGTATTTACTCTATTAATTGCATGTTAAACGTTGCATCATGTTACTGTTATTCATAATTTAATTTACTTGCCATTCTTTTGCCAAGTCGGAAGCTTTTGATAGAGAAATCAAGAACTCTTTACTATCATGGAAGCACATCATATATTTTGTGTTGTTATGTATTTCATCTTTCGCGACAAATATCTCTTAACTCACTTATGCATGTTTCCTTATCAGTTATCATTCGTTCTCTAATGCGAAAAGTTTTAATCCTATTAAGTAATCTTTTCTAATTGGACTCACTGCCAATTGTTGCATTTTAACTGATACGATTGGGTACAAGCGAAATGGTTGTTATGAAATCCTTTGAAAAATATTTGCATTTGCATTAAACCATATTGATGCTAATATCTTTTTGTTTCATGTTAACCTTTTCAATAGACTCGATTACGGAAGAATAGAAGGTCTACGGGCTCACTGCCATGATCCATTTGAAAATCTACCATTCTTCTCATCTGATCGTGTTGAAGAGTTAGCTAATGTGCCATGGTTTTAAGATTTAAGCCAATTTTATTGAAACCTGAAAACTAACATACGAGGAATCGGATTATAGAAGATTCATTCTAACGTACACATCGATTAACAGGTTACATATTATAGAATTATAATAATAATAAGGAGAACTGGCAGTTTCGGTGCTTTAATAGTTTCCGTAAATTCTCTTTATATAATACAGAAGTTTTAGCAGAGTAAAAATTAACAACATAATCACAGTAAGTATAATACACTGCTCAGCAAAAGTTTAGACACTGGTGATTTTTAACCTTTAAATAAAAAATACGAACACTTGGGTTATACAAATGACTGTACTTATTTTTAAATATATTTTAAACGTTTTAGGACAGAAATAACGGTTTTAATGTAGGATATTATTTAATTTAACTGAAAAAAGTGAAATTTGCATATTGCAAAAGTTTAGACACTTTTGTGTTTTTTGGCAATTGTTCACGGAAAAACGCATATTTCAAACTAATGACGTCACATGCATGAAGTATGTAAGTGCACCTCGCGATAGCATCTGTTAGTGAAGATGCCGCGAGCTATAAATTTTCAGTCAGATGAAGTTTTAGAGAGTGATTGGCGGCGATGGGATACGAACCAGGGATCTCGTGATCAAGAGGCGAGAACATTAGCGTCGAGCAAAAGGCCAAGCCAGTTATTCTAACCTAGTAACTCGCTTTATATTGATCATGTGAGATGAGATCGCTATACACTCCATCCCCAGTGAGAAAGACGTATTGCTGACGTCTGGCGAGCGATATGCACTCGTGAATGATGCTATCGTATGCATGTGTGATGCGCAGTATGACAGGCTTTGTGCTATGAGCGTTACACAGGTTTTGGATGCAGGGGATGATTATTTAGTGCTGCCATCTGTTAGTTATGGGATGAGATGATTGCTGCTGAAGGTTGTTTTTGCGTGTTTGTCCGGGTCACCACTTTAGAGAGTGATTGGCGCCGATGGGATACGAACCAGGGATCTCGTGATCAGGAGGCGAGAACGTTAGCGTCGAGCAAAAGGCCAAGCCAGTTACTCTAACCTAGTAACTCGCTTTATACTGATCATGTGAGATGAGATCGCTATAAAGTAATTAAAACATGGAAGCTGAAATCGAAAGGGAAGACTGTTGCAGAAATTTCAAATACTTTGAATCGGCCAAAGAAGTTTGACTATTAAGTACTATCTAAGGGTAACTCTTTCAAAGCAAAACATAGATCTGGAAGGACTCGTGTGGCCAGAAAACGAGATTATAGAAGGATCCATAAACTGGCATCTAGACAAATGATGACTGCTAATCGCATTAAAAGTAAGTCAGAGCTTTCTGTATCAGCGGATAATTTCGTAGATGCAATAAAGAAAAATGTACATTAGTTTACATGAAAATGATAAAACAACCAGCCTAGAAATCTCACAACAAATTGATCCCTTTCCTGTCGCAGAATAATTCTTTTTATAAACTGTGGAAATAATGCACTGATACCAGAATTTATAAGCGAAGTTATTAGAAAATACGAACTTGCTTATTTTCACGTATATTATAAAAGGAAAATTTTAATTAAATATTCTTGCCATTTCTGTAATTAAAATTATGTGTCCTTTGCCCTCGAAAGGGTTGATGACTTAGGCCTCACTTTGTTTTAATTCTCAAGTATCTCTGGAGTTTTTCAATGGTCGCCAAGCTGCGTAAGACTACATACATACATTGGAAAACAATTTACAGCCATTTGGTGAACTTTTATCTCTTCCAAAGTATGAATTTGAGCAAGATAATGCGTCTATTCATGTTACATACAAATCAAAAATTGGTTTAACTCTCAAAATATTACTATTTTATTTTCGACTGGCCCGCGTGTAGCCCTGATCTGAACCCAATCGAAAACTTTTGTGACATCATATCTCAAACGGTTTATGCAATTTTTAAACAATACTCCTCTGTAAATGAACTTCGATAAGATGTTGAATGTATTTGGCACGAAATAGACCCCCAAGTGATGCAGGATTTAGTTTCTTCGATGGAAAGTCACATTTTTGCATTAATAGCAGACAATGTAGGTGCAGTTCGATTTTAATTTATGGATATTTTTCTGTTAACAGACAGATTGTCTATACTTTTGCAACAATGTTAAATTTGTTTTTTTGTCATTATATATTATGTAAAGTGTATAAATTAAAATTTATTGTTTGTGTATGAAAGATAAATCCCCAGTAATATATGACAGTTGAATTACAAAAATTCGTTATATACTTCTCAGCACAGAAGCATAATCGATCATTGTCTTAACTTTTGCTGAGCACTGTAACAGTACAATATAATAACAATAGCAGAGGTTTGTGCAGTGACAAAACTATTGGCACTTTGGAAATATTTGTACGCTATGCCATTTAACTATTCAGATGATATGCGGAAAAATATAAGTAGATGACTCGCATTAATAATTAACTCATTGAAAAATAGCCACTAGCGTCAAATACTCGCCAAGCTTGTTGACATTTAGAGAAGTGTCGCCAAATTTGGTAATATATCATGTCAATTCTCAAATTTAGCGACAAAAAATGTTTTGTTTATTCTGACGTCATAATGATGCATATGTATTATGTATTATACACATACCTATAATACGTATGATGCAAATGTATTACGTATTATATGCATATGTATAATATGTATGATGCATATGCAGGGGTCGCAGCATATAGGACAAATTGTACTGTTCCTATCAGTATATTTTATCAATAATCGTCAAGAGACATTTTTATAAGATATGCAATAGGACTATACCATGAAGATTATTGATAAAAGTTACTGGTAAGAACAATAAAATTTGTCCTATATGCTGCGACCCCTGCATATGCATAAAGTTCATTGACATCACTAAACCGCACTTAAAGGAATAGTGTTCCATAAATAGTAAGGATATTTGCCAGATTGAACAGAGTGCTATTGAGATTAGAATTTCGATATTTATAATAGACCGGGAGGCGTCCGCACATCGCCTCATCGAGTTTACAGCTGAAATTTTAGGATTAGTTAAAACTAGATTTGCATATTAAAGTGCAACTGGTCTGTTAAGTCATATCTTGGTAGAAACCACCTGAAGACCTCGTGGTTGACTGATAGGTTTACTATTGTATTTTCCTGCATCCAAAAGTATGGAAACATAGAGGAATGGGTGCAGGAAAACACAATGGAAAATCCACCAATTAACCGGTAAAATCGGGTCTGTAGGTGATTTCCACAAAGATATGACCAGTTACATTTTAATACGCTAATCGATTTTTAACTAAGCCTAAAATTTCAGCCGTCAACTCAATGAGGTGATGATCTGTGCAGACGCCTCCCGGTCTTTAATAAAATTTTTTTAAGGAAGTAAAAGATAGAAAGATGGACAGATAAACTGAAAGATTTGCCTTATTAAGATTTTTATAAAAGCATATAAAAATTCATTCAGCTTCAAATCATGTAACACCTTTAAAACTCAGGCTAATTTTCTGTAATCGGGTTTTGGCGACCAACATATATTATCTATAACTATAATCTTTCTTTTACAGATTTAAAATTAACAGTAAGTTGGCTAATAATGCAATATAATAACATTAGCAGCGGTCTTCGGACGCTGTCGCGCATCGTTAAAGACAATTTTATTAGTTACACATTACATTTAATTAAAAGGAGGTTTTTAAACTTTCATGTGAGAAAGGATATTTTTCCACTACAGGGACCTTGGCTTTTTTTAAAAATCTTGGCGCAATTCGGGCTTCAGAAACAGAGAAATGATGCCAAATGATATAAACAACTATGAAAACGAACCTGATGAACTTTTATGTTTTTTATATACATATAAACATTTCATTTATACATGTATAAAATATTGTTTTTATATACAAATTATAGCACAGATGTCATATTCGCCCCATATTGGCGCGATTTTTTTCCGACGCCGATTTGGCGAAAACATCAACAGCATAAACAACAACATCCGGGTTACCATATCAAGCAAAATAACGACACTTTGGCGCCGCTTAAGTGTACATTGCGTATATGACATTGGCGTCAGAAAAAAATCGTGCCAATATGGGGCAAATATGACATCTGTGAACAAATTATTTATGTTGGTATATAAATATAAATAAACGGGTTCCTTACATTAAATAAATTGTATACATATGGAAAAAATTTCTTGTGTATATGACAGAGTAAATAGGTTGCCAGAAAATACGTTATTTATCAAATTTCTTTTCTCGTCAAGGCTATTTTTTCTATTTCGCCAAGGCTACTACATCGGAAACGTACCGAATTGCGATTATATTTGTTAAATGTTTTAATATCGTAAATATATCATAACCCATACTGATTAAAATTTTTAGGTTATATTCATTTTTTCTATTTAACAAACATCTTTGGAAAAGCATATATATAAAATTTTATTCTGCTTGAAATTACGTGACCCCTTCAAAACTCCGTAATCGAGTTTTGGCGACCAACATTGGCACAATTGAATGTGTTAGGACCTGTTTACGGCCAAATCAACACCCCCTGTTTGAAGGGTTTAGAGGCGGAAATTCTGTGTTTTCAGATTTTTCTGGTTAATTGTGCTGCAAAACCGACTTACTTGTGAGATTTCATTATTCTACGACTTCTAGAAGTACCTTAGTTATTTGATGATGCGAAGTGAGTCAGTGACAAAAAAGCGCTTTTTCGGAATTTAATATTTCGAAAACTACTAAATACAGAAACATGAAATCGTGGAACCTTAGTTTAGTTTGATCACACGAACATGTGTATAAAAGAAAAAATTGTATATCTCTCCCTAAAACGATGTTATGAGGGGGTGAAAAGTATGCTGAAATGGTTCGGGAAAAGGTAGCTTACGGCTTGTGCGAACTTGGCGGACGCACTGCCGTGCTCCCAGATTTTGAAAAAAAAATTAACTGCATAATTAATTAAAATTTTCAAAAAGTTTTTAAAAAATTGCATTTTTTAAAATCCCTACTACTTTTTAAAATATTGATATTTTTGCCCAATGTTTTTTTTTTTAAAGATTTTCAAATGTGTATTACACAAAACTACTGCGCATGGATTTTTAGATACATCTAATATTACATTTAATATAGTTTTTTTACTGATAGATATAGTGAAAAACGATGAAATCTAATGCATCTTTATATACTTTTTTTTTTTTTTAAATAACAAAAAACCTGAAAGCTAATTCCATGTGTAGATTTATCACATATATAATAAAGAGTATACGCAAAAAAGTTTAAATTTCTATCTCAAATACAAAAAACAAACAAACAAAAAAAAAACCTTAGCAATTTTAAAACAGGAAAGTGGCGAAAATATGAACATGGAGAAAAAAACCATTTAAAGTTTCAATTTGTATCAGTAATTGCGCTGGGTGTATTAACAAAATTTAGAATATCTCGCGATACAATTGTCGTATGGGTAAAAATGAGGTATCAAAATATTAACAATTAAACAAGCTTTCATATAACATTAATAAAACAAGTAAGAAAATCATGCGTTAAGCATAGATTATGAAACACTTTCCAACACTTCCTAAATGCTTTAACAAAACTTCGTTATTTAGGGAAATAAGGTATATAAGAGAACTAAGTAAACATTTTAGAAAACGCATAAAACATTTAAAAAACTGATTTCAGCAGTTACCGTCCATAGCAAATATGTATTCCAATTCTTTTGAACAGAACTGTATTTGATCTGTAGGTTCATATATATATACTATATAATGGGGAAATTTAGTTTAGCAAGAAAACGCATAACAGGTTGAATTTGTCTTTCAGCAATTTATACTAATAGATGGAAACATACTTGTATACTTTTGTACAACCCTGTAGTTACCCTAGTACCTTTATTACACGCCACTATTTAGCTGAAATTTAATTCAAACTAAAACACTCTTAATACTATTGAAATCACATTTCCAGAAATTATTATTTACCGACGGTCATGTATCCAATTCTTTGCGTGACCCTGTATATCATTTTATCTATATTCTACAAACATTTCTTAGTAAACGAAATGCAGTTCAGCGTGAAAATGTATAACTCATTTAAAAACCACCTATAAGCAATTTGCACTCATACCCAGTAACCATTACGAATTCTTTTGTGTAGCCCTGTATATGAATTATAGCATTTATACACACCATATAGTATGTGTAAATATAGCGAAACATAAAAGCGTATTCATAATAAAAAATGCATTTCCAGCAATCATCACTAATGAACAGTACTTCGGATATAATATACTTGTCTGAAATCTTTTGTGGTGTCCCTGTAAATGCAATCTCTTCGTATTATACATGAAATAAGTTATAGTAAACCTTAGCGACGTATATCAATTTCATTATACATGAAATAATTTAACATAATTAAAATACGCCGCAAACAATACCCTTCACCCCTATATCATTATGTAACGGAATTCTTTTGTATGGCCCTGTAAATGAATAATAACTATTCTTTACACCGCATATTCTGCAGAATAGATATTTTATTTTAGTGCACTTCATTAATGCAGATCGATTTTTTAATGTTTGAAAGCGTGTAAGACCATTAAAAATTATTTTAAACGATTTTTTCCCATGGAAAACTTTTGACTGTCCCTGTAAATGAACTAATCAAGCTACAAACTTAATTTGAAATAGGGAACGTGTTATGGTAAACGTCAATATCATGCAAAAATTTCAGGGCAATCCGAGTATATTTACGGGAGTTAGAGCGCGAACAGACGGCCAGACAAACCGAAGTCATAAACACTTTTCAACTTTGTTGGAAAGTGTTAAAAAGAAAATCGATTTTTGGACCAATTTTGAGGTAAACTGTCCCCTTAAGGGAAAAAATGGGATGAAATCTTTTTAGCTTTGTCGACTAATAGTTTGCTAAAAATTAAGCAAAGTAAAGACAAAACTTACATCAGGCCAAGGAAATCGAATTTCCTGTCGAAAGACAACTAAGAAAGAAAAAAAATATGAAAAAAATAATCATATTCCCATTCATCTCACCCCTTCAATTGCTCTATATAATCTGATTTTTTTTAATTTAAAAAAAAAAAGGTATATTTATATGCGTACCAAGTTTATAGATTGGATTTTAAAAAAATAAAAAATCGTATAAATTCCTCATTTTTTAAGTTAAAAAAGTAGAACCTCCTATTAAAGATTAAAAAATGTTCAAATACTTTAAAACAGCTTTTTAGTTACGATTAAAAATGTCACTTTTCCGAAAGACATCAAATCGTGAAATATGTTACAAAATGTCAAAAGTAATTTTGCAGCGCGAGCACTATTATTGATGTAAAACCAGTAGTACAGGTAATGTTAAATAAAGATGCCCAGTATTGAAACTGACCTTAGTGACAAACTTGGCGATTGGGTGAATAAATTTAGCACCAGGTACTTAACGGGAAATTTCGAGAAATCGAACATATAAGACAGGAGGCTGCTGTACAAACCATCCCCTCATTGAGCTGAAATTTCCGGATTAGTTAAAACTCGATTCGCATATTAAAATGCAACTTGTCTGCCAAGTCATATCTTGGTAGAAAACATCTGCAAACCCGATTTTAGTGGTTGACTGGTAGGTTTATTATTCTGTTTTCCTGCTCCCTGCCCCCCATGTTTTCATACCTTTGGGTGCAGGAAAACACAATGATAAACCTACCGATCAACTACTAAACTCGCGTCTGCAGGTAATTTTCATCAAAATATGACTTGGCAGATAAGTTGCATTTTAACATGCTAATCGAGTTCTGTCTAATCCTGAAATTTCAGCCGTCAACTCGATGTGGTGATGGTCTGTGCAGTCGCCTCCCGGCCTAACATATAAGGATATAGAACAATGGGAGGCAAACCTCTGGCACGCGACTGATTTTTTCAGCACGGAGTGACATCGTGCTTTTCACACACAAGGACAAGGAGGCAATTAGTAGATATTTCCGGGCAGTACCTTTTGTTGCTTTACAGCGTTTTGTTGAAATGAATTCAGGGAAAGGATAACAAGGTTTATCTTTCACCTTGAGAAATGGCCAAGGGTGTGTGAAAGTGTAAATTTCTACATGTTGGAGAAATTGCAGGGTTTGGATGAAAAAAAGGGCTGATGTCATGACTGACCAATAGGAGAAAAGCTCTTCAAGTCCCTGGCAAGAGAGAGAAAAAAAAGAGAGACAAGGAGTTTTAGCGAGGAAAGCTGGACAGTTAGACTCGGATTTTGGATAGAAATGTGTGTAACGTCCTAATGGTGGATGCGTAGTATGATTGTATACACTCATGTGAAGGGTTTTTTTATTTACATAAGACATTGTAATTTTATTTTTATTTTGCCTTACTTATTCTGATAAAGAACTCAGGAAAGATATGCGTTATATTTTAACTTTATTTAAGTAAGAGCTGAGAGGGGTGAAAGTATCAGCCATTTCACCACAACGGCGTGGATTCAGGCTCGAAATCAAAATATAGTGAAATTGTATAAAATGCACTAATTTAGACTAGCTGGATTTTTCTGAATTCGATTGGTTGTCGTTGTCATGTATATTAAAGAAATGCAATTTGATGATCCCACTCTAGCTCAAATATTAGCTCAAAAAATCTTCATATTAAGAGAAGATAAGGAGATTACCAGAAAAGAAAGATTATAAGTCATTATAAGTGAAAATCCCATGGCAAAATATGGCAAGTTGGAATTAATTTCTGGACACGAAGATTCCGGACACGCTTGCTATTTTGACAATTTTTTATGTGAGTCTTTATTTTGGTAAATGAATAATATGAAAAACTCAAGCATCTCTCACCTCTTCTTAAATGATTCCAGCTTGCATTCTCTTAAAAATAACTAAGTATGAAGGTGATATCAATTATTTGGAATCTAAGATGGAACGACAGAAATAGTATTTTTTTTTTAAATCTCTTTCTAAACTGTGATACCATATATTGTATATTTTTTTAAATCTTAAAAAGGAAATTTTAAATAATTCATTGTTATTTGGATTCACTAAATTTTTTGGTTGTTGGCACATCAAAATCACGTAAAATATACTTTGAAAAAAATTTGGCCCCCGGATGTGAAAAGGTTCGCCGTCTCTGATACAGAAGCTAAATAAAATTTCTAAGGGTCAAGCAAAGATCTAGAAATAAATTAAGTCGTGAGCTCATCTCGTCAGTAGCTCAGGGTCAAACTCTTCAGGAGAGATCTGGATTGTGATTCCTATCTGACGTGGGAAGAATACAAAATTACCAAAGTTGTAAGTATTCCAGTATGAAAATTAGTCGAATGTGGCAATCCAAAAACTTTCTTCTATCTCATATATGTTAATACTTCTTGAAAAATGCAGTATAGTAGTGTCACTGGTTTGGTAATTTACACCGAAATCTAATCAGCAACAACTTATGTCAACTTTTAACTGAATCTGAAGTTTGATGAAAATCTGAGCATTAGTTTGTGAGATAGAGCTATTGCGGAAGTCATAAAAAATTATGCTTAGCACCACCACCTGTTAGGCGATTTGCACCAAAAATTAACTAGGACCAATTTATATCAGGGACTAACTGAATCTGAAGTTTGATGAAAATTCATGCATCAGTTCTTGAGATACAGCTATTGCGGAAATCGTGAAAAAATGCAGCATAGCAGCGTCACCTATTGGGCAATTTACACGAAAAACTAAAAAGCGCTAATTTATATGAGGAACTAACTGAATCTGAAGTTTGATGAAAATTTGCGCATTAGTTCTTGAGGTAGAGCTATTGTGATAACCATGAATAAGGCAGCATAGCAGCGCCACCTGTTGGGAGATTACCAAAATGTAATCAGCAGCAAATTATATCAAGGACTAACTGAATATGAAGTTATATGAAAATCCAATCATTAGTTTTTAAGATATAAGGAAAGGGCATGTTTACAAACAAACACTTCCGTCAACCAATCTACCAACTACATTTTTGTCATAACGATCATTGCAGGAATAGTCTTGGCGATGTAGGCCAATCATATCAGAGACCTGTTACACGTGGACCAATCAAATTTCCCTAGCTCATGTGTGCAGGTAGGAGTCATAATGAATGAACAGGTTTTTCTTGCTAACCAACAGTAATTCAACCAACAGTGACGTCAGCTGCCCTTCCCTTATAGTTATTGAGGAAATCGTGAAATATGTAGCATAGAAGCGCCACCTGTTGGGCGATTTATACCAAAAAGTAATCAGCACCAATCTATATCAGGGACTAACTGAATTTAAAGTTTTATTAAATTCCGTTCATTAGTTCTTGAGATAGAGCGCCCACAAAATTTGTGTCACATACCAGACAGAGTCACAGACAGACATTTTGTAAAAACGTGTTTTTCGAGATCTCTGACCCTTAAAACGTGTAAATCCGTCGAAAACCGGAATTCGAAAATTTTCATGAATCCAATACTTTCTGCTTGTAACGACAGAAGAATGTAAAAATACTTTTAAAATATATTGTTTCCTTAAAAAAATAAAAATAAAATAAATAATAATTAGAATACATTTTTTTTTTTAAATAAAGAAATATCGAGAAATCGTACCTATAAGACATACAGGATATAGAAGTCGAAATGGAAGAAATAAAATAAAATTTTTGAGGACCATACAAAGAACGAGAAAAAAAAAAATTAAGACTACATCTCAACTCGTCATTACGTATTATACCATGTGCCCAAGTTCAAAACTATACATTTTCAGAAAAATCAATTAATTAAGAAATACTGTTATTACCTGGGGGTGAAAATTTAAATAGATCTACTCCAAATAATGAGTAAAGAGAAGTTCATAGTAATAATAAAAAAAAGAGTGTCTCATTTGAGCCCGTACAGTTCATATCAATGAGTAATGTTGAAAATTTCCGAACGAAGAAACGAGATTTTTGGAGTACAGATAGTGTCAGTCCAGTCGAATTTTCGGCAACATTTTCGCCGAAACTCAGATTTTGGGCTGAAAATGAAACCGAACAGAATTTTGGGTCGAACTCTAATTGTTTCCTTAAAAAAATAACTGGACTATTTCAATTGCAGCTATTAAAAAAAAAAAAAAAACTAATTATATTTTTGATATTATTTTACGAGGTTATTGCATATTGTGTGTGTGTGTGTGTGTGTGGAGGAGGATAATCTCTGAACATAATTTAAAAACTAGTATGTTGTGGCCATCACAAAACTTTCTTCTATATAAATCACATCAATCCTTTAAATAGTGCAAGAATAAATCCTTTAAATAGTGCAAGAAATAACAACGATTTAGCACCAATTCATATCAAAGTATATCTGAATTTGAAGTTGGATGAAAATTCGTACATTAGTTTTTGAGATAGAGCTATAGCGGAAATTCTGAAAAAATGTAGCTTAGCAGCGCCACCTGTTGAGCGATTTACACCAAAAGTAAACAGCACTAAACGATATCAAGGTATACCTGAATCTGAAGTTTGTTGAAAATCCAAGCATTAGTTCTTGAGATAAAGCTATTGCGGAAATCTAAAAAAAATACAGCATAGCAGCGCCACCTGTTGGGCGATTTACACCAAAAATTAAACAGCACTAATTTATACGTCAATTCATGTCAAGAACTAACTAAATCTGAAGTTTGATGAAAATCCGTGCAATAGATCTTGAGATACAGCTCTTGTGGAAATCGTGAAAAATACAGCACAGCAGCGCCACCTGTTGGGCGATTTACACCAAAAATTAAACAGCACTAATTTATATCAGGGACTAACTGAATCTGAAGTTTGATGAAAATTCGTGCATTTTTTCTTGAGTTAGAGCTATTGCGATAATCATGAACAATGCAGCATACCAGCGCCACCTGTCGGGCGATTTTCACAAAAAAGTAATCAGCACCAAACTATATCTTGTACTAACTGAATCTGAAGTTTTATGAAAATCCGTGCAGTAGTTCTTGAGATATAGCTATTGCAGAAATCGTGAAAAAATGCCGCATAGCAGCGCCACCTGTTGGGCGATTTTCACCAAAAACTAATCAGGTCCAGTTTATATCAAGGTCTAACTAAATATGAAGTTTTGTGAAATTCCGTGCATTTGTTCTTGAGATAGAGCGCCCACAAAATTTTTGTCACATACAGACTCACACAGTGACAGAGTGACAGACAGACTCACAGACAGACATTTTCTAAAAACCGTCAAATCGTGTTCTGGGCATTCTAAAACGTATAAATCCGTCGAAAACCGGAAGTCGGAATTTTTCACGAATCCAATACTTTCTTCTTGTAAAGATAGAAGAAAGTAAAATAATAAAGAATTCAAATTTCTGTCATACTTTTAAGAGTTGGTGGTTGCTATTTCGAGTAGTATTGATTCTACACCCATCGAAAAATGACGAAAATATTGGGCATTAGTTGCATGGCATTTTTAGTAGATGTACGATAAAAATCCTGTATAACCCCGAAAATATTTTTCTAAATTTATAACTTTAACTGATTTTTTAGACAGTTCATTTGTTTTCGAAAAATCTTCATATGATAAACAGGAATAATCTCTAATTTTGCCAAAATTATTATTCATTCCCTTTCTTATCAAATTAACGTTTTTTATAACTTATCTTTTATTCGTGAGTTAATAAGAGATCCAACGGTACGTTATTAGATATAGCTAAATTTGACTATCAACAAAAATTTTAATGAAAAACGGGTAATGCGATAGCAATGTGTATAAAATGGTCGTAAAAAAGATAGAGTAATAAGTCACTTTCTTGTCTGAAGATACGACGACATTGCTCTGACAATCTAAGTAAGTGAAATGTTTTTAGATATTTTTATGACTCGACTACAGTAATGGCATTCTAACAGGTAGACCAATCATACCCGGACCTACAGGGTTCGCGTTAGTTGGGTCGGTTATAAAATACTCTCTCCTGTTTAATACTTTTCCACTATATTGAAAATGTTTATGACTATTGATGTATGTTATTAAAGTTTGCTACAGCATTTCCTTTACTGAAAATGAAGTATGTAGCATTTATAGTTCGTTTATTGGAATAATTAAAAGAATTGGAACACACTGCATTCTATAGTCGATCATCTTTTGTACATTTTAACAGTGTGACTTTACTTCAAGCATTACAAAATTGATATGCATTTTTGGTATGCGTCACCAGATGTTTCCCATGTGAAATACTGTGTAGCATTTATTATTCATGTACAGTGACACACAAAATAACTCAATTGAATTATTGTCTTTAGATAGTCATCATTTAAAGTGTGCTTTATCAAAATTATATAATAAATTACCGAGAGGGGCGATTAAATAATCCGTATATAGAACAGGGCACATAACATTTAATGTTCTTTACAGGGCAGCCCAACAGAATTAAGTGTTCAGTTGCACTATAGTCTGTGAGCCATAATTAAGGTAAATGCACCTATAGTGAGCCACTAATTTTTAAAGTTTAAAAACAAGCCCAAAATGCTTTTCTTGAAATCGACTAAAAGAAATCTGATTGACAAACATACTTAAAAGTTAACTTTCCGTAAACTATTTTGAATAATTGTTTTTTACCTGCTGGTACAGTCGTGGAAAAAAAAAGTAAACATCCCCTACTAACTCCCCAACAAATTATCATAGATAAAAGTTACTGGTACCGAACGATTGGAAATAAAGTCTACTTTTAAATGATGCATATACAATTTTCTTAGGGGGTTTTCTACATATTAAAACGAATCCAAACTTCATTTTTTTCAATGGCAATACCCAATTTTAACGAGATATTTCAAATCTTCGGTTCAAACCATGCCTAGACACCAAACTTCAAGTCATTTGAATGATAAGTTTTTGAATTATAAACATTCAAAATTAAGTGCTTCTAATGTTAAATTACATTTTTATATTTTTATTTATATCTCCTGAAATTATGCTCCTAATGTGCGAATTTTTTTTGCAGCAATAATACTGATATACCCAAACATAAATACGCTGAATTATGAATTTTTATAATTTTATGATATGAATTATGAATTATTAAATTAATATTCGAAAAAATTATGAATTGCAACCTACAATTTTTTTGATGGATTTAGATTTATTAAGTCCTGCTTTATGGAAATTCAAAAATTTCACATTTTTCTTCCAAGTAGTTTTCAAATTATGCTTAAAAACGGCAAAATGGTGGTTTAAGGGGCTGTCTATGATAGAAGTAAGTAGATATTTTGAAATTTATTTTGCTATCCTGTAATCTAACAGGCTTCATTGACTCCTTGAGTGGCGCTTCAGGTGCCTTGATCAAGAAGGGGGGCTCTCTCGGTTAACAATCGAGCACGGAACTTCAATTTGGATACAGCCTTCAAAATACGCTCGTTTTAAAATAATTAATTTCTCAGAAATTTATGGTACGAATTGCATAAAATTTGTTTTTAGGCTAATTGAAGGGTGTAGAGTTCATTTATGCTGTCATAATTGTGTACTGCTATTGAGTAAAACAAAGTAATGTTTCGTTTTAATATGTAGATGGCCCTCTAAGCAAATTTTATATACATCATATAAAAGTAGACTTTATTTTCAGTCGTTCGGTACCGGTAACTTTCTTCTACGATAATTTGTTGAGGAGTTAGTAGGGGGTGTTTACTTTTTTTTTTCCCACGACTGTACATTTGTTTATTTTCTAGAGTGTCTTCAAAAACAGATTTTTTGACAAATTCTTAGAGATTTCATTAAGAGATCAGTTTTTATTCAAAACATTGTTTCTTTATTATTATGTTTTATTTTAAATTACTAGGGGGCTCGGCCCCCTACGAGCTACGCTCGCCAACCCCCGTCCAGACACCGCAGACTCTAAATGCACGCTAATGTGATCGGCTTTAAAAAGATTTCGAAAGATTGAATTATAATTTAAAAAAACAGTGTCGATCTCCCTATAAACGGATTTCTATTCATTTCTCTTTGATTGGGGAAATTTTAACGCCAAATCCGCTACGGTACTACTTGATTATCCCGTCGACTAATTTCGCCAAATTATATAAAACGCAAAACCACTCGCCAAATTATACAATTTGACATAATTTTTATTTTAAATAACGAAAGAACAAATAAATTAGTACAACATTAATAAAAATACAAATAAAACATCGAAATAAAAATAACTTGATGACGTAGACACGTGTAACAACATTTTAAAATAAGCTAATATAAAAGGAATTAAGTAAACAGAATCTTTGTCTCCCGGTTTTTTTTTTAACAAAGCGAAAAGAAAGTTCTTTTAAATGAGACATTTTAAATTAATCGTTTTTAATCTGACGTAATTTTGACCAAACTATTCTTTCTCTTTTTAATATTCACGTGAAAATACTTGTGTTAGAAATGAAATATTATTTGCGCTTTCCTAAGAAAAATAGTTGAAAAGTATCCTTTCAAAATATCAAATAAATGTCTAGCGCAATTTCTAAATTTAAACCGTTTTGCAATATTATTTTGTGTTCATTTTATGTAATAACTGTAATGTGACGTAAATATGACGCAATTTCTCCTATTTAAGACTTCTAACGCATGTTAATAAATTTATTATTTTACAAATTCCTTTCTCTCTTAAAATTCACTGTAATTATAGCTTTTATGACGTCATTTTTAATAAGTTCCTGCTTTTTGTACATAATTAGTTAATTCTAATTCCAAATGCTTTTTTCTGTTTATAATAGTCACGTGTAGATAAATTTTTAATTTATTACACGTATAAATATATATATATATTTTTAAGCAAACATTATTGTTTCCGCTGTTTATACAGTTGGCAACAGCTTAAATTAATATCACTTTCTAAAATCTGTAAAAAATATCTCTAGAAATGCTGAAAATTTGAATTTAAAATAGAAATAAAACCTCAAAAAATTGGCCAAATTAAAAAAAGAAATACAATCTGCACACCGGGAACTTCAAACGTATAAAATGATCTAAAAATGATTAAATTCCCATGAATAGTTTTTGTTCCTATAAAACTTTTTTAGTGGAACGATTTTGTCCAACTTTAGCATTAAATATTTCTTAAAATAATTCTTCGATTTGAAAACTGTCTGCATCAGAGTGTTTATCAAACATTTCTGTATAATACTACCGATTTTCATATTTTTGTATGCATTATTTTTCTTAATATTAACGAAGAAAGACCTCCGGTCGCAAAAAATTCAAAACCGGCGGCGGCGGTGACAGCGGTAGTTACTTTTTTTTTTAGAATAGAGAGAAATTACTGTTGATGTACACTGTTACATTGTATAATAATTTGTTGGATAAGCCGAAAACATAAAACATAACATGCATCAGAAATGTACTAGGCCCACCACTGGAGCATAGAGGAAGGTAACATTTTTTATTTTCCATTTTTCCCGAAGAATATATTTTGAAA
Organism: Maratus speciosus; assembly: GCA_963932465.1. Taxonomy (NCBI): domain Eukaryota; kingdom Metazoa; phylum Arthropoda; class Arachnida; order Araneae; family Salticidae; genus Maratus; species Maratus speciosus. Next base: position 276,063,076 of record OZ010790.1, on the reverse strand, counting down.
CTTTGAATGAATATTCTGATACATGAAGGTTAGTACTAGGCTAAACATATTGTATATATCTTTTGGAATTCACTAACATATCAATAATAATTAGATAAATGTCCAGAAGTGGCCCACTACTGGTGCGTTTACCTTTAATTACTGGAAGTAAACGTTTTCAATTGCGTTTTAAAACTTAGCAAAATTTTAGTATATTTGTGTGGCGTGTATAAATTCTACAGATCATATTAAGGGCTGTTTAGAAGATACCTAATTAATTGATTTATATAGACGGGAAATTCTGAAAGCACGTTTTCAATTGTATTACGCGCAGTGGCGTATCTAGACTTATCATTTCAGGTGGGGAAGGGGGGGGCTGAGACATAGTAAAAGTTTCTAAGAGGGAATCACTAGAAACGGGAAAAATTCCGCTTTAAACAGGTTTTTATCATAGAAAGTAACGCATCTATTATAAAATCAAACCTGCTAAGATGGAATCCATGGGACTGGGAAAAATTTCATTTTACGCAGGTTTTCACCTTAACAAGTACAATTTCACGGTTATACCACATTTTTTAAAACGGAATGGTCAAAATTATCTACTAAAAGGTATCTCAATAACTAGTAAATAAAATCGAAGTAAACAGCAAATTAAAAATTATTTAAGAGCGTTCTTAATTTAGAGCGTCCCCACCCCTCCCCTCCTCCTTCAACACATTCTAGAACTCATTTTGGAGCATACATGCATGACATTTGCTATATATAAATATTGATTAGCGTTTTCCATTTTCTCATAAATGGGACACATTTGGAATAGCAGCGCCCTGATGATGACTTTTCCGAGGTTGCCACGTCCCGAAAATCGGCTTAAACTGCCAAATTTGATAGTTTCTGAATTCTTTTTACTAATAAATTATGTTTGATAGGAAGCTTTTTGTGTATTCGAGATTCATAATAACCCAATTAGAATTATGATGTATTTCGTTCTCTGCGAAATAACACACTTTCTAAAATGAAAACCTGTCTAAAGCGGAATATTTCTCTGGTTACTTTTGAATTTCATCTTAGCATGTTTCATTGCATTTTACTAAACTTTCTTAACTAAACTTGACACTTCCTATAAATTTCGGAGGGGCTGCAGCCCCATCAGCTCACCCCCTAAATACGCCACGGATTATGTGCTTCTTAACTGAAATAAATTTTGGTATATTACGTGGTGTGAGTATCTCTCTATTCTAAAAAAAAGTAACTACCGCTGTCACCGTCGCCGCCGCCGCCGCCGCCGCCGCCGGTTTTCAATTTTTTGCGACCGGAGGTCTTTCTTCGTTAATATTAAGAAAAATAATGCATACAAAAATATGAAAATCGGTAGTATTATACAGAAATGTTTGATAAACACGCTGATGCAGACAGTTTTCAAATCGAAGAATTATTTTAAGAAATATTTAATGCTAAAGTTGGACAAAATCGTTCCACTAAAAAAGTTTTATAGTAGCAAAAACTATTCATGGGAATTTAATCATTTTTAGATCATTTTATACGTTTGAAGTTCCCGGTGTGTAGATTGTATTTCTTATTTTAATTTGGCTAATTTTTTGAGGTTTTATTTCTATTTTAAATTCAAATTTTCAGCATTTCTAGAGATATTTTTTACAGATTTTAGAAAGTGATATTAATTTAAACTGTTGCCAACTGTATAAACAGCGGAAACAATAATGTTTGCTTAAAAATATATATATATATATATTTATACGTGTAATAAATTAAAAATTTATTTACACGTGACTATTATAAACAGAAAAAAAACATTTTGAATTAGAATAAATAATTATGTACAAAAAGCAGGAACTTATTAAAAATTACGTCATAAAAACTATAATTACACGTGAATTTTAAGAGAGAAAGGAATTTGTAAAATAATAAATTTATTAACATGCGTTAGAAGTCTTAAATAGGAGAAATTACGTCATATTTACGTCACATTACAGTTATTACATAAAATGAACACAAAATAATATTGCAAAACGGTTTAAATTTAGAAATTGCGCTAGACATTTATTTGATATTTTGAGAGGATACTTTTCAACTATTTTTCTTAGGAAAGCGCAAATAATGTTTCATTTCTAACACAAGTATTTTCACGTGAATATTAAAAAGAGAAAGAATAGTTTGGTTAAAATTACGTCAGATTAAAAACGATTAATTTAAAATGTCTCATTTAAAAGAACTTTCTTTTCGCTTTGTTAAAAAATACCGGGAGACAAAGATTCTGTTTACTTAATTCCTTTTATATTAGCTTATTTTGAAATGTTGTTACACGTGTCTACGTCATCAAGCTATTTTTATTTCGCCGTTTTATTTGTATTTTTATTAATGTTGTACTAATTTATTTGTTCTTTCGTTATTTAAAATAAAAATTATGTCAATTTGTATAATTTGGCGAGTGGTTTGGCGATTTATATAATTTGGCGAAATTAGTCGACGGGATAATAAAGTAGTACAGCAGCGGATTTGGCGTTAAAAATTCCCCAATCAAAGAGAAATGAATAGAAATCCGTTTATAGGGAGATCGCCACTGTTTTTTAAATTATAATTCAATCTTTCGGAATCGTTTTAAAGCCGATCACATTAGCGTGCATTTAGAGTCTGCGGTGTCTGGACGGGGGTTGGCGAGCGTAGCTCGTAGGGGGCCGAGCCTCCTAGTAATATAAATAAATTCATATATAAGGCTGCAGAAGTTTACATGTCTATATTGCCGCTTATGGATGACAATTATGGGAAAACCGCTTTCAATTTTGAGTTCTCTAGATTAATTAAATTTTAGAACGGTATGTGACATTACCGTCTCAATACTCAAGGCCTCCGGACTGATTTCGTGACGTACCAAGTGTAGATTAACCTTTTGAAGGGCAAGCGATTGCGTTTGTGTAATGCTTAATTCCCACCGGAAATTCAGAAAAATTTTATTTCAAAATAAGGAAAAGCAATTTTACGACTTTTCTCCACTAAAGTCAGAAAACTAAAATTTCCTAAAATTTTTCTGGTGCAAATCCTGATTAATCGTAGGTGGGATAAAATATATCTCACAGCCCCTCAAGGGGTTAAGAGGCGGCGATATATATTATACACCACCTACGATTAATCAGGATTTGCACCAGAAAAATTTTAGGAAATTTTGGTAGAGGCGGTGGGATATATTTTATTCCATCTACGATTAATCAGGATTTGCACCAGAAAAAATTTAGGAAATTTTAGTAGGGGCGGTAGGATATATTTTTATCCCATCTACGATTAATCAGGATTTGCACCAGAAAAATTTTAGGAAATGTTAGTTTTCTGACTTTAGTGGAGAAAAGTCGTAAAATTGCTTTTCCTTATTTTGAAATAAAAATTTTCTAAATTTCCGGTGGGAATTAAGCATTACACAAACGCAATTGCTTGCCCTTCAAGGGGTTAATCTTCATTTGGTACGTCACGAAATCAGTCTGGAGGCCTTGAGTATTGAGACGGTAATGTATGTGGTATCTATAGTAAGATATGGATGATATATACAGGACTGCACAAAAGAAATCAAATATATTACATGGGTCTATTAATTGCTAAAATTGGATTTTTAATTGTAGTATGTGTTTTCTAAATTTAAATTGTTTATTTAAACAGCTGCTTTCATATATGAAAGAATGTCGTAAAAATATTCTGATAGCGTCCGAAAGCTTTTCATAATTTAGGCGCGATGCATCATCTTTCCTTTCTTTTTTTAGCAATTTCTAACGCAGTTGAAAAGTGTTTATGAATATGATTTGTCTGTCAATGCTCTAATTTGGGTAAATGTACTCAGATTACCATGTAATTGGTATAGATTATTGAAGTTCCCCATGGTAAGTTCAATATTGAAAATGGAGTGTATAGCATTTAGTTCATTTAAAGTGGTTCTCAAAAGAATTCCGTTATATTATGATCTATGGGGGAAAATTGTTGCGGTGTATTTTAATGATGTTAACACTGTTACAAACTAATGAAATTGATATGAATATATGAGGAGCACTAAAACAGCCTTTCTGTACAATATTGGATGCAAAGCATTTACCATTCATTTACAGAATTCAGATACATTATAGCCTAAAAGGAGCAAAACATTTTACAGCTAATTTTAATTATGTTCCACTATTTTAAACATGATGAAGGTGACATACATAACCGAGGCTTCCTTGAAGATGCTTGCTGTAGAATGCGATGTACATATCTCTTATCGCTCATTTACATCATAAAAGATTTCGGATACAATATTGTATCCAAAGTATTGACTATTATAGGGATGATTTCCGTAAGTGCTTTTTCCGTTATGGTATACGTTTTTAACCCGTCAGCACACGCGCTGGTATAAAATCTACCCCAATCACATTTTTTCTTAAAAAGAAAAAAAGATATATTTTTTGAGGACGCTTCTGACTTGCTTTGTACCTGTCAAGGTCGAAAAGGGATGGGTGAAGCAATGTCTTTTCTTTGTTCGCTAGGAGGGGAGAAATATACCTCTTGGGATTAAAAATTCCCGCGAGTGTAGAAACATTTCATTTCAATTCTTCATTTCTTACGGGATAACACACAGTAAAATAATTTTAATGAAATACTAACATAAAAGCTACTTGTATATGTTGATGAAAGGGTATTAAATGTAATTAATATCTATTTTGTGAAATATTTCATCTTTTAAGGTATAAAACAAATCGTTTGCATATTTTCTCTAAAAATAAAAAACATGATTTTTACAGAAACTGCTACAAAATCTGAAAATAAATATGAAAAGCATGATTTTTTCTCTAAAAGAAGTAGTACTGATGCATTTTACAATATAGAGCGGTAGATTTGTTTTTAAAACGCATTTAGCCAAAAATATGATGGGAGACAAAATAGGTTGAGACCCACGCGTGTAGTAACGTAAGGGAAAGGGTCGCGTGTGCTGACGGGTTAAGTTTAGCCAGAGCTCGAAATGTACCGGAACAAACCGAACGATGTTCCGGTTCATGAAATTGTGACAAATATTGTTCCGGTTCGTGAAAGTATGGAAAATATTGTTCCGGTTAGTGAAATTATTAAAAAATATTGTTCCGGTTCGGGGAATTATTAAAAAATATTATTACAGTTTCATAGATATATAGCTTCTATGCTCTCTGTAACGTTTTTTTCTAATTATTTAGAATCTTGAATGCATTTTTTAAAATTTGTTTTTCTACGGTTAAATATAAATTTGCTATACAGTAAAGTCCCGATTATCCGAGTTAATAGGGACCAAGCTCACCTCGGATAAGGAAAAAACTCGTATAAACCAAATTTACACAAATCGTCACCAACTACAGAGATGAAATATAAATTTTCATTTAATTCAATCCTTTTTATGGTACTACTAGTAACATTTCTTTGATGAACATTTCCGTTACTTTTAAGAAATACCGGGAATGAAATTGTTTTTTTCAATCGAACTTATACCTTTGGAATGGATCATTTTCTTCTGAAGGACTGGTGGTTTCCGTTATTATGAAACAGCCATTATAAATGAAGTGTTAGGTGAAGATGAAAGAGCAGCCGTAAAAAGTTAGAACTCTGATTTTCTGGTCAGAATAGGAAAAAAAATGGCCATAACTTTTTTTGAAAAAAAAAAAAAAATATGGCCATTTTTATGCCCCCGTTCTGACCAGAAAATCAGAGTTCTAACCTTTTACAACTGCTCTTTCATCTTCACCTAACACTTCATTTATAATGGCTGTTTCATCATAATGGGAGCTATCAGTCCACCAGAAGAAAATAATTCGGTTAAGCGGGACTCGGATAATCGGGATTTTACTCTACTTTCAAAAAAAAAAAAAAAAAATTAGTCGACAATAATTTTGAAATATCGTTCCGGTTCGTGAATTTTTCCATTTCGAGCCTTGAGTTTAGCTAAATTTTTGCATACTACGTGGTGTGTATAAATTCTATAGATCATATACAGTGCTATACAAAAGAAGCATATATCCGTAAGCAGTACTGAGGATGAGTGTGAATAGCTTAAAGGTATTTTTTAATTTGAGTTATACATTTTAACCTCAATATGCATTTAGTATACTAAGAGATGACTGTCGAATATAAATAATATCATGTACAGGGCTGTGGAAAGAACTGGCCACCTATAGATAGTAATTCCTGGAAATGTGTATTAGTATTTTTAAACTATTTTCGCCTGAATTAAATTTTAGCTTAATTTGTGGCTTCTATAAATATATGAAGGCAATATACAGGGCTGTATAAAAGAATTCAAGTATGTTTCCATCAATTTTAGAAATTTCTGATGGTGAATATTCAGCCGTTTTATGTGTTTTCTTACTAAACTAAATTTTAGCATACTATATAGATTATATACAAATCTATAGATCATTTACAGGACTGCACAAGAAAATTGGAGTGTCTTTCCGACTATGTGCAGTTATTGCTGAAATCTGGTTTTCAAATGTATTATGCATTTTTTTAAATGTTTATTTAGGTATTAGAAATAATTATAGATTCTTTTTTTAATAAATGTGTAATGTTTATTCGGAATATTGTCATTTTCTTTTAGTTTATCATAGTTTAGAGGATCAAACAGGGTTATATTCAGGTTTTGTCTCACTGTGGCATTTTATCAAAACTGAAATTATCTTATTAAACAATGAAATTTTGTTAAAGTATTCTGGACATGTTCAAAAGTGTTTCATAATCTACGCTTGATGCATGATTTTTCTTTCTTGTTTTTTTCTCTTTTTTTTTTTTTTTTTTTTTTTAAATAAAAGTCAATCGCGATTATGTTAATTCTGATGTCAACATTTGTTTTTTTATGCATGTAAAAAGCGGACAATGATGAATGTGGTATTTTAACAGACAAAAGGTTTTTTAACAGACTTTTGTTATAGTACACTCACATTTTGTCAAAACACGTTTTGTTCGATTGAAAATTGTAATTAATTAAACATTGATGAAAAAACGTATCAGTAAATAATGTCAAAGATTGCACTGTCAAAGCCTCGCAGAGATTTACTGGTTAACATTATATGAGTATTTAGGATAGCCGAAGACGATGAACATCATTATTCAAACTCATGCTGTAACTAATTAATTTTAAACTGAATGAAGTTATTTTTTTATTTCCTTTCGCATATTAACACAAAAATCTATGTAAAAGTAAATGCATTAAAGATTTATGTATAGAATAATACAATGGGGGGGGGGGGGGACTTATTCAATGCTCCATAAAAAGTAAAGAACCACAATGTATTTTGAAGGAATTAATATTTCTTCAGACGCGCAAAAAAAGAAGACATTTTTTCATTACGAGTGTCTTGCTTATTGTTGTCATGGTGATAGCGCATTTTTTTTTTCGCCTGAAAGTATGAATTAATAAGTCCAAATTTTGATAATGGTTAATTATCAATAATTGTTGTTTATTTATTTTTGATTTTTCTATTCAAAAAAAAAAAAAAAAATGTAACTAACCTTGTCACCGCTATCGTAAATGAATTTTTTGTGACCGGAGGTCTTTCTTCGCTAATATTAAGAAAACTACCGCATACAAAAATATGAAAATTAGTAGTGTTATAGGGAAATGTTTGATAAATACGTTGGAGTAGGCAATTTTTAAATCGAAAAATTATTTTAAGAGCTATGTAATGCTAAAGTCTACCAAAATCGCTCCATTAATACATAAGAATTTAATCATTTTTTTTTTTCTAAGGATATACTTTACACTATTGCGGTGTGCAGTCTGCATTTATATATATTTTTAATTTGACTAATTTTTGAGGGTTTTTTTTTTTTTTTAATTTTTATTCAAAATTTCCATCATTTCAATCCATATCCATCCATGATTTTTAGCCCCCGGTACGGTAAGCTATTTCTTTCTTCCAGCTTATTTTGTGTGTTCCAAACAATAACGTTACCTTACAGAAGCCAGTCGTAAAACAAAGCAGTACTATTAAATACTCTATAGCAATTTTTTAAACTGCTATGCATCGCACATTTTCGATTTTTATACTGTCGTATTGGGGAAAAAAAAAAGTCCTTTTAAATGCATTTTGTTTGAAAACTGTATCTCCATTTATTTTTGAAATATTAATTTTTTTGTAGTTGATAGAGCCATTTGCTTCCTATTGGCAATGGAAGCACTCCATTTCTGTAGAAAGTAAAGGAAAAATAGTTCTAAAATAGTAATTATATATTTTAGGTAGCTTTCATTACAAAAAGCTACCTATTGCAGCCGTTCGGAGGAAAGAGATTTCAAAAACTTTTGGTATATTTTCATCGATCATGACCCCTAGACCCCGAAACCACCCTCCGTTCAAAATTGATACATATATATATATATATATCTGATCTTTGTCACACTGTAACTCTCGTAATTATGAACCGATTTCGGTGTAATTCGGTGTGTACATAGTACATACAAATGTCTCGACCGAGTTCGTTGGCCAGCTTCATCCGCCGTTTTGTTTCAAAATGGCGGCCATTTAAAAAATTTTAAAAAATTTTAAATTTTAAATGTGGTACCAAAAAATTAAAAATGGAAAAATATTTTTTTCTTATGTATTTGACCTTTATACAAAGATTCCGGAGCAGTTTTTGTTTCGTCTATATCTTAAAAAATGGCTGAGTTATAGCGTTTTGAATTTCTAGCGTAGCTGACATTTTGAAACGTCCTGAATTTTGTCACGCGATAAAAGGCGTATTTATGAACCGATTTCGATGTAATTCGGTGTGTATATAGTACATACCAATGTCTCGACCGGGTTCGTTGTCCTGCTTCATCCGCCATCTTGTTTAAAAATGGCGGCCATTTAAATTTTTAAGACAAATTTAAATTTGAAATGTGGTACCAAAAAATTGAAAATTGAAAAAATATTTTCTTCTTATGTGTTTGACCTTGATAAAAAGATTCGAGAGCAGTTTTTGTTTCGTCTATATCTTAAGAAATGGCTGAGTTATAGCATTTTGAATTTCTAGCGTGGCTGACATTTTGAAACGTCCTGATTTTTGTCACGTAATAACAGGCGTATTTATGAACCGATTTGGATGTACCTTGGTGTGTACATAGTACATACAAATATCTCGACCAAGTTCGTTGGCCAGCTTCATCCGCCATCTTGTTTCAAAATGGCGGCCATTTAAAAAAATTTAAAAAATAAAAAAATTAAAATGAGATACCAAAAAATTGGAAAATGAAAAAGATATTTTTCGTATGTGTTTGACCTTAATACAAAGATTCCGGAACAGTTTTTGTTTCGTCTATATCTAAAAAAATGGCTGAGTAATAGCATTTTGAATTTCTATTGTGGCTGACATTTTAAAACGACCTGATTTTTGTCATGCGATAACAGGCGTATTTATGAACCGATTTGGATGTAACTTGGTCTGTAGATAGTACATACTAATGTCTCGACCGAGTTCGTTGGCCAGCTTCATTCGCTATCTTGTTTCAAAAGGGTTGCCATTTAAAAAAAAATTAAATTTAAAATTTAAAACGAGGTATTAAAAAATTGGAAAATGAAAAAGATTTTTTTTATGTGTTTGGCCTTGATACAAAGATTCCGGAGCAGTTTTTGTTTCTGAAAATTTGTTCTTTTGTTTATATCTTAAAAAGTGGTTGAATTATAGCACTTTGAATTTCTATTATGGCTAACACTTTGAAACGATCTTGTATTTGTCACGCGATAACACACGTATTCGCCTATTTCGATGTAAGAAGGCATGTGGATAGTATACATCAATACCTCGACCAAGTTCGCTGGCCAGATTCATCAGCCATCTTGTTTCAAAATGGCGGCCATTAAATTAAAAAATATATATATATTTAAAGTGAGGTGCAAAAAAATTAGAAATTGAAAAAGGTTTCTTTCTTAAGTATTTGACCTTGATATAAGGATTCAGGAGCATTTTTTGTTTGTCTTTACCTTAAAAAATGGCTCAGATATAGCAGTTTCAATTTCTATTGTGGGTGACATTTTGAAAAATCTGATTTTTTGCATGCGACAGCACTCGTATATATCAACCGATTCCGATGTGAGTGAGCATGTGAACAGCAATTACTAAGGTCTCGACCAAGTTCACTGGTTAGCCTCATCCACCATGTTGTCTTAAAATGGTAGGCACTTTAAGAAATCGCCGAATTTGGCAGCCAAATATGAGTCACTTTAAAGAAAAGCAGCTTGGATAAAGCTGACTAATTTCGCGAAATTCTCATTCATTATATTGATAAAAATTAGTATTGAATCTCCTATATTCAGTTTCCACTATATTGAGCTTCGTGTGTTTGAATGATGTAAGTTGGCTTTTTTAAAATAAGGAATATGAAAGCTACCTCTTCCTCCCGGCACTGGCCGGAAGGACTTTTTGTTGCCATTTTCTCATAACAACAGAAAGAAAATGTAATTAAAATACGTGCAATTTTCAAAAAAATATAAACGAATGATTTCGGTTAAAACAATGGAGTTATTATAAACTATATTTAATTTTGAGCATCTATGAATCATTAGATAGCCGTTTTTTTGTCGATTTTCTTGAATGACGGCATCTTTTTTGCTGCACTTGTGCGTTATTTCGCGATAGTGATGTGTTACGCATGCTTTATTGTAGATGTTTAAGAGTAGATCGTAAATGCGGAATTCTTAAGCGTATGTGCTAAATTAATATGTGCTAAAATCTGTAAATGGCGGGGGGGGGGGGGGATTAGGTCACATTTAAAATGGCCAAATAACAATACTGTTAAACAGTTTAAATTAAAAAAATATATTTACAGAAAAGATTTATTTCATAGTTCCAAATGATGTTTTTAACCATTATTGCCAATTCTAAGATAGCGCAAATAATATTTCCTTTCAAGCAACAAAACAATTTTTACGTGAATATTAAAAAGAGAAAGAAAACTTCGTTGAAAATTACGTCAGATTTAAAACGATACATTTAAAATGTCTTATTTAAAACAATTTTTTTACAGCGTTGTTACACAATTCCGGGAGGCAAAGACTCTGTTTACTTAGTTCATTTTATATTAGCTGATTTTGAAATGTTTAACTGATCTTATTTAATAAAACACGAAAACAGTCATTACATGTCTCAACAGAACCTTTTTCAGTCTTAAAATTTCACAGTCAAAAAGAAATGAATGGATATCCATTTACAGGGAGATAGGCAATGGTTTTTTAATTATAATTGAATCTTCAGTATCTTTTTAAAGCCCACCAAATTACCGTGTTTTTAGAGACTACTGTATCTGAACGGAGGCTGGCGAGCGTAGCTCGTATAGTAGGGGGCGGAGTCTCCTAGTATACGTACAAATATTTGACTGATTTTTGTGTGTTTTTGAGTCTAATCTGTCTGTTTTTTCTTCTTGATTGATTTAAGTAAAAATTAGCAGAAATACAAGAAATTTTGGTACTACTTAATTATATTTCGCCAAATTATACAAATTGTCAAACTATTCGCCAAATTATGCAAATTGCCAAACTATTCTCCAAATTATACAAATTAACATAATTTTTATCTTAAGTAATGAAAGAACAAATAAATTAGTAAAACATTAATAAAAATACGAATTAAACATCGAATTAAAAAATAACTTGATGACGTAACAAACATGTGTAACGTGTTTAATGTCTATTTAATGTGACATTTACGATCATCTATTATTGACATTTAATCTTATAGTTAGGCGATAGCTTTTTGGACGACGGGATAATCAAGTAGTACCGAAATTTTAATGATAAAATCGCCTTTAATGTGTTCTCTATTGAGGACAATACATAAAAAAATCCTTTGAATAGCTGTTTTGATTTTTAATACTTTTTAATTGCAACTACACATGCCAGTGGTTTCTACAGTAGACATGTATGACGCCCCTGTTGTTTCTCATACTTTCTTCCTTTTATTCTTTTCTTTTTTCACTTTTCACTGAATGAGGAATTTTTCATGAAGCTTTGAGTTGGTCTTAATAGTATATGACAATAGTTATTACTAGTTTGTTATGTTTGGCAAGGGCAGGTTTTCATTTGCATGTACTATGCACACTTTTCTACGCTTGATGAAGAAGCTGTTAATTAATGACTTCTAAAATTATAGTCGGGTTTTACGGAGTTTGTATATTATATAGAGAGAGAACTCTGTGTTTTGTAGTATGCCTACACTAGCTAGACCTAGTTTGTATCCCATTTTAAATATAATACTGTTTTAACATTACAGAAAGGATGAAGGTTTTGCTGTTTTTGACGATAATAGTTTTGACATTAGTTGTAGTGTCAGCAGAAACATGTCTTGACGGCCGAAGATGTGACGGAGGTAAGTTTTAAAGTTTTAGATAAAATAATATAATATCTGAATAGTAATTTTATTTGTTGTAGCAAGTAGAAGCAAATTCATAATCTAGAAGGGGGGTGGAGGGAAGGGGGTAACATTAGAGATGAGACGAGTTAGTTGAAACAGCACCGAAAAACTGGCAATAAATCACAATTAAAATACGAGGGACATTCCGAAACTATAAGTTTCGTCATTTTTTTTCACACGGAAACTTTATTTAAAATATATATATAGTCGCCACCGACGTTGACACATTTGTCGTAGCGTGCAATCAGTTTGAAGAAACCACTCTGGTAAAACTCGTTGCTCTGCGATGCAAGGACTTGACGCACAGCCTGCTCCACCTCAGCATTGCTTTGGAAGTGACGTCCCGAGAGTGCGGCTTTCAATGCAGAAAACAGGTGAAAGTTTGATGGGGCAAGATCGGGGCTGTAGGGCGGGTTATCCAATCTCTCCCATCCGAAGCAAAGAATCTGATCTTGTGTGAGCCTTGCTGTGTGCCCATCGGATTTTCACCTGTTCTTTGCATTGAAAGCCGCACTCTAAGGATGTCACTTCCAAAACAATGCTGAGGTGGAGCAGGCTGTGCGACAAGTCTTTGCATCGCAGGGCACCGAGTTTTACCAGAGTGGTTTCTTCAACAAATGTCTTAATGTCGGTGGCGACTACGTCGAAAAATAGTTCATAATGCCTTTTTGGCAATAAAGTTTCCGTGTGGGAGAAAAAAAAAAAAAAAAAAAAAAAGGACGAAACTTAGTCTTGGAACGTCCCTTGCAATGAAACTTTGTTGTTTTAATTGAAAATTTAATTTAGTTTAGATACTTAAATGAACATATTTAATTAAAAAAAATGTCTATCTATCTGTCTGTCAGATAGATAGTCTGTGATTTAATATAAGACTGGAAAATATAAAAGAAAACGAAAAATTACGTGTTTTACAGAAGAAAGAATTTAAAACCCACACAAGCTTACGATACCAGAACTATTGCCAGAAAGAAAATCTTATACCCTTTCGAAATGCGCTTTTATGACGCGCCTAATCCCTCCACAACGGCAAAAAAAAAAAAAAAAAAAAAAAAAAAAAAAAAAAAAAAAAAACACAAATAATGATATGAAGTTCTTCTAATTTATTAAGAACAAGCTGATCCACCCGGCGTTGTCCGGGCCCGTGATAATATTCTTAAATGAACCTTAAAATTTTATGAGTTTATACCTTTAACCCGATTTCGTCTGACATACGTACCCGCTCACTGTGTGAAAATGGGGGAAAAGCAGCTAATTGTTGAGATTTGTTATGAGATTTTTTTTTTCATAATTTTTGAAAAAATTGTATGGGATAGCAATAAACAAATTAAAACTTTAAAACGCCCTCTACTGATGAAAAAATGAGTTAAGAGGGGAGTAGGCGATGCTTAGTAATGTACAGCTTTAAAAGGATATGTCATATGAAAAAATCCATGACCGCCCCATAATAGTCTGAAGGAATGCCGCCTAATAGTCTGGGGTAAAAAATAAACCCCGTCAATCGAAAGCCCGCGAGGGGTTTCACCTTCGGTCAAGCTTTTAAATGAGGTCGAATCTCGCTGTAGCTTAATTAGGAGTTGAGTTAGAAAATTGCCTCCCCCCCGGGGGGTAATTTAGGTCAGCGGAACAAGTTCATAATATTAAAGAGTGGTCCCCGGGGCTTTCCGAAGATATATCCCATGAGAGTTTCTGAACAAAATAATTTGAAAATTGCCCCCCTGTGGGCCCATTCTCGCTCTCCTGGAATTTAACCACCCCCTCCTTGAAATTTTTACATTTAATAAATAATATTTATCGGAGGTCTCCGTCAGAAAGCAACATATAGAGGATACTTATTGTACAAAACGCTACGGTTTTAAGAAAAATTATCCCCTCCCCTCCCCCCCCCCCCGAAATTCAACTCTCCCACCTTCTTTAAATTTTTTAAGTGTTATCAAATATCTCAAATGTTGAAATCAATCCAAAAAGTCGTACGTAAAATAATAATTAGTGGACAAACGCTTTTGTACAAAACTATACGGTTTTAAAAATTCAACCCCACCTCTTTCATTAAAATTTTTAAGTGTTATCAAACACTAGAAATTTTAAAATTGATCCAAAATATCGCAAGTAAAATAAAGATAATTTGTAGAGGAAGCTTAGATTTAAATAATGTGTCGTTGCCAAGTCTTTTTTTTTTCTTTTTAAAAATCAATTTTTCGATAAAATAAAAACTTACCAATTTTTAAGAAAATTATACACTCGTAATCAGCAGGAAAAATTAGGCATAGATGCATAAATTTAAAATATCAAAATGCTGTATTTTTAAACATTTGATGCACTTCAAAAGAATGCTAGTCTAAAAGTTATCTGTGGTTTTTATTCCATATCACGTGTCTGGCTTTTAAAATAATGCTTTCAAAGGAATTATCCAATTAATGAAATAATAATTAATTGCTAAGCTGTTAATTAACCGATCGTAACGAAATTTAGATATTCGTAATCAGCGAAAAAAATTACACATAGATGCATAACAATTAAATTTATAAATTCAATATTTGAAAAAATTTACAGGTCGTCCATAAGCGCCACTATTAAATACCCACCTCGGTTATGAAAATTTTTTCAAAAACCTGTATTTCTTTCGAAGGAAATAAAAGTAGTTTTTATAAATAGATCTTTCGTGGATTTTTTTTTTTTTTTTTTTTTTTTTTTTACTTTTTGTAACAATACTGGAATTTTAGAATTTCTGAAAGTTTTTTTTTTTTTTTTTTTTTTTTTTTTTGCGTCTGGCTGTGCAATTTTCGTGTTTTTAGGACAGGTAGATTTAAAAATACGAGGCCATGTACTTTTATCGCCCTTAGCAACCCTTCATTCCGGCAGACCCCTAGTCTCTCTTCCAGTTGTTTGAAGAAATTGTCTATGCTTTAGTTGAATTATGAAAACTTTTCCATTCTTTTAATTGGAGTTTTTAATTAATAGTTAACTAACTATTAGAAATTTAAAATTCTGAGTATCAAGTGCATTAGGAGAGTCCTTGGACTATATTCACAAAAATTTTCAGCCTCGTACGTGCCGTAGATTTCGCTAGCCATTGTAGACACACAGACAGACGCTCACGCAGAGCGAAACTTTCTTTTATTAGTACAGCTACTAATTAAATTATGCCGAAGCATTCTTTTTCTCTCTCTCTCTCTCTTAGGATGAGTTACCAGAAGGATCCTTTGATGTTTTTCTTTTTTTTTTCTCTCTGACGAAATCTTATTATGTCTTTCTCACTAAAACTTTCATTTCAACAACATCGCTTCGGGCACGTAACAAATTTTACATTCCTTTTTCTTTTTTTTTTATACACCCTTTTTTAATAATACTTTTCCTTTTTTAGGTGCGTTCGTAATTATGTAAATACGTAGCACCTATAGTCGTCGTCTCTCCGCATATAGAAGATCAAAAACTACCCAGCCGAATGGTTTCGAATTTAATATATATATTCGTTGCAGAATTTTGTCGAGTCATTTCAAAATTTTACGAAAATTGAATTAAAACTTAATATATTAATAATGGTTTTCTTCATTTTATTACATCCTATCATGCGTAATTAACTCAATGATATCCCATGATATGTAATGATTTTAGGTATCCATGGTGATGACGTCCTATTTAAGATAGAGTCCTATTACTTCCGTATTACTGAATTTAATATATATAATCGTAATAAATTTTGCATTCATGCATTTTTGCATTAGAGTGCAACAGCTATTGCACCAAGGTATGAATATTTATAAAACTAGTTATAGTATGAACATTTGCTACGTTTGAAGTACAATTTCCGACTTGTTATTTAATTAAACTGCGTAAACGAAATCCCTTTTTTTTTTCCAGAATGTTGCAAAAAAACTATCCTTGGAAATAGCTACTACTGCTGCAAAGGGATTTTCAAGTGTCAAATGTCTCTTGGTATCGGGTACTGTTCACCCCTTGGAATACGTATACCTACTCCTATTGTTAAATCCAAGTCTTCATTGCCCGAAGTGAAACATCTCTGGACTGAAAGTTCTGTAAATGCAAAAGATGTAAAACGCCCCACAGAAGAAGATAAAGTGGAATTTGAGCTCATTGGTCAAAAATATTTAGCAACACCAGCAGCAATGGCTTCGGCGAACAGCATCATGGCTATTGAAATGAAACAGGAACATGATTCCGGAGAATATATGTTCTCGGATGAAAATTAAAGTAAGAGTGCTTGATTATATTTTGGTATTGAAGTCTCGAATATGGACAAAATTATCGTGTTAAAGCTATTTAAAATAGCCGGTCAAGTGCGAGTATTACTCGCGCACAGAGGGTGCCGTACAATAAATATATGAACTAATAACTGGACATTGCATTTCACAAATATATCATTAAAAATTGTTATTTAGGCTCTAAAATCCGATGGCGCAATAGAGTACGCCGCCCGTGTCTTTAAGAATTAATATTTCAGCTAATTACCGACAATCCTTTTATACTTCTGTAACCATGTATCTCCAGAGCTCCTCAACTCCTTTGCTGAACGCCCGCAAATCAAAATTTGTGTATAACGGAATAATGCGATTTTCTCAAAAACTATGCGGCCTATGGTAATCCCTAAAGTTTTCCTGCAAGGTTTAAATTAACTTCTACTACCCCTAATTTTTTCATAATTTTAGTTTCAATAGATTCGGAAATAGAAGGGACATATTTTTGCATTACATTTCCGACGATATCTCTGAAAATATAATACCCAAAATTAAAAGAAATGTATTTTTAAGTTCGGAGTTACGAAAACTTTCACACAATATACAAAGAAAAGATTTTTTTTTTTTCAAGTACCTTAATTACTTCTATATATATATATATATATAACCATTAATTAAACATTACCGACCATCATCAAAAACCGCATTATTGTGAATGATTGACAATAAAAATGGATGCCACAAACCTATAATATAGTACTGTATGTATAAAATAAAGTACCTTATACTTAATTACAAGAATTAATAAGGAAGAATAAAAAAAGAAGAATATGGATTCCGAAAAAAAATGAAAAACTTATACATTGAATTACGTTTCAAGAGTACAGAATTCAATGATATAAGCAAATCGGTTGTTTTCTGGGAGGAAAAAGCTTAAAGCTGAAAATTTTTTTTCTCCTGTACTCGATCAACCAATAGATCCAAAAGAATAGTCTCAAGATGAAAACAGAACATTATCAAATGGCATGAAATGGAAAAAACACTACAACCCATTAAATATTTAATTTATAGCAAAAGAAATCTTACACAACTTACTGAATAAATTCCCAGTAGATTTTCAAAATAGATTCCCGCACATGGAATCCATAAGTATGATAAGACTAAGGTGAATAAAACAGTTAAGTTAACACAGAAATTAAAACATATGGATTGAGTTAATTCATTTTGAAATACCGTGATAAATACAATTAATATAATATAAATAGAAAATAATTACATTAGTTAAAATACCTATATATATATATATATATATATATATATATATATATATATATATATAATATAATACCCAAAATTAAAAGAAATATATTTTTGAGTTCGGAGTTACGAAAACTTTCACACAATATACAAAGAAAAGATTTTTTTTTTCAAGTACCTTAATTACCCCTTCTACATGTTTCCTAAATATGTTTGTGAATGGTTAATAGTATAAATATGTGGGTACTTTTTAAGTACCGAACCCTAAAAAAAAAGAAAAAAGAGGAAACATTTTCCTGCTTAATAATACGGAACTTTCTATAAACGTTCATGGATTATTCTTTAATGTAAATGCTGAAATCTGCAAATAATACTATTCAAATAGTTTGGAATCGAATAGCGTTTTCTTATTAAATGTATTTATAATCCATTACTTCTTGGCGAAGACTCTCCTATTATTGTGTTTCTAAAATCAATTTAAATCGTCGAATTTGACACCATTTTCTGAAAGATCCTTTGTCTGTATATATCTACTCTATCTACTTATATATTAGGTTGTAACGAAAGTTTTCCGTCAAATCACCATTACATAATACTAATTATAATATATATAATTAACTGTAACTTTAAATATAACCACCGTTCCGCGAAACCTTCACAGTGTCATATGATACAACACTAGTACCTAAAGTTGTACACTTTATTCGGTGACATTCTGTAGCTGACTTTTTGCAACAGAACTGGAAGTAAATGATGGTTCTAATCTGGTAGCGTTATAGTTCCCATTTCAGACACTTTGTACTTAATGATAACGATATTTTTTTTTTACAAATTTCACAACATAGTGTTATAAAGAAAGTCTCTTTTTTTCAAATGCCAAAAATCGTTTGACAAAATAGGAGCAAACACGTCAACGCGAACTGTTTGCATCACACACCATATTAGCTGTGGCGGGAAACTTTCGTTACAACCACAGGCTTCTCATATAAGAGGACTTCTCCTTCGAGGTTACAACCTAATATAATCCAAAATCAAGAAAGTGTAGGTAACCATTCCGGGCGAACCGTGCCATTTATACATTTAAAACACAGGGCTGTTTTTTTAACTGAGCTTTCTACTGAACCGATTTAGCCTTTTATTTTTATTTTTTTAGCCCCCGGTACGGTATGCTATATCTTTCTCCCAGCTTACTTTGTGTCTCCAAAAAATAACGTTACCTTACAGAAGTCAGCCGTAAAAGAAAACAGTACGATTAAATACTCTATAGCAATTTTTTAAATTTCTAAGCATAGCACATTTTCAATTTTTATACCGTCGTATTGGAAAAAAAGAGTACTTTTAAATGCAATTTGTTTGAAAACTTTATCTCCATTTATTTTTGAAATATTAATTTTTTTGTAGTTTTTAGCACCATTTGTTTAATTTTGGCAACTCAAGTACTCCATTTGTGTAGAAAGTAAAGGGAAAATAGTTGAAAAATAGCAATTATATCTTTTTATTGCCATTTTCTCATAACAACCGAAAGAAAATGTAATTAAAACACGTGCTACTTTGAAAAAATATAAATGAATAATTTCTGTTAAAACATGGAGCTATTATAAACTATATTTAATTTTAAGTATCTATAGATGCTTTCAGTATGACGTCAGTCAATGACGTTTTGGTTGGAAACTGACTCCAAACAAACGGTTGCTATGCGTCATTTCTTTTTAAATATAAATTGTGGAAAATGAATTATATCAATTTTTATACCGTCGTATTGGGGGGGGGGGGGGGGAAGTACTTTTAAATGCAATTTGTTTGAAAACTGCATCTAGATTTATTTTTGAAATATTAATTTTTTTTTACTTTTTGGAGCCATTTGCTTAATATTGGCAACGGAAGTACTTCATTTCTGTAGAAAGTTAAGGACAAATACACTATATTGCCATTAATGACCGGCAACTTTCAATTTTAGACATTTTGTCGAATATTTAGAAATATACTTGACAGATTCTTCTGGAATTTCAGGATTAAAAAGAACAAGTATGATCTCATATTTAGCAATGTCGACTTGTTAAGGGGGGCAATTAGGGGGCCAACAAAAAATCAAAGAAAAAAAATAATACTTGGGATCACCCTGTAAAATAAAATGCACGAAATGATCTACCGCTACCGAATATAAATAAACAGACATTGTGCAATATGTGTATTATTTTGTGTAAGAATAGCACGTATATTAATTGAGATATAGCGATTTATTTAAAATAATTAAAAAATTCTTGCATGTTTTTTGCTTATAACATGCAGGGTTTTCAACCAAATTTAACGCCGGTTTCAGAAAAATTGACAAAATATAGTAGAAACACTATAGTGTAATTGGAATATAAATATATTAAATATTTTAGGAAATATGAGCAGTTGTATGAAATAATTTTTGTCTGCGCATGCGCGAACTATAACGAGGATCATTTTACATAATTTAATAGTCAACTCTATGGAGCAACTTATTAAAAAAAATCTAGTCAAATATCGTAAAAATTCAGAAAGATATCGGCATTAAAGTGAGCAAATTTTTAGTTGTTCTCTAAAAGCAGCTGAATGATAAGGGATTTTACACAAATTGTCATTTTTTATTAACTGACTTTCAGAAAAAAGTTAGTATTTAGTGAGTATTAACGAGTAGATTTGGAAAAAATGCTTCGATTTTGATACTTCTTTTGATCATGGTACAGGCTCGTTCTGGTGGTTATCCAAGAAGAACAAAAGCATCATAAAAAAATGAAAATTAAAAAAAATAAAAATTATAAATGACAATTTGTGGAAAATCCCTTATCGTTCAGCTGCTTTTAGAGAACAACTAAAAATTTGCTCATTCTAACGCCGATATCTTTCTAAGTTTTTGCGATATTTGACTAGATTTTTTTAATAAGTTGCTCCATAGAGTTGACTATTAAATTATGTAAAATGATCCTTGTTATCGTTCGCGCATGCGCAGATAAAAATTATTTCATACAACTGCTCATATTTCTTAAAATATTTAATATATTTATATTTCAATTGTACTATATTATTTCTACTATATTTTGTCAATTTTTCTGAAACCGAGGTTAAATTTGGTTGAAAACCCTGCATGTTATAAGCAAAAAACATGCAAGGATTTTTTTTTTTTTTAAATAAATCGCTATATCTCTATTAATATACATGCTATTCTTACACAAAAGAATACACATATTGCACAATGTCTGTTTATTTATATTCGGTAGCGATAGATCATTTCGTGCATTTTATTTTACAGGGTGATCCCAAGTATTATTTTTTTTCTTTAATTTTTTGTTGGCTCCCTAATTGCCACCCTTATCAAATCGACATTGCTAAATATGAGGTCATGCCTGTTCTTTTCAATCCTGAAATTGCAGAAGAATCTGTCAAAAATATTTCTAAATATTCGACAAAATGTCTAAAATTGAAAGTTGCCGGTCATTAATGGCAATATAGTGTAGTTGTAAAATATTAATTATATCTTTTTATTGCCATTTTTTCATAACAAACGAAAGAAAATGTAATTAAAATACGTGCTATTTTGAAAAAATATAAACGGATGATTTCTGTTAAAACACGGAGCTATTATAAACTATATTTAAGTTTAAGTATCTATATTAATGTTACAAACAAATGAAGACCTATGAATCATTAGACAGACGGGTTTTTTTCGTCAAATTTCTTTCATGACGGCATCTTTTTGCTACCTTTATGTATTATTTCACGATAGTGACGTTCTACGCATACTTTACTATAGTCGTTTAAGAGTGGATCGTAAATGTGGAATTCTTAAGCGGATGCGAATGACATCATTTTACATAAAATAAAAGCGTGTGCTCTAAGTTTTAAAATTGAAATATGTTTTGTACTATTTATATATATATATTTTTTTTTTTCCCTCGGGGGCGACACTAAATTCTGAAAAAGCAGAATTCCTGTTTTCTAGTTTTTATTATTTTTTTAATGAAAGCTATTCATTTGTAGATGTGCTTACACTAGCTATTCTTAATTATAGTCTCATTTTTCAATTCCTACTATTAGTTCTCACTCTCCCTATATTTATTTATTTATTTATATATATATATCTTGTTCAAATTTTCAATCGTTAATAAAATACTTATTATTCATCTTATCAAGTTGAAATAAATTTTTTTAAAACTTGTACTGGATGACAATTGATGTTAATACAGTTTTTCCAAATATTAATTCATTAATTAAATTTTAATTAATTTATTTTAGTTTTACATGGGAGACAAAATGGCGGCCATTGGTTATTGAAGCATTTAATGCATCTTCATATCTATAAGGGGTTACCATAGGGGGGACCCTGTTCTGTCGCCAAATACCGCCAAGTTTGTCGCCAACGTGGCGATATATCGCCAAATTTGGCGACCAAAATGTGTCGCCAAAAGTGACGCCAACTTGGCGATATCTCTAACATTTCGCCAAATTCCCATTGTAAACCTACTTGCTTATAGAAAATCAACAAATTGAGATATTTTAATGCAACAAAAACTAATATCACATTAAGGTATTATATTAAATTTTTCTTTAATGACCTAAGTAGGAATTGACTTTAAAAACAAAATTTTTATATTACTTGTTATATTTTAACTAGAAAGGTAGCCCGTCAAAGATGACGGAAATTTAGATATAAAGATATATACAACTCATGTGCAAGAATATGAGTTTTCTCGTTTGTTCCACAGTGATAGATGAAAATAACACATTTTAAGAACGAAACACATTTATGAAAACTGTGTACAGTAGAAGAACACTAATCTGCACAGTTTGGTTCCAAGTGTTATGCAGATTTGAGGCTCTTTGCAGTCATGTCTATTCAATCTTTGTTTACATTTTTTTTAAATTCATATATTGGACAATTTAGATTATAAAGCCTTAAAAATAAATAAATTACACACTTGAAGTAAGGTAAAAACTATTAAATTATCGTATACGATTTCATGAAATGGTATTATATGGTATTATATGTGTGTGCTTCACGATCTTGGTTACGACTTTGGCTAAATTGGCTGCAACTTGTCATAATTCTAATAGTGTGGGCCTCTATAACAAAAAAGTAACCAGTTTTTAGAAAAATTTCTGATATAAAGTAGTTTACAAAAACTTGTGTAAAATTGCAGACCGTTCTCATGTTATGCCAGTCCTAGGAATAATATTTCTAACACTGAAGAGTTTCCATAAGGTCCTGAAATGACATTGTAATTCCTCTAACTTTAAAGTTTATTCGGGCCCTGATGTTATTTACTGAAATCTAATAAATACAGTTATTTTGAATATTACAACAGAATTAAACAGCTAAACTTATTTAACTTAAACTCGATGTTACTTCCCGATGTTATTTTTTAGTATTAAGAAAGAAAATTATTTAAATTTTTCAAATCAAGCACATTTATAATTTTTTTTCGTCTTTAATAACTAAATAATGAAAAAATATGCTTTTGTTCTGAGCTCATAAATATGACAATAAAATAATGTAACTAAGAGACATTGCAAAATTAAATCTTTGTGATTTCAAACCATAAACAAATGATACCGCCGCCATTTTACCTACTATGATGTCATTAGAATATTGTCCATTGATTGTTGAAGAACTTACTTTGTGAATGATTACCTCACTGATTTAATATTTTTTACGGTTCACGATGAATGAATCACTTGTGTTTGTTTAGGTTTATGGAATGAGATATTAAGCCGTGAACCTAATTTCAACTAAAATTATCCAAGGATATATGTATTTTTAATCGGAATTAAAAACAATGCTTTGATCTCGAAATAAAAAGTTTTGGTACAGATGTCATATTCGCCCCATATTGGCGTGATTTTTTTCGGTTGCCAATTTGGCGAAAACATCAACAGCATAAACAACATAATCCAGGTTACCACATCAAGCAAAAGAACGACACTTTGGCGCAAGTTAAGTACCTGTTGCCTATATGATATTGGCGACAGAAAAAAAATCGCGCCAATATGGGGCGAATACGACATCTGTACCAAAGTTTTAGTTTGTATAATTGGTTATTTCTGTTAATTATTTATTTAGGTGCTTTTCCAGGTACAGATGTCATATTCGCCCCATATTGGTGCGATTTTTTTTCGGTTGCCAATTTGGCAAAAACATCAACAGCATAAACAACATAATCCGGGTTACCACATCAAGCAAAATAACGACACTTTGGCGCAAGTTAAGTACCCTTTGCCTATATGATTTGGCGTCAGAAAAAAATCGCGCCAATATGGGGCGAATATGACATCTGTTCCCTTTTCCATTATAGCGCATTTTTTAAAAAAGCTTGGCGTAATTCGGGCATCAGAAAGTGAGATATGTTGCCAAAATATATAAACAGCTATGAAAACAAATCTAATGAACTTTTATTTTTGTTTATATATGCACTTATATACATAAAAAAAACCTTTCTAAATATATATAATATTTTTTTATATACAAATTACGGCACAGATGTCAGATATGAACCGGGATACCTAACTGGCGCTAAAATGGTGTTATTTTGCCTGCTATGGTAACACGGCTATTATTTTTTATTTATTAATAAATTGTTTATTTACTTTTATTTTCTGTTTTTAAATTATATAAACTGTTTTGTTCTATAGTTATTATTCAAACTTTGGTAATTTTCGGTTAGCCAGGCGCCAGTGTTATATTTACATACATATATACATATATATGCACATATATGTACATATATATGTACATATGTATGTATATATTTCTGTGTGTGTATGTACATATATAAATGTACATATATGTGCATATATATGTATCTATGAATGTAAATAAAACACTGACGCCCGGCTAACCGAAAAGTACCCAAACTTTTATTTATTTATAGTTATTTCCTTTTCAAAATGATAGCAAACAATTTTAAAATATATAAGTAACTGGTATTCGAAAGCGAGATTTCTGCCGAATTGGCGTCAGAGAAAAATCACGCCAACCCCGATGCGTATATGACATCTGTGCAAAAATTACTTCTGTTTCTTTATAAAAATGGGTAAATAGCTTTTTTTGCATTAAATAAATTGTATACATATGCAAAAAATTGCTTGTGCGCATGAAGCAGTAAATAGGTTGTCAGAAAATACGTTGGCAAACTTCTTTCTCGCCAAGAAACTTTTCTCCGAAGTATTGTACATAAGCAATGATTGCTAGAAATGCATTTTTAATAATGATATGCGCTTTTATGTTTCACTACATTTATGCATACTATACCGTGTGTATAAATGCTACAGTTCATATACAGTTCACAAAAGAATTCGTAAGGGTTACTGAGTATGAGAATAAATTGCTTAAAGGTGGTTTTTAAGTTATGCAGTTTTACGCTGAACTGCATTTAGTTTACTAAGAAATCTTTGTAGAATATAGATAAAATGATATACAGGGTCAAGCAAAGAATTGGATACATAACCGTCTATGGATGATAATATCTGGAAATGTGATTTCAGTAGCTTTAAGAGTAGTTTAAATTAAATTTTAGCTAAATAGTGACATGTAATAACGTACTATTGGCTAGGGACGGTAACTGCTGAAATCAATTTTCAAAATTTTTTATGCGTTTTCTAAAATGTTTACTTAGTTATCTTAATTACCTTATTTCCCTAAATAACGAAGTTTTGTTAAAGCATTCAGGATGTGTTGGAAAGTGTTTCATATTCTATGCTTAACGCATGATTTTTCTTTCTTCTTTAGTCTTATTTTGCATTTATTTTATTCTTATTTTTTTAGTTTTATATTGCTTTATAGAAACTTTGGCACAGTTGTCATATATACCCCATATTGGAGCGATTTTTTTCCGACGCCAATTTGGCGAAAACATCAACAGCATAAACAACAACATCCGGATTACCATATCAAGCAAAATAACGACACTTTGGCGACAGTTAAGTACCCGTTGTGTATATGACATTGGCGTCAGAAAAAAATCGCGCCAACATGGGGCGTATATGACATCTGAGCCGAAACTTTAATATTTAATGTTTAAACTCGTCGCTCCACTCACCTTTGCATATAGTATAAACTATAACACAGATAGCTCAAAATAATAGACAGTTTGATACTTTTCAACTGTAGGGGCTTTGGCGTTTTTAAAAAAAAGCTTGGTGTAATTTGGGCATCAGAAAATGAGATTTGGTTACTTTTCCGTTATACGGATACCATTGTCGCCAAGCGTAATAGTTGGCGCAAAATGAAAATCACGTGAATTGAGGCATTTGAAAAATAAAAGAAAAAATATTGTCGATACTAAAGTGAGCATTTAAAAAATATAACATTTGAAAATTCCAGACTTTTACGAACTATTTCATTAAATCACAAATATATACTTAAAATAATTGAACAAATAACTGTCATAAAATAAAGCAATAAAATAAAACTCATATTAAACTGCTGGCATAAAATTACAAATATCTTTTAGCATTTTGAAATAATTGGCGCATTAGCATACATTTTGGCATGTAGTCCGTATAACGGAAAAATATTGAGATTTGTTGTCAAAATCATATAAACAGCTATGAAAACAAACTTGATGAGCGTTTTTGTTTTTTTTATATGTTTATTTTATATGTATATTATTCATGTTTTTATGTACAAATTATATCTGTTTCTGTATAAAATTAGAGAAACGGCTTTTTTATGTTAAATAAATCGTATAAATATCGAAAAAAAATGCGTGTGTATATAAAATGAAACAGTGGATAGATTCCCGGAAAATATGTTGCCAAATTTCCTTTTTCGCCATGCTGGAAAAGTACCTAAAGCACATTAAAATCGCGCAGTTAGGAACTCATACAGTACAGCATCGTCTATTGGCGGTTATTTTATTAGTAGCATCGGGAGGAAGATGTAAAGATGTACTTTAAATTCTCACCCATAGATTTTGAAAAAATATCTTAAAAGAGCGGAGTTTAAATTAAATTTTGGTGACCTCCTTTATGAAAGATTAATGGTTTTAAATGGGAATTTCGCCAAATTAGCCAGCTATCGCCAAGTTGGCCAGCATTTGGCGCTACTGTGGTAACCCTGCATTAGTATTTTTCAACAATTACTCATTTCAATGAGGTGGTCCTACCGGAATCGTGAGGGACACACAGAGACTTGGATTTTATATAAATAGATTTGAAAAAGTTTTTTATTTTTTCAAAATGGTGGCAATCGGATTACTTCCATTGTTTCAGATAAAAAAAAAAATAATAATAATAAAGAAAAATATTCAGACACATGGCTTTTTGGACGCAATTTTTCATTTGCAAGTTATTTTCGGTAGAAAAATTTATGCACGTGTCTTTAATTTTTATAAGCGAATAAAAATTCATATGTATTGCGACATCAGGAGGATATTATATATTGGGTTTATTTTATCTTTATGCATTATGATTTTATTAGTTTTTTCATTACAATTAAATAGAAAAAAATATTTTTATTTGGATATACTATGAGACTAAGCATAAAAGTACATATATAAAGTATGTTTGAAAAGTTTGCGCCGGTGACGTTATACTTAGCTTGAAATGCATTTTTACATTTATAAAACTAAGGAGAAAAATGTATATGATTGTGTTAACACGACGTAATTTTTATTGATTTTTCATTTCTTAATTCTAGAGATTAGAATCGAAGACTTTATTGATCGTTGAACCATTTCAGAAATTGAATATTGCGGAAGAAAAATATTATCATCATTTGTATTTGTAGAAGGGATTTGTCATTTTTAAAATGCACTTTTCTACAACAATATAATCTTCATGTTTGTTTGTATGAAGTTTGTGAAATTGAAACACAATCGACACTCCGTCATTTTTAACAGGGTATTTTTACTAGTTTATACCGGGTGTCCCAAAAAGGACTAACTGATTTTAAAATTCAATAACTTGCAAACGGTGACATATATTTAAAAAGTTCTTGCAGGAGCGTTATGTATGATGTCAAGAGTTTTTTTTTTACTGCGATTCTCGAATTTAGTTCGAATTACAAACAATAGGCGCTGCGAACAATATGTGCTAAATCCAGGCCCGTTTTTTGGTACTTCGGGACCCACCCAATACATTTTAATCTCCTTTTTCGGCATGGGAGAAGAGAAAGGCCAAAAAATCCAGCTTGAATTTAGCGCATATTGCTGGCAGCACCATCTATTGTTTGTAATTTGAACTAAATTCGAGAATCAAGGTAAAAAAACTCCTGACATCATACATAATCCTCCTAAAAGAACTTTTTAAATAACTGTCACCGTTTGCGAGTTATTGAATTTTAAAATCAGCCAGTCCTTTTTAGGACACCCGGTATAATATTGTAATATAACGTTTTTATGAAACGTTTAAATTCGGGGTTTGTAGAACGCTGACGGTAATATATTTTTTATAGTCACCTACAGCATGATGTTTCTTGAAGGTGGTGCTTACAGCATTGATATGCACACAAAAAAGAATTCAATTACACTGCCGGCTAAGGACAGTATTTACATAAAATGCTTTAATATTGTGCCATTTGTTATTTGAAACTCTACGAAATTTGTTTATACGTTATTAAAGAATATTAAGCCTTTTCTCCTTTGGAAATACGAGGTGTAACAATTAGAGTTCTTTTACAAAGCGACACAAAAGAATTCAGGCGCATACATTTTTTTTCTACGTCTTCGATTTAACATATGATGCTTTATGTATTACTATATATTAAACAAAAACATAATTTAAAAAAACAAATAATGATAATAAAATATTCCCTGCATTATTTAGGCCCGAGAAGGGGCGGATATTAAGTTATTTCATTCAGTTGGTTCTGCATTTAATGTTAAATTTTTGGTAACAAATAAGGTTGAAACAACTGAACTTTAAAAAATAAAAATAAAATTCAAACAAAATGATATTTAAACCATCCTAAAAACTTAGATACCACTCAAATGAAATCGAAATAAATCTTAGATATTTTTAAAAGTTTGTATTTTGCTTGTACCTTTGTCTTTTAGTATACATCCATCATAAAAATAATGCAAAATCTGCGATACACGGCGTTGAATTCAGGCACTTCTCTCCGGGAGGAATTTCTGCGGCTCAGGAGTGGGGTGGGGGGAGTCCCACCCGGGACATCTTCTGAATTCAAGAATGGCGATACAAATGTTTGCAGCTTGTGAAGCTTAGAAATGAAAAAAAAAAAAAAAAAAAAAAAAAAAACCAATGAAACTAACTAGCAAAAGCCATGCTTTGTTTGGATTCGCGAAGCATTATTTAACAAGATAAATATTTGAAAGTAACAATATTTTTTTATATTATTCTTGCATCTTTATTAAGTAAAAACATTATTTTATGTTTTGGCGCATTTTAATTTTAGAAATGTAAATTCAGCTAAATAACTAAGAATTTCCTCGGAATTTTTTATTTATGACATAAGACTGGTATAAATAAAAATATTTTCGAAGCAAAATTTTACAAAATATTTATATAACGAATTTAACAATTAATTTTATTTGTTTAGAATTCTTTTGTTTCCACTTTGCAAAAAAAAAAAAAAAAAAAAAAAAAAAAAAATCATAATATAATTCTTTTAAAATGCGTAAGTATCGTCTGCGTAAATGATTTACCATAATAAGAATAAATTGTGTATTTGAATTCTTAAAACTGAAAAATACTTTTATGGTAATTGAATGTAAATAATTGAATTTTCACAAATTATAATTCATTAAAAATATGCTATAATTTTCATAAAAAAGGGTATTTTAAAAATTTCATAAAAGAAATTGTAACTTCATGATTTATTTTTTCTTCGGAAAATATACGTGTTTCATTTTTTATTTGCAAAAATGCATCCGTAATGGAAAACATGTAAAATAAATTAATTAAAATAATAATTTTTTTTTTAATGTTATTCAGTAAAAAAAATAATATTGTGCAAATCTACAGATCGTAATTTATTTTTATGTTTAATTTCAAGTCAAAATACTGAATAGATTTTTTGTAAAGTGTACGACAAAATGTAATTTGTGTAGCCTAGTAGAGGATTCGTTTCGCTCATCCTAATTATGCACGTAATAAAGGATCAGTCAAATTTAGTGGCGGAATTACAGTAGAAAGTCTCTAAAAAAATAAAATAGTTTCGAATATTTGGCGCGAAAAGATGAACACACCACGGCATCTGGCGAGCAACATTTCTCCTCGCTAAATGCAAGCAATTTTAATGCATTTTGAAAGTACTAGTTAAATGAGTGTTTAAATGCACAGTACTTAATGAATTTAAACTTAAACGATGAAATAGTTTATTATTTTTTTTCTATAAGTTTATACAATGTATACTAGTTGCGTATTGCTGAAGTTATTTAATTGTACACGGTTTTACTGGCTGGTATCTCTAGTGTAAATATATATTTTTTAATTAAAACTGTTTGGCAATATCATTATTTGGGCATTTTAAATATGACGTAAATTTCCCCCATTTACTCCTTTTAAAAAATAATAATGTAATTATTATTTAAAAGTTTTCTTTCTTTGTTAATGTTCACGTGCAAATACATTTTTATGACATACTGTTCCCTATTTTCTTGATTTTAACACGTGGTCATTTAATTATTATTTTAAAGTTTTCTTTCTGTTTCTGTATGCGCTGTTTTACAATTTGGGAGCAATTTAAAACAATGACCTTTTCTTAATATGAAAAAAACTTTATTGAAGAGATGAAAAAAAAAAAAAAAAACCCTCAAATAATACAAAAAAAAAAGAACATTACACTCCTTAAGGTCGTCAAAAGATGATTAAATTAATGTGCATTGTTTTTATTCCCATAAAACTTTTTTCAACGGAAGTATTTTGACCGTCTTCCACATTAAATAGTTCTTAAAATACTTCTTTGATTTAAAGACTGCCTACTTCAGCGTGTTTATCGCAATACTACCAATTTTCATATCTTTATATGCAATAATTTGCTTAATGTTAACCAAGAAAGACCTCTGGTCACAAAAAATTTATTTACGGGGGGTAACAGCGTTAGTTACTTTTTTTTTTTTTTTTTTTTTCAAATGCAGAGATTCAATTTTCAGAAAATGTCGCCATACTGTGCTCAGTAGTCTATGCTCGACATTCAGTGTCTTTCTATTACTGTAAATCTACTTTCCTAGCAGTAAGAGTATCAGGACAGGAAAGCTATTTCGCAATAATACATTGCTACATTCTTTTCCGAAGTACAGCACATTGTGCAATATAACACAGGAAGATAATTTATATGGATATAAATAATCCGTCTAAAATTGTAACAAGAAATTGAAAGATGAATCACGTTATCTGCCTTCATCGAAAGAAGTTTTCCTATTTAAAATCTTGTTACTTAAATATCTTGGAAGAATTGAATAATTTACAGTGGGAAAATATCCTTTTATTTGAAGCTATAACTTTCGAAGCTTTGCGATATAAAAATATTTCTCTGATAGTGAAACTAAGGATTTTTTACAGTTCGATCGCCTCTATTGTCAAAGTTAACCCAAGTAGCTGAGATACAAATATTGCAAGCAGTATCAATTGGTCAGTTTCAATCATTTATCCCAGCCGCGTTTTTTCATAGGCGACCGAAAGTGAAAAACTCTGTTAATTCGGACAAAAGCAAAAAACTTCTTACATTTCCCTGTTCTCATTTTTGTTTCTTACACAGATGGAATTGAGAATAGTTTCGGTGATTTATACCGGTCGAGTTTTTCCATAGGCGGCCGAAAGCGAAATATCCTGTTAATTCGGACACACGCACACTCAAAAAAAAAAAAAAAAAAGGAAAAAGCAAGTTACATTTCAACATTTATCTGTTCTTATCTTTGTCTTACTTAGACGCAACTGAGATTTTCCCAAGAAAGCACGCATAATATGAAAATTATTGATATTATTTAAACTGTAGGGGGAAAAAAAAGGATTTAATGCATTTCTATAAATCTTAAGGCTATGAGATAAATACAAACGATACACACTTTTTTATTGAGATTATTTTTCCAGGAGAATTAGTTTTTGATTACACTAACATTAGTTATACGCATTAAAACACTAATATTGATGAAATTTAAGCACGTTTCTCTTTTCCTTAAACTCGTTCTTAAACCCAAATTAAATGGCTACTTTCTGTTATAATCATAAACATATTTTCATTCGAAAATCCATAAAATTTGCTTCTATTCTTATTCAGATTTGAGAAGAAAGAATGTATAAGTTTCTTAAAGTGTTTTACAATTCTTTAAAAATCGGTTTTAAAGGGAACTGTACTGTTATTGATGAGATATAAGTAGAAATATTCTATCAGATTCTGAAATCTTTCTGTGACCAGTGTTGGTCAAATAAGAAGCCGGGGGATATCCCTTTTGTCTATGTCATTTTCTGATTGAAGTCCTTTTCCAAAATTATTGCAAAACTGAACTCGTGTCTTTCTGCCATAGTTGTACGATGATACTTTAACCCTTTATGCCTCGACGGTACTTTAAAGTGCCACAGTTTTCTATTCCAATTGAAACACACTCATTGCATGCATTCCTAATGATACTTTTAGGAAACAATAGTAAGTACTTCCCTTGACCGTCTCTAAATAGCAATAGCAATTCTAGGAAGCTGAAACTTATTCACGAGCCTAATTTAGCGCATGTGTGTGCCAAATTTGCTTCCATTTTGTTTTTTGACGAAGCATCATAACTTTTGCTTGGAAACATATGAAATTTTAAAGGTAAGGCTATCATATTTTTTTTTCTTGTTTTAAATAGATCGCTTGACAATATGATATGCGAAATAAAATTAAATTGTCTGTTTGTTTAATTTACAGAGCACTTTTCAAAGGGGTACTTTTAAGTAACGTCGGGACTTAGGTTGAATTGGACTTTTACTTAGATTTTTATCATTTGAATGTATATGGTGCAGAAAAACGTATATATTTACTAGGGATGCATGGGTACTAGACAGGAGGATTTTGAAATACTAAAATAGGGTAAGATATGTAAGATATGGCATGATTCACGTGTGACACTGATGAATAATAAAGCAAAAAACACACTTTTTTCTTTGGAACAAATATCATGCTTTTATAAAACGAAACTTAAAAATATTACAGATTAGAAAAAAAAAAATCTAAAAATATCTTTTAGCATTTTTATGAATCATTTTGAGTTTTCTAGAACTACAAGTGGCATATCTCTCAGATATGCTTTCCATCGGACGATAGTGATACAACTGCAGAATATTCTTCTGATGACGAAATGCTCACTTATGATCCACCAACAGCATCATCATCTAGTCATATATACATCATAATCATATATGCATCTAGATAAATGCATAATAAGTCACATTAAAATATAAGAAAAAATTGAATATAGTTTTTTTTCTAAGTCTCGATTTTTGTACAATCGTTATGACCCAACGGTACTTTGATGTACCATTATAAGTAATTAGCCGTAATTAACAATAAATAAATCTTTTATTTTTAGCATATATATCTACTAATATATTATAGTAATGCAAGGGAAAAAAGATTCAAGGATGGAGATTTTTAATGGGATATAAAGGGTTAAAAGAATAAGAATCCTGAATTTTGTATATTTCAGTCAGTGGTTAGGTATAAATAACAAATTTGCTATTTTAAATAGATTTTCAAAGACATGAAAATCATGTCATGAGGGAGTATTTACGATTAATAAATATTCCTATGCAAGAAGAGATTTTTAAATGAGAAAATAATCTTGAAACAAATTTAAAATGCTATTAATAATATTCTACTATGTACTTTTAGTATCGAGTTCTAATAAAACAAAGTTTTTCGGGCACCGATTTCAAATTTCAAGAGCAGAGCTCCAAAAAAACAAGCTCGAACTTATGTCTTATTCAGATACCATGAAATCCAATATCGCTAAAGGCAAAGGATGCTTCAGAAAACGTAGCATAAGTTGGCCTTTAAGCCGTTTTTTTTTTTCAAAACTCGACAGTCAGAGAAAAATCGTTATAAAAAAGCAATCGTTTATAATTTGCGGTGTAGCCCCCTTACAAGAAAATTTAAAACGCTATTCGATTCTTAGACATTTAAATAATACACCTCCAAATATGTTGCATTTACAGGCAAGATTCTTGAGTTTGTGAAGGCTCTTGAGGTCCTTGTTTGTGAAGGTTTTTGAGTTTGTGAATGTGACGGAAAGTTTTGCGTTGTTGAGCTAGGGAAACAATTGAAAGCCAATCCAGTAAATGTCGGTTTTGCTGATCGTGAATGTCCCGCATAGGGGTGATTCTGAGTAAAAAAAAAAAAAAAAAAAATCTGAAATTCACAGCAAATTTCCTGAAAGGTTACAGAAGGGGGAAATCCACTCGGGAACTAAGTATGTGTTTCCACGACCCTTTGACAAAATTCGTTTTTTTTTTTTTTTCGATCCTTGAAGAATTTTACCCTTTTTCGCGGTCTTTTGACGAAATTTGCGGGTTTTTTCGCGATCCTTTGACGAAATTTGCATTTTTTCGTGATCTCTGGACGAAATTCACAATTCTTAGACAAAATTTGCATTTTTTCCGCGATCCTTTGACGAAATTTACGTTTTTTTTTCACGATCCTTTGACGAAGTATGTGGTTTTCTTTTACAATCCTTTGACGAAATTCTCATTTTTCTGCGAACAATTGACGAAATTGATTTTTCGGCGACAATTTGTCGAAATTCGCGATATTTTTTATGTCCAAATTTTCGGATTCAGCCAGTGATT
The DNA here is from genome assembly GCA_963932465.1 of Maratus speciosus. NCBI lineage: Eukaryota > Metazoa > Arthropoda > Arachnida > Araneae > Salticidae > Maratus > Maratus speciosus. The sequence continues at coordinate 276,028,529 of OZ010790.1, read as the reverse complement.
TTTTTTTTCACCGATTTTTTTTTTTTTTTTTTTTTTTTTTTAATTTTCGGAATATTTGGAACAGAATCAACCCTGGGTAGGCAGAAACTTAAAGTGGGCAACCCTAAATGTAAGTGGTCCTATGCAATAATCACCTTTTTTAACCCTCTAGTCCACCCGATCTCATATGATGCTATAACTTAAAAGGACGACAAGAATTGCGAAATCCCATGTAAAACAGCTAACATTGCCGTAATTTTTTATGTGCCTTTTTCTTCAGAACTACCAAAGCGATTTCAGTGCTTTTTTTTTTTTTTTTTTTTTTTTTTTTGCAGGAGCCAAAAAGGTTGAAAGTTGGTTTAAGCTCTTTGGTCCCAAAAAATGTAGGGCTGGCATTTTTTTTTTTTTTTTTTTTTTTTTTTAAGTAGAAATAATAGTGATAATGAAGTTTTCTTAACGGAATTTTTGGAAATACACTTTAACAGATTATAGCAATATTTTTAAAAATATATTCTTTTTTATTATAGATTTTTTTCTTTTATTCTAAACTACATTATTTTTTTAATGTGTCTTTATTTGAATGCTATAGTAAGTAATTATTAATGTTACTATTCTTTATTCTATGGCTTGCGGACATATAGTCTGAAATATACTGTAAAATTTTCCTATCAATATGTATGCAGCATTCCTTAAAAGAAGCGTAATTGTATACAAAGAAAACCGGAATATTTTTTGGAAATTGATTCCGGATGGCCAGGTTGTGAACTGCGAAAATATAAACGGGCTAGGCCGATACTGGAAATTTTGGCCCGTGCAGACCTCGACAACTTGGTGATTAAATTTTTTTTGGCCCCCTACAACGTTGGGAGATGTCAGGGGAAATAGGCTCTGCCAAAACTTCCACATGGATAAGCGATACATTCGACATCTCATTTAGCACTTCAGTTAACAATTAAAACTAATTGTTGTAATTAGAAGACAAATATTTATCTTACCTTTGTAAAATAAAGGTGTAAGTGTTGTAAAATAAAGATTTCGCAAAGCATTTCAGGTGGAAAATCTCACTTTTGCACCTGCACCGCTTTCAAAACAGACCACCTTTAATTTCTCAGAATGCCATTCTTCTTAAATTCAAAATGACAAACAACAAAAATGATGTCGCCACTCAGCCAGATGAATAATAAAACTTAAATCTAAATATTTAAAATAAGGGCATTGACCTTAAGTACAAAGGTCTCTCTTACATTAAGCTCAGAGCTGTTGTACCCCCCCCCCCCCCCCCTGTGTGTGTAACTATTGTATTTATTTTTATTTATGGCCGAAAGATCAATTCATATTTTAGCTTACGGCTTTTTTTTTTGTTTTGTTTTGTTTTAACGGGCTGAAATCGTTTTAGTAGCTACAGAGAAAAAGGTACGTCAATGACATGTTTTAAATGCGATTACACGCGCAACTGTTCTTGCCCTCTTAAATGATGAATTGCAGCTTTTTAGACTAAATTTCATTTCGAGTTATTCTCTTAAACAGCTAGTCCTCATTTATGGCATAAATCGCGAATGAAAGGATTAATATTTAAAACTAACAGAGTAAAACATACAAGCAAAATATTTTTCATATGCTCTTTTACTTTATAGGTTTCATCTACTGCTCCTGCTCTATTCAGGAAGTGTTTTTCATTCACAGAACCACAACAGACTGGCGATTTTGGTGAAAACAAAACATAATAAATACAACTTCAACATCTTTTATAGAGTGGGGTGATATTGCTTAAGACGTTTGTGAAATACATTAAAAAATATTTAAAATATATATATTTGAAATCTTCTATTGTAAAATTAAGAATAACTACGGCTAAAAAAAAAGCAAGTACACCTCACATTTTAATCAGCAAAGAGCTTCCCTCCATACGTCCAGAAAAAAAAAAAAAAAAAAAAAAGGACTGGAAGTTATGTCTTTTTCCATGTAAAAAAATATATATATATATTATATCTAACTGAGTTGTCTTTATACTAAAATTGTGATTATACCTTTATACCAAACTATGAAATTTTAAATATGAACACCTAAATTTGACATAGTAGGAATTTTTTTTATATATTTTACCTTAGGATACCAATCAGGAGTAGTTTAGGAATCAAGCAGGTTTTCGTTTCGAATTCCTAATGTGAAATTGATTAGTAACCGTTGTGAAACAAATTTAAATGCGAGTAGCTTTTGAAGCAACTTTTAATCTAAATACAGATTTCTGTTAAAAAAAAGTAATTAGTTTTTTTTTAATATACATCACCTTTGAAATTAATTTCCGAAAGAAAATTTGAATCGTAACATGATTTGTTTAATAGAAATAGATTTCTAGAAGTTTCAAATATGCGAATCCAAAATTACAGCTCAATCCGTCAATTTATATTAAGTTATAACTAAAAAATGGCCAGCATTGCAATCTGTTTGAAAAGATTACAAATGAATTTAACTTTAGGAGTTCCAAACTTTAATCCTTTGTAATTCCTAAACTATTTGATTGGATGATTTCCCGTTTGGATTCCGAATGGAAAATTTACCGAAAAAGACAAATACGTTGTCAAAATTAGGTACTCGTATTGAAAATTGCAAAGTTTGGTACAATTTTAATAGGAATACGAGCTCCTAAGCTTAATTTTCAATATAAACTGAAAAAAGATTTTCTCTGTCAAGTGGTTATTTCCATTTTTTTTCTGTGACAACTTAGAGATTAAAATGTTTGGGATGTTTCTTTTTTTTTTTTTTGGCCGACTTATTTTTATTATTATTTTTTAAATTTATATTTAGTGCTTGTAGAAAATTGCGAGAAACGATTGTAATGTTTGAACTTTTAATGTACTCTAATCACAGAAAATAAAATAAATTTTTGAATCCATGTTTTGTTCTTTTTTGAAGCAATTAAAAGCAAAATTATATATATATATATATATATATATATATATATTTTTTTTTTTTTTTTTTTTTTTTTTTCAGAAAACAGCTTTATAAAACTTTTGCTTTACAAACTGTAACATTTAGCCAAAACTAAGTAATATTGTGTAACTAATAACAAAAATCTTATTAGTGAAAATATGTTTGGCTGCTTAAGATTTATGGTAGATAGTTCAATATATGCATGAAATTTAAAACATCCCATCCCAGATCAATAATTTAGTTTTTAATTTCTTATAATTCACCTTAATACGGCATGAAAGTGGGAAATAGGAAAAAAGATGGAAAAATTTTGCCATCTGTACAATAGGGCCAAACTTGTATAATTTACACATTTTAACAGTTATTCATACATTAAAATGAAATATAACTGTACACCCGAGTTTTCTTTTCTTTTTGTAATTTAAAAAGTATAAAAAAAAAAAAAAAAACTAGTTGGATGTGCCAATTTCAAAACTTTCTTATATCTCATATATTTTAATATTTCAAAATGTTGTTACAAATGTCAGCATTTCATTTTTATTAGTTTTATTAGCATTTTTATCAGTATTCTTCATAACTTCATACACTTTTCGATGGTACAATATTGAAAATTGCACAAAAATCGCTATTACAGCACCCCTTTCAGCGAACTTTTTCCAAATTTAGGGAGAACCTTCTTGTTATAGCCAAAAATATACACAAAAATTTTTGTTCAATTCTATGCATAACTTCATACACTTTTTGATGGTACAATATTCAAAATGGCACAAAAATCGCTATTACAGTGCCCCTTTCAAGCGGATTTTTTTCAAATTAAGGAAGGACCTGCTTGCCATAGCCAAAAACTTTTAAAAAATTTTGTTCAATTCTATGTATAGCTTCATACACTTTTTAATGGTACAATGGCGACACGCGGACAGACAGACATTTTCTATAAACATATTTTTTGGAATCTATGACCCCTAAAACGTGTAAATCCGTTGAAAACTGCAAGTCGAAAATTTTTTAGATTACAAATACTTTCTTCTATTGAAGATAGAAGAAAGTAATAAACTTACAATAAATGTATTGATTCATTGAATCAAAAAAGAAAATTGAAGACAGTTTGCTAAGGGTATAAAAATCCAAATATATCTGATGAACTTATGAGAAGTACAGAGATTGATTTTTCAAAATAAATATTATTTTGAATGGTTTAATTGTTTAAGATTTTACCTTTGTAAAATGCTTTCTCCATGCTAAAAGTATGCACGTCAAATTGATCTTTAATCCAGAAATACACCACTGAAATTACCCAAAAGTGTTGTATAAATTTAACAAAATATTCTATTCCAAAAAGAACCTTATGGAAACTTCCTTTCTCTTTTAAGACACTTTAAAGAACTTCGTTTACACGACTTTCAGATGCTTATAATAAAGCTCCCCTTTGATTTGATGGCTGTTCTGCACAGCAACATCAAGATCTAAGAATTTGATAAAATCTAGTATTATGATGAAAATAACATCTTAATGTTGATGAAATGACTTAAGAAAAAAAAGGGTAGAAGCCATTTACTGAAATAATTGAATTTTTGTTTGTTTATAATTCTGTAAAAGTTCATTAAAGAACTGTTCATATTTGTATTGCTTTTGAAAATCGTACCGCTCATTTCTAAATTTTGAATGTGTTGCTAATTTCTACATTTGTGGATGATTTTTCAATAAATTCGCTCTCGTCATTCTTCCCGATCATTATCCATTTATTTGTATTTCTTTAGTAGCGTTTTGGCAAATTTAAGTTTCCGTGAGCTTTACAGTTACAAATTCCTGGATTCTCTACCATTATGCGCTACTTGCTTATATTTCTTTACATATCACTTTGCATGTGCAAAGTAAGCATAAAACAGATCAGAAACATAGTGATAGACTGCTATAATCTTCCTTTCTTGAAAGCAGGGCCGAAACTAGCCTTTTTTGCACCCGGGGCAAACATGGATTTTGGTGCCCCTCCCCCCTCTTCCGCAAAGTATATTTACAAAGAGAATTTTACTACTTTTTTAATAGGCGACTTATTTTAAATTTTAAAATATGTAATACTGAACTACGTAATCTACAATGACGGATCCATGGGGGAGGTCACGGGGGTCATGACCCCCCCCCCCCTTCTGACGCCAACAAAAATATTCTAAAGATCATTTTTAAAATGAAATATATAGTAGAGTCTCGCTTAACCGAGTTATTTTCTTCTGGTGGACTGGTGGCTTCTATTATTATGAAACAGCCATTATAAATGAAGTGTTAGGTGAAGATGAAAGAGCAGCCGTAAAAAGTTAGAACTCTGATTTTCTGGTCAGAATAAGGGAAAAAAAATGGCCTTTTTTTCCATTCTGACCAGAAAATCGGAGTTCTAACTTTTTACAGTTGCTCTCTCATGTTCACCCAAAACTTCATTTATAATGGCTGTTTCATAATAATGGAAGCCATCAGTCCATCAGAAAAAAATGATCCATTCGAAAGGTGTAATCCTTCATTTGGCGCTCCTTCGTTCTGGCGTCCGGGGCACATGCCCCTCTTAGTTTCGGCTCTGCTTTGAATATATGTTCTATAAAAGAACTTTGCTTTTATTTGCACACTTTCTAGGAACTGGTCAACTAAAAAAGAATAAATGAAAAACCGATCACACAAAGCAACTGATTTTAGTGTAGAATTGAATATAGGCAGTCAGTAGTGGCTGATTTTGATAACATAAAGCGGCTGATAACAACATCCGTGATCACATTAACCCATTGAAGTCTGACATTGCGTTTTATTTTATTGTGAATATCTTTTTCAACAAATTTATTATCGCATATTGTATATACGACTTATTTTTAAGGGGAAAAAATGGCTAATGGATTGGAGTTGTAAAAAAAATTTAAAAATCTGAATAAAATAGTACGGAATGTTTTGAAAATTTTTATTGATAAACTTCAGATTATGTTCCCAGCCAGATGCATTATAAAGAATGAAATAAAATTCAACATACAGATATTGTAGCAGTCAAACTATAACCTATGTGTAGCAAATGTTTACCGGTACACAGTAAATTCTTCAAAGATTTTCTTATGGCAGAAATGTAGTTGATTTGTACTGGTTGCGTTTTCGCAACATTTCTTACATAAGATTTAAAAAAAAAAACTTGTAATATCGATTTTCCCCTTTAATTAGTCATTAATATGTATAAAATAGAATTGTTTCATTTATGTCAAGTATAAAAAGGTGCGATTCTTCAATGGGTTGAGCAGAATCTACTGTAATTGCACCTAAAGTTATCCTAAACACACATGTTCAAAATTAAGAGAATATTCAGATTTGGTCAATTACCTCCAGAACTAATGGACAGACTTTAATGAAATCAAGTATGTAAATAGGTTGACATAATGCAAAAACATTCAACAGTTATGATACAGAGTCTAGAATATATAGTGTGGAAATCGGCTATCCCAGTAATACTTAAAGTGCTAAAAATATTGGATCCCTTAAATGTCAAACGATGCTGAAATCCAATGAGTCGATCACAGCGACATCTGCAGGATATTTTCTAAAACTCCAAGACGATTTGGTCTAGAGACGCAGTAATAATACGTTTACTTTGAAATCTGAAAATATATAACAGATGTCGCTGCGATCGGTTCCCTGGATTTCAGCATCATTGCACATTTAAGGGATACAACTTTTTGGCGCTGTTTGTATAGCAGATTTCCACACTATATATTCTAGATGCGGTAGTTATGATAGGCACGCATGATTGGGAGCAAGACTCATCAGCATCGGCAGGTATAAAACAGAGCTTACGATGTTTAACAAAAAATGGGTTAATAGGGGTATGGTCCTCTCTTACAGTTATACAGCTCTCACAACTGGAATTGATACAGGAAATCAGGCAGTTTATGAGTCCCTGTGGTAGTTTAGTTCCACTCACAGGAATGTAGTGGAGGGTATACGCCGTGTACCTTCTGGATTTTTTAAAAAAGCTCTGTATACCCTCTGTTTCTCAAATAAAGCATTAGCGTATATCCTATCTATGAGCGTTCATGACATCAGCGTTGTGTACTCTGCTTTTTTTTACGACTACAACACTGCCCACTCATCCAGCAACACTGTCTTTTCAGGCTCTGGGAGATGAAAAGCGAGTTCAATTGTCATTCTCAGAGTGCCCTAGACATGCTCTATAGGATTTGGGTCTGGAGATCTGGCTGGCCAATGTATCAAGCAAATATCCTCACTTTCCAGAAATTCGTCGGCCAGATGAGCTCTATCTGGGTGCACGTTGTAGTCCATTAAAATGAAATCAGGTACAACCAACTGCATCCCTGAAAAAGCGAACATATCCCCAATACACCTCACACCAGTCACAGAGCCTTTGCCAAACACATGGAGGGATGTGTGTGCTCATCCAACATGGTGCCTGCCCAGACCATCACATCTCTGCTGCCATAGTCGTCTTTCTCGGTTGTTGAAGGGCAGGTAGCGGATCCCTGGTTTTTTCCAGATGAAAGTACACCGAGAATTAGTGTTTAGCTTGAACCAAGATTCATCAGTGAATAGAAAGGTCTCCCATTGATACTTGGTCCAAAGTCGATCTCTGCACCATTCTAAACTGATTCTCTGTGTGCAGAAGTGAGCGGGACGCAAGCAGCAGTTCTTATTGCAAACAGTAAGCCTTGAAACTCTGATTCCTGTGGCCACATAAAGGTCATGAGTGAGCTGAGAAGCTGCAGCACTCCTGTTACGCCTCACTGTAATGAACAAATAGCGATCTGAATTGGCTGTCGTGGCATTTGGACGACCTTTCCCATGCTTTCTCTCTATGGATCCTGTATACTTAAGTTGGACACGACTGTGGGCATTACATTGAAGTCTTTAGGAATTTGCACTTGAGACAACCCTGTTTCCAGTCACCCCATTCCATCATCCAAACTTTGGTTATTACTCATTTTTATTAATTGCTTTTAAATTTCACCAAATGTTGCAAAAAAAAAAAAAAAAAAACCCAGCAACCAGATATTTGGCAAAGCGTGTGAGCGAATACAATGTGAAAATTGACATGCTCGCTTATACAGCCTGTTCTTCAGTGCGCTCCACCCACACACACGTGTACACTTACGTATTCGACACTAAGGATTTGCATCTTTGTTTCAAAGTGTTAGTTTTACCTTTCATTCTGTACTTTTCATGAAATTCGATAAAATATGAAAATTCTCTCAATTTTGAATTCACTTAACTTTCTAAAATTCTTGAGTGTATATTATAATTTTCATGTGAATCAGAATAAAACTGAATATATTTAAATCATGAGTTGGTAATTTTCTAATTGGGCAAAAAATGTCCAGGCCAAGATTTGAACCAGATATATCTTGGCTGAAGCAGCCAATGCTGTGCTGAGTTAGTCCAGACGAATATGAGGCCCTAATTCACCCAGCTTACCCTGCAATTTATTCTGGTGAGCTAATTCGTATATCAGACCAGATGCAGATTTCAAGGTTAGCTGGGTGAATTAGGTCTTCCAGATTTGCCCAGGATAGCTCAATCGGCAGAGCACTGGCAGTTTCAGCCAAGAAATCGCCCGTTCGAATCTTGGCATGGACATTTTTCGCCCAGTTGGAAAATTACAATTCATATGACTTATTTATCATTTAGAATAATTGTGCTAAAATTAATCCAAACATATTTAATTTAGAACAAAGTAAAAAAAAAAAAAAAAAAAAAAAAAAGTGTAAAATAATAATAAGCATTATTATAATGTCTTGATGCAACTAGGTGAATAACATTGGTTATGAAAAGTAGCAAAATTGATGTAGCACAAAAGTACCAAATTAATTTGTGAGGAAGAAAAATAAGAAGAAAGCACTAGAATATGAAGAATTTTATTTACAAGCTGCTGAATCACAAAATTACACAAATAATTGTAAAGTTAGTTTCAATTTGTTGTGAATATCATTTTTAATTTAATAGCTACAATCCAAATTATATTACAACCAAATAAAATAGCATGCAATATAATTCATCTGGAAGAATATACAAATACCAGTTACACTGGGTTTAAATAATAATAATAAAATAAAAAGCGATTTGGATCAATTTAAAATATAACAAAAACATTTTTATAATTTATTCCAATATATAAATTTAAAAATATACTTATATAAAATTTCTGAAATATCAATTTGCATTTTAGCCAAATCAATATCCTAACTGTTTTGTGCATACTGTTGTATACAGAATTTATATATATATTTTTTAAAAAAATCAAAAAATGTATGATCAATGTACATGAGTGCCTGCAGAGATCCAGGAAGGGGCAACATTTTAGATGTGCCTGTAGTCAGCTGCCAAGACATGTCTTCATTTAAAAAAACGTTTATATTCTTCATTTAAAAAAACTGCAGTTTTTTTAAATGAAGAATATAAACATGAAATAAGCCAAACAAAGATTTTTTTGTCAAACTCCCTCCCCTCCCCTCTCCTCTCCTAACCCGAGTAAGAAAAATTTTAAATTTATGAAAAAACAAAACAGTATAGAAATGTAACAAATAAGGAATATTAAAAATCCAAATGTAAGGTTCTACTGACTTTTTCTTAAAATGAGAAACAATTTATTTCGTCATGTGGACAAAGTCACCCTCGCAAGTTCCTCATTTAAGATTTAAAAAAATATATATATGATGAAAAAAAAAATAATAAATATTATCTTCCACAGGGGGTTAGAGGCATAAGCCCCACTCCCCTCCCCCCCCCCCCAAGTAATGAAAAGTCCTTAGTTTCATTTTCTCTTAGTGTTTAGTATTTTAAATTACTAGAAAAGAATACACTTTTATTATGTTTTTCAAAACCATCAGAGAAAAAGAAACTTTAGTTACTTAAATTTAAAAATCTAGGGAGGGAGAATTGCTTTCCTCTTTCCCTTCATTGCGAGCACTCATGTCAATGTAACTACAATGAAATCTACAGTAAAAGTAGTAAAATTACACTCACAACACATTTCAGATCGCAGTTTTTGCAGCTGTAAAAGCCACTTATCTGTTAGCATACAAAATAAATTAATGAATTAAAATATCACAGTTCTTTACATAACAAATTTAAAATTCTAAACTCATAACATAGTTTCTAGTTAGATAATTTTTATTTTTGATAAATATAAAAAGCTAATTTTTTATCATATGCTTTTTAATTCTGACTTAATAATTTGTGTAGTTTAAGCATAGTTTTACATCCACACAGCACTGTCTAAAACTGACTAGTAGACAGAATGAAAATTAATCAATAGAAGAGAAACACTTCCTAGAGATTACTACACTAGAGATTGGTCAAATGAGCAAACAAAACACAGGCTTTCAAAATAAAGTATGCATATAATCGCATTCACACACCTTATCTAACACAGTAGGAGTCCTATAAAATTACACACTCCAATATTTAGGGGAAGTATAAATGTTCCTTCATTAATATTCTAGTATGATAATAGTTGCATTATTTCATAAACTTTGGTGTGAGACTTTTGACATTCTCAAAAATCAAGCAAGTGAGACAAAACAGAGAATCACAATACTGTAAAAGTCTAATTTGTCCATGGGTGAACACCTTTTGCATAGGGTGCTGAAACAAATGCTCACCATATTACAGAAGATAGTTTTTTTTTTAGTCTGTCCCTGATTTATATATATATACACACACACAGTTGAACCTCGATTTAACAATTGCAAAAGGTCGTTTGAAAATAAATCAAGAAATACATTAGATAAATCAAAATTGCATAAAAGTTGGTTACTAAGTTTTGAAAAATTTACTTACCAGTAGTATTTAATGAGGTATTCCTTTTAGTTCATTAAATATACACCTTTTACTATGAAACTATCTTTTATTAATAATTCCTCTGCTTTTTCCTTAAATGTAGTCCATGTGACAGGATTTTTTAAAACAATTATTTCAAAAGCATTATATAAATATTTATCCATATCAAATACACAATAAACATACTATAACCCTGCAAATAGAATAATTTTTTTCATTTTTTTAAAGAGGGGGAAAACACTTTTACTTACTGAAAATGTACTTTAAATATCTGAAATCCACAGAAATTACCATTAAATAGAAGAAACTATCATTAAAATGAGGATCATGTCTATAATAACAAAGATAGTTGTGTGTTCATGTGACGTGTTCTGAAGAGCCTGCTGCGCGCAGAGCTACAAGAATTGGCAGAAAGGTATGTCTGAAGGTATGCATCTCAAAAGCAATTTTTGGATAATCAGCCAAGATATTAATTAAAAATCTAATAAACATTGCAAAATAACAAACTTCCACCTTGCTGTTGATTGTGTCTGCATCTGTCTGGACTTTCCTCGATTCTTCAAAGCTGAAGGGAAAAGATTTAGATTTTTCTGAACTTTGAAATTGCGATTGTTAGGTACTAGAGATATAATTTTTAACAGTACCTTCACAGTTGTAATGATATCTGTTGTTTTAAAAAATATCAATATTTACTATTTCAAAATGATTTTTTTTAAATCTGGAGCTTAATTATGCATTAGTTTTCACTTTTCTGTTTTTTCAGCAGTTTTAAACTGCCACTTGCAAGTCCAAATTGAAAATACAAAAACACTTATTCAAGGTACTTTTCTGTTTCTAACTATTTTTAAAAAATTAATATTTACTACACAAAAAAAATATTTTTCTAAAGTCCGATTTCTTTTCATGTCTTCAGATTCACATTTTCAGTTTTTTCTATATATTGAAACTGACAGACTAGTTCCCAGCCATTCACAGTACCTTTCTAGTTTTAAAAGTTTGATTTAAAACAGTATTAATATTTACATTTTTTTTTTTTTTTTTTTTAAGAGATCTATTTCATGTTAATTTCCATCAGTAAAAAGGAGATTCTTTAGTTTGTTTGGAAAGATTTTTTCCTTAATAAATATGAAATCATACAAATTCAAGGTTTGTTTTCAAAAACAGACCAGAACATGCACTGCTGAAGGCAGCGAGGACCCCCAACTCTAGGTTCATTTGGATAGATTTTTGTTTAAAAATATAAAATCATACAAGTTCAAGGATAATTTTCAAAAACAGACCAGAGCGTGTATAGCATGTTCAGGTATACACTGTCAAAGGCAGAGCCCATGGATTGTTATTTAAAAATAAAATTTGAGAGTATGCTGCCAAAGGCAGTGGGGTCCAAACACCGAATCTTTCTCACAGAAAAATGTCTTTATTCAACCTTTATTGATATATTTAAAACTCTTGTCCTGGATCAGGCCAATGCCAAGCAGGTCAGTTAGTACATACATATAGGTGAATCTTGACTCTTAAAATTTATTATTAAATTGAGGAAATTGTTAAATCAAAGTTATACTGTATATGCATATGTGGTACTAAATTCAACAACTTTAAGAGAAAAATGAAGATGTGAAATTGTAAAATACAACTATAAATTATTTGATTTTACCACAATTGAGTATAAAATTACTGCAAAATTAGTTGTACAAAATATTTCATCAACATAATAATACAGAAGTAAAGAAAAAAAAAACCCCCACATAAATAAAATAAGTTTAACTTAATTTTTTTTTTACGTCATATTGAGAATTGTTTCATGAAATATTACTATGCTATCCATTTCAACAATTAAAAGATGACAGACATGTTCTTCTACACTTTTTACTATAAAAATTATTGAAAAATGGCAAATGATACAAACAAAAACAGTATTACAAAAACATTGCTGATATATGATAAATTAAAAACATAGTAAATGCAGTAGCACACCCATGAACATGTTAGTTATCAAAAATTTTGAAACATTCAGAAAATATTCAAAGGCAATCTGGTAAATAAAATGACTTTTAAATTAATATTTTAAAATTGATAAATATATTAAAAATTATATGCTATATCTACGTAAATTACACACCTTCAATTGCTTAAAACATTTTCTTCTTAATAAATTCTAATAGCTATTTAGGGAAATTTTTAGTTCAAGTAAACAAAAAACATGTACAGTGAAAAAGAATTTCTTAAATTTATCAGAATACTAGGCAACATTAAAGAAAATAAATGCAGAAAATGCATTAAAAAAAAAGAAAAATACTGTGAGCCCCTAAGAATATAGAATTATTTTCCTAGATATAGAATAACACATTCTAACATTTGATTTATTTTATTAAAATAAATTTATGGATGCAGATAATACCACTTCATTTACTAACTGGGTAGCTAAGATAAAAATAAAAAGGTAAATAATTTTTAGATAATAGCACAATAAGCGATTTCTAACATGACAGTTAAAAGGGAGGCAAATAATTATGCAAACTAACATCTATTTTGTTTACGGACACAAAACGAATTTGATTTAAGGCTTACAAACAACATGCTGATTTCAGCAAAAAGTTAAGCTCTTGAGTTAAAAATCTGGAACTCTAAACATGTTTTTTTATATGTTATGTTTTCAAGGAGTATAAAAGGAGCACAGGTTAGTGAACAAAAGTTTACCAATGCTATACTTAAAACTGAGTTAATTAGTGTGAAGTGCCATCATTCCTTTAAAAAATAAGTTTTTGATATCACTGTAAAAAATTTTAGTAAAGAAAATCAAAATATAAACAAAAGGCACTTCCAGGCAAACATGACACATAACCAAACCAGCTTCAACCCAGCGTCTCTCAAACTCAATGCCGTACATATCCAAATAAAAATTGTGCTTTTAAAAAGACTCCGTTTTTAATTATCTATCTATTATATTTTAAAATAATACACTAAATAATAATATATTGACACAAAATATATATAAATTGCCCATAAATAACTAGTGTTGGTAAAATCATTATTTCACTATTATTTGTATATATTTAATATCTTAAATGAAATTAAAACATCATTAGCATTCGTCAAACAATAAAAAAAAAAAAATATTCAATTCCTTCTTGCACAGCAAAGGAAAAGTCTTGGAATAGCAAGGAGAGAAACTGAGGTCGGAAATACAGTATACAGTGAGCCTGTATCAATAGGTCAATAAGTAAATATATGAAAAAGGTCTTGAGGGGAAAAAAAAAATATCAAAGTTTATGATTTAGTTCATGATTGAATAAATTATTCCCTTTGGAACATTGATCAGCCGGCTTTCTGGATTTTTGATATGGATTTGATTACGGAACATACTTCTATTTTTTCACAGCCAAAATATTCATTTTTTTTTTTTTTTTTTCAAACAACAACTCACAAAATACACAAAAATATTTAAATTTTTGGAAAATATCTGTATTTATATGTAAGGCAATTTCATTTATACAATTTTAAATCCTAATAAAAAATTATATTTTAAAGAAATGATTTTGGTAGAGTTGTAGATATTCTATAAAACTGCTGTTATTAATTTTATTATAATTAATTATAATTAATTTTATTTAATTTATTACTTAGTTTATTAATTTTAACATGCAAAATGTTTCTAAAATTTATTTAATGATTGCACAAATCTCCTAACATAAAAAAAAAAAAAAAATAAAAAATTCTGGGGAAAATTTTTTGGAATGTGACATTCTCATTAATTTATAATTTGGGACATAAAGTGTTATTGCAATCTTGAAAACTTTAATGAAAATCTTATTGGTTTAATAGAAATAAAAGAAAGCGATTTCTTTTACACATAGCAAAGCAGACAAGGGAATAAAAATACATAGAAAAGCTACAAGCTACTTTAAAGGGAATTTTTTTTTTCCAGCTACAACCATGAATTAATAAGATTAATACAAATAAAAAAACTTATTACATGATAGCACTCATAGTTCTTAATAAAAGTAAGTTTTCAAACAAATACCAAAACTACCATGACTTTGTTTAAAAAACATGTTAAAAGCAAGCTCAATATTTACGCATATTAAAATAAATTTATTAAATTATTGTAGTAACATGTTAAATTATAACAAATATCTTTTCAAATGAAGAAAGAAAAAGAAAAAAAAAAATCTATGAATAACAATGCTCGATTATACTTAATATTTTTTTTAATTACAGCATTTGATAAGTTTATGGCCACCTGAGAAAGCCTTAGTTTATGCAATCTGATAAGGAGATTCTTTAAGCAATAGTTAATAACGAAAATATTTCAGACAAACAATGCAGAAACATATTCCTGATACATTGAATTTGTAAGTTATTATTAAAAAATACTTTTAAAGACCCACCAACACCAGTTATTAAGGGGAAAAGATCATTAGTCATGGTTTAAAATTTGAGCAATTATTAGGATTCTTACTCTGATCTTGAAGCTAAAGTAATTCCTAAAATTAAATAGGAGACAATGTTTTTTGTCAACTTTTAAATATGCATATCACTTATAAAATATTTTCCATATTTCTTATAACTGTACATCAATTCATTTTTATGTACACTGATGTAATCAATTTAATTGAAATGTATATTGCAATATGCAAAATAAAAAAAAAGTAGTTTCCTTATATTCTAAAAGCAAAGCAATTGTACTACAAGTTAAACTGCATCATACGACTCATAAGATACCTTATAAAACTGGTCCAAAATATAAATAGTTTTTCTTTTAAATAAGAATTCTACACCTTTTAATATTATCAAAACTAATTAGATAAAATTAAATTGTATATAATTTAACAAATTTGTAAATCATTATTTTTTTTAATAATGAGATAATTTTTATTCAATTTTGAAAAAATAACAAAATTTAACAGCAACAACAACAAAAAAATCAAGTTAAATTTTTAAAATATTTTTTTTATAAATTTTGTCAAATTTTTGAAAAAAAATTTTAACCAACATAAAAATCACTCACTTTCTAATAAGATTATGTCCAATTTTCATGTCATACTGCCATGTCTAACTTTATTTTTTAAGTCCCAGTAGCAGAATTTTCTATTTCTATGTGCAACAAATCAAAATGCTGATCCAAAATGCTGGCCCAACAATGCTGATCCACACTACTATCATATGAACTTATAGTGATACATAAATTAAGCAAATTTTGCATTTATGAAGAAAACATTTTACAGTTTTAACGTTTTAGATTAATCTGCAAAGTAATTGGTAAAAAAAAAAATAATAATGCGCAGCAGCTGCCACTGTGCTTCACTGTTTCTACTACTGGGACGTGTACAATATGCAATAAAATTTTGAAATAAATATTCATATAACATGGACACATCTGCAACAAATTCAGATATTCAATTACAAAAAGAAGTATGTTCAGATTATCCATTTTATTCTAAATTTTACATAATAAAAGTAATAAACTTATTTTATAATTCAAATTGTAAAAATAAGAATAGATAGAGATTAGGTCTAAAACATAAAAATTGCTTCAAGACCCGAGAGAATTCTAAATATAATAATAATAATAAACTTAAATGGATTAAAACTTTGATGTAAATCAGATGCATTAACATAATATAAAGTTTGTAAGTTAAACAGAATGTTTAACTGCAGTTAATATCAGATAATCACATCACACTTCAAGAAATGAAAGTAAAAAAATAGGGTTTTATATCATTTGGAGAAACGCTGGTCTAACCAGTATAATCTTCTCTCCATAGAGTACATTAAGAATGGCACTGAATAACATTAAATTTTCAAAATGCACATACATTTGAAATCTAGCACATGTTCAATATTTTTGAGCACAAAGATGAATATTTTAAAATCCTTTCACACAAATAAAGCCACAGTTATGAGAAAAATTACCAAAAAGCTCGGGATAATTACACATGAAAAGATGTGTATCAGATGATTTTTCAAGTTTGTATTGACAAAATAATTATATGGTTCAATCAAATATGTCAAAATGCTTGCTTGCCCCATTTTAATACTGATGCAAAGTAATAAATATAAATTACTTTTAATGTTAATTAACAATGGTATTTTTAATATATTATTAATTTATAAAACTTTCTTTGTAGTAATGCAAGACGAACCAATCACTATACTTTAATAACTCAAAAAAAAAAAAAAAAAAAAAAAAAAAAAAAAAAAAGAAATGGTGAAGTAAACAGAAAATTATAAGTGCACTAAGCGAATAAACCGATACTTTCTATTCATATTAAAATAATTTATTTACAGTAGGGATTTGCATTTTATTTATATTTTTATGAGTCACCAGATTCCTTAAGAGTAGAACGCTGAGCGGGCGTCAATTTGACACTGACCAATGGACTAATTGCGATTCAAACCAGAAATTTCATCATAAAATAAGTTAAATATAAATTACACTGAAATAAGTTAAACAATTTAAATAATTTAAAAATAAATTTTCTGGTTTAACATATTTTTATAAAACTTGCGTAAAATTTCCTGCCATTCTAGTGTTAATCATAAAACAGTGAATCAAAGAGAAAATGTGAAAAATCACAAATTACATTTTAATTAACTATACAAACTAAAATCTGTATATTTATTTGAAGATTGAGATATTACTACATATTAGAGGCTGCTACAATTGCAAAACTAAAAGGGAAAGAATGGTCCAGCTCATGCTTCATTACAAAAAAAATATATATATAAATATAAAACAATTTACAGCTCAAGCTGCTAGGAAAGGAGATTTCCTTGTTATCATTGAAAATAAATAAATAAATCTAGACATGCTTTGTTAGTTAAAGCGTTGCTAGGTCACTGTCACTATAAAATAGGAAGTACATAATAAAATGTGTTTCATACAAAAAATTAAACAAGTTCTACAAATCTCTCTGCTGCTACATGTTTTGCAAAGTTGGAGGAGAAATGGGTATTTTTGGGGATGAAATATTTTATTTTGAATTTATTTTATCCCAAGAATGGTATTGTTTTTAATATATATTTAAACTGATTCCTTCTGAAGATGAGAAAGAATAACATTCAATAGTAATTTTTCCATTAAGTTCAATTTCATATTTCGTGTGTGCACAGGTTCCTAATGCCAGTATATTATGAACAGCAATTGCTGAAATCATAATTAAGAATAATAAAAATTACTTACAATAATTTAAGTGTTCAACAGATTATAAAAATAATTACACACATATACATACACAAGTCATCTTTAAACAAATTTATTTAAGAATGTGTTAAACTGTCAAAGTTATTAACTTTAATATTTATGTATCAATCTTTAGCAAAACAACAACAAAAAATAATGTCTTAATCTAATTCTATTTTTATGATGAAATAATTTAGTATCTCAAATAAAGCAAAAAGTATTTAAAAAATTAAAAATTCTTGAAAATCAGCTGCTTTTTTTTTCTACTTTTCTCTCAAACGTAGACTGAAATTTAATAAAGCATCAAAAATATATTTTCTTGCAATAAAAATTTAGTTAATGATAAAAATATTAAAAAGGAATTTTCAAAAATTAAAGGAATTGTTTAAAAGAGCATTGTATAAGTGTTATTACACGTTTTATACATAAATATGAAAATCATCTGATACACAGTAATTTCTTTAAAATTTAAAACAAGATTATCTTGATACTGCAAGTCTTTTTATTATAATTATTCGATAAAAATTCAAATCTCTTAGACATTTAAACACAAAGCTGAACTTTGATATATTTTATCTGCTTAGTTACATCAAGTTAAACTAAGCATAACCTTTCAATATACCTGTGGCTGAATTTGAAGCCAGAATTTATTTAGTGTTGACACAAAATGGTAAATTGCTTTTTTTTTTTCTTTTAGATAAGATGTAATGAAGTATAGACAATTACAAATGCTTAATAAAGCCAGGTTTATCATTTTGCTGGTTTCTGAAAGGGCTTGATTAAGTACAGTTTGTCACCTCTAGGACTAGTATAAATAGGAGCTCTTTTATAATGTTCTACAAGGTCATCTAATGTGTCAAACCTCCTTTGCCCAATGCAAAATACTTTTCCTTCAACATGCACACGGAAGTGTTTATTTCTTGAAGCTGCCTTCAACGATATTGAGTAATCACCAACCTGGAGAAAAACCGGAAACAGAGATATGTGTTAAAACTACTTAGTGATTTACTTTTTCATTACACAAACATACTATTAATTAATAGATGATTAATCCATTGGGCAATTTTGAGAGCAAAGCAGGAAGGGGGAAAAAAAAAAAAAGTAAGATTCAAGATTTTCAGCAACTAAAACATTTAATTGAAGACTTAAATTTGGTTTGTACTCTTTGTACATACATAAAATCTATCATGGCTATGTCAGAAAGAGAAAGGCAGCGTTGGTAAAAAACCCGGGTTTTTTTTAGTTTAAACCAGGTTTTTTTGGTTTAAACCGGGTTTTTAAAAATATATTTTCCTATTACATATACATGCATATTTATTGATAAAAATAAACATTATTGGATATATAAGTAATATAGCTTCATTTAAAAATAATTTAAATTAAATAATTACAATCAATTGTGTAGAAAATTGAAATCATTTAAAATTGAAACATTTTTAGTAAAAGCAATGTCTTATGTTCCATGAATAAAATGCTTTACATAGTGAAATATTGATACCTTGAAAATCTTAATAAACAATCTTTTGATTACTAGTACTACTATAAATAAATATAAGGTGTAGTTTCAAAAATATAATATACTTTTCCATGGCTATTCAAAATAATTTCTTTGAAATATTTGCAACTTGGGATATATGATTTTTCTGTTAGAAGACTACATGAACAATTATTATTTTTTATTGGAAGTAAAGCTTTTTATAAAGAATTCCTGGAATGATTTGAATTTAGCAGTAGGGTCTTTACATGTTTCAAGAAGTATTGTGTATTGTCAGTATGAAACTAGCAGATGCTGTTGTTCAGAAACTATGTAATAAAACTGTGTTTTCCATTTTTTTTTTTCCCCCCAAACGCAATAGATCTTTCAGAAAATAGTGTCAATGTTGGCGTTTTGAACCGAATTTCCACACAAAAGAAAAATAACTACTCAAGGAAAGTTAAAAACATCGTTGTCACATGATCAAAATTGCTTATAACTCAATAGGTAATTTATTTATCAAAAAATGGAAAACACAGTTAGATTCCAAATCACTTCCAGTAAGGCCTTCTCATTTTATCTTTCCGTTAAATGAATTTGTAAATGTGTCAAAGCATTTTGCGCTTCTTGAGTAGAGCAGTTGAGAACAAATAGCCTTAAAAGTTAAAAGGTAATCTCCCAAATCAAGAAAATTTTCTTTTGCAGCTTGACTGAAATCTTAAAGGTCATTTTATGTTATTAATTGTAAATAATCTGCGTTTTCTCAAAGGAAAATATTTTATTCCAAATATTGAATATTTTTAATCTATTTTATCTTTGCTACATTCACATGTTTTAAATTTTATCTTTAGAGCTTAAGATATGTTCATCAACACATGCAATTTGCATCCTACATGCATATAAATATAACCTAGACTCACTATGTCTCACGGTGACTGCTGGGATAAGACTGTTAAAAGTAGAAATTATTTATATCCAATAATTTAAAACACTTAAATTACAAAAATGAGAAAATATTATATTAGATCTTTTCTAAAAAACCAGTTGGTTAACCAATTGATTTAAACCGTGCCAATCTTGCTGGTAACAGAATAAAATCATAATTCAATCCCAATGTAGGAATGCAAGAAAAAAAAAAAAGCTTACTAAACCCAACAGCCATGATACGGCAAAAAAAACTCACAGCCAATCATTCATTAGCATACAGAACAAAAAGTAGCCAATGGAGAGAATTACTTATGATTATGTCATCATTAAGGGATATGTAATTCTTAGTAAATCTTAACTAATCAAGGAATCTAATTAGTAAAAGTGTATTTTTAGCTCAAATCTGCCATTTTGGCTATTTTTAAAAATAAAAGGCTGAAAAAAAAGAAGAAAAATAACTAACTACTTATTTTTTTCTTCCCAGCTAATTTTAGAAAAATAAGTTAGTCTGCTATGTAGATTTAAAGCTTATAAGAAAAGTTTGATTGATTAAAAATGTTTGTCACCTTTACAAATTCATCATTTTTCTAAAGCTTTGATTGTAGCTTCTGCATAACTTGGATTTTGCATTTTTCAATAATGTGTAAAATAAAAGAAATCATTATGGAAAAAGAGAAAAAAAAACCACATGAAACAAAACCAGCATGATTTTTTTTAAAAAACCATTTGGTTTAAACCAAACAACCCTGGAGAAAGATAAATAAATTACCAACTGATAATACACAGAAAAACTTAAGAGGAACTTTGTACATAAACTGGCAAAAAATAAATTATTTAAAGGTGTCAATTTAAGTTAAAATATTAACAACTTTATTACAAATCATTCATTATCAATATTTTTGTTAACACGGTAGACTTTGAATGAACTTAAAAACCTAGATGAATCCTCTAGTTGTTGGGAATAACAACCAAAACCTAAATAGTAAAAATTAATTTAAATAAAGCTTCCCCATCCTCCTTTTTTTACATGCGTTATATTAGCAACTTTTTCCCTCTTGCACCATAGTGAACTCTCAAGGTCACACATCTCCTTATCATAGCCAAAATAGATATGTATAAGCATCCAAATGAATTTTTTTTCAACAGTCAAATTAATAAGATAATTAAGCAATGTTATTTTAGTTCAATTCATTTAAATGCAATTCCACATACAAGGCCCAATAGAATATTTTCTACGCAATTTTCTCTATAAGTACCTGGTACTGCTTTAATAGCCAGGGATCAACAAATGTAGCCAAATCACCACTAGCAACCAAAATATTTTAACTGATGAGATAACCAAAAAATTAAAGCAATTACATTTTGCTGCTGTTTCTGCAATTACTGCTGTATTAGTCAGGGCTTGTATGTGGGAAGGGGGCAAAAATGTTTTTACTGGCAACTAGAAATTTTTGGCTGGCTAACAATTTTTCATAGAAAAATTGAAGAAACTCCCATTCAATTTTATTTGAAGAAAATTCTCTTACAGGTGTTACATAAATATATTAAATTATTAAGTCAGATATAATTTGATATCGTAAAATTTACTAGGCCGGCAATTTATTTAAAAAAACAAAATTGCATAGTCCTAAAAATAATTTATAAATGAAGCCACATAATATTAAAATCAAATAAAATTGAATAGATATACCGACAAAAAAAAAAAAAAAAAAAAAAAAAAAAAAAAAAGAAGAAGAAAAAGAAAAAAGCTGCTTAACCACTTCACTGTTTGCCCCGAGATAGTTCGGGGGTAAAAGCACTGTTTCCCCATACCTGTCGCCGATAAAGTGGTTAAAAATTACTCAAAAAATTTACCCATGTTACAAATTAGAGTTTAGGGTGTTATAAGATTATATTTAAAAGGTTCTTAAAATACAGAATTGAGAAACCTAATAGTTACAATTTATGAGATATCATTGTTGACAAAAAATAACTGGTCATATTTTTTTATCTAAACTTCTCCACATATGACTTTAATTACCTTTAAATTGACAAAAAGAAACCCAACAATCAGTGATATGGAATGTAGAAATTAAATGGAAGAAAAAAAAATTTAACACTGAAAAAGACAAGGAAAGATTTTTTTTTTAAATAAAGTTTCAAAATGTAAATAAAAAGTAGAATAAATATTAAGGAATGTTAACTAACAAAAAGAGTTAAACTACACAAAAAAACTAGCTAGATCTATGAAAGTGGGAAATAAGAAAAATAGCTTACTTTTATCTTAGAAATATCTACAAAATCAAAGAAGAGAGAAAGTAAGACAGCTTACCGTACAGTAAGTGCAAGAGATAGAAGACAAAGTCCTATAAATTATAACAGCTGACAAAGACATCATAACTTTAAAAATTTCACATAAAAACAAGATCAAAGGCTGCTGTATTGAAACAAACAATGCTATATTTCCAAATATGTAACCTAAGCTTGAGAAAAACCTTAACCTCAAAACTATTCAGCATTCAAGTAACACTAATTATCGCTCGGCTATTGCTATACGACAATATTTTGTTTATGACAGCAAGTTAAAAACAAAAAAAATAATAAAGAATACAAAAGTAAAATAAAAATAAAATTTTTTACACATATTAGGAAACAAAATTCTTATGTGTATTAATTTCTAAATTATAAGAAAGTATATAATAATGATAATAATAATAAAAAAAAAAAAACAGGTTTACAAAAAAGGTTATAGAATGTAATACATATTGTAGAACAGCATCATTGCATTCAAGGATAAATAGTAATTTTTTTATAATTTTATTGAATATCTGTAGCATTTCACGCTAATAAAATTACAAAATCATATCTGTATCTAACATTTTAAAAGACCAGCAATAAAGCATTTAATGCTTTTTTGGTACTTTTCGGTTAGCTGGGCGCCAGTGTTATACATACATACATATATTTATATACATATATTGTACATATACACTATATGGCCAAAGGTGACCGGTCACTTGCGATTTTAGACGTTTTGTTAAATATCTAGACAAATACGTGAAGGAATAACCTGAAACTAGGTGCGTAAACAGTATAGTATAGGTCATATATTTCCGCAAAGATTTTTTCCCGAAACCCCATAGGGGACCGTCAAGAATTGAAAAAGAATAAATATCTTTTGGATAACCCTGTAAAAACTAATGTAGCAAAAGCGTTCAAAATCAAGATTATTAATAAGTGGCTTATTGTATATACTGTGTTCATTTTTATGAGGACAGCATGTATACTCGTAGAAAAATTAAGGTTTTTATAAAAACAGTCCCAAATTTCGCCAAGTTTTTGCTCATAATTTACAGAGTTCTTAACATAAAAAAAAGTTCTTTTCAGAAAATATGACAAACAATATTGCACACAATACTCTGTAATCAGAATTAAAAAATAATAAAAAATTGAAGAAAAATGAGTAGGTTTGCTAAAAAATGTTTCACTGCACATGAGCGGAAGCAATCAAAATATAATGTGCATAATAGGGATGCAACGGATATCCGGCAAATATCCGATATCCGGCATATCCGGCTGATTTTTCAATATCCGAAATATCATCGGATATCCGAATCACAATCACCGGATATCCGACTTCTATGCCGGATATCCGGCAAAACGCAGCAAGGTTAATATCTAACGATAAGAGAAATCGTTTGACCCAAACGATGCCGAAAAACTTTTGTTTATAATGCAAAATATGAAAGAAAGTTCACTATTCATGAGTAAAAGGTAATTCTCAAAAGTTTAAACAATTTCCAGCTTTCCTAACATTGATATTTGAACTCTTTATAATAAATTTAAGAATTTATGTTTACATCTTTTAGAAAATTGTACCTTTACTTTCAGAATGTAAAACAAGATTTGAAATTGTTTATTAAAGTATGACTTTATTAATTTTCTTTCTTTCTTTTAAGTTTAACAATTAAACAGGCCTATTTTAAATTTCTTCTATCTTCAATAGAAGAAAGTATTGTAATTAAAATTTTTTCGATTCCCGGTTTTCGACGGATTTAGATGTTTTAGGGGTCCGAGATCCCAAAACAAGGTTATACAAAATGTCTATCTGTCCGTGTGTCGCCATCGTACCATCAAAAAGTGTATGATGTTATGCATAGAAATGAACCAAATGTTTTGTGAATGTTTTTGGCTATAGCCAGCTTGTCCTTATGAAAACATTCCACTGGAAGGGGGCGCTGTATTGCGATTTTTGTGCCATTTTCATTATTGCATCATCGAAAAGTGTATGAAGTTATGCATAGAATTGAACAAAATTTTTTGTGTATGTTTTTGGCTATGTCCAGCAGGTTCTTCTTTAATTTGGAAATATTCTGCCATAAGGGTTGCTGTAATAGCGATTTTTGTGCCACTTTCATTCTTGTACCATCGAAAAGTGTATCAAGTTATGCTTAGAATTGAACCAATTTTTGGGGGTATATTTTAGGCTATGGCCATCAGGGTCCTCCTTCAATTTGAAAATATTCTGCTGGAAGGGGGCGCTATAATAGTGATTTTTGTGTTATTTTCATTATTTTACCATCGAAAAGTGTATGAAGCTAAGCATAGAATTGAACTAGTTTTTTGTGTATATTTTTGGCTATGGCCAGCAGTTTCTCCTTCCATTTGGAAATATTCCGCCAGAAGGTGGCACTGTAACAGCTTTTTTTTTTTTTTTTTGTAAAATTTTCCCGATTTTTCGCTTTTGGTACTGTATATTGGCGGCCCTTGAAGCAATGGGAACTTCGTATCCTGCTAAGCTGGCTATTTCACAAACAGCTGATGTACAACACAATAACGGAAAAGTTATTGATTTTAATAAATATCATGATCGAGATTCTGGTTAATTAATTGGAGCAGAAATTTTAGATGAAAGTCAAAGTTGGTATAATATTGAACTAATAATATTGAAGTATTAACATTTGGAGCTACCTTTTGAAACATTAAGATGGATGAGATAGAAGAAAGCTTTGGGATTGGCACATCAAATTAGTTATTTTTGTAACTTCATTATAAATATTTAAAATTAAAAGTAATTTTCTTTTTACTTATAAATATCAAAGTAATTTAACTTAAAATAAAACTAAATATGACTTACTTAAAGCAAAACAGTATCAAATAATTAAAACAGAAAAAAAGGCATCAACTAAACCTGTGTTTTGAGAAAATGACTCTTTAATCATGAGTATATTAGTAGATATTTTATGTTTAAATTATAAAAAGAAAGTATGTATTTCTTTGTGGAAAATACTCTACAATTATAGGTATATTAATTGGTTAGAATTTGTTATACAAATTATCAGTATTTCATTGTGCAAATTAATTAATTATTAGAAATTATCAATATAGTCAATCCCATATCCAAATCCAATAGCAATTATTAGCATTTCATTGTACAAATAAACAGAATATTTTGATGTTTAAATTACATTTTTTATACAGCATTATTAATATGCATTACAGGGCTTGAATGGCAAATACAGGGCTTGAATTTTTGAGATGGGATGGCAGGAATCGTGTCCTAAAGAATATTGGGGACGGGAGGCTTGTGTTTCCAAAAAATCATTTTCCGAAAATGTTTCTTTGTAAAACTACGATTAAGTCTCACGGCCGACTGACAAATTTCGTGATATTTCCCGTTATTAATTGACATATTTCACAGTTTCTTCTTGCAACAAATTGACAAAATTGATGTTTGTTTTTCTGCATCTAACAGAAAAATTTTTGCGATTTTTCTCCACGACCGACTGACGAATTTCATGATTTTTTCTAGAGACCGATCGGTGAATTTCATAATTTTTTTTCTCGTGATCAATTGACAAATTTAGCCATTTTATTCTGTGACCGATTGGCAAATTTCCCTGTTTGTTCTTGCAACATACAGATGAAAGTAACGATTGTTTTTCTGCATCCGATTAAAAATTTTCGCATATTTTCTCTGCGACCGGCTGAGGAATTTCATATTTGCTCATGATGGACTGGCAAATTTCATGATATTTTTCCGTGATCGATTGACCAATTTCGTGATATTTTCCCGCTGTCGATTTCCCACAAACTTCAGTTTTTTTCTCGCGACCGGTCGACAAATTATTTTATTTATTTTTACCATGATTGATAAAATCAGCGATATTTTTTTCTATGACCGATTTACATATTTTGCGATGTTTTCCATTTGCCCAAAATAGGAAATAAGTAAAAGAGCAGTAACGGCCATGGAGACAGTGCTCTATCAAATTGGCCAATAGTCGGTCACTAAACAAAATGAGATACTTCTGGTGCACATGAAAAAAAAAAAAAACATATTTAGAAACAACAAACTAGTTGATTCTCGCAATTCACTAAAATTGGGACACGACTTTTTAAAATCAAACTTTTCTCGTGTAATAGAAAAAATCAATTGACTATTCCTTTTTCAAACTTTGGATATGGATTTAAAATTCAAATGCATAGAACATAGTTCAATTAGCGAAATTACCAGGGATTACAGTTTTGACTATAATTCCATTAAGGATTCTAATAAAACAAGTTTGTTCAGAAATGACATATAAACACTATAGGATATTGACAATACAATCACCGATATGCATTATTCATGTAAGTAAGTTAAAAATTAATGGACATCGGATTTTGCAAAGTTTTCTAAATTTTTTTAAGAGAGCATAATCATGTGTTTCCGATAATTTCTAAAATTATAAAAGTTGCACTATACTGTTTGTCAAAAGTGTAACTTGTGAAAGAGGCTAAAACACGCAAAATAGAATAAAATCTAAATTAAGAAATTCATTTAGCAATCCAATTGTTAACTGCCCATAACATTAGGTGAAGGTTGAAAAATAGACATGGTATATATGTCGTAGGCTAATTGAGAAATCCGGCTCTTTGCAAACAGCCTAGGCTCTTTTCAAAGAGCCGGGCTAATTGGAGAATCCATCTCCCTTTTTCCAATTAGCCTGATATTTTTCAGGCTTATTGCAAAGAGCCTAGAAAGCGTTAGGCTAATTGAAAAATGACCACTTATTATCCAATCAAGGTGATATTTTTAGCTCACAGGCTATCAAAGCCTGAGAGCTTATGTTTCTGCCAATTCTGTATGTACGTGTACATACGTATGTACGTAACGCGATAACTCTTGATAGAAATATCCGATTTGCTTCAATTTTTTTTCTAGGTTCATTCTGATGAGGTGCGTCACTGATTAGTTTTTGGGGTTCATTGGTTAAGGATAAAGGGGGGAAAGGGGGCTAGTCCCCCCCCCACCTTAATTTATATAAATGGGTTTTTCATGCAGAAATATTCGATTTGCTCCAAATTTGGTATACCGGTTTATTGTGTTAAGGAGCTTCCCTGATTAGATTTGGATGCTCATTATTTAAGTATAAAGGGGGAAAGGGGGCTACCCCCCCTTAATTTAGATAAATCGGTTTTTCATGGTGAATTATTCGATTTGCTCCAAATTTGGTATACCAGTTTATTAAGTTAAGGAGCTGTCTTGATTAGATTTGGAGGTTCATTAGTTACATATAAAGGGAGGAAAGGGGGTGGGGGCTATCCCCCCACCCCCGTAATTTAGATAAATGGGTTTTTCATGCAGAAATATGCGATTTGCAATAAATTTGGTATACCGGTTAATTATGTTAAGCAGCTTCCCTGATTACATTTGGAAGATCATTATTATGTATAAATGGGGGAAAGGGGGGCAATTGCCTCTCCCCTTAATTTAGATAAATGCGTTTTTCATGTAGAATTATTTAATTAGCTCAAATTTGGTATACTGATTTATTATGTTAAGGAGATGGCTTCATTAGATTTGGAGGTTTATTAGTTAAGTATAAAGGGAGGAAAGGAGGGCTAGACCCCCCCCCCCTTAATTTAGATAAATGGGTTTTTCATGCAGAGTTATTCGATTTGCTCCAAATTTCGTATACAGGTTTATTATGTTAAGGAGCTTCCCTGATTAGATTTGGAGGTTCATTAGCTAAGTATAAAGGGAGGAAAGGGGGGCTAGACCCCCCCCCTCCCCTCTTAATTTAGATAAATGGGTTTCTCATGGAGAGTTATTCGATTTGCTCCAAATTTCGTATACCGGTTTATTATGTTATGGAGCTGCCTTGATTAGATTTGGAGATTTATTGGTTAAGTAAAAAGGAGGGACAGGTGCTAGTGTCCCCTTAATTTAGGTAAATGGGTTTTTCATACAGAATTATTCGATTTGCTTCAAATTTGATATACCAGTTTATTACGATATGGCTTCCTTCATTTGATTTGGAGGTTCATTGATTAAGTATCAAAGGGGGGAAAGGGGGGCAATTGCCCCTCCCCTTAATTTAGATAAATGGGTTTTCATGCAGAATTATCTAATTTAGTTTAATTTTTTTTCAACCGGATCCGAACTGGAAGGTTCCATTTGAAGTCAACCCGAAAATCGACCACAACCAGGTTTCGGATTGAGTTCAATTAGAACTTTCAGGTTCGGATCGGGTTGCCGGTGGACGGAGATTATTTTGTCTGGCTTGCATCGGGTTATAGTTCTTTGGAATGTTTTTGTCGATTAAGATTTGGTTCGGGACGGGTTTCAGGTTGACTTCAAATGGAATTTTTAGGTTCTGGTAGCTTTGCGTGTCCACGGAAACTAATTTGTCTTGTTCGAATCCGGTTATGGATCTTTGGAATATTTTTGTCGGTTATCAGATTTGGTTCGGGATTTCGGTTTTTTTCAAATGGAACTCTCATGTTTGGGTCGGTTTGCATGTAGACTGAAATTATTTTGTCTTGCTCGGATCGGGGTACGGTCTGTTGTAATTTATTTTTCGGGTTTGGGTAGGGTTATGCGTTAATAAACCTAATAAAAAGAAAATTGCCCAGTTAAACTGATGGCATTGAGGTCACAGGCTATTCACACTAATTGTATATTATACTCTTATTTCAAAGAATAATGCCCTCGAAAAATAAATGAAGGAATTAGTCCCCGTTGCCTCCCTTTCTACTTAACCAAAGAACTTCCAAATCTAATAAGGGAAGCTACGTAACATAATAAACTGGTATACCAAATTTGAAGCAAATCAGATAATTCTGCGTGAAAAAACCATTTCACTAAATTAAGGGGGTGGGGTATTAGCTCCCCCATTTCTCCCTTTATGCTGAACCAATGAACTTTCAAATCTAATCAGAAAAGCGCCTTATTAGAATGAACCTAGAAAAAAAATTAAAGTAAATTAGATAATTCTGCATGAAAACCCATTTATCTAAATTAAGGGGAGGGGCAATTGCCCCCCATTCCCCCCTTTTATACTTAACCGATGAACCTGCAAATCAAATGAAGGAAGCCATATCGTAATAAACTGGTATATCAAATTTGAAGCAAATCGAATAATTCTGTATGAAAAACCCATTTATCTAAATTAAGGGGACACTAGCCCCTGTCCCTCCTTTATACTTAACCAATAAATCTCCAAATCTAATCAAGGCAGCTCCTTAACATAATAAACCGGTATACAAAATTTGGAGCAAATCGAATATCTCTGCATGAAAAATCCATTTACCTAAATTAAGGGGGGGTCAAGCACCCCCCCCCCCCTTTCCTCCCTTTATATTTAACTAATGAACCTCCAAATCTAATCAGGGAAGCTCCTTACCATAATAAACCGTTATACCAAATTTGGAGCAAATCCAACATTTTGCATTAAAAACCCATTTACTTAAATTAAGGGCGGGGTGTCTAGCCCCCCTTTCCTCCCTTTATACTTAACTAATGAACCTCTAAATCTAATCAAGCCATCTCCTTAACATAATAAATCAGTATACCAAATTTGAGGTAATTGAATAATTCTACATGAAAAACGCATTTATCTAAATTAAGGGGAGAGGTAATTGCCCCCCTCCCCCCCCCCTTTATACATAATAATGATCTTCCAAATGTAATCAAAGAAGCTGCTTAACATAATTAACCGGCATACCAAATTTATAGCAAATCGCATATTTCTGCATGAAAAACCCATTTATCTAAATTACGGGGAGGGTGATAATTACCTTTTCCTCCCTTTATATGTAACTAATGAACCTCCAAATCTAATCAAGGCAACTCCTTAACTTAATAAACCGGTACACCAAATTTGGAGCAAATCGAATAATTCATCATGAAAAACTGATTTATCTAAATTAAGGGGGGCTGCCCCCCTTTATACTTAAATAATGAGCTTCCAAATCTAATCAGGGAAGCTCCTTAACACAATAAACGGGTATACCAAATTTGGAGCAAATCGAATATTTCTGCATGAAAAACACATTTATATAAATTAAGGGGGGGGGGGGGACAAGCCCCCCT
The DNA here is from genome assembly GCA_963932465.1 of Maratus speciosus. NCBI lineage: Eukaryota > Metazoa > Arthropoda > Arachnida > Araneae > Salticidae > Maratus > Maratus speciosus. The sequence continues at coordinate 275,997,887 of OZ010790.1, read as the reverse complement.
TTCCCCCCTTTATCCTTAACCAATGAACCCCAAAAACTAATCAGGGAAGCACCTTATGAGAATGAACCTAGGAAAAAAATTTGAAGCAAATCGGATACTTTTATCAAGAGTTATCGCGTTACGTACATACGTACGTACACACGTACATACAGAATCGGCGGGCACATAAGCTCTCAGGCTTTGATTGTCTGTGAGCTAAAAATATCACACTGATCGGATAATAAGTGGTCATTTTTCAATTAGCCTAACGCTTTCTAGGCTCTTTGCAATAAGCCTGAAAAATATCAGGCTAATTGGAAAAAGGGAGATGGATTCTCCAATTAGCCTACGACATATATAAAGCTTGATTATGTTCCTTTGTTTTAATAAAATAAAAATTTTGAATAATAATCTTGAGTTTTTAATTTAAATTATTTCAATGCTATTTTGTCATGACTGTATAAATGCATTACTTAAAGTGGCACATAAAAAATAATGAGGTTAAAAGATTTTTTTCCTTTCTAACAGTTCAACTCCCCTGCATTTATAAATGTTGGGTAGGAAACTCTTTTCCTGGGAAAACTTGAATTTCAAGCCCTGATATTTACATTTAAAATGTTTTAATGATGTGTGAAACATGTTTGTAATTTATTGTTCTGAGATGGCATTATATAAAGAAATAATTCACCATATAACTAAAAATATATCTAGTGCCGGATATCCGAATCCGGCAGGCAAAGGAGCTTCCGATATCCGGTATCCGATAAAATCAATATCCGGTGCATCCCTAGTGCATAATATATTAGCTTAGTATATAGAGCAACTTTTGTGAGTCTCAAAATCATAGCTTGAAAATTCTGAAAATTATCGTCGATAGAATAAGCTTGAAATCTGTTGTTCCCCCCCCCCCCCCCCCAAAAAAAGCAAAAAGATGAGGGGTTGTATCAAATATCTGTTGATTAGTGCCAAGATAGCGTACACAATATTGCATGTATTACTATATTTGGATACAACCCTTTATCTTTTTACGTTTTATTTTACATGAAAAAAAAGTTTTGGATCTAAGGTACAGAGACAATTTCGACCACACGTATAATTAATTAATAATTATGTATATTTCATAAATATGCATAGTCAGTTAATTATTATGCATGTTTAATAAATACGTATAATAAATTAATAATATATTTATGTATGTATTAATTACTTTAATACATACAATTTAAGTACTTTAAAAAGTTTTTGGACATTTTCGTTTTCGGCCGAAAATAGGAAGATCGCCAACATTCGACCTTAAAAACCTGTTTCGGTCGATTCTTAATAATAATTATATATAACATTTCTATAAAAAAATACTGGTGTCCTTAAAGTTTTTACACAGTGAAAGATGGCATTTTTTTGCATAATTATGATATTTTTCGCAATAAAAAGGACACACACATTCTGTTGACTTTTATATTAGTATTTCCACTTTATGATCAACATTAAATTACTATTTCACTTATCGCATTTTCAATTTATCAAAATTTTTGCTGTCCTTAAAGTTTTTACATGCACTGTATATGTATGTATATATAACACTGGTGGCCGGCTAACCAAAAAGTACTGCTTTTTTTTTTCAACCTACCATTCTTATTTGTATACCAAAGCTTTGAAAAAATCTTTATTTTTAAATGAAGTCCAAGAATTTTAGTTTGGGAAAATTAACTTCTGTAAAGGATAGCATATATGAGAGGTTCACAACCATAACAGATCAAGCACATTTAAAAAAAGAAAAAGAAAAAAAAAGAGAGAGCGTCCATTTAGAAGGTGCATAAAATCTGTTTTATCCACTCTCAGAGTGAACCAAGTCTGTTTTCATATATACTTTCTCATATATATGTCATTTGTTTACAGGCTTGGTTTACTGTGGGAGTGGATAAAACAGATTTATCACCTTCAAATGGACTAACTTATTTTTTTTTTTCAAAATAGACTTGGTCTACTATGGTTGTGATGTGAGCCCCTCATATTCAAAATATAACTGACCATAGTTTTGTTTGGAAAATGTGTCCCAAAAATTGCCCATGTGACTTCGTACTAATTACACTTTGAGAATTCAATCTGCCTGAAGTTATGGCTTTGATATATGAGACACATGCATGTTTATTATATTTCAAGAAACTGGAAAATACAAGTATTTTTTATTATTTTTTTTTTATTTCATTATGTCTTCGCAAAAAAAATATTGCAATCTCAGTGATTAAGTCTACATTTCGAGTCAAAAAAATCTCTTGTTAAGCTAAAATTGCAGACAGAGATAATAAACATTTTAAAGTATTTGCTTCGTCAAACACACCAACACCGTTGTTAATCTAACTTTGCTTTTTAAAAGTGCCTGTTTACAACTAAAAGACATGAAGTTATAAAAATAGTGTAACTGCATAATGCAAGGACTCTAGAAATAAAGTAATCACCTAATTATAGAGATTCAAGGTAAAATTCCAATTTTTCTTTTGTTAAAAGAAAAAAGAAATTGGTTCAAACTAGCTATTCAACTTTAATAATATCCACTTAATAATTATAATTATTAAACAGATAAAAAAAAAAAAATAAATAAAATGTGAAAAAATACAAAAAAAAAAAAAAAATAGCAGACAATCAGTACAAATTATTAAAAAGAGTAAGTAGGATACAAAAATAAGTGAAATTTTGAACTTTCGTACTTACATTAGTTTCACTATCTCTAACAATGAAATCACCATCTTCAGCATACTCTCCAAGCATTTGATCACACTGACTTCGGGTAATACTGCCATAGTACCAGCTTTTCCCGCTTAAATCGGGGCGCTCTTGTAGACTGCCAAATTTATTCCGGAACATTGCTGGAGAGCCACCACTAGCTCCTAGGGATAAACTAGTTTCTTTACGGGAAATTCCATTGTCCATTAGAATATCAACACTACTAGAAAGAGGAAAGTTTTTACCAGGGTAGGTTTCCACGGAATTCCCATGACAAACAATCTGTACATAATTCTTTGGCACCAACCCAACTTCATTTCGTTGATTTCTTGCTTTCCACCAGTCAGGATCATTTTCTGGTCTGTCAATGATTTCAAGATGTTCACCCCTTTGGAAGCTCAACTCTTCTTCATTTTGTGAGGTAAAAGAATACAAAGCTAAAACAATGTCAAGACAACCCCCACCCTGCAGTGTATTGTTAGCAGATCCTGCAGGAGTATAATTATGACTGCTATCGTTAGCATCATCAACTTCCTCAAGAACATAATTAGAAGGAAACCAGCCAACTGTACCATCACATTCTCCTTTCCACCACCCATCATTTGATTTTTCCATAACCATTACCCGTGCTCCCTTTGAGAGAGAAACTTCATCAGGCTGCTGTGCTTCATAATTATATTTGACTATGGCTGATGTTCCAGTATAACTACATGTTTTGTCAGAAGTATTTCTAGGAGAATCAACATTTACTTCCTTAGTTGCAATAGGAGAAGCAGTGGGGGACATTTTGGCATCAGTTTTTTTCTTAACTCTTCTACGAATACTGTCAAAGATAGATGGCTTCTCCCGCTTAACATAATTAGAAGGAACAAATCCAGACTGATGTTTAGCATTCTGAACTTTCCACCAATGCTTACTATCGTCTAAAAGTATAAGTCTTTCACCTTTTTTAATATCAAGTTCCTGACTTCCTTGTGCAGTATAATCATATTTAGCAATAACATATGTTTCATCTGTCTTACCTAGAAGATGAAATGGTAAAAGTGACACCAATGAATACATATTGAATTAAACATATATAAAAAAAATAAATGGGCACATATGACTTTTTGTTTAGTATGCATTTATGTTTATTTATTTATTTTTTCCCCCAATAGCAAGGGATTTTATCCAATAAACAAATATATAGAAATAGCTATGATATGAAACTGAAGATTTTTTTCACAGCCAGGCTTCTAAAGACTTTAATCTTAAGTATAAAATCAGTTTTAAAAATATACCAAAGATAGCAAAACACACATGGCGTACGCTGTCAAAGGCAATGGAGCCCTTAACTCTAGATTCGTTCAAATAGATTTTTGTTACAAGTAAAAAATCATACAAATTCGAAGATCTGCAAAATCAGAGTGGAACATACACAGCACATGCATTTTAAGACAGTAGGGCTCCCGACTCAAGGTTCTTTTGGATAATTTTCATTAAAACATATATATATATAGTCATATAAATTCAAGTGTTGTACGCTGCCAAAGACAGTGGAAACCCAACATTAGATTTGTTCGGAAAGATTTTTGTTAATATAAAATCATACAATATTGATTTTAGGTACATTTAAGGTTATTATCACAGGCGCGAGCAAGCCAGCTTGTCAGATAATGATACAGTACAAGATCTATTATCCGGAATTCTCGGGACCGAAGGCTTTCTGGATTTTGGAATTTTCCGGATTTTGGGTCCTCCTGAATTCCGTCAAAAAATCGCAGGAAAAACGCAAACTTCATCAAAGAATCGTGAAAAAACAAATTTCTTCCAAGGACCACAAAAAAAAAATGCAAATTGCATCAAAATATAGAAAAAAAAAAAAAAGAAAAAAATTCTTCAAAGGATTGAAAAAGACCCCCTGCAATTTTGTCAAAAGATCACAAAACAAACAAACAAAAAAAAAAAAACGTAAATTTCGTCAAAAGATCAAAAAAAAAAAAAACCCTAAATTTCATAAAAGGATCGCGGGGAAAAAAAAAAATTTTCATCAAGGTCTCAGGAAAAAAAAAAAAAAAAACTCAAATTTCATCAAGGTAGCGAAAAAAAAAAAAAGATCGCAAAAAAACCTGCTTAATTTCATCAAAAGATCATGTAAAAACGCGAATTTCGTTAAAGGATTGCGGAAAAAATGCATAATTAGTGCCAAGGGTCCCCCCCCCCCCTCTTCTGTAAACTTTCAAAAAATTTGCTGTGAATTTCAGACTTTTTTTTTCTTTTAAACTCAGAATTACCCCTGATTTAAAGTAACACAATTGCGTAGCCATAATATTTTGTTGAAGTGAGAGGGAAGGTGTGAAATATCTGACGATTTTTTTAAAAAACAAATTATAATATAAATTAATTTTAAACTAAAATTTGACAGAAAAATGACTTTTTTCTAATTTCTGGGGGGGGGGGGGGGGCACCGTGTTCCCTGATCACTGATGTAACATACTTTAGTAGTTACACATTGCGACACAATAGGCAAAAAAAAATTAGGAATCGGTAAAATTTTCGAAAAATTTCAGGAATTGCAAAATTTTAGTAAAAATTCTCAAATTTAGAAAATTTTCTAATTTTTTTTCCCCGGATTTTGGAATTTCAGATAATGGGTCCTGTACTGTAATACAGAATTATGTTTTATTATTGTGAACAAATATTTCAGCTATTTTATCTATGTGTTTTATACGGACTAAACAGAAGTTCTTTTTAGTTAAAAAAAAAAAAAAAAAAAAAAAAAAATCATTACACAAGAAGGAAATCTCAAAAATAATGTTCCATACATCAATACATGTTATAAATACCAGAAAAATCTGATTGTATTTTCTGGTGGTCATAACATTACACTATGAAAAAAAAAATATGGTGGATTTTTCAGGACTTTAAAATTTTAAATGGTTAATTTTATTTACCGTAAAATCCCGATTGTAAGCCCCTCCCTCTTTTAAGCACTTTTTATTTTATTTTACACTCCCAAATATAAGCCCCCCCCCCCCCCCTTCCTTTCACAAAATTTTTTGTGGGAAAAACCGCGACGATTCTGGATTTTAAAGATTGGTTAAAAAATATTTTTCATGGCAATATAATAACATACAAAGTGCATTTTTTCTCCTTAGTGCAAATAAACGACGATCAACTTGCCAAATTAAGTTATATAATAGGAATGATACACTAAAACATAACACTTATGCTGAAATTAAATACAGTCGGACCTCTATCCCGAAAAAAAGTTCGTTATATGGAAAATTCGTTAAATAGAGAGTCACCATTTAAAATACTTTAAACTACGTAAAACACATTTTAAGTCCATAAACACTAAATGTAATTTAAAAAAGTAATTAGTCACATTTTTTTTTTTTATAAATTATATCTATTTGTTTTACCTATTTTATCCATCAAAAAGAAATCTGCAAGGGAAATAAGAATGAAACAAAACATTGTCTGAAATACATTGTATTTTCAGTTAAAAAAATAATTTTACATTAAAATCACGATTTTTTATTATGGTTGATAAGCTGTTTTGAAGAATACCAAATTTTAAAGCAGTATTCTTTTTCTTCATGCCTTTATCCACTTCATTAAGAATATATATATATTTTTTTCTTTGATGCTCAAGCACTTTCGCTTTGACATTTTCAAGCTACAAGAACCGAAATTACCAACACGGTTGATCATGATCAACAATCTAGAAAACGGGAAACTATAGTTTAAGGCTCCTGTCCCTGCCGGCGAAGACACTCACGAGCTAATGCTAATCCTATGGGGAGGAATTTATCTAATATATTGTTTGCATTTCGACATTTTTAAATATTTTTTTTTTTTTTTTTTTTTTTTTTTTTGCATTGGATAGCCGAGATCCGTCTCTACATCGCACTTTTTTTACTTTTTCGATTTTGGTCGCAGATATTTTTTATAAAGTTACTTTCACTTTCAAAACCGGTTCTGAAAATGAAAGTGACATTCTAAAAAAATATCTGCAACCAAAATCAAAAAAGTAAAAAAGGTGCGATGTAGAGACGGATCTCGGCTATCCTATGCAAAAAATAAAAATAAATAAATAAAAATGTCGAAATGCAAACGAGATATTAGAAAAATCCCTCCCCGTAGGATTAGCATTAGCTCGTGAGTGTCTTCGCTGGCAGGGACAGCTCCATTGAGGGTTAAAAAGGGGATATTGAAAGTTTGCTCTTCTTGCTTGGATGGAAAGCAAAGAATCACAACGATTTTACTGCTCTCGGTGAGTTAGGTGCCTGGTAAGACCTGTTCATGGTCATTGATCATCATAAAATGTGTTAAAAGAAAGAATAAGTTTGAAATGTCTAGTAATATTTTAAGAAATAAGGAGAAAATAAATTTAGATCCCAAGGAAAAGTTCGTTAAATAGAGAATACACTTCGCTATTTGGAGCTTATTTTACGAAGAAATTTGCAAAATGTTTTTGGTTTAAAAGTTTGCAAAATAGAGAAATTCGCAAAAAAGAGGTTCGTTAAATAGAGGTCCGATTGTATACATATTAAAACACAATAAATTAAAATATAGTACACAATAGATAATACAAAAGTGATTTTATTCCAAAATTTCCGAAAATTTAAGTAATTCGGTTCTGAAAATTAAAGAAATATTGGCCACCAGTCCAAAAAATGATACACGTTTTTTTGTGATCCTTTGTCGACATTTGAGTTTTGTTGAGGCTTTTTGGCAAAGTTTGCATTTTTTCCGCAGCCCTTTGATGAAATTCGTGTTTTTTCTGTGATTCTTTGACGGAATTCTCATTTTTTCTGCGGCCCTTTGACGAAATTTACATTTTTTTATATCGACTTTGACAAAATTTCTTTCTTTCTGCTGTTTTTAACGAAATTCACGTTTTTTTCACGAGTTTGTGTCAAAATTTGATTATTTTCCACAGCCTTTTGGCAAAAGTCTCGTTTTTTCCTGTGGCCTTTTCATGAAATTCGTGTATTTTTTTTTGCGATCCTTCGACGAAATTCGCTTTTTTTCCACTTCCCTTTGATGGAATGTGTGTTTTTTCAGAGATCTTTTATCAAAATTTGTGTTTTTTTGCTGCTTTTTGACGAAATTCGTGCTTTTTTTCTCGTCTTTTAGACGAAATTCGTGCTTTTATCTCGTCATTTTGACGAAATTTGCATTTTTTCTGCAGCTTTTTGACAAAATTCACGTTTTTCTGTGTTCGTTAGACGAAATTAGTGTTCTTTGCGATCCTTTTATGAAATTCACGTTTTTTTCGCTGCCCTTTGACAGAGTGCGCATTTTTTAGCGATCCTTTTTCGAAATTCTCGCTTTCTCTGCGACTTTTGATTAAACTCGCTTTTTCTCCGCGGCCCTTTGATGAAATTCAGGTTTTTTCTGTACTCATTTGACGAAATTTGCGTTACCTCCGAGATCATTCGATGAAATTCGCTTTTGCTCCGCGATCATGACGTAATTCGTGTTTTCTCCGCGATCATTTGACGAAATTGACTTTTTTTTCAAGATCATTTGACAAAATTTGCATTTTATCCTTGGCTCTTTGACAAAATTCAGGTTTTTTCCCCCTCGATCCTTTAACAAAACTGATCTTTTTCGGCGATCATTTGTCAAGAATTGCGTTTTTTTTTAAGTCAGAATTTTCAAACTGATGACTGAATTTTTAAAATTTTCGGAACCTCGTGCATTAAATTTTCAGAAAAGTCAGAACAAAATTACCCCTGCCATTCTTCTTTCCCCTCTGGCTACGGCCTTATTGTCAGAAATTATTTCTGTTTACAACACAATTCAACGTGTTTCGTAAGATTTAGAACATTATGGAAATTTAAGTCAGCCCCCCCCCCCCCCCCCCTGCCCCAGAATAAAATCCTGGGTACGCTACTGGTGGGCTGGGTTAAAAAAAAGGGGGGTTTTCAAACCCTGGTTGCTAGGCAACTGTTAAATAAAAAAATAGGATAAAAAAGATAATGTCTACTTCAAAACTGTAAAAATCATAAAGAAAAAGCTTACATATTTTATGAGCATATGCACAAAATTCTATAAATATACAGAAAATTGTGAAAGGCCAAGGAAATTTTTGAAAAAATTTCAAACAGATTTGATAAATTTAAGACATTGCACAGCAAAAATTTAGCATTCATAATGTAATGCCAACTATTCTAAGCATTCTTTTGTCCAAAATTGTCTGAATGAATCAATTTTTATATCTGGTATGTCACTACTCTCACATAAAAGCATCTTATTCTCCAGTGACGCTCTAATTTCCTTAAGAGTAAGAATCTGAGAAAGTGTCACACCTAGCATTATGGGGTGATTCATGCCATCTCGGATTTTCTCCAAAAAATTACCAGTTATTACTTATCTTGTTAAAAGGCCAAATCCAGAAGTTTTTTCCCCAAAGTTGAGTTGTTCATTTTTTATGGGCCCCCAAAGGTCACCGTGCAGTGTGAAAAATTGAGTATTTTTTTTAGACATTAAAATTGCTATGACCCACAATTCTTTGCGCAAACAACTTGCCACAAAAATCTTTTTATATATGGGATGTAGGAGGGTTCAACTTTATATAATGGATGAGAAGTCTGTGGCAACTTGTTGCCGCAAGGTCACTGAAGGTCACAAACTTATGCATTTTCGCTGTTTTTTACCATTTTTAAGGCCCAATAACAGCTTGCGCGTTGAAGTTGCCATGGCAAAAGAGGTGTCATTTGAAAGATATGTATTAGCACTTTTTAAAAATGTACATATAATTGAGGCAAGTTTTATGCGCTTTTAGTAACAGAGCGTCAAAATGTGAAAAATGTAATATTTGACCGATATTCAAACTGTCATAACTTCCTGCGGCAATGACATTTTGAAATAATTCTTTTGCCATTCTTTTATTCTATTATTGCTCTTTATGAAAAAATAAATTCCATTGAGGCATGTACCTTTAAGGAAAAAAAAAGATTTTTTTAAACATACTCTATTCCGGTAGTCAGGACTTTTTTGCTTTTCAGAACAACTCGTCTGAATAACAATTTTTTTAACATTTACTTGGCTGTATGAATTGATATAATTTATACATTGTTACGTTTATATTTATTGAGGACAATTATTTAGTTTTAAAATCTCAAAAAATCACCGACATGGTCTCTATTTGGTATATACCTGTGAAATGCATATATGATTTTTCCATTACTTTTTTAAAAATTTACTATAATTTTTCACATTTAATAGACTAAAAGCAAAAGGTTTACAAAGTTTTATACTTTTATGCATATTTTGGAATATTTTGTTTAATTTTTACATATTTTGAAATATTTTGTTTAATTTTTAACATTTGTTAAAAAATCACCTGAAACTTGTACAATATTATAACTGAATAAAATGCACAGATATAAAGATATTAGTCTTTTTTTATTAATATAAGGTACATTTTAAAATCATTATTGATGAAGTATTTTTAATTTAAAATCATTAATTTCAGAACATAAAATTATTCAAAGCAAAATATTCCAACCTTCCCCTTGTTTGTATTACTATTACTACATAGTGAAAAATGCCGAACTTCAAAACAATATTTCTCTGGAATATGAATGAATTTATAATGCTCCTTCATTTAAAAAAAAAGGCTGTATCTGATGATAAGATTAATTTTTGTAAAGTATTTTTAAAAAAAATCATTGATAAAATATTTTAAGTTTATAATCACATTATTTCAGCAACACAAAATTCTGAAAAACAAAATATCTCAACTCTTCTATTTTTTGTATTACTAGTACTACTTGGTAAAATATTCTAGAACCATGAGAACAATATTTCTGTGCAATCAGAATTCTTTATGTTCATCCATTAAAAAATAAAATTATTTTCTTTTTTGTTTATAAAGGGTATTTTTTTAAAAAAGTATTACTGATAAAATATTTTACATTTGCAACAATAATTTTAGTAAAATAAAATTGCACAGAGAAAAAAAAAAACCAACTCAGCTCTCCCCTTGTTTGCATTACTGTTATCACATGGTTGGCTATTCTGGAATATCAGAACAATATTTCTGTTGAATAAGAATTACCTTTGTTCATCCATTTAAAAAATAAAGTTGTGAATTTTTAATTTGGATATTTTCATACTTATGTTTATATATTCTTGGTTAATAAAACTGTTTTACAAAACATGGAAGAACTTAATTCGGATCCTTATACAGATTGTTTTTTTTATAATGAGCTATTGAACTGTGGAAGACACGGCAAAAGTCGTAAGGATGATTTGTTTTCAGAACAAGACTTGGCAGCAGATGTAAGAAATTATCTAGAAAGAATAAATGTTAAAGCACCTGATAGAAGTGTGTCTGAAAAAGAACTAATATCTAGCAGAAGTGGTAAAGTTTTACCTGAAGGATTTAAACTTTGTGCAAAGCATCGTTTTGGTTTTGGTACTTATTGGAATGTTCCAGCTGTATGTTTACACCCTTATCACAAGGAAAACAGGAAAAGAAAAGAAAGGTGTTAGGTCTGCAAGTTGGGCAACATATGAATTAATATGTAAATATAATTCTTCTGTAAACATTCCAATTGGAGGAACTGTTTGTCCAAAGCATAGAGATTATCTTCTTTCAAAAGATCTACATCAAATGAACGATGAAGTTGAGATAGCCGACATCACTTCCAGCGATCCAACATTTGAAGTTCGTAATTCTCTGTTAGTGGAAACTGATAAGACCGAGACAAATTCATTTATAAAATCATCAACAGAAGGTGTAAGCCCTGTTAAATTTCAACTGAAATCTCCTGTTTCAAAACTTTCTGCAAGTACCATTCGCTATATGAAACGAAAATACTCTGAAGTTACCAATAATTTTAAAGCAACGTTAACCAAGAAACTGGCCCCAGAGCAAGAACATGAATTTCGAAAGGTTGTTTCAGACAGTAGCAGCTGCAGCGAGACGGAAGCTGAAGATGAATGTCTAAAAGAGATAGTAGCAGCCTTTAAAAGCACTCCATCTCAAAAGATGAAGCTAGCTTTATTGGATCCTCAAAAATACACAAAATTAGAAGTTATAGAGAAATTCCAATGCTCACAGAGAATGGTAAGGAGAGCAAGAGAATTGAGAGCACAATTTGGGGCTGGCAATATGCCTCTTGTACAAAAAATTAGTAGAAACCGTCTTGACATGAGTAAGGTTGATCATTTTTTAGATTTTTTGTTTACAACAGATTCTCTACAAGATGTTGCTTATGGAACAACTTTAAAATATGATTGTGGATTAAAACATGAAGTTACCCACATGCAATACCATCTTCTTTGGCCCTATATACAATTGTCTGGGGCTGATCCTTTTACAGACCATACTTAAAAGACATTCAAGAGTCTTACAAGGAACAATTATATGTTTGTGGGTTTTTTTTTTTTTAATTATTGATAGTGTTAGCATTAGCTGAATATACTTGTATTATCAATATAGATTATAAATGCCAAGAATTTTGATTGTCAAATTAAATAAATAACATCTATCATATATGTGTCACAATATATTAAAATATATCCATTCATATAGCCAAGTAAATATAAAAAAAAATGTTATTCAGACGAGTTGTTCTGAAAAGCAAAAAAGTCCGACTACCGGAATAGAGTATGTTTAAAAAAATCATTTTTTTTTTCTTAAAGGTACATGCCTCAATGGATTTTATTTTTTCATAAAGAGCAATAATAGAATAAAAGAATGGCAAAAGAATTATTTCAAAATGTCATTGCCGCAGGAAATTATGACAGTTTGAATATCGGTCAAATATGACATATTTCACATTTTGGCACTCTGTTACTAAAAGCGCATCAAACTTGCCTCAATTATATGTACATTTTTCAAAAGTGCTAATACATGTCTTTCAAATGACACCTCTTTTGCCATGGCAACTTCAACGCGCAAGCTGTTATTGGGCCTTAAAAATGGTAAAAAACAGCGAAAATGCATAAGTTTGTGACCTTCAGTGACCTTGCGGCAACAAGTTGCCACAGACTTCTCATCTATTATATAAAGTTGAACCCTCCTACATCCCATACATAACAAGAATTTTGTGGCAAGTTGTTTGCGCAAAGAATTGTGGGTCATAGCAATTTTAATGTCTTTAAAAAACGCTCAATTTTTTGCACTGCACGGTGACCTTTGGGGGCCCATAAAAAATGAACAACTCAACTTTGGAAAAAAAAATTCTAGATTTTGTCTTTTAACAAGGTAAGTAACAACTGGTAATTTTTTGGAGAAAATCTGAGATGTCATGAATCACAGGTGTGACACTCTCTCAGATTCTTGCTCTTAATATTTTTGCGTATAAAAATTTGGAATGGCAATATTCTTCCACTTTATTATTTGGCATTATAATTTAGTGATAATTTTTTTAATGGAAAGTGGACGCCGGGAAAAAAAGACTAGTACCAATTTTTTTTTTTTTTTTTTTCTTTTGGACTAGTACAAAGCAAATAACATCAGAGATTAAAAAATATAAAAACTAAACTTTTTTTTATTGATTGATTTGGTACAAATGAATTATTTCAAAAATTTTAAAGCATTAAATCTAAATTCCAACAATATCCACTGCATGTGAAATAATGCTACATGCTAATATTTATTTCGATATATAATTTTGATAAATTCAAGTGTGGAAAATAAAATACCTGTTTTTGGAGAAAGTTTTGAAGCAAGAATAATTGCAATTTCATAGTAGACTAACATATTTGTAGTAAGATAAACTTTGACATTGTAGCAGATATTATTAACATCAGAATAACTTTTTTTAAAGGTTCAATAGTTATTTTATGAATAAAATCTGCATGACTTCTACATTTAATATTTAAAAACTGGGTTTTTTTTATTGATTGATTTGGTATCAATGAATTACTTCAAAAACTTAAATTCAGAATTTTCCAAATTAAATCTTTTTAACCAGAGAATATTTTTATTTTTCAAAAAGGTTAGGTATTTACAGCACACTTTACCTTTACAAAGTGCTCTACTTTTGGCCGCAGATCAGTTTGTCAAGTATTTAGCCTGTGATTTGATGTTAACAAATAAGATGTATTTTTACACCTGAAATAAACATTCTTATTTTCAATCTCATTTGTTTATTTTTTCATAAAATGTTATTTGCAATTGACATAATGTACATTTGGAACACTGCTCTAAGATAGGAAGTGCAAGGCCGTTCAAAGTACAATGTCAGCACTACAAGGTAGCAAAGTTTTAGAGTATAATACCTCGTTCGACCTTACATCACAAGACTGCAGGATGGGCAATACTTTTTTCTAATAATGTTGAATCTCAAATAGTAGGTGCTGGGAATTGAAGTTAAAAATCAATTAAGAAAACGGAAGTTAGAGTTTAGCACAATACTATTTCCTATAAAAAAGAAACAACTTTTAGATTCTGTCCAGAAAATCATTGAAGCCAGCAAAATAAGAACTCTATATCAAGATGGAAGATCAGACATGAAATGGTAAGATTCATTTATGAAATATCCTAAAATAACTTGCAAAGAGGCAAAATACATAAATAAGGCACAAGGTAATAATAAAAGAAAACAAAATCAGAAATTGGTTTAAAGAAATAAAAAAGATCTTTGGTTTAGATTCAAGTGTTTTAAAAAATCCACAATCCAATTATAAAACTGATTCTGATGAAATATATTTTTATGTCCAATAGGTAATCTTGTCCCTTTTATGAATCAAATTAAATATTTTATGTTTTTTTAATTGAAGTTTTCAGTTAAAATCAACTTAAGCATATTTTATTTGATGCCTTTATCAATTCATAAAGAAAACTTGCAAAATTCTTCTAATACAGCAAATATGTGTGTGGTAAAATAGATGTTGCATAAAAATGTTTTATATTTACCTGATATTGTTAAATTACATGATAATAGAGTAGCTAAAAGTGTTGCATAGAGACGGCCAAGTGTGGTACAAATTGAAATAAATTACTTAATAAGTTGTTAGACAGTTATAATTAACAGAAAGCCAATTAAATTTACTAAAGAATGTTATGATTTAATATGCTTCAATCAGTCAATATAAAATTTCTATTTCAATTTTTCTCTAAATGTTAGAACATCTATCCTACAATTAACAAAACTTTAAAACCTTTAATTAACAAAATGCTCGGAAACAACTTTTCATCAAAAGGTTTTAATCTCGGTCTCAATCCAGATCACATTTACTAAGTAGATAGGTAATCTATCTTTCTGATTAAATGTGAAAAAAAGAGTGAAAATTACGTAAAGTTATATTTGAAAGAACGTTAGCTTGTCAATTCTGTGTTCTACGCTAGATTTAGAAATTAAAATTATACCCTTCACATTAGTTACTGTTTTGAAACGATTTTCAGGTATTTTATTGCTTTTATTTGAGTTTAGAATTTAAATTAGTTTATGAAGCTGCTTTGAAGTATAATTGTTTTTTATTTCGTTCCATCATGTGCAGTTCAAAGACAGTTTGACATTTTTTCTTTTTATGTTTTATTGTCCCAATGATGAATGAAAATAAGCTCATTTATAGCTATATTCTTTTACGTCTGTTATATAAATTTATACATTTTTGCGTTTTCATTTGATTTATGATGTGTATAACACTTCGATTGGTTTTTGTTATTATTCATTTTATACTATATGTTTAATTTTGAAATTGATTTTTCAAAACAAACATTCTTAAGATTCCGGGCAACGCCGGACAAACTAAATATTTTTAACCTATATAAAAATTATGAAGCCAGTAGTACTTTATTAGTTTTTAATTAAATAAATAAGCAAAATATTTAAGAATTCAGTTATTTATTACTTTTCAAAAATAAATATAAGTATTCAGAGTTTTTTTGATTGTGAGATAATTGATTTTTTCTCTGGCTGCACCCCCTCCTTAAAATTATTAGAAAATTTTCACATTTTATTTATAAATTTTCTAACATTTGCTCTGTGTTAAGAAAATAAAACACACATAATGAAATATCTATTTCTGATTCTTTTCTCTCTTCCAGACTAACAGCAGCAACAACAGAAATCAATTTAGTTTTTAATTAAATAAATAAGCAAAATATTTAAGAATTCCGTTATTTATTACTTATTAGAAAATTTTCACATTTTATTTATAAATTTTCTAACATTTGCTCTGTTTTAAGAAAAACACACATAATGAAATATCTATTTCTGATTCTTTTCTCTCTTCCAGATTAACAGCAGCAACAACAGAAATCAATTGTTTTTTGGTGACTTTTAAAATGATGTTCATGAGGAATTGCGAAACAAGAACCAGTCACAATTTGACTATACTATGTAACTTCATTTATAATCAAAATTGTTTTCTAGTAAATAGGTAAAGAATTCTTACTAAAGATTAAAATTAAAAATAGTGTATCGCCCATAAAATGAAAATAAACAGCAAGCAAATACTATGTTTTCACCGCGATGCAATTAAATTTCACTTATCAACAGGTACATATTTCAAGAAATTGGATTACAATCAAAAGAATACAAAAATACAACGATTAATAATTCAAAACGACCATACAAATTTAATGGGAAATCACTACTTGTTGTCTTGTTGATTACACAAACTATTTTTTATATAAAATCAATAAAACAGAATCAAATTTCAATCAGTTTAACTCTCAAAACATACAGAAGTATTTCTTTTAAAAATATCATGGGGGGGATAACAAGAATAACTGAACTCACCAGGTGGTTTTCAAATGAAAGAATTGAACTAAGTTGTATAAATTAAAAAAATAAATAAACTTACCCATTTTATGGTGGGACATGATACCATCAGGACTTTTTTTTTTAATGTTACACATAAAATGTGAGAAACATATCGTTTATTTTTAACAACATTTTGCGAGTTGTTTTTTTAAACGATATTATGTATAAATATATATTTAATAAAATAAATCAAGACTTAATTGGCAGAAAAGACACAAATGAAGCTGTGCTCAGCATTAGTAACTATAATACACGTATTATTTAACTGCACTATTTAAATTAAAAGAAATTTATAAAATTAAAACACACTTCACAATACCACTGTCTACTAAATTGATTTTTAGGATTTAAATGCCAGTTGTCAAAGCAATTGTTCAGATTAAAAATATTACTGGCTAGAACAATAGAGTAAAAGAATAAGTGTTTTATGCGTTAAAAATTCATAATTTAATTTTTATTTGCGATTTAAAGCTTAAACAGATTTATTGACAAACAAATAATAAGGAAAGAAAAATTAAAGAGAAATAAACTGAATTCAGGTAAATTTTGCGATTTCGCAATTAGTGAAATACACTGTTAAAAATCTGGGTCATTTGCTGCATCGTCACTCCATGGCTTTTATAGGAAACTGTAACTTGACTATATTATGGGGCATTCTCATTGGTCAGAACAGAAACATTGTATAAAAGTGGTGGAGTGAGTATCCAGCAATTGCTGGATATTTTTACCCACAGACTTCTAATATAAGAAAATATAAGAAGTCTATATATTAGAAGTCTTATATTAGAAGTCTGTGGGTATACCGATTCTGGCACATGAATGTGCTATCTGGTGTGTAGAAATTTAGACTTTAAAGGTGCGTTTTCACTGGTCGTTCTAACGACCTAAAAAACCCTAGTGATCCAGAACTTTAACCTAAGAGCGTTTTCACTGGTTTCAGATAAAAGCCTTACGCCAACCAATCAAAGGCAAGTTTTTACTGCGCAAGCGTCTACTTTATGGCTTTACTGTCTACGGATCGATCAGATGTCATGTCAATTGTAAACAAATAATTGTTTGTTGCTGTTGTCATTGTTAGTAGAAAATATTTTGTATAGAAATTAGGCGCGCCACACACCAGAGAGACATGCGACAATAATTGTGAGACAGGAGGCAAATTCTGCTGTTCAAACCGGTTTTTTCTTTGTTAACAGGGTGAAATTGTCGCATGCCTCACGCTTTTTTGTTGCGTGTCTCCCTGATGTGTGGCGGGCCTTAATCGAAAAATTTGACTGTTTTCTCCACTAAAGGGCTTTAAAAGCACCCACAAATCATTGTTTAACCAAACTTCAAATTGTAGCAATGGAGTTATATTCCTAAATTAAATAATAACACTAAGTCACTATGATTTATGCATTTAAAAGCACATTGAATAAATTATTTTTCACACAAGTACGTGTAATAGAGATCGACACAAATTTAATGTTGCTTTTTGAATTCCCTTTTAAAAAAATTAAGTGAAATTTGTTAAATAAATCACAAATTAATAAAACGTTAAGACAATGTAAAAATTTGAATGTTCAGACCCGCTTGGGAGATATACTTACACTATGAAGGGATGTTCTCACTGTTATTTGTGAATCGTTTTTCATAAATCACAAGAAAAGTTAACATTTAAGAATGTTTATTTTTATTTTATTATTTTTTTTTGAAATATGGATTTTTTTTCTATTTTAGTTTTTTACA
Organism: Maratus speciosus; assembly: GCA_963932465.1. Lineage (NCBI taxonomy): Eukaryota > Metazoa > Arthropoda > Arachnida > Araneae > Salticidae > Maratus > Maratus speciosus. The sequence goes on along the minus strand of OZ010790.1, from coordinate 275,979,738 downwards.
AAAGTTCAAACGTTTAAAATTTTATTATAATTTTTAAAGAATGGAAAATTTAGAGAATTAAAAATTCCTAATAATGTTTATCTTTGTAACAAAAGAAAAAGAAGAAAAGAATAGCAAAATTCAAGGAAAAAAAATATCTGTGAAAAAACTTCTTTAAAGCTTAAATAAAATAAAAAAATAAAACCTTTTTTATATAAGAGTGAAAAAGAATCTATTTTAGAAATTAGTGGTGGGACTCGGGACCATAGATCTAGTAAAATAACTAGATTACGCATACGGGGAGAAAAGTTGATTCTGCGCGTGCGAGCGAAACTACTCTACTAGGGTGGCAAATGGACGGTGATCCATCGATATAAGGAGAAAATGAAATAGCTTGTGCGTTCTTAAATTGCATTTACGTAAGTTTAAGCCTTGATAAATATTTCAAAATGTATGCGAGTAATATCAATGATTTTTAACCACAAATTAGCAATTTTTATCTTTAAGTAATTTTTATGATAAAAATGAATAAGATAAATTATTCACTTTCAAAAACTATAATTTTTTTCTCAATTATACTTAAATATTCTTCAACGTGGAAGTGAATCAAAACAGCACTTAACTGAAATTTCAATTTGCTACAATAGTATTTGTTTTTATCCAAAATAAAAGTTATGTACATTTTTAAATGCATTTTTTTCAGGGGAAGGGGAGAGCTTTTATTAGAGTATAGAGTAAGATTCCTCCACGAATTTCCACCTATTCCCCTTTCCACCCCTCGAAAATTTCTGTTTTCTTCTTTTCACCCCTCCCCCCCACCTAACCGCCACACACATTTTGAAATTTTCGATTTTTTTTCTGCCCATCAATTTCTTTGCGATGAAACTAAATAATATAAAATGCACATTCATTTCTTTGTAATGACAAAAAATAATCATATAAAATTTTCATTGCCCACAGAACTTAAAACATTTATTTTTATTATTATTTTGCCCAAATTGTTAAGTTGTAGCAAAATTGAATATATTACCCCCCCCCCCCCTCCCTCAAAAAAAAAAGAAATAAAAGAGTGCAGTTTTACCATCTTTGATTTTGGAAAACGCAATTCGATTCTGAATCGCTTCCATAGTCAGACTTTCTAATTTTATATCACCATTAAAAAATGAAGTTGTAAATGTGTCAAAACGTTTTGCGCTTGTTGAGCAGAGCAGTTGAGAACAGCCTTAAGTTGTAGCAAAAGTAAATGTAAAACTCATCCCCCCCCTCCCCCACATCCAACCACAATTTTTGTTTTTATTTTTAGAATTTCCAACTTTTTTTATATTATTATACTCTATTTGTTATTTTGAATCATTGGTATTAATTACCCCCCCCCCCCTGCCGCAAAAAATAAAGAATATGTGGAAATAATACAAAAAATTCCATTTTAACTGCCTTAGTAATCTTAAAAAAGAACATTTAACTTTCAAAACTTTCTTTAAAATTAGATATTGGTTAATATTTTTTTACATGTTTTTAAATATGTAAGTATGCGATCAATTTTTGCTTATTGTTTACTTGAATTAAATAGCAAGAATTTTTCTCCTAAAAAATAAAAATAAATAAATACCTGCATTAATAATACACATTCTTAAGATTTTTCTTTTTTTAGCCATGCATTGCTCTGCAAACGTAGATGAAAAAATTAATTACTTTACCAAGGTCAATATTCTTAATAAATATTTATTTATTAAACTGGGCTAACGACTAATTATTGGCAAATGACAATTTCAAAGTTTTTACATAACGTAATAAACGTAAAATGCTTTAAATGTTTAAAAATAAAATATAAATATATATTAAATTCTTTAAAAAAAATCTTTTAACCAAATTATAACTTTTTTTTTTCATATAATTTTCGGAATAATATCTTTTCACAATAACATATATTTTCATACTAATATGTGGACTTGGTATGCGCTCGACATTTTAATGAAAAACAGAAATACTAGGAAAGAAAAAAAATTACTAAATGAACTAAACGTTACATCGAAGTTGTACTATAGTTTTAAAAGTATCTAACAAATCACAAATATGGATGTAAATATCCATATAGGTTATTCCACTGTCTTTCCAGACAATTCTAAGCAATCATATGCATATATTTACTTAAAACATACAGAATGAAAACATCGCAATACTCGGATATCCACTATGTACTGCTACTGTAGTGTATCACAAGTTCCACCCTTTTTTCTGCCATTCTAATGGATATTGCCACCGAACCGCTCTGAGTGGTTAATCTAGTTTTTTTTTACTATATCTATGCTCGGGACCCATGAGCACATGCAACTCTATGCCTATGTGAGACTAGCATTTAGATACACTGGCAGATTCTCTTACCATATCACAACAATATAAAATTATCCAATATAGTTACATCTACTTTTTGTGACCCCCCCTCCCCAAAGAAAAAAAAATCACAGTAAAATGCAAAATAAATGCACTTAAAATTGTAAGTTTTACTTTATGATTTCACATCAGGGATGCAAGTCTTCGATACAAGTTTTTTCTTTTTTGGGGTGTGGGGGGGGGGGGGGGGGTAAACCCTCTTTTATTATTGAATTGAGAAAAATAAATTTTTGTAAAGAAAAATTGAATTCAGTTTCCTGCTATATTATTCTCGTGAGCTTGTTTTGTTTGCAAATTACACATTTTAAATTCAAACTATTTTTTCTTATTCTGTGAAGTCGCTTTTATGGAAAATAATTTTGTGAGGGGGCTTCTTTTATAAAGAAGAATAAAGGGGTATAAATCTTTGACATACACATGACTAACATAACGTTAAACACAAACTAACATAAAAGGTACTTTTATGTTAGTTGGAAGCAAATCTTGCAATTATTTTTCCCTTCGGTAATAATACTTTTTAGTTTTCACTTGTGTAAATTAGAAACAATGTATTAAAGTTAAAATAACATATTTTGGTTCGTTGTATTAATTCTCATTGTTATTATTTTATTCCTTTTTTTAATGAAATAAGTGAAAGGCACATATTTTAAATGTATGTAATATATGTATTTTAAATGAAAAATTTGTATTTCAAATAAAATGAATGAGAGGTTTATATTTTAAAAGAAATGAATACAAATGATGACAATAGGAATAATATTTAATGATTTATCTCAGGGCCGAAACTAGAGGGGGCATGTGCCCTGGGTGACAGAACGGAAAACGAAGGGGGTGCCAACTGAATTTTGGTTTTTGATTTCTAAAGAACCTACACTAGTCACGTGAAGAGACTTGCAAGCTAATGTTAAATATGGGAGCATTCTTTTCAAATTTCTCGCTTGCATTTTAATATTTTTAAATGATTTTTTTTCTTTAGGTAGCTGAGTTTGATCTTTAACTTTGTTAGGTTGTACATTTTTTATTTTGGTTGCAGTTTTTTTCATAAGGCTATTTTAGCTTTCGGAACCGGTTCAAAAAGTGAAAGTAACTTTGTATATATATATATATAAAGCTGCAACCAAAATTAAAAAAGTAAACATTTGCCCAGTTAGGGATCAACCTCAGTTATCCCAAACAGAAAAAATCATTTAAAAATATTCAAATGCAAGTAAGAAATTTAAAAAGAATGCTCCTATAAGTTTAACATTATCTTACGAGTTTCTTCATGTCCCTTCCTTTGGATTTCATTTCCAAGATTTTAATGGATCGATATTTGACAAAGTTGATTACGTAATTTAGTATTATGTATTTTTTTTTTTTTTTTGTTACATATTTTAAATTTCAAATAAGTCGGCTATTAGAATTAAAATTCTCTTTGTAAATTGACTTTGCGGAGACCGGGAAGGGGGGGGGGGGAGCAAAATCTATGTTTATGCCAGGTGAAGAAAGGCTAGTTTCAGCCCTGGTTTATCTCATGTGCTTGACTGACATAAAGTACCCGAAAATGTTGTGAATTTGAACAATCGAGTCAATTGGCATAACAATGATTTCACTAATCAATATACCGGGTGTCCCAAAAAGGACTGACTGATTTTAAAATTCAATAACTTGCAAACGGTGACAGATATTTAAAAAATTCTTGCAGGAGAGTTATGCATAAGGTCAAAAGTTTTTTTACAGTGATTTTCAATTTTAGTTCGAATTACAAACAATAGATGGCGCTGCGATCAATAGACGCTGAATCCAGGCTCGATTTTTGGTACTTCGTGGCCCGGATAATACATTTCCATCTCCTTTTTCAGCATGGAACAAGAGAAAGGACCAGAATTCGAGCCTGTATTTAGTGACTATTGCTTACAGCGCCATCTATTGTTTGTAATTCGAACTAAAATCGAAAATCACTGTAATAAAACTTTTGACCTTATGCATAACCCTCCTGCAAGAATTTTTTAAATATCTGTCACCGTTTGCAAGTTATTGAATTTTAAAATCAGTCAGTCCTTTTTGGGACACCCGGTATCTCCAACAATAACATGCCAATAAAACACGTTGTGTTGCCTCTCAGTCAGTTTAAATATTAAACTATGATAGTTGCTACTAAATAAGTATAAAAGATTTTTTTTTTTTTTTAGTTTAAACTGCTCTTTTATAAACATTAAACATTTATAATTAGCATGCTTAATTTCAGGACTGTAATTCATGTTGGTTCAAAAAACTTCTGTTACAATACATTAATTTGGCATGACTAATTATGGAAAATTCACCACTTTGACATGGTAGAAAGCATGAACTACTGAATTTATTAAAAAATTATTTTTTCTCTCTCTTTTTTTTCAGATATGACAATAGAAAAGGTAAAAAAAAAAAAAACATTTTTTAAACTATGAATTGAGAATTTCTTTAAATTATTTTTTCAAAGTTTAATTATAATTTACTTAATATTAAATTATTAATTGATAAAAGCAGATTAAAAAAATATTTCTTTATTTTTGTAATTAAAAATTATCTCTTTATTTTTTATTTATATTTCATTTCTTACCTTTAAATTGTTTAAAATATTTCATTGTTACAGTTTCACAGCCAGATGGCATATTTTAATGGCACGGTTTGATGCATAATTAACTCTGCTGTTATTGTAACCATAAAGAATATTTGGTGATTTATCACCTGTGACTCTAATATAAAAATGCATTAAAATTAATTTAATAATTAAGTTCCTAAAAATACTAAAATTTATTGCCAAAAGAAGCACTCAGGTGTACATCATTTTTACAAATCTGGAGTATTAGGTAAGACGAGTCTACTCTTGGTAATAGCAATGAGGATAATAAAACGGGAGTATCCTCTAGTATTGGTTTTGTGAATGATGGAGATCATAATAGTAGCACCCCACCAGTGGCCGAGAGGTTCTGTTCTCGAAGCTAGTAGACGGGAAGTGCTGGGTTCAATACCAATCACGCCCGTCGCCCTAATCTTTCGGAGTTTTCTCCGAACCTTAGTCTTCCGAGTGTAAATACGGGTTAGGTTCCCTTAGAAAGACTCACCCCCCCCCCCCCTTTGGGCCTATATCCCTTGTGCTGATAATTGGCCGTCATAAACACATCCAACCAACCAAAATAATAGCTTCGTATTTGCTTGTCTTCTAGATTAAAAACAAAAAAATTCTTTTTATGTCAAACTAATATATTTCTTCTTCGATTAAGAGGATGTCTTCGATCTAAAGAAACATGTTATGATAATTTTAGATATCTATATATGTATTATTCTTATTTATAAAGTACTATAGTATGAAAATATTTTAAATGGTATGAAAAATAAACACCATAATGAAAGAAATGTTTTAATTCTACATTCAAGGAAAATTTTCTGGAAGAGTATACTCTCGTTTCAAAGAAATTCAATTCAGATACTTAAAAATAAGCAAAAAAGACACTTTACTCCATCCATTTCTTTTAAAATTATTAATAGTTGCAAACTAATTTCATCTTTCTTAGTTTTTTAAATACATCAGTATGATCAAAAGGTTAAGGCTGCCATCCTTTCATGCGAAGACACTCACAAGCTAATGTTAAACCTATGGGAAGATTAAAAAAATATATATTATTTGCATCTCGATATATATATATATATATTCATTGGATAGCCTGTCATTTTCTACATTCGACTCTTTTATTTTTTCGATATTTTGCTTGCAGTATTTTTTTTTTTTTTTAAGAGGACATTTTTACTTTTGGAACCGATTCCTAAAGTGAAAGTAAATTAATTAAAAAATCTACAACCAAAACCAAAAAAGTAAAAAAATGGTGAATGCATGATATATTATTATATCGCTCGTGGGCTGCAATAGTGGCACAACTCAAAAAATCAGTTTCTGAGATTAATGGGTTTGAAGTTTCGCCTTGTAATGAAATGCAAAATTTACACGATTCATTGTTGTCATAAGTGTTAAGTAGTACTAAATGACTCTGTAAGGGTTCAATTAATTAATGCAAAAAAAAGTATCCTCATATACCGTGTTATATTGATGATAAATATGATTATATGATGATGCATTCAGATTATATCATATATAGGGCAACAGCGGCACTTCTGTCGTCTGTTGGTGAAATACTGAACTACAAGATATGCCGCTGTTACTGAGCTGGAAAGAATACCAATCTGCAATGCTGGAGAGCGCATTAACTCAAAATTCGTATTTTTTTGAGTTGTGCCACTATTGCAGACCACGAGCGCTATGTACAGCCATATATTTCTGCTAATTCTGTGCCAACATTTGCATGATTCAGCACAAAGTACTGATCTACCGTAAGGAGAAAAACCCTGAGAGGGGTTGCTTCTTCAGAAGATACAATCTGGGAGAGGTGTGTTGGAATCGGAGGAGGTTACAGTCTTTGTGCGATTAGCATTCGCTTGATGCTCTCCTTTTTTTTCTATTTTCTCTTTTTGACAACGCGAATATATCGAATTTAATAATACTATGGGATAGTACCCGGATTCTCAGAGTTACAGAGTATAGGAGAAAACCCTTTTCTCTAATAAGTCTAATACTTTTTTTTACATGTATTATATTTTTAAGTTTGCTCACTAACACCGAAATGTATTTTTATCTGAGGAATGTTATTATGCAATCAAATAAAGTTCCGAAAATTATTAAAAGCTTTTGTATTAGTCGTATGCCAGGAATTATTAGCCGAAGATTGTGCTACGCACGACAGTCTTTTTGATTCTGATCTTTTCAGTGCTTTAAGCGAGTAGTTCAATTACATGTCTGTTAAATTTGTATTTTATTTATATTAACAATCTAGCTACTTTCTGACACATTCCTGAATTAGTGTTTATTCGTAAACGCATAACACTGCCAAATTTTCTTTTTAAGAAGCTATGGAATCAAACAGTGTTTTCGAATTTCTGACAAAATTTTAATGATACTCATATCTTAAGAACTTAACGCACATAATTTCCTCAAATTTCATATTCTGTTGACGTAAGTTTGTTCTGATTAGGCTACGCCAATTTATTATTGAGGGTGTTCTCAAATCCAAAAAGGAAACTTTATGACACAAGTTTTAATTCATTTTTGTTGGAAAATGCATGAAAAAATGCATAGCAGTTGTTGTTGTTCAGAAACTATGTAATCGAGCTGTTTTTTCCGTTTTTTTCAAACGCAATAGATCTTTCAGAAAATAGTGTCAAAATGAACGTTTTAAACCAAATTTCCGCGCGAAAGTAGAAAAACACTCACGAAAGGTCGAAAAACGTGTTTGTCACGTGATCGAAATGGCTTATAACTCAATAGGTAATTTATTGATCAAAAAATGGAAAACAGTTCAATTCCAAATCGCTTTGGCCAAGCTTTCCAATTTTATATCTTTCCGTTAAAAAACGAATTTGTAAATGTGTCAAAACGTTTTGCGCTTGTTGAGCAGAGCAGTTAAGAACAGCCGTGCTGTATTAACATGTATGAGATAGAAAAAAGTTTTGGAATTGCACATCCAACTAGCTACTTTGTATTATAGGATTTAATTTTCTACCGAATAAAGCACGGTTTTCCCTAGATCCAAACGACAGTAAATGTGCCATTTTTTTACTTAGGGGCAAGAAGGGCATATTTTTGGGGGATGGGGCAAATGGGGATATTTCTTAAACCAAAATGGCAATTAGGGTGCCTGAAACTGCTTAGGGGAAACTCAGAAAATAAAAATGAATGCCTTCTTAACAATGCAAAAAAATCATAAATTGTGTATATGTTTTATAGAATAAATATGCTATGGATGTAAAATTACAGAAGGAATTATGTGTGTTGGTGTAATTCTTTTTTTCATATTTTATATTTTATCAATATAAAAGTCCTGGATGATTTGTCTTATAGCAAATTTATTGAAATCATCAATAATACAGTTCCGAATTTCCGGTCTTTTCCTGGAGTAGACAAAATATTATCACCACTCTGCTCCAATTTACTCACTTCACGTTTAATTTTTTCACAGTAGATTCGGACACTCCTGTTGCTTCAGCTGCTCTTTTAGTAGCTTGGGAAATCGGTATTTTCAAAGATTTCGCAGCAGCCTCCGCTTTCAAGAAACTATTTACGTTACTGACTATTTCACGTGCTTGGGAATGCAGTGTTTTCCCTTTCTTAAAAGTGGATGTTATTTTAACGATAGGGAATCTGACAGCGGTATACAGTCTCAGATAGCAATGATTAAAAGTTAAATCAGTGGGGAAATATAAAATTAAATGCGCAATAATGAGGAGAGAAGAATATAACCGTCTGGCGATGGCAAGAACACAAAGCATACTGCGTTTTTCTCCCCTTGTTTTCGCGCCTAGTATATACAAAAGAAGCCAACAATACTACGATCACCTGAAAATGAAGTGGACGAGTCCGTTTCTATAGTGACCACGGGGAGGAAGATATTTCTCAGGGTCTTTCTCATTACGGGTAAACAGTAGTGTGCATCTAAAGGAAAATAACCGTATATTTCTGCCAATGCCGCTTTTATAATTTTTGTTTTCACCTCCACATTATACATAAATATTCTATTCTAAATGTAGTGTTGACTCTAGACCAATTTGGCAGGATGCAACCCTCAGCATCCCTTTTTAATTAATTTATGCATCTGGCAGCCCTTTTTAACTAGTGTTTGTGCCCGGTACACCTTTTTAATTATTTTATACAACCGGTATTCCATACTGCAATTTTTGATGCTCCCTTTCAATTTAACTGTAAGATTTGTCAATCGGTTGAGTGAAGAAAAAAAACAAAAAAATCGCCAGTTGGTTATGGGAGGGAAAAAAATCGCAAAATTCTTCAATCAGCCGGGGAAAAAAAATGCTCAGTTCGTCCATCTATCGCATGAAAAGAAAACTTGAAAGTTTCACTAGTAAGTCGTGGGGGAAAATTAAAAAATTCACAAACTGGTTACGGGAAAAAATAATTAAAATAATTAAACTCGTCGATTGGTTGCAGCGAAACTCATCAAAATTCATCCATCAACTGTATATTAAAAAAATCACGAGTTTTGCAAATCAGTTGCAAAAAAACACCCCGCAAATTTCTCCAATTGGTAGAAATAAAATGTCGCAAAATTAGTCAATCGGTTATGGGGAAAAATTGCCTAAATCGTCATTCAGTCATCGGAAAAATTTGTGAAATTTATCAGTCAGTAAGAAAAAAAAGAGAAATTTGTCAATTAGTTGCGGGAAAACATAGCAAAATTTCATTGATAAAAAAGGACTCTAAACAAACCACAATTCAAAATATTTTTGTGAACAAGGTATATGAGTGTCCTTTTTTAAAAATTTCTGCCTGGAATCCCTTCTTTTCTACAGTCAACACTAATCCGAGTATGCCAATAAAAAGGTGCTTTAAATTTTTATGCTTATATCAGCATGTTTCCCTAAACAATAATCTAATTTTATATTATAGTCTTTATTTTAATCTAAGTGTTTGTTCTAATTTAAATTTCAGCAATTGATAATCACTAAATTCCTTAAAAATTAATGTCTTAAATCAGAAAACATTAAATAGAATTTACTATTACCTTAGCAGTACATAATAGAACACAATTAAAAAAAAAAAAAAAAAAACAATAAGTGACTTACTTTTCATAAAGATAGGCAATACAGGAAAATAAAAAAGTAGTGTAGCATTCATCCTGCATACAAAATGTGTTTTAGCCTGCAAGTTTGCATCTAAAAGACTAAAAGATTCTCCCAGGCGCATTCCAACGGGCCAACACAGGAGTAAGGAGCCAACAAGCTGCAACTCAACTAGATATTAGTTGACTTTGCTCTTTCTACATCGATCATCATCATGTTAGGACAATAATTGATGCTACTGATGAACAGATCATAGCACAGCTTAACACCTACCATCCTTGTTGCAATTCTATCATCAACTGAAGCAGCTAAGGCAACTAGCAAATTAAAAGAGAGAAAAAAAATTAATACATGCATACATATACAGATATAGTTTTTTAAAAGCTAATATTATTTACTAATGGCTAACTAATTATTAATTAAGAAATTTAAGTATGCTTATAGACAAAATTAGATATAGTTTTGCCACTATATCATCTAAATATTTATTACAGAATGCTAATTATGAAAAAAACACTTAAAATGCTATAAATATTAGAATAAATTTATTGCATCGTATTTTAAAAAAGATACGATACTGCAAAATAGTTCTTTTGTTTACATTACATTTTTATCAAGTTTTAGGATAAAGTTGTAATATATATTCACAAAAGGTCTCAACACAAAAAACGGTTGAAGGTGAATACGTACACTAAGCCCAAAATATAACACAAAAATAAATATTTGATTTAAACGGTAAATGTCAATTTTTTATTAAAGTACTACTCAAAATCAAATATGGGAAACTGAAAATAGCTGATTATATATATTTATTAAAATAGTATCATTTGTAACATTAACAAAAACCCCATAAAAGAATTTTATCCCTAAGCAATGATTTATAAAATTACACATGCTTCCACTTAGATTAGGCCTAAATTTCATCAACTGTTACAAGACTTTAATAAAACTACATTTAAATACATAAACAGTTATATTAATCCTTTAAAGTCCTACCTGCACATGCTTAAAATTGTTCTGGTGGACTTTAAAATCTTTCTACAAAAGATTAAGTTTATTATATATAAAATACTCACATCTAATTATAAGAAAGTTTCTGTCATAATTTTAATTGGAACAGATGTATTATAATCTCCTTTTAAATTTTGAAAGATTACCTTACCACTGATTTCTTTAAAAACATTATTTGCAATGTGACTTCACATTTAAATTTTTCCTTTTCTCTGTATTCATAATTATTAACAGAACAATAAGAATAAAAAGCAATTGAAGAATCAAGATTTAACAAATTTCAGTTTAGGTCGATGTTTAATTTTAAATCATACCAAATGTATCATGTAATTGCTCTGATGACACTAAATATAATTAAGAAAAAAAAACAAAAAACACTTTGTCGTCTTAAAACAAACTTTTTATCTTTTAAACCTTTTTATCTTTTTTGATAGAACCTGCTCAAACATAAGCTATATATTATGCTCAAACATAATATGCTTTATATGCTCAAACATAAGCTATATTTGTCTGTGCCACTACCACCAGAGGGTTGCAGGAGCTAAAAACTTTCTAAATTGCTATTTCTGTGATACTGAAAAGTCTAGAAACTTTAAATATGGCACGGTAGTTACATATAAAATATAAATGCCCTCGAGGACTGTCGAAAATAAATTCGAATTAAAAAGGGGTGAAGCGAAGAGGAGGTGCGAAAAGCATTCTAAAGAAGTCCTAAATTACGATTTCTATGCAATTTCAGGGAATATAAACCTATTATAAAAGTAATAGTTGCGAATCAATGGTAACAGTCTCTGATTCTACACAGGCTATATTTTATGCCGCTGATTCTACCACCTGGGGTTCACAGGAACTACAAACGTTCTAAAAAAGGCCTTTAAAAGTTTTCTAAAATGCGTTTCTGTGGAATATTAGGAAATAACAAACCGGTTTCAAAATTAATGTTGGCAAATTAATGGTGACAATTCCTATTTCAACATAGCCCTTTATGTAGAGAGAGGTGGTAGGACTTGGAATTTGGCATGATGGTTAATTTTAAGATGTAAGAAGATGGTTTCTAAAAAATTCAAAACTTCAAATGAATACTGAAATGAGCGTATTAATTGAGCATAAAAGTTTCAAAATATTTTCTAAATTATCATTTATTTAGTTTTATTTCGTTTTATTAATTTAAGTCTCATTTCTGCCTAATGCAGTGTAATAATGATGTTTAATCAAACTGTGTTTAAATAGTAATTTTTGAATTATTCCAAAAAGTAATAAGTACCTTTTAATAAAAAAAACCTTATAATGAAATAAAATATTACCTTTTAATAAAATAAAAATTTAGTTAGTACCTTTTAATAAAAATTAGACATATAAATATCACTTGGCATATTTCAAATATTACGCGAGCAAAGCCGCGGGGTTTGCTAGTTTAACTTATATTACTAACATACTTTTAGATATTCACATTTTGCGATTGAGTATGTTAAGAGTTACAATTTACAATAATATATGTTTCTCCTCCTGCCCCCTCCTTTCATAAAGTTCACATTTTTTCGGTACTAGCCACTTTTATGCCTATGTTTGTTTTTTAGCCCTTTTAATAAAGCAAAATTTACTTTTCCGAATAAAGTCCTTGCTAATAGTTCTGTTAGAAACGTAAACTGTTGATATATCCTAGCCAACTGAATTGGGTATGTTGACTGGGTAGGGTAACCTAGAGGGATGAAACTGACCCCTTTTGTAACCATGTTTTTTATCTGATTATAGGTCACAGACACACTCCACCACCACCACCACCAGCACCTACCCGAAATAAAATTATCTCTGTGTTACTAATGTGATGGCCCTCGACAGCCCAGACCTTTTTTGTAAGTGGCCCTTCTCTTAAAAAGGTTGTGCACCCCTACCTTAGGGGATACTAGAAATTAGTGATGAATTCAGGGAATGGTCTGGGAAGTATTTTTTTCCACGGAGTACCGAAAGGCTTCCAGAGATATTTCCGATCTTTTGCTTGTTAAACGTTCTGAAAGTACAAGTCCGTCCTCCAGATTTCCACAGTTCCTTTCCCCGCACTAGAGATGCGAAAATCCCGAAATCGAGTTTTTCTATTTTAATGGTATTTACAAATTTATGTCAACGACGTGTTGGTACGGTGCCACTCAAGAGACTGAACAATGAATTTGCTTTCAGTTCGATTTTCTTTTGTGACAGTAGGATACTTTTTAATTGGCTGTTTTTTTAGATAGCTAACTTGAAAAGAATATTTTCTGTTTTTAGCTAACGAGCATCAGCTTGAGGTTTTGTTTGTTTGAGTTTTTTTTTTCTATTGCGTACGAGAAAGAAATCACGTTAGGGATTTTTTTCAAAATTTATTTTCTATTATGAACGCTGCCGGCTCTGCTCTGCACGTTTACGAAGTCACTTTTATTTGTAAGTAGATATAACTGTCATGTATTGCTATTCTGATAGAAAGCAATCGATCAATGTTTCCTCTTTTTCAATAAAAACATCGAATTTTTCCGATAACGGTGTGAAATTTTAAATTTAATCTGATCAGGGACTTACCACAAACGATTGTTAATGCGAAAGGAATCGACTATAGTTTAACATATGCACCTTTTATAGGAAATTCAAAAACATTGTTTCATTCTTTAGCACATACATATTAATTTCTGTAAATTTCATTCATTTTTTCATAAAAATGCATAGCTGCGAACTATCCCCTTTTTCTGTTAACGCTATTTCCGAATCATAATCCTTACCCTAATTAATCGCAGAATTCTGCAATTAATTAACATTAAAATTAGGCAAAAATTACTATTCGGAAGAAGTGATAACTAAAAAGTCCTTCCGGCCAGTGCCGGGAGGAAGAGGTAGCTTTCATATTCCTTATTTTAAAAAAGCCAACTTATATTATTCAAACACACGAAGCTCAATTTAGTGGAAACCGAATATAGGAGATTCAATACTAACTTTTATCAATACTAAATCATTATGAATGAGAATTTCGCGAAATTAGTCAGCTTTATCCAAGCTGCTTTTATTTAAAGTAACTTATATTTGGCTGCCAAATTCGGCTATTTCTTAAAGTGCCTGCCATTTTAAGACAACATGGTGGATGAGGCTAACCAGTGAACTTGGTCGAGACCTTAGTAATTGCTGTGCACATGCTCACTCACATCGGAATCGATTGATATATACGAGTGCTGTGGTGCTGTCGCAGGCAAAAAATCAGATTTTTCAAAATGTCACCCACATTAGATATTAAAATTGCTATATCTGAGCCATTTTTTAATATAAAGACAAACAAAAAATGCTCCTGAATCCTTATATCAAAGTCAAATACTTAAGAAAGAAACCTTTTTCAATTTATAATTCTTTTGCACCTCACTTTAAATATATATATTTTTTAATTTAATGGACGCCATTTTGAAACAAGATGGCTGATGAAGCTGGCCAGCGAACTTGGTCGAGATATTGATGTATACTATCCACATGCCTTCTTAGATCGAAATAGGCGAATACGTGTGTTATCGCGTGACAAATACAAGATCGTTTCAAAATGTTAGCCATGCTAAAAATTCAAAGTGCTATAATTCAACCATTTTTTAAGATCTAAACAAGTGAACAAATTTTCAGAAACAAAAACTGCTCCGGAATCTTTGTATCAAGGCCAAACACATAAAAAAAAATATTTTTCATTTTCCAATTTTTTAATACCTTATTTTAAATTTTAAATTTAAATTTTTTTTAAATGGCAACCTTTTTGAAACAAGATGGCGAATGAAGCTGGCCAACGAACTCGGTCGAGACATTGGTATGCACTATATACAGACCAAGTTATATCCAAATCGGTTCATAAATGCGCCTGATATCGCGTGACAAAAATCAGGTCGTTTTAAAATGTCAGCCACAATAGAAATTCAAAATGCTATAACTCAGCTATTTTTTTAGATATAGACGAAACAAAAACTGTTCCGGAATCTTTGTATTAAGGTCAAACACATACAAAAAAAATCTTTTTCATTTTCCAATTTTTGGTATCTTATTTTAAATTTAAAAGTTTTTAAAATTTTTTAAATGGCCGCCATTTTGGAACAAGATGGCGGATGAAGCTGGACAACGAACTCGGTCGAGATATTTGTATGTACTATGTACACACCAAGGTACATCCAAATCGGTTCATAAATACGCCCGTTATCACGTGACAAAAATCAGGACGTTTCAAAATGTCAGCCACGCTAGAAATTCAAAATGCTATAACTCAGCCATTTTTTAAGATATAGACGAAACAAAAACTGCTCCTGAATCTTTTTAGCAAGGTCAAACACATAAGAAAAAAATATTATTTCAATTTTCAATTTTTTGGTACCACATTTCAAATTTAAATTTTTCTTAAAAATTGAAATGGCCGCCATTTTTAAACAAGATGGCGGATGAAGCTGGCCAATGAACTCGGTCGAGACATTGGTATGTACTATGTATAAACGAAGTTACATCCAAATCGGTTCATAAATACGCCTTTTATTGCGTGATAAAATTCAGGACGTTTCAAAATGTCAGCCACGCTAGAAATTCAAAATGCTGTAACTCAGCCATTTTTTAAGATATTGACGAAACAAAAACTGCTCCGGAATCTTTGTATAAAGGTCAAATACATAAGAAAAAATATTTTTCCATTTTCAATTTTTTGGTACCACATTTCAAATTTTAAATTTTTTAAAATTTTTTAAATGGCCGCCATTTTGAAACAAAATGGTGGATGAAGCTGGCCAACACTCGGTCGAGACATTGGTATGTACTATGTACACACCGAATTACATCCAAATCGGTTCATAAATACGAGAGTTACAGTGTGACAAAGGTCAGATATATATATATATATATATATAACCATTTTGCTTATATCATTGAATTCTGTGCCCTTGATAACGTAATTCAATGTATAAGCTTTTCAATTTTTGTCGGTGTCCACTTTTTTCTTTTTCTTCCATAATAATTCTTATATTAATTTTTTTTTTAAATACTTACAGCTTCAATTCATAATTATTGACGGTGGCAGGTTATGTTTAATTAATGGTTATATAATAGCATTCAAATTACTATGATGCATTTGCGCAAGTAATTATGAATGTTTGCTTTTTACGATATTTTTAAATATCTTTTCATTTTGAATGTCAACAATTCATTTTGATGTATTTTTTCCTTATGGTATCTTATATATATTTATATATATTCCCAGGTCGCTAAATTATTTAGCAATGTTTTAAATATTATACGCTTAGACCATTGCTGCATTAGCGCACTATCTATGTGTATTATCAATATGATTTCTACCATGTAGTTATCTGATACCTATTTTAGGATTCCATTAATTTTTTCATTCCTATCATTGCAACGATTTATTTAATGTTTTTTAATTTTCTAGTTATGATTATATCTGAATTTTCTTGAAGTTAGTGTATGATATTGTCCTATATATTTAAATACGTTTTATTGATTCTTCCGTTTCATATTATTTGTTTCTATTCTTTCATTTTTAATCAATTCACTTGATTTTATGGTTGTTTGGGCACAGGGGAAATTACTTTTAGCTTTAGCTTATTTTTCCCACAGAAAACACCATTTTGCTTATATCATTGAATTCTGTGCCCTTGATAACGTAATTCAATGTATAAGCTTTTCAATTTTTGTCGGTGTCCACTTTTTTCTTTTTCTTCCATAATAATTCTTATATTAATTTTTTTTTTTTTAAATACTTACAGCTTCAATTCATAATTATTGACGGTGGCAGGTTATGTTTAATTAATGGTTATATATATATATATATATATATATATATATATATGGATATATATATATATATATATATGTAAGGAATATCGGGAGCGTTCCGGACTTGTACAGGGGTAGTCGCGGCCGGTTCACTTCCCGGCATGTGTCCGTACAGCCGTCTTTAATATGTAAGGACATCTAGGAGTTGACAGAACTAGTGGATTAAATAACTGGAACTCGGGAACCGCTTGGTGGACCGAACTCATTTATTTAGCCACTCATCTTACAGCTAATTCGCGAGTTCGGCCGGGGGTCCCTCGAGCCACTTATGTCGCTGACTTTAGGAGCTACATTGACATGAGTTTTGCCGGCATCTCAAAATGGCAAGATCTGTCGTTTTTGGCGCGGGTTTTATCTAATATCTTGGGGTTTAATGTATTTTCCAGCAGAGGGCATTGTTGTAAATTTGGGAGGAACATTTCTTTAATTGGCTGATTAGCTTTTGATTGATTGCCCAGGCTCGGATGCTAGACCTAGGCTTGGCCGGCCCGGGAATCGGCTAACCACAAATGAATGAGAATATTCCGAACGTCAGCATTTTTACTCTTAAAGATCGTCCGAAAATGATAGCTGAAAGTAATAAGATGTATTGCTGGGAAACAAAGTTACAAGGGGAGAAACTGGTTTTAGAATGAGATTTAAAGTTAGGAGAAAGAAGCTTCGGATTTTAATTTAAATTTTTGAAATTTAATTTTGAATTTTGAATTTTAAAAGGGTTTTTATCCGTTCATATATATATATATATATATATGTCAATTTTGAACGGAGGGTGGTTTCGGGGTCTGGGGGTCATGATCGATGAAAATATACCAAAATTTTTTGAAATCGCTTTCCTCCGAACGGCTGCAATAGGTAGCTTTTTGTAATGAAAGCTACCTAAAAGTGGAATAGTTGACAGCTAAGTATATGCTGATAGATATATTTAAAATTTTTATTTTGCTAAAGAAAAAAAAATCTCTAAATTTTGCAAATAATTTACGAAATATAAATATGCAGATTGGAGTGGCAGGGGGTAAGGGAGGGAACGGTACAGTTGCTAGTACCGGTACCGCAGAATATTAGGGTTCCGGTACTTATTTTGTTAGAAATTAAGCCCTGGTTAGTAGAGCTTTAGCAATTTAAAGCAGGTATCCTGGACTCCAGCACTGGACAACTTTACACTCAGTTGGAGAGTGGTTTTTTTTTAATCTTTTTTTTTTTTTTCAGTATCTTTATCTGAAAAGGATAACTGCTCGAATAGTCTATCATCCCTTAGTCAGCCACAATGAGGATAAAATGCTTTATAAATATAGTTTATTTTTGGTTCCAAATGAAATAGTATTAGAATCAGTGGTGTAGTCGTAAAAAAACAAACAAACAGAGGGTATACGCTCTAAGCAGAGGGTATGCGCTCAAGGCAGAGCGTATACCCTAAAGTATATATATTACAGCTTTCTCGAGAAACAAGGGTATACGGTGTTCCTTAAAAAAATCCAGAGGGTATATGGCGCATACCCCCGTATACCCTCCACTACATCCCTGATTAGAATTGACCTATACAGAGCCATTTTTCATAAGTCATCAGCCACCAGCAAAGAATTGTAGGTATTTTTTGAATTAGTAATTAGACTTTTTTTTTCTGGTATGAGTGGCCGACTACTAAAATTAAGTAGTCCACTAATGTTTCCTTTACCCTATATGATGTACGTACGTAAGTACGAAAATGATTTTTAACTATGTGTAAATGGAAAAAACGCGTAGACCTGGTGTAATATAGGTGAGAATTAGTGGTCGCCACTCGCCTCACCACGTGGCGATTAAAGTTGTAAAAGTGACAATTAAAAAATCTGTTGTTAAATCGCCACCCCTGCGCGCCTATTCCTGACCTTTTACTGCGGTTGGTTGATGATGTTCGCAATCTTTTGCCGGGGCTGATTGACGAAATTCGCGATCTTTTTCTGCGGCTGACTGACGAAATTTACGTTATTTGCCGCGAATGATTGACAAAATTTGCAATTTTTTTTAAACGACCGATTGGCGATATTCGCTATTTTTTGCTGCGAATGATGGACGAAATTGCACTGTGACAATTGCCGAATTGTGCACTGTTAAGAACAGCATACAAAATAGCAAGCCATTTTTCTGTTAAAACTGCTAAATTTTTCATGTCAATGTAAATGAAATTTAATTTTTGTTTACAATGTGTTGTTTATAAGGAGTATAACGATGCTTTCTACTATTGTAAACAGAAAGCAGTACTTTTAAAATAGCATTAAATTTCACATTTAATGTTTATATGACAGAGAAATGGACGAATTTTAAGAATGAATTCGTCTTTATAATATGTATTATTGTATGTATGTATTTATAAGTATAACATACAATTTAGATCGCAGATATTAGAAAAGATTATATCTATTTCATTCTATAGATAGTATTATAGTGATAAAAAAACTATATTCTATGTAATGAATAAATAATGAAAAAATTCTTTCAGAAAAAAAAAATAAATAATAAAAACTCATCCAAATTTGAAAAAATGCAAAAAAATGTTAAAATTATAATTAATTAATCATTAAACATAATCTGAAAGTTTAATTATGTCAATGATATTAATTCATTCTATAGATAATATAAACCATTAAACAAAAACCTAATTTGCAGAACAAATTAAGAAAAAACAAAATTTATTTCCTAAATTGTTTAAGGCCGAGAAGGGGCAGATATTAAGATATTTCATTCAATTCGTTCTACATTTAATGTTAAATTTTTGTAACAAATAAGCTAAACCAATTGAACATTAAAAAATAAAAATGAAATTCATACAATATAATGCTTTAAACACCTATATACTTAGATTCCGTTCAAATGAAATCGAAATAAATCTTAGACTTCTTTTAAAGTTTTGTATTTTTCATGTACCTTACCATATTATGTACAATCGTCATAAACATAATGCAAAATCTGCAGTACAAGTATTTGCAACTTAAAAATGGAAAAAGTCTAAGATTTATTTCGATTTCATTTGAACGGAATCTAAGTATATAGGTGTTTAAAGTATTATATGGTATGAATTTCATTTTTATTTTTTAATGTTCAATTGGTTTAGCTTATTTGTTACAAAAATTTAACATTAAATGTAGAACGAATTGAATGAAATATCTTAATATCTGCCCCTTCTCGGGCTTAAACAATTTAGGAAATACATTTTGATTTTTTTAATTTGTTCTGCAAATTAGGTTTTTGTATAATATGTCAAGTTTTTTAATAACTAATGCATTCAGACAAACACATTTCAAAATTAATGGAGGGTATCATCATCAGGCTTTGATTTGTGCGATATCGCACCACAATTTGTGATGCAATTTACCTTTGTATAATTCAAAATGTTTCACCAGTGCAGATGGAGCTTGTTGTAGTTTGGTCAAAAAATTACAATCTGAACTTAAAAAATCTGCTTGAAAATGTCATTTTTTTTTCCACTATGACGTCATATTCATCTTCTTTTTAATTCTTAAAAAAAAGGAAAAAAAAAAAACTCTTTCAGTTTCTTCAGTTTCATGTTTCACGTGAAAATCATTCAACTAAAAATAGGCAAATTATTATTACGGCTTTTGAATTATTTACAACAATGAAGAAAAAATGTTAAATTTTATTCGAAAATGTCCGTTGATTCTCAATGAAAAAAGCGAAATTTGGAATTATTAAGAAAAATATTTGAATAATGTAAATAAAAATTAGCCCATGTTACTCTCTAGATTATAATACACCTATATGATCCGTTTTGATCCTGACGTCTGGCAAATGTTTTTACACTTTGAATTTATAATATTACTAGAATTAGCAAAGAATTAAAAATGAGTGGCATTAGGGACAAAAAGGTGGGGAAAAAAATGAAAAAGTTATGATCTCCATAGGCTTTTCTATGTTAAATTAACATTGAGAAGTGACACTGGAAATAAATAAGTATTGCGATAAGTATTGCGCTGCCGCGCAATACTTAAATAAACACACAGGAAAATTTCGGATCACCGCAAACTGTAACCAAGTGACTTTTTTTTGCATACATTGAAAAAGTGGTTTGGAACGTTTATAGAGTCGATTCCCCGTTTTTGTTAATTTTATACATTTTTATTTCAAAAATATCAAATTTTAGTTTTTTTTTAACAAAAAAAAAAAAAAAAAAAATTGTTTTTAACACTCCAACAAGGTTGAAAAGTGTTTATGCATTCGGTTTGTCTGTCCGCCTGTCCACGCTCTAATTCCCGTAAATATACTCGGATTTTCATGAAATTGATAAAGGTTATTTAGGGTCACCCAAGCATGTGTGATATTGTATATGAAGTAGTATGTAGGCTTAATAGTTCATTTACAGGGACACTCAAATGTATTCCATTACATTATGGGGAAAAATCGTTTGCAGAGTATTTTATGACATTATGCTATTTCAAATGTATTGAAACTGATATAAATCACTGAATTTCACTACGATCACGTTAGAACAGGGCATTCATAGCATTTTTAACACTTTCCGACAAAGTTGAAAAGTGTTTATGACTTCGGTTTTTCTGTACGTCTGTCCGCTCTCTAACTCCCGTAAATATACCCGGATCGTTCTGAATTTTTTGGATGTTAGTGACCTCTACCATAGCATGAACCCTATTTCATATGAAGTTTGTAGCATGTTTAGTTCATTTACAGGAACAGTCAAAAGTTTTCCGTTACATTACGGCCTATGGAAAAAATCGTTTTAAAGGATTTTTGATGATGTTACCTACTTTCAAACATAATAAAATTGATATGCATTTATCAAGTGCACTAAAATATGCATTCTGCAGAATATGCGGTGCAAAGAATAGTTATTATTCTTTTACAGGGCCACACAAAAGAATTCCGTTACATAATGTTATAGGGGTGGAGGGAATTTTTTGCGGCGTATTTTAATTATGTTAAATTATTTCATGTATAATGAAATTGATATACGTCGCTGAGGTTTACTATAACTTATTTCATGTATAATACGAAGTGCATAGCATTTACAGGGACACACAAAAGATTTCAGATACTATATTGTATCCGAAGTACGGTAACGGTAGCGATGATTGCTGGCAATGCATTTTTAATTATGTTATGTGCTTTTATGTTTCACTATATTTATGCATTGTATATGGTGTGTATAAATGTTGTAATTCATATACAGGGCTAAACAAAGGAATTCGTAATGGTTACTGGGTATGATTGCAAATTCCTTAAAGGTGGTTTTTAAATGAGTTACGCATTTTTACGCTGAACTGCATTTAGTTTACTAAGAAATGTTTGTAGAACATAGATAAAAGGATATACAGGGTTACGCAAAGAATAGGATACATGGTCATCCATAAATGATAATTTCCGGAAATGTGATTTCAGTAGCACTTTAGCTAAATGGCGGCGTGTAATGAAGGTACTAGGTTAACTACAGGGTTGTACAAAAGTATACAACTATGTTTCCATCTATTAGTATGAATAGCTGAAAGAGAAATTTCAACCTGTTATGTGTTTTCTTTCTAAACTAAATTTCCCCATTATATAGTATATATATAGCAACCTACAGCTCAAATACAGGGCTGTACATAAAAATTGGAATGCATATTTGCTATGGATGGTAACTGCTGAAATCAGTTTTTCAAATGTTTTATTCATTTTCTAAAATGTTTACTTAGTTCTCTTATATACCTTATTTCCCTAAATAACGAAGTTTTATTAAAGCATTCAGGAAGTGTTGGAAAGTGTTTCATAATCTATGCTTAACGCATGATTTTTCTTACTTGTTTCTTTATTCACAGGGACACACAAAAAAAATCGGTTACAGTAATAATTGCTGGAGTGTACGGTTTAAAATTCGGTATGCGCTTTTAAATTTAACTAATTTTTTGCATCTTAGTCGTTATATATAAATTCTATACCTCAAATACAAGGCTGCACAAAAGTATTCGCGTACCGTTCTCCTTATTAGAGGAAATTGCTGAAGGTAAATTTGCAAATGAAGTATATGTATCTCTTAAGTGAACTAAATTTTGTCATGCATGTAGTTAATAGATTCAAATCTATATATCATATACAGGGCTGCTGAAAAAATTCGCATAATTTTCCGATTGTGTATGGGAACAGCTGAAATTGGGTTTTGAAATGTATTATGCGTTTCCATATGGTTGAGTTAGACGTAATAATTTAATTTTTTGAACGGCGCAGTTTTGTTAAATTATTCTGAATGTGTTGGAAAGTGTTTCATAATCTATGCTTGACGCATGATTTTTTCGTACTTGAGGTTGGTGCATATATTTTTGCATGGAATTTCATCCAATCAAATACAGTAGAACCTCTTTTATCCGAAACTCTTGATTAACCGAAATCCATTTTTAAAGCTTCTTTTTATATCACATTCCTTGTGTGCAAAATCCATTTTCAAAGCTTTTTTTTTTTTTTTTTTTTTTTTTTTAACTGTCATATTCTTTGTGTGCAAGCGGTCCATTCCGAACTACGAGCACATATAAATGTTTTCGATCCCTTTTCTTGGAGTTCCTTTGAATTTAACTTCAGCTACGTAAGCTGCGGAGTGGAACGAAGAAAACGAGCAAATTAGGAATTCTGAAGCTTTTGAATGTTTTGCGAAAGGTTTGGCATGGCTGGAGCAGCAGAAAGACTGTGATACTCGTGAACTAATAATATTAAAAAACTTCGTGATAGAGTTTCAAAGCAAAGGCAATCGAAACTGCGACAAACAAAACATTGTTTCAAACTCATGTGAAATATGTAAAAGATACTTAATTTCAAAATTAAAATTCAGGTAATTTATTCTTGTTTCTATTTTATTATTACTTTATTTTTATTAAGCACTTGTTACCATAATAAGAAATAGTGCCTATATTTCTCCTTAATCTTAAAGTTAAAGCATTCTCGATTATCCGAAAATTTCGATTTTCCGAAAGAGGGTCGTTCCAATTACTTCGGACAATCGAGGCTCTACTGTATTGCTAACAGCAAAAGGGACACACAAAAGATTTCAGATACTATATTGTATCCGAAGTACGGTAACGGTAGCGATGATTGCTGGAAATGCATTTTTAATTATGTTATGTGCTTTTATGTTTCACTATATTTATGCATTGTATATGATGTGTATAAATGCTGTAATTCATATACAGGGCTAAACAAAGGAATTCGTAATGGTTACTGGGTATGATTGCAAATTCCTTAAAGGTGGTTTTTAAATGAGTTATGCATTTTTACGCTGAACTGCATTTAGTTTACTAAGAAATGTTTGTAGAACATAGATAAAATGATATACAGGGTTACGCAAAGAATTGGATACATGGCCACCCATAAATGATAATTTCCGGAAATGTGATTTCAGTAGCACTTTAGCTAAATGGTGGCGTGTAATGAAGGTACTAGGTTAACTACAGGGTTGTACAAAAGTATACAACTATGTTTATATCTATTAGTATGAATAGCTGAAAGAGAAATTTCAACCTGTTATGTGTTTTCTTTCTAAACTAAATTTCCCCATTATATAGTATATATATATAGCAACCTACAGCTCAAATACAGGGCTGTACATAAAAATTGGAATGCATATTTTGCTATGGATGGTAACTGCTGAAATCAGTTTTTCAGATGTTTTATTCGTTTACTAAAATGTTTACTTAGTTCTCTTATATACCTTATTTCCCTAAATAACGAAGTTTTATTAAAGCATTCAGGAAGTGTTGGAAAGTGTTTCATAATCTATGCTTAACGCATGATTTTTCTTACTTGTTTCTTTATTCACAGGGACACACAAAAGAAATCGGTTACAGTAATAATTGCTGGAGTGTACGGTTTAAAATTCGGCATGCGCTTTTAAATTTAACTAATTTTTTACATCTTAGTCGTTATATATAAATTCTATACCTCAAATACAGGGCTGCACAAAAGTATTCGCATACCGTTCTCCTTATTAGAGGAAATTGCTGAAGGTAAATTTGCAAATGAAGTATATGTATCTCTTAAGTGAACTAAATTTTGTCATGTATGTAGTTAATAGATTCAAATCTATATATCATATACAAGGCTGCTGAAAAAATTCGCATAATTTTCCGATTGTGTATGGGAACAGCTGAAATTGGGTTTTGAAATGTATTATGCGTTTCCATATGGTTGAGTTAGACGTAATAATTTAATTTTTTGAACGGCGCAGTTTTGTTAAATTATTCTGAATGTGTTGGAAAGTGTTTCATAATCTATGCTTGACGCATGATTTTTTGGTACTTGAGGTTGGTGCATATATTTTTGCATGGAATTTCATCCAATCAAATACAGTAGAACCTCTTTTATCCGAAACTCTTTTAACCGAAACTCTTGATTAACCGAAATCCATTTTTAAAGCTTCTTTTTATATCACATTCCTTGTGTGCAAAATCCATTTTCAAAGCTTTTTTTTTTTTTTTAAACTGTCATATTCCTTGTGTGCAAGCGGTCCATTCCGAACTACGAGCACATATAAATGTTTTCGATCCCCTTTCTTGGAGTTCCTTTGAATTTAACTTCAGCTACGTAAGCTGCGGAGTGGAACGAAGAAACCGAACAAATTAGGAATTCTGAAGCTTTTGAATGTTTTGCGAAAGGTTTGGCATGGCTGGAGCAGCAGAAAGACTGTTATACTCGTGAACTAATAATATTAAAAAACTTCCTGATAGAGTTTCAAAGCAAAGGCAATCGAAACTGCGACAAACAAAACATTGTTTCAAACTCATGTGAAATATGTAAAAGATACTTAATTTCAAAATTAAAATTCAGGTAATTTATTCTTGTTTCTATTTTATTATTGCTTTATTTTTATTAAGCACTTGTTACCATAATAAGAAATAGTGCATATATTTCTCCTTAATCATCTTAAAGTTAAAGCATTCTCGATTATCCGAAAATTTTGATTTTCCGAAAGCGGGTCGTTCCAATTACTTCGGATAATCGAGGCTCTACTGTATTGCTAACAGCAAAAGGTGCACCTGGATGTAGATAATCCTAACGTTTCTCATTTCTCAAATGGCTGTTTAAGAATTTTTAATGGCTAAAGATTAAAAATTCACTTAATAACAAAATTTATTTAATACAAATAAAAGAGGCTCAGAATATTGCTCGCAAGTAGTGCTGTAAAAGTAACGACTAAATGAATACCCGTATGATGTCGTTACTTTCGAACTCGCTACCCGTTAGAAAGTATTCGTTACTCGTTACTTTCGTTACTGTGCAAAAACCGGGTATTAACAATCATCGTATGTACTACAAACCTGCAGCAATAGCAAATCTATACCGCACATGAGTCTTTTGAAGAATTCGTTACTATTTTAACGTAAAATATGTGCTGCCATCTGTACGTTAAAAATACATTTAATTTTCTACGTTTTAATGATAAAAAGGCAAACAAAATTAAAATACGATGCATAATTGAATATAACATGTCTAAATTGTACTTACTTATGAAATAAGGAATAATCGGAGAAAGCAATTTAGGAAGAGTAAAAGTTCACCAAATTTATACGAAAACTATGAAATATAATTACACAGCCAAAATATTTTACAAACAAATTTACTTATTAATTTTACACTAAAAGTAATTATATATTATGAAAATTTAATTTCTGGAATAATATGAAAATATTTAAATATATATATATTTAATTTCTTACGTGATTATCCTATCAAATGACACTGTACTTCTGTCACATTTTTATTTCTGAAATTATTGATTTATATTTAAAAATACCCTTTTTTCAAATATGAAATTTAAAAACATAGCAACAAAAATATTTGGCACAGATGTCATATACGCACCACACTAGCGTGATTTTTTTTTCTGATGCCAATTTGGTGAAAACCTCGTTTTCGAATACAAGTTACATATATATATATTAAATAGGGAATAACAATAAATAAAAAATGTTTCATTAATAACTATAGAACAAAACAATTTATATAATTAAAAAAAAGAAAATAAAAGTAACTATACAATTTATTAACAAATAAACAACATCCGAGTTACCATATCAAGCAAAATAATGGCACTTTGGCGCCAGTTAAGTACCCCGGTGATTATATGACATTGGCCTCAGAAAAAAATTGCGCCAATATGGTGCGTATATGACATCCGTGCCAATTATTTTTACAAGCCAAACAGAAAAAAAAAAAAAAAAAAAAAAAAAAAAGAAAGAAAGAAAAAGCAATTTAACAAATTACAACGACCATTTGGAAAATGATTTTTTCAAAGACTAAAATTTAAGACATAAAAAATCGCACGGAGTTGATCATACATATTTTGTCGCCATGGATTAAACATTAACATTCTTGGACCAATTTTAAATGAAATTTCATTTTTAAATTTCTAAACATCCCACAATATTACTTTTTATATCGTCGTATAGAGAAAAAAATACATTTTTAATTGCAATTTGTTTGAAAGCTGTATCTCGATTTGTTTCTGAGTTATTAATTTTTTTTTGTAGTTTTTATTACTTTTTTGTCATAGTGGCAACAGAAGTATCCCTCTCTGTTGAAAGTAAAGGGAAAATACAGATTACTGTATAGACCCATCAAGAAACGAATAAAATGCGGATTCAACCAATAAAAAGCTTCGGATATGTTTTTGATTTCCTACCCTGACAGAGGACAATAACCATTTTTCCAAATGGTTAAAAAAAATTAGAAAACAGTAATTCTGCTTTTTCAGAATTTAGTGTCACCCCCGATGAAAAAAAAAAAAATATGTACATAAATATAGATAGTTCAGTTATAAGACTTAAAACACACGCGTTTATTTTATATAAAATGACGTGATCCGCATCCGCTGAAGAATTTCTTTCGTTATTTAAGAAATCCGACAAAAAAAATGGCTATCTCATGATTCATATGCTTTCATTTGTTTTTAATATTAATGTAGATACTTAAAATTAAGTTCAGTTTATAAAAACTTCATGTTTTATCAGAAGTTATTAACTTATATTTTTTCGAAACAGCAGGTATTTTAATTACCCTTTTTTTCAGTTTTTATGAGAAAATGGCAACAAAAAGATATAATTGGTACTTTCCAACTATTTTTCCTGTACTTTTACTTTCTACAGAAATGGAGTACTTGAGTTACAAAAATTAAACAAATGGCATTTAAAACTACAAATAAATAAATAAATAAATAAAAATAATAATAATATCTCAAAAATAAATTGAGATGCAGTTTTCAAACAAATTGCATTTAAAAGTACTTTTTTCCCCAATACGACGGTATAAAAATTGGAAATGTGCGATGCTTAGAAGTTAAAAAAAATGCGGTAGAGATTATTCAGTACAATGATACCTCTGCTTTGTTTTACGGCTGGCTCATACAACGGGCGTGTTTTTTTTTTTTTTTTTTTTTTTTTTTTTTGGAGACGACACTTTATTAGCTTAGCTGGAAGAAAGAAATAGCATGCCGGAGGTTAAAAAAATTAAACGTTATCATAAAAACATTTTTACAAGCAATCTAAAAACTTGTCTTTATCATAAAAAAAAAATATATATTTTTTAATTTAAAACATAAATACACGTACAAAGATATTTTTTTAGGATAAAGAATGCACTGAAAGCAAACCTGTAAATTTTAGAACAGAATTTCTTGAAAATTTTCAGAATATTTAAAAGAAATGTTTCATTTTAGACTTTATCATCTTATCAACCAACAGTTTACGTCAATCGCATTATTATTTTAGAAATCTTTGATTTATGTTTTAAAATAATATTTTTTCCATTCATTTTGGTTTTAATGAAGCACGCCTTTCAGATAATATATAACCTGATTTTGAAAAAAAATTCTTTCAGATGGTACTGCAAGCTCAGGGTATAAAATAGCTATGCTTCTTTTTCTTTCCATAATGAAGGAATCAACAAGCCCCTACGAAATCAAAATCGTTTGAGATTTGAGAATAAATGATACTAACAGAATGATACGCATACACTGATACGTAAACAACTAACGCCGAAATATCCGAGTCTGAATACAAATTCGCATCTTTTACCGCATCCGGCTATCTGCTCCATTCATGAATTATACAAACGTAAGCAGAGTTTGAAGTTAGTTTCATTTTGTTCGGCTGCGTATTGACGCAGTAACGACTAACGAGTCGTATTTCGAAGTACCGATTCGGTATTTCGTATCTTAGAGAATACCCGTTACTTAGTAACGAATATGTGCGGTTTGCTACAGCTCTACTCGCAAGACGAAAAAAGATAATTTACAACAAAATGAACAAGACCGAAAAATCATGCGTACGACATAGATTATGAAACACTTTCCAACACATTCAGAAAACTATAAGAAAACTTCACAGTTTACTAAGGTGAAAGATGATGTTCAAATGAACAATTTAGAAAACGCATAATGCATTTCAAAACTTAATTTTTGCTATTAGCATCAATAGTTGGGAAAATATACAATTTTTTGCGTAGCCCTGTATACGATCTATTTATATGTATGTATACTACATAATATGCTAAAAGTTAGGTCATTTAAACGCGTAGCACAGTTGAAAATTTCCATTCAGCAATTTCCACGAATAAACAGATGTTATTGAAAACTTTTGTGCAACCCTGTATATGATCTACAGAATTTATACACACCGATTAACATTTAAAAGATAATAAAATTTAAAAACGCATACCCGTAGGCTTGAATAGTTCGATTATTGTTCATTTTCTTCTGCAGCCAAATTCTTTTGGGAGTCCCTGTAAATGAACGATAAATTCTATGCTCACCTCGTTTTATAGTAAGAACCTTGTAGTACACCTCAGTGATGTATATCAATTTCAATATGTTTAAAATACTGTAATATCTTTAAAGTACGCGGCAAACGGTTTTTCCTCATAGACCGGAATGTAACGGAATTCTTTTGAGTGTCCCTGTCAATGAACGCTTATGGTACACACTTCATTTTCAATACCGAACATGCCATAGTGATACCCAATAACATAGATCCATTTCATGGCAATCGAGCTATATTTACGCGAGTTAGAGGACGGACAGATAGACAAACCGAATTCCTAAACACTTTTCAACTATGTTGGATAGTGTTAAATAAATTGGACACATAAAAATTTCTTTTCACTTGTTTTTCCTACTTACCCGATACATTTCCTTCTAATAACGGGGCTAGACGGCATGTAAGGGTGAAAAATAATATGATTTCTCATGCTGCGGGACTCTCCATACATAGAATTAATGCACCATCTGCGAGTAGGCGACGAAAGGCACAAACTAAATTTCTGTTGAAAGCAGCAGCACGGCCTAATACTGAACTTGAAATAGGCTTTTAACAATTTCCACTGGCCATTATGAGTGATGAAGGCAATGTATTTAGTACCGTTGGAATCTATATCCACATGAGAAAAAAAAATCATTTTTAAGGTCAATTGATGTGAACACTTATGCATTTTGTAATTGATCTTAATCTAAAATATGATCAATGAGAGGTGAAGGGTAAAAAACAAGGGTCCTTAACAATTTTTTCGTTTCATTTTCTGTAATGAGTGCATAAAACCGTAGAATATCAAGTTTTTAACAAGGGCTATGTGGTCATACGTAGTCACTACAGGACTGTTTAATAATGCCTTCTTTGAACCACTGTTCAATTTGAGCAGCCGTAATTTGTTTTTAAGGAAATGAAATTTGACGTGCTCTTTTGGCAAGCAGGGATATCATCATTAACCAAGCAATATAAAAATTTTGTTTTTAAAGTCAATTCTTACTTAGGTCATCAAAGAAAAATTTAATATAATCCCTTAAGCTAATATTAATTTTTGTTGCATTAAAATATCTCAACTTGTTGATTTTCTATAAGCAAGTAAACCCTATTGGTTTACAATGGAAGTCTATGGGAATTTGGCGAAATATTAGAGATATCGCCAAGTTGGCGTCACTTTTGGCGACTTATTTTGGTTGCCAAATTTGGCGATATATCGCCAAGTTAGCGAAAAACTTGGCGGTATTTGGCGACAGAACAGGGTTCTCCCTATGGCAGATTCGGCGAACCTTTTCACATGCGCGTGCCGAAAATTCGCAAACAATATCTATCAATAATGTAACGTGCCAAACGTATACAAAAATAATTTTGAAGCGTGCGATGTTTATACGAAACACTGGTTATAAAATCAGTTGCTTTCATGCATTAATAACAACTTTAAAAAATTGCTATTTTTCTGTATACTGGAATATACCATTAAATGAATGAATTTTTAATTCGTAAATAGGATTCATTTATACGGTATATACTATAAAGGAAAAAAAAAATAAGAGTTTTTATTTCATTAATTTTTTACTTATTATTAATGCAACATCTCAGTTATAATTTTCCAAATTGCATTAATGTACTAAGAAAGTATTGATGAGATTTTTGCTGTCGTACGTTCAATGAAAAATGCTTTATATCTAGTTCATATTTTGTCATTATTACAAATGTACATAGCTAAATTGAATCTTTTTGCCATTTTACTGCAGTGCTTGCCAAACGAAATTCAGGTGAAATTTACAGCTTTTTAAATTCATATAGAAAAGCAAAATACATGTCGAAAACGCTGCATAGCATAACAGGAAAAGAAAATTATGTTGTTAATTCATGCAAAAAATAATTGCATTATTTGTGATAGTCTGTATGCATGGAACAAAATTTTATTGGTTATAACAAAAAAAAAAAGAAAAATGGATTTTATCTGTATAACAATTACCAAATTTAAATCTTTCCCGTGCATGAAAATTAGCTTACGTGCCAACTCTGGCACGCGTGCCATAGGTTCGCCAACCCTGCCCTATGTTAACTCCCCTTATAGATATGACGTTGCATTAAATGCTGTTCAATAACCAATGGCCGCCATTTTGTCTCCCATATGAAACTAAAATTAATTAATTAAAATTTAATTAATGAATTAACATTTGAAAAAACTGTATTAACATCAATTGTCATCCAGTACAAGTTTTAAAAAATTTATTTCAATTTGATAGGATGAATAATAAGTATTTTATTCACGATTGAAAATTTGAACAAGATATATAAATAAATGTAGGGAGGGTGTGAACTAATAGTAGGAATTGAAAAACAAGAAAGAAAAATCATGCGTTAAGCATAGATTATGAAATACTTTCCAACACTTCCTGAATAAACGAATGAATGCTTCGTTATTTAGGGAAATAAGGTAAATAAGATAACTAAGTAAACATTTTAGAAAACGAATAAAACATTTGAAAAACTGATTTCAGCAGTTACCGTCCATAGCCAAATGTGTATTCCAATCATTTTGAACAGCCCTGTATTTCATTTGTACATCATCTGTTTCCCTGTATTTCATCATGTTGACATAGATACTATATAATTGGAAAATTTAGTTTAGCAAGAAAACGCAAGGTTGAAATTTCTCTTTCAGCAATTTATACTAATAGGTGGAAACATACTTGATTACTTTTGTACATCCCTGTAGTTCAGAAATTATCATCCATAGACGGCTATGTATCCAATTCTTTGCGTGGCCCTGTATATCATTTTATCTATATTCTACAAACATTTCTTAGAAAACTAAACGCAGTTCAGCACAAAAATGCGTAACTCATTTAAAATCCACCTTTAAGCAATCTACGCTCATACTCAGTAACCCTTACGAAATCCTTTTTTTAGCCATGTATATGAACTATAGCATTTATACACACTATATAGAATACATAAATATAGTGAAACTTAAAAGCGTATATCATAATTAAAAATGCATTTCGAGCAATCATTGCTAATATACAGTAATTCGGATACAATATAATATCTGAAATCTTTTGTGTGTCCCTGTAAATGCTTCGTATTATACATGAAATATCTCATACTAAAACTCAGCGACGTATATCAATTTCACTATATATGAAATAGTTTAACATAATTGAAATACGCCGCAAACAATCCCCCACCCCCCTTATACCATTATGTAACGGAATTCTTTTGTGTGAGCCTGTAAATGAATAATAACCATTCTTTGCATCGCATATTCTACAGTATGCATATTTTAGTGGACTTCATAAATGCATATCAATTTTATTATGTTTGAAAGAGTGAAACCCTATTAAAAATCATTTGAAACGATTTTTTCTCATTGGCCGTAATGTAACGGAATACTTTTGACTGTCCCTGTATATGAACTAAACATGCTAGAAACTTTATTTGAAATAAGGATCATGCTATGGTAGAGGTCACTAACATCCAAAAATATCAGAACGTTCCGAGTATATTTACGACAGTTACAGCGCGTACAGACGGCCAGACAAACCGAAGTCATAAACAATTTTCAACTTTGTTGGAAAGTGTTAAAAAATTATCATCTCGAGATCAGTGCTGTGTGTTTTGATTGGTTTGTATATTTTTTATAGTTGATTGATATGTTTGCACTTTCATTTTCGCTTTTTATTAAAAGATGAAATTTTAACTTTATCTATTGCCCAATTACACTGCAATAACGCAAGACGGTAATTTAGAATTTTCTTTTCTCTTCGTAGAAACTGCTTGCTTCTTTTGTGATAAGCATCACATGCACGTGACGCAAAAAAGTTTCCAGAATTCTTGATTACTCATTTTTAATTGAAAACTTTGCTTTATTTAATCAATGCGTTTTTACGAATAAATTAAACAAAAATTTCTATTTTAGAAAGCCGGTAACACAAAGATAAAAATAAAAATGACACTCGTCGCGAATGGATTAAAAAAGCAAAATGTTATCAACGCCTCCACCGATATCTAAAGATCAACATCAAAGCGATGAAGGAAGTTTGTTCGACCTCCGGTATAAAAATGTATCAAACTTTGTATGTTCTTGATTCCTAGAAAGGCTTTTCGGGAACTACCTCGCCACAATGTAAGTCTTTTGGAATTATCAGTAAGTGTTCATCGTTTTATGAAATCGAGGGGAAATACCCACCGTATTCACTCGTGCATGTCGCGCGGTTTTTTATACCAAATATTTATTTAAAATTCGGGGATGTGCAGGATACACGTAGATTTGATATTTGAAGATCCCCGCACGAGACAGCGACAGTGAAAATTAATGTTTGTTAAGTATAAAATATGTATTCAATTTTCAGAATTATTATTATTATATTTTTTTTATGTGTGCGTGTATTTTTCTAATATTTGGTAAGATTGAACTTCAGATTTATATTCAGGCTACAGGGTTGACGGGGCCTACGGCATACGGCGGAATATTTTCGGCACGGCGTTGATTACAATTCTAAAGCAAAACGTAATGAAATTAAACAAAACACATGAATTTAAACACGCTGAAATTTTAAAATTTTGTGACAATTTTTCTGAAATTGAAGAAATGTGCTGTGCATATATAACGCTATCACTTTAGGGGGGGGGGGGGGGTTGTCTGGCACTTGATATCGTAAGATATCTCTAATGGAGGGGATTGTCTTTTGATATCGTTATCACTTTTGATCCAAACAAAATTTCTTTTTTAGTTAACTTTTTCTTTATATCAAAATACGTAGTCTGTTATCTGAATTTTTTTGAATTTTATATGAATTTTTTAAAAAACTTTTTATCTATTATAGAGATTTTTCTCTTCCGAGTTTTTTCAATTTTTCCGATCTTTAATACGATTTTCAGCGTTTTTTTTTTCACATATAGTTTTTTAACTGTTAGTTACAGTAAATTCTTTGCGATTTTTGTTTTTTTAGCGCTTTTTATCGCGCTTTTTATCGTTTTTTGCTTTTCAGGGAGATTTTTTGATATTCGTAATAGTAATTAGATTTCAAACTTTTATCCTAATTTTGTTAATTTTGTCCTTCTTAATTGTTGAAGCTTTTGCGATTTTAATTTGATTTTGAAGTTTCTGTGTGATCCGCGGCGATTTTTTGACGTAATATAGTAAATTTTGTCCTCTTTCCAATAAAGTTTATTCAGATTTCGTTCAGCAATTTTGAATTTTTCGTGAATTTTGTATGTGATTTTTAGAGTTTTTTCGCGTTTCGCAGACATTTTTCGAAATGCAGTTTAAATATTTTAGTACAATATATAGTCATTTTTGTCATCTGCTATTTTTGATATTTTAGTGTTTTTCCGCGATTTGTTGCGATTTTCCTACCAGGGACGTTATTTGAGGGGATCTGGGGGGCCAATAACGCCCCCCAAGAAATTTGATTTTTCAAAAAATTTATCAACCCTCAATTGTCAGACTCAAACAAAAATTAAAAAAAATTCTTAAACGCTGTAATAATTTATCAGATTTGATTGCAATAAAAACATATGCATTAAATAAATGTTTTATGCATAGAAATTAATAATTATCAAAAACATTTCCTATTCGAACTTTCTTAAGGTGAGACATATATCGTACTTTGGGTAATTTTAAAAATACGTGAAAGACATTTCCTTTTATCAATTGCTTCTCAGCTGTGTACAACTTGATCATAGGAAAACTAGTCCCGTCGTGGCTAGAAATTCAGGGGTACAGTTTTTTCAGATTTTATTTTTTTTTTTGGGGGGGGGGGAGGTGAAGGGGCGAGTGTAATTAAAGTTCTTAACTATCCCGACTTTTTTACTTTTTTGGATTATTAGTGTTACATTATATTTACTGCAATCACTGCAAAGTTATCAAATTATTTAATTATTTGCTTTATTAAATCATATTATATATGGTACGCTCTCAAAATTCTTCAACGCCTAGGAATTGAGTCTGCGCGCACCCGACAAAACTATTTTTTCATCCCAAAAACCGATAGAAATCGACAAAATCCCAAAGTAAAAGAAAATTACTCCATATTTTTACCCGTTTATAATAAAGTAGTCTATAATTTTATCCCTTATGTACAGAAATGAATACATGGGTTATTACTATGGTCCACCATTAATAGCCAAATATATAGTTTTACATTTGAAAAATATTCAGGTCTTCCTTGTGAAAAACCAGGTCATCCCGACTCCGACCGAAAGAGATAAAGCACAACCCGAAAAACTTAAAATGTACCTCACTCGCAACGAAGAAAATACGTCAACCTATCCTGACGCAGGACTGTAATTTCATGTCAATACGAAAACCGCTAAAAAAGATTTCCATTGAAAGGCAACCCGACCCGAAATGAAAGAAAATAATCCATATTTTAATACAATTATTGTAAAAGAAGTCTACAATTATATCTTTAATATAAACTTTACCTTTAAAGTAGAAAAATGAAGATATATATATAGTATACATTAATGTTCAAATGTGTAGCTTTTTCAACTGAAAAATATTCAGGATTTCTTTGAAAAAAAAATCCCTGCCGGCTCGGGCCTACAGGCGGAGGTAGATTTCGATGTTAAGTACTAAATTCTCCAACAAAACTTAAATCAAGATTCGAGATGAAACCCATTTCTTCACAAAGAGCGAGCTGTAGGGAGCTAAACTTTTTGTGAAAATTGTAATATACACGAATACACACACACATATATATGGAATAGGTTTAAAAAATGGCTACAAAAAATTCAGAGAACCTTAAAGTGTTAAAATATGTTAATATTTCCATAGTCGGGTTTTTATCATGTTTTAATACGTTTCTTCAAACTTACATGGCGTTACATATTCACCTGCTGAGGTCCATTATATTTCCAATATGACGCAATATACATATTTTTTTAATTCGTCAAACTATTTATTTTGAGTTTTCATGCTGAAATCTTGCTCTAGGAAACTTATGACGTAATATTCAATTTGTTTTCAATTTGTCAAACTATTTAATTTTACACGTGAAAATTTTGCAAAAGAAAAGTAATTGTTGTGGTGAGAATTTTATTATTTGTTTTTTTTTTAATTGTTGGCAACTGCTATAACGAAAAACTTTTATTTTTTTCCTGCCATTGTTGTGTAAGAGCTGGTTTTATCAGAATCATGTTAAGACAGTATTCAAAATTTTGAACCCTCCCCATTTCCATCCTCTTGGGCCGATTTCGCCCATTTTCAATCCCCGCCGAGATATTAGCCATCTCAAAGTTGTTGGCGAGTTTGAAGATGATTCGTGCATAATTGCGACTTTTATCGTGCGGACAAAATTTAGTACATACATACATACATATATATATATATATATATATATATATATAAATTTTTTAGGTGGGGGTGGTTTTGGGTTCCTGGGGTCCTATAATGAAAAGTTATGAAGGAATTTTTCAAAAGTCGCACCATGGTAACGACTGCAATAGGTAGTATTTCTTACGAAATCTACCTAATAGTATTAACACGAACCCACCTCTAAATAGTGAAAATGCAATCCGAAACTTACCTTACCTTTACTTGCAGAAAATCACTAATAAAAAATTTCTAATCGCTATAGATCACAAAAGTTGCAAATTTCCTGACATATTCGTGATCATTCGTGGGCTGATTATCTCATGACTGATTGAATTTCATGATTCTGTTTTAGCGATCATCTGACGAAATTTACGATTTTTTCCGCGACCGTTTCACGGAATTTGCCATTTTTTTCTGCAACTGTTATCGAAATTGTTTTTTTTCTCGCGACCATTCGTCGAAATTCACAATATTTTTTCGCGAAAAACTGGCAAAGTTCCATATTTGTTTCTGCGATCTATTGACAAAATTCACGATTCTTTTTCACGATCATTTGTTGAAATTCATGATTTTTTTTT
This sequence comes from Maratus speciosus, assembly GCA_963932465.1. Taxonomy (NCBI): domain Eukaryota; kingdom Metazoa; phylum Arthropoda; class Arachnida; order Araneae; family Salticidae; genus Maratus; species Maratus speciosus. Next base: position 275,942,224 of record OZ010790.1, on the reverse strand, counting down.
CTACCACCGACTAATAATATTTGTAATTTTTTGCGCGATAGTTAGACGAAATTTTGTATCTTATTTCACGATCGTTTGACGAAATTCCCTTCGATTGTTTTACTAAATTTTCGGGATTTTTTGTGCAATCTTTTGACGAAATTCGCGATTTTTTTGTGCAATCCTTTTACAAAATGCGAGATTTTAGTTTGTACCAATCATTTGGCGAAATCTGCATTTCTTTTCGCGATCTCTGATAAAATTAGCAATATTTTCCATGGTCGTTTGGAGAAATTAGCGATTTTTTTCCGCGACGATTTGGCGATTTTTTTTATTTGCAAAATTCGCGATTTTTTTCTGTGACCCGTTGACGAATTGATTTTTCGGAATTTGAAAGAAAAAAAAATCGCGGACTTTCACGAACATTGAAAAAATTCGCAGAATAATCATAGGAAGTTAAAGAGACAAAATCCCCAGAGCTTTTTTTATTGTGCGGGGTTTTCCCATTTTCTGTGAGATTTGTGCAGTTCTGCACATTGTGCAATTCTGAATGTTCCATGTTCCTCAAAGGAATTTTTTCCTTATCCTTCGCCAGGAAACTCTTGAAATGGCGCCGCTGTAGTAAAACCGGAAAAAAAAAAGAAGTCGAAAAACACTAGACAAAAGTTCCATTTTAGACAGTTGTCTGCCTTAGCAAGAATAATTGTATGATATTTTTCATCGAAATTGATTTTTTTCTCCTTTGAGAACGAATTATGTTATAGACAAGCTTTCTTTTCACAAGTTTTACTGTAATACACATCTCTTTTCAGAGCTATACTATAGAGTGGTCGGTTTAAGAGTCTTTGAGGATACTTGCAAAAATGGAACCTATATAGAAACCTGTCTAAAAAGAAAAAAAATCATATTTAATGTATTGAAATTTTACCTATTAAGACGGAAACCTGTTTAAAACGAAATATTTCATTGGTTCTTAAGTTTTCGTATTCAAAGTTTTTACTGTTTTTGTAAGCATGATTCAGTTTACGTTTCTCGTTGGAGGGGGGGGGGGGGCGGTTGTAGGTACCCGGATCCTATCCTTAGCTATATAGCCTCAAAAAATCTTTGCCCCCCCCCCCCCCAAGAAAGTTCTGAAATGGCGCCCCTGTTTCCTACATTAGTAAAAGGAAATGTGTTTCAATCTTCTAACCCAATATTGTAAATTCTTTTCTCAATGAAGTTTGTAACTCGTGCAGCGATTTTTGAATTTTTCGCGATTTTCTAATTTTATTTTGAGAGTTTTCTCGCGTTTTCGGCTATTTTTTGACCGGTCGGGTCAACGCCGGCAGACCAGCTAGTACATTTCAATAAACAGATCAATAATGGTTTTTTTTTTATATAGTTATATAGATATATTTTTTACGTATGATTGAACATAAAGTATACTACTTTTTCTTACTAAGTTCATTTTTGAAAAGTTATGTTTTGTTACGTTCATAGAAAAAAAATCAGCTAAAAAATCATAAAAAAAATTAGAGGAAATATCGCCTTAAATTTTAAAATTTTTTAGCTCGATTGCGCTTGTCTTGTTGGTACATTAATTAAAGCCTACAGTTACTTTAGTTTATTTTCTTACTAAAAAATGACACTAATACATGAACTATAAAATATATGAATTAATTCAATAAACATTTCCCCCCAAAATACTCTAATAAGCAAGGTGAATAAACATAAATTTCAAATTGAAACAAGACAGAAAAATGATGCTTCAAGTATATGTTATAAAACACTTCCCAATATTTCCAGAATACTTTAACAAAACTTTTTCCTTTAATAAATTAAAGAAGGTGCTTAAGAAAGCTTTTTAGAAAATGCATAACGCATTTGAAAACCAGATTTCAACAATTACTGCACAAAGCCGGAAAAGTAATCAAATTCTTTTGTGCAGCTCTTTACAGGGTCGAAACTAGGGGGGTGCAGAGGGGACATGTACCCTGGGCGCCAGAACAAAAGGCGAAGGGGGGCGCCAAATGAAGATTTTGTTTGTCGTTTCATAAAAAAATGTATATATATGTGAAGATTGTTAGTAACAGCTACTATCAAGTCGAACATTTTAGTTGTGCAATCGTGGCTTAGGATGCGAATTTATTCGACCCATGGAAGAATACTTCGATGTTGAAAGTATAGCTACAAATAAGAAAACATGGTGGTCGTTGGCAGTCGTATCTTCAATTAATATGGTCGTTTGCAGTCGGATTATCAATTCATACGGTCGTGGCTTAAATGTAAACAAGGCAACGGATTCTGGAATTCATGGAATTTCTCCACAAAAAGAAAAACTGAGTCAGCTTGTCGTTCGAATACGTTTATTCATGATCCTGCAAAAAAATATAAAACAAGTCCCACATTGCAATGATACTTCCGTGAAGCCTTCGGGCCTCGGCATCAGTCTCTACATCATGCTGTAAGATTTTAAAGAGTAGTTTAGAATACTACGAGATTTAAAAGACACCAGATAACATCTTCTAGAGCACTTGAAACAAGACAGAATCTGTGCTCCAGAATTTAGAGCAGGCGATTAAATTAAGTCGGCAGGAAAGAAGCGGCAGAAAATTAAGTCTGGAGGTCAAGGGGTTAAGATTTACTATAGCTTTGAAAATATAGTGAGTAGAATTTATAGTTCATTTACAGGAAAACTCAAAAGAATTCCATTACATTGTGGTCTACAGGTGATAATACTGAGGCTCAATAGGAAGATATTTAGCTAGAATTTAATAAATAGTATTATTGCTCAATATGGATAAATAGCATTACTATAAAATGTATTTTATTATTATTATAATTTAATAAGCAGTCTTTATTTATAAATATTAATATTATAGCAGTCACTTTCTCTAAATAGGCGCCACAATTTTAAACAATTGACACATTGCTCCAATTAGATACGCCACTATAAGGTTTTAGTAGTAAAGAACGTTTAATGAAACTTCTGTACTACACGACACATTTCTATTTACACGATGGATGTACATGTGCTGGGCAACATATAACTATGATATGTTCCCGCACCATGTTGGTTAAATCAAAGTAAAATTGCGTAATTTGTTATTTCTGTTTGTATAAATATTTTTTTATAAAATATAATTATGAGTGTAAAATTATAATGTTTATATATTTAAGTAAAATAAGAGTGTAAGTTCATACAAAAATTATTAAGTTGATTTTAAATAGTAAATATATATTTTTAAAAATTGTTGTATTGTAAAATGAATGTATAATATTGAATGGAATTCGGATCTCAGACAACAACAATACGCAGACGCCATGGTGTCGTTTTATGACAAGCCAATGGAAAGTAGTGTATAATTAGAAGTCGTAAAATCATAAAAACGTTGGAATCAATTTATGGCCTCAATAAAAGTGTTGGGATAAATTTATGACTTTTCAGGCCACCCAAACTTTAAGGCAGATAATAATATTAAAGTATATGTTAGGGGCCATTTGCAGACTGCTAGCTAATAGGCCTATCGAAGTATAATAAAAAATCTTCTCACATCCAATAACAGTGGACTAGACAAAAATAGCTCCACCCACTGCAGGAACTGGTGTGCAAGAAGAATAAGTTTTAAAAAAAGATAGTCTGAAAAAAGATGTAGAGGATGCAAGAGCTCTCCTGAAAGCCCGTGCAATGAGTCCCGCAAGCCCTAGTAAAGCCCAGGCGAGATGGACCTAGCGGAGCGAGCCTAATCCAGCCTAATCAAGCCTAATTGAGGATGTCTTCCTGAGGTACCTATCGGAGTGAGCCTAAACAAGCCAAATTGAGGATGTCTTCCTGATCTACATATCGGAGTGATCCTAATCAAGCCAAATTGAGGATGCGTTCCTGACGACACATTGCCCTGATCCTAAGCAACGCAACATCTCGGAATTTGACAAATAAAGGCCACCATCCCGTATATTAAAAGAAGGTACTATTTTACACATTTTCTTTTACCACATAAGTTCATATGAAAAATCTAAAAAAATACTTTTCTGATATTTTATGGTAGTGAGTTATCTGAGATCCGACCAAACCAATAATTAAATAAGATTAAGGTAATTTTAAAAATGAAAGAGAGTATTTCTTTTAGCAAAAAGAAACAATTTTTTTCAGGCCACCCAAACTTTAAGGCAGATAATAATATTAAAGTATATGTTAGGGGCCATTTGCAGACTGCTAGCTAATAGGCCTATCGAAGTATAATAAAAAATCTTCTCACATCCAATAACAGTGGACTAGACAAAAATAGCTCCACCCACTGCAGGAACTGGTGTGCAAGAAGAATAAGTTTTAAAAAAAGATAGTCTGAAAAAAGATGTAGAGGATGCAAGAGCTCTCCTGAAAGCCCGTGCAATGAGTCCCGCAAGCCCTAGTAAAGCCCAGGCGAGATGGACCTAGCGGAGCGAGCCTAATCCAGCCTAATCAAGCCTAATTGAGGATGTCTTCCTGAGGTACCTATCGGAGTGAGCCTAAACAAGCCAAATTGAGGATGTCTTCCTGATCTACATATCGGAGTGATCCTAATCAAGCCAAATTGAGGATGCGTTCCTGACGACACATTGCCCTGATCCTAAGCAACGCAACATCTCGGAATTTGACAAATAAAGGCCACCATCCCGTATATTAAAAGAAGGTACTATTTTACACATTTTCTTTTACCACATAAGTTCATATGAAAAATCTAAAAAAATACTTTTCTGATATTTTATGGTAGTGAGTTATCTGAGATCCGACCAAACCAATAATTAAATAAGATTAAGGTAATTTTAAAAATGAAAGAGAGTATTTCTTTTAGCAAAAAGAAACAATTATAATAATTAGAGTACGTGAAAATATTGTCTTTTTTTTTAAAAAAGATTAAACATACTTAAAATAATGAGAAGCAAACAAAAGTGTTGCTTTCTTTTTTTTGAATTAATATTATGTTTTTCTGTAAATAGATTTGTTCAATGTAAATAAATTATTTAATCAAGTTTTAAAAAGTTTCTGTAATTATTTAATTAATGATATTTAAAGTGTGTCAATTCCTTTTTTACAGCTTAAATTTTAGATTAATTCATAAGTGGAAGAGTTCATCTAAATAAATCACAACGCAAACTCTTAATTTTATTCGTAATTATTCAAATTTAATAATTACTTTTTGACGCGAATTATAATTTAATTTTATTAATGCTTCGCGTTGCTCTTCTACTAGAATGTAGGTAAATACGATCACTTATATTATTTAAATTTATCTAAGGTATATAAAACTATATACCAATTTGCTATGAGGTTGCTTGGATGAATTGGACCAATTAACAATTTTGAATATATTTAATAAAAAATAAAAAGGTGTAATTATCTGTCCAGCAACATGTTTACAAAATTAGGAATGACAAAAGAAATACGCGGGAAAACTATTGACACGCATACATCTTCACCACCTGTGCACCTCATAGACAACGCCGCTGGAAAACTAACCGCAGAGAATGACGGGAAAATTTCTGACAGCAGCTAATCACGGAAAAATGAGGGACTGCCGTTTAGTGCTGCCACCTAGTGTAATGATCTTTAAATATTACCCGTTACAGTATTGTAATAACACATACATAATAAGGATTTGCAGTGAGTACGCTAAATTTAAAAGAGACATACCTGATGGTTTTTTACTTTAACCAGTTTTTTCATTTCTTTTTAATACTTTCCTACATAGTTGAAAAATGATATTTTTCTTGTTTATGATTTCGTATCGTCTGTCTGTCCGTCTGTCCATGCTCCAACTGTTGTAATTACACTTGGATTGACACGAAACTGATAAATGGTAATGAAGATTACTATAGCATGTTCCCTATTGAAAATGGAGTTTATAGCATTTATAGTTCGTTAACAGGGAAACTCAATACAATTTCGATATATTATTGTCCATGGGTGATAATTCTTTAAAGTTATTTTAATGTTTTTATATTACTTCAAACATTAAAAAATGTATATGCATTACAGTATGTTTCTTATAGAAAATAGTAGGTCCAGCATTTATCGCTCATTTACAGGGACGCATTAAAATAATTCGATTACAGTTGGGTTACATTCCTTTTAGTGGTGACAGTAAATAATTTATACTGATATTATTCTTTGGTTATTTATTAGAATGTACTGTTGATTAATACTTTTACGTTTGGATATTTATTCAATTACTTTTGGTTACTACTTGACCAACCGATTGACAAAATATAAATGTATGCCATTTACTTTTAAATACTGTATAATTACATATAATGTATGATAATTAGCATTTTTACCATCAAGCAATTTTTAAAAAACTGTTTAGATAAAGAACAGAAAATCACACATCAGGCATAGATTATGTAACATTTTCCAACACTAACATAATTTTATTTAGAAATGTCATTTTTTTCATGCAATTAAATTAAATATCTAAACACGCCTAAAAACACACAACTCAGTAAAAATCCATTTTTAGCAATTGCTGTCCATATCCGAAAATGCGACTCCTTTAGCGCGGCCTGTATAAGATCTATATAATTTATACACGCAAAACGTAATAGACTAAAAATTTGATATGTTTAAAAATGCACACCACAGTTGAAAATGCATTTCTAGAAATTATCGCTTAACCGAATTATTTTTAACACCAATTATCTGCATTATTTTAACCGTATTATTTTGTGTATCCCTGTAAATGAATGATTATACGCTATGCACTCCATAATTTATAGATAGAATGTTGAGGTCTACCTCACTTAATATATACTAATTTCATTATGTTTGAAATACCATAACATGGTTGAAATGCACCACAAACGATTTTCTCTCATGGACCATAATATAAGGGAATTCCTTTGTGAGTACCTAATGAACGAAGTATAAATGCTACTTGTTCTATACTCTACAGAAAGTGTGTTGTAGTCCACTTCAATAACGCATATCCTTTCCACTATGTTTGAAATAGTATAACATCATTAAAATATACTACAAACGATTTTTCTTCATAGACCATAATGTAAATGGAATTTATTAGAGTGTCCCTGTACGCGAAATGAAATGCTGCGCATTTAATTTTCAATAGAAAACATGCTTACGAGAATTTGAGCATAGCCAGACAGATAGCCAGACAAACCGAAATTAATACTTTGTTAAAACTTAACAAAGTAATGCTTTGCTAACCGAAGTTAATACACAAGTGGAGAATTCCATTTCTTTGGCATAAAATTCCATCTTTGTACATGAACCAAGATAAGTTAAATAAAACAGTGTAATAAAATATTGTAACATCACCGTCTTAAAACATTGGACAAGGTACAGTGAAATTAGCTCTTGATTGTAAAAGGAAGATATAAAGTTAAATAAGGGGATATCTATACTAAAAAAAAAAGTTTCGCTCTGTGTGTGTGTATGTGTGTGTCTGTCTGTCTGCGATTGCTAGCAAAATCTAACGCACGGATAAGTCTGAAAATTTAGATGAGGGTATTCCAATACATGCTTTGATGCATCTGAGACTGAGAATGTTCACTTTTTAGGGTTTCGTTCATCTGGCGAAACCCTATTCGTCTCGCTTCCCTGTCTGTCCGTCCGTCTGTCTGTCTGTCACAGAGCCCCTTCTCAGAAACTATACATGTTGGAGACTTGAAATTTTGCATACTTATAGCTGAACACCCCACATCATACGACAAATCATAACATTTTGAAAAAGTCGCACATTTAACCCTTTGGACTCCCACATGTGTATTTTAAACAATTCTTTCTATGTGAGCCTCTAATTAGGTTAGAGGCGTGAAATTTTGCATACTTATAGCTGAACACCTCACATCAAACGACAAATTATAAAATTTTGAAAAAGTTGTAAATTTAACCCTTTGGGGTCTCACATGTGTATTTTAAATAATTCTTTTTAAGTGAGCCCTAATTAGGTTGGAGGCGTGAAATTTTGCATACTTATAGCTGAACACCTCACATCAAACGACAAATCATAAAATTTTGAAAAAAGTTGTAAATTTAACCCTTTGGGTTTCACATGTGTATTTTTAACAATCCTTTCTAAGTGAGTCCCTAATTAGGTTGGAGGCGTGAAATTTTACATACTTATAGCTGAACACCTCACATCAAACGACAAATCATAAAATTTTGAAAAAGTCGTACATTTAACCCTTTGGGGTCTCACATGTGTATTTTAAATAATTCTTTTTAAGTGAGCCCTAATTAGGTTGGAGGCGTAAAATTTTGCATACTTATAGCTGAACACCTCACATCAAACGACAAATCATAAAATTTTGAAAAAGTCGTGCATTTAACCCTTTGGGCTCCCTCATGTGTATTTTAAACAATTCTTTCAAAGTGAGCCCCTAATTAGGTTGGAGGCGTGAAATTTTGCATACTTATAGCTGAACACCTCACATCAAAGGATAAATCACAAAATTTTTAAAAAGTCGTACATTTAACCCTTTGGGCTCCCACATGTGTATTTTAAACAATTCTTTCTAAGTGAGCCCCTATTTAGGTTGGGGGCGTGAAATTTTGCATACTTATAGTTGAACACCTCACATCAAATTACAAACCATAAAATTTTGAAAAAGTCGTACATTTAACCCTTTGGGTTCCCACATGTGTATTTTAAATAATTCTTTCTAAGTGAGACCCTATTTAGGTTGGAGGCGTGAAATTTTGCTTACACCAAAGCAAAATTTACCAATAAACTGAGCTCCTTATTAAATTGGAGATTTGAAATTTTGCATATTTATAGCAGAACATCTGAGGCCAGGCAACAAATAATAAAATCTTGAAAAAGTCTTACGTTTATCCCTTTGTCTTATCTAAAAGTCTTATATTATTTACTTCTCCGTGCTCTAACTTGTGTATTTTAAGCAATTTTTCTAACCTCCGCCCTTTTCACCTGGGAAGCACTTTTCAAACTTTTGCCGACACCCCTTTGACCCTTCTTTCATCTTATGCACCATAGCCTTACATATTTTAGTTCCACTTTTTACCGCTAGAAGTGCCTACTTATCTCGGGTGCTATGGGTGCAATCCCCTCGACTAATATGTCTACGGATAGTATGTAAAACGGAGTTTCGTTCGGATAGAGATTTGTTTAGAATAGAGTGCGCCCCTGGTTGCGAAATGTGGAACTAACAGATTTTTCAAAAGGATAAAGTGTTTTGAAAGGAATATTAAACGAAACCCTCTGTGCGATCTGTGATCACACTTGCCCACTTGTTGTTAATTAATCGATATATTAATTAAAAACGACAATGAACTCTCGTCTTTCATTCCAAGTCGGAAAAAGGGCTTGCGCATGCCAAGAACAGAACCCTACTTACGTATCTGGTGGAAATGAAGAACTGGAGAAAGTGGTTTTCTTTGTGTTTCTTCATAACTTTGTTTTAACCTAAATCAACCCAATCGCTTGGTACAGTTAAAACTAGAAGACATATTCCGAAAGATCGTACTCTTACATCTGAAATGCCGCAATCAATTCGAAAAAATATAGCTGTTATCCCTTTGAAAAAAAAAAAAAAAAAATTCAAAAGAGTCGTTTTTCTTCTTTACGGCAACGCTTCTCCAGGACGCAATTTTAGAGGTTCCGACAAACCAAATATATGTTCTTAAAGGTGAATCCTTCTTCTAATTGATGGTGTAATAGAGTTTTAAAAATATAAATTGTAAGAGTTTCAAATCCACTGGCGAACGTAGTTCACATTGCGCATCACGGAGACGATATTTTTTCTATGCTAAAAATTTCAACACAGCCTACCGATGTACCAGATTTTCATCACCTACAAAAATTTTGCCATGTTCGGACGGTTAGAAATATTTTTTACAAAATGAAATGTGTGGAAATTTTGTCGAAAACAGTACAAACCTGAGTGTTTCGTCACGGTTTCGCTCGCTTTCTTCTCACATTATCACTACTAAATATATATCTATTTACAAGAGATTGTAAAGAACGCTCGGATACTGTTATATTTATACCGTATTAAAATTTCAGAGAGTTCGGATGGTGTAACATTTTATTTTGTTATGCTAATGGAACAGACGAATAAAAAAAGAGAAGAAAACACATTTCCTTTTCAACTAGATATCAATATTTTTTCTCGAATTTTTGTCATGAGGGGCATAACCGTCTTATTTATAACCGCAGAAAATATCAAAGAATTCGAACTACAATAACTATTTTTTTTTTAAACTACTGAAATAGACCAAGTGCCAAAAAAGGTCTTCTTATGAACCTTTTTATCACTAAATATCAATATTTTTTTACATAGGCTATAAAAACATTGAACAAAAACATAATTTGAAGAACAAATTAAAAAAAAAAAAAATATTTCCTACATTGTTTAAGCCCGAGAAGGGACAGATATTAAGATATTTCATTCAATTAGTTTTACATTTAATGTTAAATTTTTTCAACAAATTAGTTAAGCCAATTGAAGATTAAAAAATAAAAATAAAATTCATACAATATGATACTTAAAAACACCCTAAAAATTAGATTCCGTTCAAATAAATCGAAATAAATCTTAGATGTCTTCCATTTTTAATTGAAAATAGTTGTATTGCAGATTTTATATTATGTTTATGACGATTGTACATAAAATGATAAGATGCATGCAAAATACAAAACTTTAAAAAATGTCTAAGATTTATTTCGATTTCATTTGAACAGAATCTAATTTTTTAGGGTGTTTTAAGTATCATATTGTATGAATTTTAATTTTATTTTTTAATCTTCAATTGGCTCAACTAATTTGTTACAAAAATTTAACATTAAATGTAGAACTAATTGAATGAAATAACTTAATATCTGTCCCTTCTCGGGCTTAAACAATCTAGGAAATAATTTTTTTTTTTAAATTTGTTCGTCAAATTATGATTTTGTTTAATATGTCAAGTTTTTTAATAACTACTGCATTCAGACGAACTCATTTCAAAATTAATAGAGAGTATCATCATCAGGCTTTGAAGTATTCGGTATTGCATCACAATGTGTGATGCAGTTTACCAATTTATAATTCAAAATATTTCACCACTGTAGTAATGCAGGTTGCTGAAGTTAGGATAAAAACTTCCAGTCTGAACGTAAAAAATCTATAATCAAAACATAAAAAATTAACTTAACTTAAATTTAGATACCCTATTTCCCCACTCAGGAACGCTGTGAATGCAAAAATAAAATGAGTTGAATCCTAACTTCTATTATTTAACAATATTATCGCTGTGATACAGCAAAAAATAAAAAAGTTTTACTTAAATTTCGTTACATTTTTCTCTCCCAAGGGGTGATGTAAACACATCAGAAAATTATTACCGAAGTTTAACTTGGGGTATAAATAGTTCTCATCTGGGAAAAAAATACATTTTAAAATTAAAGTTATGTAATTCCTCACTAGTTAGCTGCCTGCGTAAAAATAGCTATCCATTAGAAACTTTTTACTAAAACATAAACTTGACCAAAGCAAAAACTTAGTCTGAAAATATCCTTTTTATTTCCACTATGACGTCATATTCACCTTTTTAATTCTTGAAAAATAAACTAGTTCAATTTAATATTTCACGTGGAAATCTTTCAACTAAAAAGAAATAAATTATTGTTACGGCTTTTGAAATTTTTGGAACAATGAAGAAAAAACGTTACATTTTCTATGAAAATTGTCCGTTGATTCTCGATGAAAAAAACGAAATTTGGAATTATTAAAAAAAATATTTGAATAATGTAAAAAAAAAAAAAAAAAAAAAATTGGCCCATGTTTCTCTCTGGGTTATAGTTCACCCATATGCAAAGGCATTTTACCATTCGTTTTGACCCTGACGTCAGACAAACGTTTTTACATTTTAAATTTACAATATCATTAGAATTAGTAAAGAATAAAAAATGAGTGGCATCAGGAACAAAACGGTGGAAAAAAAATGAAAAAGTTATGATCTCCATAGGCTTTTCTATGTTAAATTAACACTGAGAAGTGACGCCGGAAATAAGTAAGAATTGCGCTGCCGCGAAATACTTAAATTATATTTTTAACTCCTAAACATTTCAAAGAGTTTGGACGATGATGAGAATTTTATTATGCCTTTAAAATACCGGAAGGCCTCCGCTCCTTCCTTCCTTTTCCCGACACATTTCAAAATTGTGCATCGACACCAAAAATCAAAATACGCAAAAACTAAAAAATGCCAAATAGTACATACTTTTAATTATTTTTAAAATACTGCAGATTATTTTTAAAAAATACGAAAATTAATTTTACCGTAGAATTAACAATACGCAAATTTTGATTAAAAAAAATATTACACTTTATTTTATACATTAACTCTGAAATTTTAATTCTATACACTAATACCCCGACTTACGTCACCCCCAGGGATGAGAGTGCTAAGACCCAAATGGCCGATTACTACCACTAAATTTTAATAGTATTTCAAGCATTATTTACTGACAGAATTTCTGATATTTAATAAAGCAAAGAATGCTATTAAAATTTAGTGGTAATAATCGGTCATTTGGGTCGGAACGCTCCCATGCCTGGGGGTGACGTAAGTCGGGATATTACTGTACTCGTATACTAACCTTTTAGCTAATGATCGAGTATCGATTTGGTTCAGGTAATGATCAAATTTAAAGATGAAAAAATTAGTTTGAAAATTAAAAAAAATTCACTCAGGAATTCAATGTGAAAAAAGGAATAAATAGTTATGCGTCAATGATTTTTACAACTACATATCAATATTTTAGCACAAAAATTACAAAATTCACAAAATCGCAAAAGCTAGAATAAAAATAGTCGGAAACATATTTATAACTCAAAAATTTGGTTCTGAAAATATAACATATAAGGATGGAAATAATGAGCTCCAATTTCGAAAATTTTGCGATATATTCCATCCATCAGAAAAAAAAAAAGAATGAAAAAGAAAAATAACAGATGAAAACACTGTTTTTTTACAACTCGATATCAACATCTTAGCATGAAAATTATACACATGCTTTGGACGACAAAAAAAGTATTTTTAAAAACCTTGAATACATGAATACCCCCCCCCCCCCACATTTCCCGTTGCAGTTATTTCGAGTCCTTTTACCGTTAAATATCGGGGTATATTTTAACTGATTTTTCACAAAGTCAGCGGTCATCCATTTATATAACATGTCTAAATCTTTAAGCATTTGGACAATTACAGGTTGTGCAATTTATTACATTTTTGTGAAAAATAACATTTTTTAACGAAATGGGAAATCTTGTTACTCAATAGAAAAAGTCTTCTTACGGCCCTTTTACCCCGAAAAATAAATATTTTTTTCGCGATTTTTTCATTTAAAAACGTAAATTCAGACAAAATAATAGAGTTAAAAATATACAATCATACAAATTTAAGGTTCATTTAAGCTTATTATCATGGACCCAGGCAACGCCGGGTGGATTTGCTAGTGTAAAATAAACCGATGTCAGTTATAAAATGATAATAATACCAACCCATTTGTTCTCTTATCAGATGAATGTAACTGCTAAAAATGCTGACTTTGGAATAATAAAAAAAAGCACTGGCGTATGATAAGAACAATATATCGAGATTTGTATGTAAGATTTTCATTATTTTAAAGATACAATTTTGAAAAGAATCCGTTAAAGATTTTATAACTATAAAACGGTTGTCGGTTAAGACCATGACCGGTGACGAATGTACTCGTGTTTCCATAGCTGTCAACTTTTATGTTTTTTTTTTTTTTTTTTTTTTTTTTTTTTTTTTTTCTACCATAAATTTTGAAAAAATAATCTTTGCCTTATGTAATCCCAGAAATTTGCGATTAAAAAAGCGGAGAATATTTTAAAAATATGATAGTAATATAAAAATGTATAAAATAAATAGTAATAGTAAAATATTGTAGTAAGCATTATAAAGAGTCATTTCATATTAAACTGCCTGTCAACGAAGCGTTAAAAAGTTTACTGAAATAATTCTCATTGCTTGTCTATTACTGCAGCCGATGTAGATAAAATCTCTTATTCATGTGATATTATCAGATTTATTAATTTAAATTCTTTAAAACTCACTGTTTCTTTTAACCCTTTAAGACCCGACCTACACAATTGTGTAGGTGATCCTAAAGAAAAAGAAAAAATATTTTCCTTTCTTTGTGCGATTTGAAGTCGAGCCTGCACTCAGTGTTGCCAGTGGGCTACTTTTTTTTTAAATTCAGATTTTTTGATTGGCACCACTTTTCTGAAACGGCAAAATTCACTTTGCTTTTGCCTTGATTAATATGTCATTAAATAAGGCACATTTTACCATTTCAAAAAAGGGGTGCCAATCAAGAATCCGATTTTTAAAAAAGTAGCCCATCTGCAACACTGCCTGCACTCACAGAATTACGTGGATCCTCCCTTAGCATAGCCTGACATCGGATATTTCTTGAAATATTTTTTTTCCAATCAAATATGATCCTATTAATTAGGGGGGACCACCAAAACTTTCCATTTCTACCAAAAATCATCCGGTCTTAAAGGGTTAAAAATTTAAATCCAAAGAAAGAAAGGATAAAGATCCAGCTTCTAAACATCACATCGCCCGAGATACTTCGTATAAAATAATTCTTAGATACTTTTCTTTTGAATTTACACAGGAAAGATTAAAATTGCTCATTCAGTTCACTCACAGATGAATCAGAAATGTCAGGTAGCAAAATTTATGTGATATCAAAATTTTACAGCAGATTTATTATTTTAAAAACTTTAAAACACCGTTTCTTTTAAAAATTTAAATCCAAAGAAAGAAGAGATAAAGATTCAGCTGCTAAATATCCTATCGCCCCAGATACTTCTTATAAAAGAATTCTTAGATATCATATCGCCCCAGACACTTCTTATAAAAGAGTTCTTAGATTCTGTTCTTTTGAAATTACACTGGAAAGATTATAATTGCTCATTCAGTTCACTGACAAATGAATCAGAAATGTCAGATAGCAAAGGTATTTAAAAAAAAAGTCTTAATAAAGTCATATTTTTGCGGGGTTAAAGTCTATATTTCCATTTGTTAAATGTAGTATGTTTGTCAAAAAGAAGTTTCGGCGGTCTAATTTTTCTATTATTTGTTGAATAGATTTGCAAATTGAAAATGTGTCTTTTATCTTCTGTAATCATTCATTATGTACTGTTTACTTATTTATTTATTCATCTGTTTTTTTTTTTTTTTTTTTTTTTTTTTTCCCAATTAGATGAAGACGATGCTTCCCTTATGCACGATTTTGTCGTTCTTGATATCATTTGGTGATTCAACAGAAAGGCTTTCAAATGGTAAGTTGTCTCTTATTTTTGAAAATTCCGCTTACGTATTAATATATGTATATTTTATTCGGTATGAGTCTGTTATAGAGTATACTGTATTTTTTTTTTTTTATTTATTTTTTTTTTTTTTTTACATTTACGGAAATCTAATTTAACCATACAAAATTTTAGAGTTTTTTAACGACTGCAGAAAATACCTGTTATTTTCAAAAATCACCCGAAAGTTCTATTAATAGTTTTGCACGAAGAATTTGGACGTTATATCTAAGGTGACCAAAATCCCCCAATTTGGATAATGCTTGTGAATTTTGAGGCTGTAGTTCATGTAGTTCTCTAAGTTTTTGATTTAAAATACTTGTTACATTTTAAGAAGGTCTTGAATTTGTGGAATAACAACAACAACAAAAAAAAAATGTAAAGTATAAAAAGTTATAAAAGATTTCTTTAAAAATTTCTTTAAAAAAAAAACCGCTGTAAAATTTGGTCACGCCCCCTACTTTGTTAAAAGTTTACAGCAAACTGTCCAGGAATTTGACCGTTTTTATAGAAAACGGTCACATACCTTTAACTTATCTCTATTTTGACCATAATTTGATGAATAATATAGTCAGATACGCTTAATAATATAATAAAGTAACCGTTATGTTTGAAAACAGTCGATTGACTGGACAGGCACAGGTTGTTGCACATTTTTAACAGTGTAGTTACATACCATTGTCGTTATATTTTTGGCTTAAAACTATTCTCAAATTAAAATTCATTATATTTTTACACGTTTACATTTATAAAGGTGTGAAATTTTCTGTATTGTTTTTTTTCATATAACAATAAATCAAACAGTTTACTTATTTTCCTTGTAAAAATGGTGAAGCTTTTAAAAAATGATCCCATAATTAAACATTTTGAAAATATTTTTGGTATAAAATAATAACTTAATAATGGTCAACGGTTAACAATCATCTATAACTTGAGAGGCGATTGCAGGGCTGCTACAGACGACTATTTTTATATGCTGTTGCACCACTATTTTTTTAAAATACATTTTGCAGGATATTTCTCTTGCAAATGTTGTCAAAGCGTATGTAAACGATTTTTCTTTTGAAAAAGGGGTGCGAAAAAGAATTAAAAAATAGTCGCCTCTGGAAGCCACGAGATTGCTAGCCGTTAATAAGGTCAAAAATGAGTGTGACGTTCGCGCACGCCCTCTCTCCTCTAGCAGCACCCTCTTTTGTATAAAGAGGAGAAACAGAGCAGAACCTGGGATGGCTTCGCCTAAGAAGGTGATCTGTGAATACTGAGAACGACTTTAGCCACTTCCAGTTGTAAAGAATCAAAATGAAACTGTGAAAAATTTGTTGAGATTATTAGTGTTATGTGTCATTGCGTGTGCTAGCATATGTCCACAGTGTCCTCCTGTTCGTGAAATTAAAATGTGTTACGTTCCAGAATTGGCCACTGTTTGATAAAAGCCCACACGAACGACCATCCGGTCGTTTACAATGAGCGTACACCTTCATATTTCGAAACTTTAGTAATAAAATTCGGAATTATCAAATACAGAAATAACTTATTTCAATGTAAAATAATCATATATCGTCATAAGTTCATGTTGCTTTAAAATAGTTTAACCCCTTAATTCTCGCGCTTGTGACTTTCACAGGCAATGTAGGCTACCTTTTTTTTTTATTATTCAGATTGTTTCATTCCCACCAGTTTTTTAAAATAGTGTAATTTGTTTTTTTCTCGCATCATTTTATCTGCCATTAAAAATAAGATGAATATTTCTACTTCAAAAAGGTGGTTGCATCAAACAATCTGAATAATAATAAAAAAGTAGCCTACACTTATCGGGAACGACGCTTAAGGGGTTAAAAATATCTGAACCAGTGGTCGGAAAAACTATTCTATTTTTGTAGCGAACTATAACTACAACTACTTTATTGGAGATGTAGTTAACTACAACTACAACTACATGTTTTAAAAAGTAGCGGCTACAAATTACTTTTCAATGGTAGTTGTTACTTCGCTACTTTCAGATTTTGCCAAAGGATCCAATATGCAGGGGGGTTCAAAAGGTCATATCCAAACGGCACGTGTGGGTGCGTCAGGTCAAGAGCAGCAAGAATTACATAGGAATTGGGGGTCGGAAACGCGACCGTGACGGCGCAATTGCATCCTGACTATGACGCAAAGAAAAAATAAAAAACGGTGTAAAAAGACCTTTATTTTACTAAAAACTTAATCGACGTGCAAAATACAGATGAAAAATATTAAAACTCATAAAAAGTGTTCAAAATGTGCCCCATTAGCCATGATGCATGTTTCACATCGGCCCCACATGGAATTGCGAACACGCTCCAATCGGCCCTGTACCGTGGCTATCGCGATCCCCGGACCTCAACCCCCTGGATTTCTACTTCTTGGGATATCTTAAGTCTCTGGTGTACGAGACACTCGTTCCATTGACCATGGACCTCATGGCACGGATCACGAAGCAGCGGCACGTGTCCGGGAGGCTCCTGACCAATTGGAACGTGTTTGCTATTCCATGCGGCGCCGATGTGAAACATGCATCACGGCTAATGGGGCACATTTTGAGCACTTCTTATGAATTGCAATTTTTTCTTTGTATTTTGTACTTCGATAAAGTTTTTTGTAAAAAAAAGGTAATTTTATACCGTTTGTTATATAGATATATATTTTTGCGTCACGGTTACGATGCAATTGCACCGTCACGATCGCTTTTCCGATCCCAAGTTCCTATGTAATTCTTGTTTCTCATGACCTAACACACCCACACGTGCCGTTTGGAGATGACCTTTTGAATGACCCTGTATACATGAAATTGCAGACACGGATTAAGTAATACAATAACACTTCATTATACCAAGTTTACCGGTATATAATCAAATAAATAAGGTAAAACCGAGGACATAAATAAAATTAAAAACGATAATTGCCGAAACGTCAGTGAAGTCTTACTGTGAAGACACGAAAAGTTTTGGTTTCTGTCTGTTAGTCTGTTTGTCTGTCTGTCTGTTCCGCGATAACTGCCGCAAAAAGTATCCGATCGGCTTGAAATTAACTGGACATGTTGATGAGGTACTCGTTGCCGAAACGTCAGTGAAGGCTTACTGTGGAGACACGAAAAGTTTTGGTTTCTGTCTGTTAGTCTGTCTGTCTGTTCCGCGATAACTGCCGCAAAAAGCATCCGATCGGCTTGAAATTAACTGGACATGTTGATGAGGTACTCGGACTTAACTGTGTAGTTTTTGGTTAAATTTGGTTCATTCGTTCGGGAAATATAGAGAATTTTATTTCGTTCTATAATGCTTTTCTATGGCAAGTCAGACGATTTTCAGATTTTCATTTGTTGAAAGAAGTGGCTCATATGAAAAATGGATTTAAATGTAAATTTTGGATGCTGAAATTTTTAAATAAGATTATTAAATTATTCCAATTAGTTTGAAATTTTGTCAATTTATTTGCGAGATTTTTTTAAATTAGGTTTATAATTTTTGGGGAATTTTATGCATGTTTTCCAAAAATATAAAGCATTCTGTTTTATCAATTTGACATAATACATATTTCATTTTTTTTCTTTTCTTTCATATGTTGCCTAGCAACGTATTTGGTCCTAAAATCCTAATAATATTAGTATAATTGCGTGTATAATGTTTGACTAAAGCCAACGTCAAAACGGATGAATTAATGCATTTGTATCTTTGCATATAGATGGATTTTAGCCCAGAAATAAAAATAGGCAGTATTTTATTTACTTTATTCAAATATTTTGCTTAAAAATACAAAAGTTCATTATTTTCATAGAGAATAATGTGACATTTCCCCATAATATTTACCAATAATTCTTTAATTGCTGACAAGAAAATTAAAACCCGGAATAATATTTTCTCTTAAACAATTTTCAATTGAAATATTTTGACGTGAAACAGGAAAAAAAAAATTAAGAATAGAAAAATTAATATGGCGGCATATTGGAAATAAAAAGAAAACTCTCGAGTATTTCTTAATATAATAAGACGAAAAGTTTTGAGTAGGTACGCATAACAGGTGAATTAGACGTCATTTATCGATAACAAAGATGCTGGAATAAAAAGTTTTTGGGTAAAATAAAATTAACTATTATTCACGGAGGAAAGAGATAGATGGAGATACAGCATGCCGTAAAAACAGTTTGCAATATGATGTGCGTTATCGCTCAGATTTAAATGCCCTCATTCAGCCCAAACAAAACAAGCACGTGGAACAGGGACCGAGTTCTTTGACTTCATCCGTGCATTTTTTCTGTAAAATGAAAATGATCTGCTTACATTTAAGCATTCTAAGGTAGCATTTGATTGTATTATGAATTAAAAACTGTATTACTGAAAATATTATTCTTTTTTTTTTTTTTTTTTTAAGCACGTCGTTGTGTTTGTGCCGAATGTAGCGGATTTTAGGGTTACATTTTTGGCGTCACTTCAAAATTTATTGTCTGTGTACGGTTAACATGAAGATTTTATTTTAAATTTAAATTTTATTAATTTATAAAAAAACTTATGCTTATCCTTATAAATCACAGCGTAAAAAAATCTAAGATATACTATAACAACCATCCGCTCAATCAATAAAAAAATTACGAATGTAAATTTAAATAGACTACGGGGGGTTCAGGGGGGCAGAGCCCCCCCCCCCCCCTGAAGAAATGCAATTTTTGATTTAAAAAGTTACCCGAATAAGTAGCTCATCAGAATTTCAGAATATCAATGTATAACCACTTGTTTAACACTTTTAATTTCTGAAACTTTACGAAGTATTTTGTATTCTTATAAATATTTATGTAATTTGAAAACTTTAAAAAGCGATTTGTAGGAAGTTGAATATTACGCAATGAGTGTTAAAAAACAATGACTTGCAAAGATGACGTTGAGGCTCCTGATCTGCAGATTTACTAGTATATAAGAAAATATTTTGTGTTATTTTCTAAAATGTTAGTTTAAGCACGTATTACTCGTTTAATGCCGACCATGGCAACTCAATATTAGCTTTCTCTGTTATAATATAAAAAAAATAATAATAAATCTACAAATAAAGCAATCCAATGAAAAAATTGGGTGGTAGTAGTTGCATGTGGGGGAATGATATTTAATAGGTTAAAAAGAATATTTCAAATATATGTTTTAATTAATGCTTCAATTTTATGAGCTAATATAATAAAACCATGTCTAAACTACATGTTAAAAAATGCATTAGGTTTTTCTTTTGAAAAAAATTTAAATATCCTCAGTTTCATCAGTATGGCCTATTTGCGTAGAATCACCCATATATATATTCCAAATTTGTCTCAATATTAGATCAAAATTTTCAATTTCACTTTACGTTGATTCTCTCAAAGGAAATAAAAAATGATAAAAAAAGAAAGAGTAAGAAAGATAAGTAGATAATTCACTGTTGTCGAAGACGATATCAAAAGTAGACGCAGATATCATTTCCTCTTGTTCAAATTTCTGCATGTTTGTTTTCTCAGGTGAAGTTACAGAGGCATTTTTACAAAATATTCAAAATGGAAAGTATTATGAAACTGTGTGTTCGTATTGTTTTATTCATAATTTTGTTTGCGAACGTGTTATTATTGTATTATTATGGGAAACTCTTCAAGAAAGGTAAGCGATTACATTGAATTTGTCTATGCATTTAACGTCACTTACCATGCTTTACTAACGTCATATGACATGAAATTTTTGTAGGTTATCAAAATTTTTCATATATTTTTTTAAATACTTGTATTCGTTAAGAGACAGTTATTAACTGTATCAGTTCTTTTTAAAGAATTAACACAGATTCAATACAGTCTTGTTAGGATGGCATATTTTGCGCCATTGAATCCAATAACAATATGTTTAAATAAATTAATCAAAATATTTCCACTTATGATGCTTTTAATGAAATATCAACAGTAATAACACTGTAAAAGGCAGGAACAATACTGAGAAATAATGGTCCACAAATTGCTCCAAAACAATTTCATGGACAATTCTTATTTTCCATTCTAAAATTCATTTCTGATCAAAGTTGGCGACAACTGTATCTGAATTAAGTTTTTTACACTACTAGGTTTTTGATATTTTCAACGTTCCTTGAAAATGTTTGGGTAATTAGCTGTCTGTAGTCTCCTAGGAACTTCCCTGTATACATCTACAGCTGTATATTCTGCAAAAAAAAAGTTCCAAAATTCACCTTTAGGGAAATATGTAGCGCTGTGTTACAGAAAAGATAGTTTAAAAAAATGCAGACTCAATACTGAAATAAAATTACCTTTTATTTAGCATATTTAACGATGTAATTCAAAGTCAATATGGCAGCAGTTTTAAAAAAGCTGAAAATTTACATAAACTGATGAAATGTCTTTATTTGCAATTTCACTCTCTGAGTCCGAAAAGAAGAAGAAGAAGCCATTTTATTCAATTTTCACGTTACACTCTTTTGCACAGTTTCAGCTTGATGTGCTTTAAAGACAATATGTTTTTTTAGAAACAATTTGATTGAAAGTTATGTGCAATATGTAGTGTTGTCAGGTGTCCCGATATTCAGGGGTCTGTACCCCGTAACCACTGAGCAGGACACAAAAGTCCCGATTTTTCAGGATGCACAAATTCTTTTAAATTTTTACCATGCTTTCGTTAATATGCGTCGAGTGAAATTTAATACTCTAAACTCGCTGAAAATAGAACCCATCTATAAAGGGAATTTTTTATAGACACTTACAAAGAAATATCTTAAAATCTACCTGCGTATATGGAAACTTGTCTAAAACGGAATATTTTGCGATATCTAGCGATTCTGTTTTTACAAGTTTTACTGTACTTTGTTTAGTGTCTAAATGGAACCTGTTTATAACGGAATTCATTTTTAAAAGTAAAAATTTTATTGTTCCTACGATAGGAATACTATTTAAATTCTAATCCTAGCAATTTCACTTTCACACGTTTTACTGTTTAAGATTGTTGTGTTTATTTTGAATAATAAACGGTCAAGTGCGAGCATTACTCGCGCACAGAGGGTTCTGTAGAATAAATATATAAATTTGTAATTGCATTAAAAAAAAAAAAAAAAAAAAAAAAAAAAAAAAAAAAGTTGCTAAAAGAATACTAAGACTTTTTAAAAAACTATATAACGTAGGTTTGGGTATAACTGTATGTATTAGAAAAGTGTAATCGGTTATACCATGAAAGTTCAAAGAGATATATGGAACAATATCAAATATAGCTATTCGTATAACTCTTTTTTTAATATTATCCTAATATGTTTATGATGAACTTAATTAGGTACTGACAATAAAGGCAGTGCATAGTTAAACTTCATTTGGCATTTCATGAAACTAAATTCAGCGTAGTAATAACCTTTATTTCTACAGTGTATCTAAAACAAAACCTTTGTTCAAAGTTTAAATTTGGCATTGTGTTAAGCGCGCTTCGAATTGAGGTCTCAAAGTTGCAACGCCGCCTTGGTCAGTGCCGCGTTTTTCCAGATAGGTGTTTAATTAACTTTTAAAGTCACTCGAGGCGTATTGAGAGATACAATCAATGCAAACTATCGCGAATCTCACAGTATTTATGCGATTCATTCTAATTAAATATTTCGAGGGCGATGCCCTTAAAAAACGGACACCTAATTTTAATTCCAAAACAGACAAATGGCACCAAGAATATTTAATTAAAATTTTCCTTTTATCATGTACGTGAAAATAAGCAAGTTCGCATTTTCTAATAAATTCGTTTATAAATTCTGGTGTCAGTTCATTATTTCCTAAGTTTATAAATAGAATTACTCCGTGCCGGAAAGGATTAAGTGGTCGCAGGACTCTTAAAGCTTCAAAATTTAAGAAATTTTAATTTTTTTAGATGTTAAACTCCTATCTTTTCTGAATATTTTGATATAATTGTTTCCTTGAAATTCCCATTAGAACAGAAGTTTTGGCTTTTAGAATTACACCCGCTCAATAGCTGAAGCGGCGTTTCCGAAACTTTAAAGTCATTATTTTCCAAATGGCGTTTTTGGGTATAACGCGCAGGATACCTCAAAAACTTCTGAATATTCTTTCATGAAATTTTCAAAACATATATTCCATGTTATTCTGTATAAACTGCATCTAAAATTTCCTTTTTATTGTTCAAAAAAATATTTTTTTAGGTGATTTTACTGTTGAAATTTTCAAAATTTTGTACTAGCTAAATGCAGCATTGCATTAAAAATATAAAAATGCTTTAAATACAAATTTATTTAAATTCAGGGAACTTATTACAATCTGAAGTATAAGTAAGCACCAAAATTTTCATTCTAGTTGCAATATTTATTTTGTAATCATGCGCGTAAACTGCTATGCCAATTTTTTGTTCGACAAATGTCTAACGGTTTCGAGCCCCCTATAAATACTAATTCTGTATCTTGCAATTTTTTAAATACATGAAACGAAAGAACATACTTATATCTTTCATTCCAATTAAAATTGTGTTTTAAAATCATATACATTTTAAGACATTAAATGTTGAAAATGGTCTTTTTTTTTATTTTTTCCACTTTTTAGAGTCCCGAGACCCCTTAAATTAGTATGTTTTTAATAATTTGACGTTTATTGCTTTTATACTATTACTGGACATTACATTACACATATACATCATTAAAAGTCGTTAACTGGGCATAGAGTACGCTACGCCGCCCTGTCCTTGTGTATGTCCAAACTGACCGTACGTTTAAGTGTTAATATCTCAGCTAATTACCGATGATTTTTTTCGAAAATCATTATCAACAATGCTTTTATTCTTCTGCAACGATAGGTATATTCAGCGATGCTCAACAATTTTTCTGAATGCCCGTAAATCGAAATTTGTGTATAACAGAAAAATGCTAATTACTCAAAAACTATGTGACCTAGGGTAATCGCTATAATTTTCCGGCAAGGTTTATATTAACGTCTACTACCTCTAATTTTTTCATAATTTTAGTTTCAGTAGATTCGGAATCAGATGGGGGGGGAGGGGACATATTTTTGCGCTACATTTTCAACAATATGTTTGAAAATATAATACCTAAAATTAAAAGGAATGTATGTTTGAGTTCAGCGTTACAAAAGCTTTCACATGATACCTCACATGATATACAAAGAAAAGATTTTTTTTTCAAGTAGCATAGTTAGCCCCTCTACTTTTTTACTAAATATATTTATGAATGTTTATTAATCTGAAAATATGTGGGTCAATGGTCTTTATTACTTCCCCGAATTTGAACTTTCCACGTTCCATAGTTTACGATTAAAATGGCTGTGACAGTCAGACAGACAGATAGACAGACGGACAGACACAGGAGTGATCTTATAATGGTTCCGTTTTTACTTTTTAAGTACGGAACCCTAATAAAACAATTTAAGATGGAATCGCAAAGGACAAAAAGAAAAATACCGTTTTAAATATGCTTTTGTCACGTAGGTATAAGGCATTGCTATCGTAGAGACAATCAGGGATGTAGTGGCGGGTATACGGGGGTATACGCCATATACCTTCTGGATTTTTTCAAGGAACACGCATACCCCCTGTTTTTCAAGAAATCTATAGTATATACACTCTAGGGTATACGCTCTGCTTAGAGCGTACGCCCTCTGTTTTTTTTTACGACTACACCACTGGGGACAATGATATTTTAACGTTTAAGACAGGATGCCATTGTAGGCAGATTCCATTTTCAGGAGGTTTACTGTATTTTTAAACCTTTGTCCCGCCTTTTTTGCCCCTCTGTCCCATTTATTGTGACACTGGACCTGGCAACACTAGTAATATGCCTCTCTCTTTAGCAGAGCGTGCGCTACTTGTCGATTGTATACTTTTACTTCAACCAGAGCAATGCTTCAACCGCTCTTCATGATTTTAGAACGCACAGAAAATGCGCAAAGGTAACGGTCCTTTGTCAGTTAATGGCTTAAAAGCTATGTATGAGAGATTATAAAACACAGGTTCTCTGAAAATTCAATCAGGCAGAGTGCGTAATCCCATAATCGTAGGGTTACGATCGAAGAAGTTGAAACGGCGAAAGATTATCCACTTCTACCCGTATAAGTTCAGAAGTGTGCAATTGTTACGTCACACCGAGCATGATAAGAGACTGATTTTTGCTCTCACCTTTCTTGCCAAAATAGAGGTGGATGATGGTCGACAGTGGGAAATATTGCGAGGAGATAAGGCTCACCTTTACCTGGATGGATGTGTAAATGCACAGAATTGACGAATTTGGGATTCCAATTCGCCAAATGCATTCAAAGAATACAGTAATCAAAGATGTTTTAATAATCAAAGATAAGTGTTTGGTGTGTTTTCATAGCAAAAAGGATCATAAGTCCATACTTCTATGAAAGCAGTACTTCGAAAGAACCGGTAACATTTTACTAGGGAGAAATATCGTCACAAGTTAAACAACTTTGTTATTATGTAATTTCAGCAAAGATTGTACCTAGAAAAAATCATTTTCATGTAGGATTAAGACCCCCCCCCCCCCCCCTATGCAGGAGATCATGATCTATAGCGAAAACATTTTGTGATTAAATGTATTAGTGATAACGATTATTGCGTATTTAAAATAATCGTTAACGGTAATCCAGGTTCGTAGATCCTTGAATAATTAGAGATAAGAACGAAAATAAGCTGCCAATTTGAAGACAGGATGGCTTTATTTAATGTACAGATGAAGAATGTAAGTACCAGAGAGGGACCCTATCGGTCAGCTTTTATCAGTTCGATCTACAGAGAAGTGATTAAGTTATTAGATATTGTTGCCAATCGTCCAGCCACCGTCTTGGTACCCTGGACCATTAGAACCCTAAAGATATATCACTTAAT
The DNA here is from genome assembly GCA_963932465.1 of Maratus speciosus. NCBI lineage: Eukaryota > Metazoa > Arthropoda > Arachnida > Araneae > Salticidae > Maratus > Maratus speciosus. Next base: position 275,916,071 of record OZ010790.1, on the reverse strand, counting down.
GGAACTTTGAATTAAAAACTAGCCAAAAGGACCGTTGTTGGCGTCACAAAATTTTAACGTACTAATGAATGCCAAAGCTGAGTAATGGGAAAATTACATTTAGAAGTAGCAAGACAGACATTAATCAATGCCTGGCACCGACTTTAATATAAACAGGATACATTTTTTAGAGACCGAAAATGCCTTTGTATTGACTATGAAACTGAGCATTAACAATAAGTGTTTAAATTACTGCTGCAAAAAGGCATATGGTCAACAAATATCTTTTTGTTATTTATTCGTTAATGCCAAATAAAGTATGCACCCTTAGTTACTGATTGTAGGATGAGAAGAGATTTGTTTTTGATTTATTTTATTAATGACTTTAGGTGAACTTAGGAAAACTTAAGTAACTGAAAATGAAAGCGCAAAAGAGAAGAAGAAATATATATATTCTTTTTCGGAAGAAAAGGAAGTTTTGATTCAGTTTATAACTGTGAAAGGTGAAATTAAATTTTAAAATGGGGAATTTAATTTTAACAAGGGGATAAATAATGATATGTGATGATATGTTCCTTTCAACATCATCTCCCCCTCTCCACACTCTGTGTGTGTGTGACACACACACATTACTTTGGGAACACAACAGCTGTTAAGGCAGGAGTTCACAATAGAGAGTCAGTCATTAGTCGTTGCGTTCCAACAGCATGGTCACCTCGGTCCCCCGATGTTACCTAATGCAACCTTTGGCTATAGTGTTACCCAAAGTCCTAGAACTAACTCGGATATGTCTCGGACCTGGCTATGTTTAAGGCTGTTCTCAAATTCAAAAGGACACCTTTATGAAATAAGTTTTAATTTATTTTTGTTCGAAAATGGATGAAACTAGCTGTTGTTGTTGTTCAGAAACTATGTAATAGAGCTGTTTTTTTTTTCAAACGCAATAAATCTTTAAGAAAATAGCGTCAAAGTGGGCGTTTTGAACCGAATTTCCGCGCGAAAGGAGAAAAACCACTCCAGAAAGAATGAAAAACGTGTTTGTCACGTGATCAATATCGCTTATAACTTGATAGGTAATTTATTGATCAAAAAATAGAAAACACATTTCGATTCTAAACTGCTTTCGTGGTCAGGCTTTCCAATTTTATATCTTTCCGTTAAAAAATGAATTTGTAAATGTGTCAAAACGTTTTGCGCTTGTTGAACACAGCAGTTGAGAACAGCCTTAAGAATTACGTATCACGAGCTCTACGGGACATTCCTGCTGACATGTTACTTTCTGTTCTGAATGCTGTGCGCAGAATGCGATATGCGATCCACAGATAACGGCGGCCACATTGAATCTGAATTGAATGTGCTAAATAAAAGATAATTCTATTTCAGTATTAGTTTTGCATTTTTAAACTCCCTTTTCTATGACACAGGTTCACATATCCTCCCAACGGATAACTTTTGGAACTAAATTTGATTTTCGCGCAATCCTCCTTCGTCTACGTCTTGTTTAATCATACTAAAAAATCCTAGCGTTTAGATCCCGCTACAGAACGCTTAGTATTTCAGTTTAATTATGGCAACCTTGTGTATATTAAAGCGAAAAATTTACAACACAATACTGACTAAATATTAACATAAAATTGCGTTAGCTTTATGCAACACTATTAATTTTATTAGATTTATGATATATATATATATATATATATATATATATATATATAACTATATATATATGAAACGAATATATGAAACGCCTGAAATGTATCAATTCTTTGAATCGACTGATTAAACAACTGACTTTGTTTCACGGCGATTTCTCCTAAAATATGGAATACTTTGTGATGAAATCAACACCAAAAAATCCGTGTTGATCCACAGATCTCAAAACTGATATTAGAATTTTTAAATTCGAATTAGTTTTCGAAATATAATTTTTTTCTAATTTTAAATACATTTTTTCTAATGATGGCAACTCAAATTTTAATCATAACAGAATTTTTTTTTTCATAATTCAGAAAAGGTTACTATTTTAAATTAATTTGGCGACAGTTTGGCCTCCTTTAAATCTATGCTAAGAACAATGCTTTTTTTGCATTTCGTTATCATTTTATTAAATACAAAACTTTCATTTAAAAATGAAACATTTAAATTGATGGCTTTCACTTCTTTTTTTTTTTTTTAAACCAAACGAAAAGAAAAATATTAGGCACAGATGTCATATACGCACCGGGGTACCTAATTGGCGCACAAATGGCATTATTTTGATAGACATGGTAACCCGGCTATTGTTGTTTATTTAATAATAAATGTATATTTACTTTTATTTATTTTTTAAATTTATATAAATTATTTTGTTCTATAGTAATTAATTATTTTTTTTTGCTATTTCCTTTTGGAAATAATAGAAAATAATTAAAAAATACGGTACAATGTAATAGTTATTCCGTCACCCAATTTCCCAAATTATATAAATCGCCAAACCACTCGCCAAATTGTACAGATTAACAAAATTTTTATTTTAAATAACGAAAGAACAAATAAATTAGTATAACATTAATAAATATAAAAATAAAAATAAAATGTCGGAATAAAAATCACTTGATGACGTAAACACGTGTAACTTGCTAAAAGTCAAGTGAATGTGACACATTTACCATCAACCATTATTGGCATTTAATCTTATAGTTTGGTGATAGATTTTTTGTCGACGGGATAACTAAGTAGTACCAAAAATACATATGTAACTGGTATTCGAAAACGAGGTTTTCGTCAAATTTTCGTAAAAAAAAAAAAATCATGCCAAACATGCGGTGCGTATATCTGGCGAAATATTAAATTATGTAACAAACCATGACATTTAATTTCAACTTCGAATCAATGTTTTAATTTACCACTCAAACAAAAAACAAAAAAAAAAAAAAAAAAAAAAAAATGCTAACTGGCGAATTGAAAAAAAGATATTGGGGAGATTTACGCCCGGCTTTTTTTCCTTTCGGCACAGATGCCATATACGGCCCCATATTGGCGCGATTTTTTTCTGACGCCAATGTCATATACGCAACAGGTACTTAACTGGTGCCAAAGTATAGTTATTTTGCTTGATATGGTAAGCCGGATGTTGTTGTGTATGCTGTTAATGCGTTCCCCAAATTGGCGTTGGAAAAAAATCGCGCCAATATATGACATTTGTTCCAAACCTTCATATGAAAGGCGAAGGGATCAGATAGTATTTGTTTATGGCATTTGATGACTTGAACTATTATAATATAGATGAAATGATGGGGATAGAATAATATTTGGCGACTTGTCACCTGTGCCTGGATAACATTAAAGTATCAAAATGGCACATAGAGTATAAAAAGCAAAGTGTTCCGCCCAGAACTGTTGATGATAGTCACATGATTTAGGCTATTGTTATAGAGATTGTTTTAAAATATCGGTTGACAAAGACTCTGAATACTTAATTCATTTTATTTTAGCTTCTTTTCAAATGTTTAACTGATCCTCTTTAATCAAAAACGAAAACAACCATTGGATGTCTTAACAGCAACTGATTCTCCGTTAAATTTTTGCAATCAAAGGGAATTGAATGGAAACCCGTTTACAGGGAGATCTGCACACCTTTTTCAGTATAATTTAATTTTCTCTAATATTTAAAAAACCCATTAGATTTTTAGATTTTTAGATTCTGCGGTGTCTGAACGGGGGTTGGCGAGCGTAGCTTGCAGGGGGCAGAGCCCCCTAGTATATATATATATATATATACAGTGTGTCCACGTATAACCTGAACGACCTTTATTTTCGCACCCGTTGGTCCTAGATGTATACTTCCAATTACAAAAACGGTTTAAATAAGGTATAGAATCATTTTTAGAGCGATTTGGATCAAGAAAAACAAGTATTAAAAAATTACGAAATTTAAATTTTTATACGGCCCCCCGGTCCTATAAGTGATACTTTGTAAAAATTTACTGTGACACTAACAAGTAATACGAAAAAAGTCCCATTCATCTAACGTTAAAATTGACCGAGTTATAAAACTTTGAAATGCCTGACTTATACCACTTTTTTGCAACTCAAAACAGATGATTTCTGCTATGCTTTCAGGGGTCGTATATAAAGTATTTAAACTTATTTCAAGGTATCTGAAAGAAATCGTACAACAGTAGGGGAAAAAGGACAGTTCTGCATCAGCAGGCGGATTGCGGATTGTGTGGATGTGGGTGGAATCCACCTTGTGGATGGAGGAGGAGAGTAAAATCCACCTGGGGGTGGTAAGGGAGACTTATCCTATAGTAGGAGGGGCTAAATGTTGGAGGGGGCTTAATTTTTGAGAGGGGCTTATTTTTTTTTTTCGAATCGACTTAGAGTAGAGATGGAAATATCATACTCTAACATAGGTCTTTTCGAGAGGAAGTATGAAGACACTAAATTTTTCGATGGGCTTATTTTTTAGGGGGGCTTAATTTTTGAGGGGGCTTAATATATTTTTTTTGAATTGATATAGTATTAGAATGGAGATATCATACTATAACATAGTGAGTTAGGTGTTTTCGAAAGGGAGTTTGAGGGGTCTAAATATTTTAGTGGGGCTTATTTTTAGGGGGGCTTAATTTTTTTTTCTTCGAATCGACATAGAGTAGAAATGGAAATATCATACTATAACATAGAGATGTAGGTATTTTCGAAAGGGAGTTTGAGGAGCCTAAATTTTTTAGAGGGGCTTATTTTTTTTAGGGGGGGGGGGGCTTAATTTTTAAGGGAGATTTTTTTTTTTTTTTTTTTCTGAATTGTCTTAGAATTTGAATGAAGATAAAAATGTCTTATGTTTTCTGAAAAAAATTTTTGATGCTGCCATCTGTATGCGGTAGTGCGAATTTATTATTGAAAATAGTATTTTATTTTTAAAAAGTTTTGAGGAATGTTTGAACCTGCAAAATAGTCTCTTGGCTCGATGATATGTTGAAGACTTAACTAATCGAGCCAAGAAACTATGTCTATATGTTTAGATTTTAGATGTTTCAAAACAAAAAATTGTATTCCCCCTTCTGTATGCGCAAAGAGAGGTTGGTTTCTTAAGATAACTCATTAATACCTATTTTAACTGCTCACTCTGCGAATTCTTTACCAGTATTAATCCTCTTACCTAATTTTAAAATTATACTTTTTCTTGTGAACCATATCATATTCATTTAATCGTCTGAAATACACTTCCTAAACCCTCTTATCAATGTTACTCACTATCTATCACAAACATCCGATAAGTCTAATCAGCTTTTTTCAACAGAAAATAGCTAATATATAAATATTGATAACTATTGAAGAGATTATTTCACTTGTTTACAGATTTTAAATGAAAGTTTGAAATATTTGTCAGATTTTCTATTTATCAATTATTATAAATTGAATCAACTCATAGTTTGTTATAGCAATAGATAATTATTTGATGATTCTACACTAGTTCTAATGAATTTTAAAACTACTGCTTCACTTCAACTCATTCTTTTATACAGTTTAATAAATTTAGTTTGAATTAATCCATTGGTTTGTCATGTATTTCACTGAAATAATAAAATTAATGTGTAAAACCTTAGAATGACGAATTCAAAAACGTAACGTGATGAATCATATACTTTTTAAACATTACATAAAAACCTTTGGATTGATTCACTTCCTGTGTAGGAAGTTTTGAGGAATGTTTGAACCTGCAAAATAGTCTCTTGGCTCGATGATATGTTGAAGACTTAACTAATCGAGCCAAGAAACTATGTCTATATGTTTAGATTTTAGATGTTTCAAAACAAAAAATTGTATTCCCCCTTCTGTATGCGCAAAGAGAGGTTGGTTTCTTAAGATAACTCATTAATACCTATTTTAACTGCTCACTCTGCGAATTCTTTACCAGTATTAATCCTCTTACCTAATTTTAAAATTATACTTTTTCTTGTGAACCATATCATATTCATTTAATCGTCTGAAATACACTTCCTAAACCCTCTTATCAATGTTACTCACTATCTATCACAAACATCCGATAAGTCTAATCAGCTTTTTTCAACAGAAAATAGCTAATATATAAATATTGATAACTATTGAAGAGATTATTTCACTTGTTTACAGATTTTAAATGAAAGTTTGAAATATTTGTCAGATTTTCTATTTATCAATTATTATAAATTGAATCAACTCATAGTTTGTTATAGCAATAGATAATTATTTGATGATTCTACACTAGTTCTAATGAATTTTAAAACTACTGCTTCACTTCAACTCATTCTTTTATACAGTTTAATAAATTTAGTTTGAATTAATCCATTGGTTTGTCATGTATTTCACTGAAATAATAAAATTAATGTGTAAAACCTTAGAATGACGAATTCAAAAACGTAACGTGATGAATCATATACTTTTTAAACATTACATAAAAACCTTTGGATTGATTCACTTCCTGTGAACTTCCTACACATACTTTTTTATGCCACGTGTTTTTCTGAAATTTTTGCACCAATCATATTACATGATTTGCACTATCGTAATAATTTTTTAACATGCGCCCCCTATGATTATATATAAAATTGAATGAAACGAGACTTTTTCATTAGTGTTTGCTATTTTTTGAGTGTGTGAAGACGCTTTTTTTCACTTAAGATAATATGGCTAGTTTTCAAGATGGACATTCTACTATGTTAAGCGATGATGTATCAAGTTTGAATAATCAATATTTTTCATCAAGATTAAATGATCAAGACATGGGATTAATAGTACAACCTAAAGTAGAACCCGTTTCAGATGATGAAGCGGAATCCTCCTCATCAGAACTAAAGAAACAGAAGTCACCTTTTTTGTGTACTGTTTGCAGCAAATCTTTTTCACGAAAAGGCAATTTAAAACAACATTTGATGATTCATTCAGAAGAAAGACCATTTATATGTGACATCTGCCAAAAAGCATTCTCTAGAAAGGCTATTTTGAATCGTCATAAACTATCCCATTTAAAGATTCCTTTCCAACATAAATGTGAATCGTGCGGTGAAGCGTTCTCAAGAAAGTATGGCTTATTAAAACACATGAAGATCCACAAGTCCTCCAAAAAGGATAAATGTATTCAGCGTAGTGAAATATTCAATCCCGACTCCGATTTTTTATATCATTTGAAAACTTCACAGAGAGTTAGATGCAAAATTGATAATTCATCCTCTTTAAAAGATATGTTTTTTGAGAAGGTTAAGCATTTTAAAAGGCAAAATGCGTTAAACATATTTACTAAAACTGTAATCAACTCTAACGAGGAGAATGTTACAGACTTTAACACATTTTTTAATAGTATTCATTCGGACGTTTTAAACGAATTAAACTACCAGATTCAAGTTAAAAGATCGATGAAATGGTATGCAAGTGTACAAGTTGTTGTATATCGTGTAACACAGGAGGGTGTCTTAGAGATTGCCACACCCTATTTCCTTTCAAAAACTATACTTGAATTAACGAAACAAATTTTATCTGAACATGTTGAGGATACCTTTGCAAAAATTATTAAGTCCTATGAGAAGTCCACCAGACGTGGTTTTAATTGGACATTAGATAAAATATTGAATTTAGAACTATCTACCTTTAAAATATAACATGATTTGAAATGTTTATACCTTTTTGAAATATGTGTACTCATGTTTTCACTATTCTAACTATTGAAAACGACGAATAAATAATGTGTAAATGAAAAAGCTGTTGTCTGTTTATTTTTGTTAGAACAACTTGTGATTTTTAATAACTCATGAAGTCGTAACGGCTTTACTTACTATTTTTTTTCAATTTCTTATCAAATGAATAATGAGTTAACTATCTTTTATTAATTTCATATTGAAAGTCTGAAATTATCCATTGAAATAGTTATTTTGCAATATTTCTAATTTATCATAATTATTTTTAAAGTTTAATATATCACTCGTTGTTTGTATAAACAACTGTTATTGCTCAATAATAATAATATTATCATTTATTACCATACAATTCTTTAAAAAAAGCATAGAACCATTAACATAATATATCATTAACCACTTTTTTAAAAACTGTTACCTTGTGTTGCCATTGAATTCTTCAAAACAAAAAAGAATAAAACTAAAATCATTATCATTAAATATCATACACCACTTATATAAAAATTGTTACTTTGTGTTGCCATACAATTCTTCAAAAGAAGAATAAAACTAAAACTATTAACATTAAATATCATATACTGTAAATATAAAAATTGTTACCTTCTGTTGCCATACTATTCTTCAAAAAAGGATAAAACCATTGACATAATGTATTATTCACCACTTAAATAAACTGTTTATATATATATATATATATATATATATATATATATATATATATATATATATTTTAGACTTAAACTAAAATTAATAACATTACTAATTCTTTTAAGTGTTTATCTGTAACCGACACTGATTTTTAACATATATTAAGGGATGTGCTGTTTCAAAACATTCAGTTTCCAACTGATTTTTGTTCTAACTTCATCTAATGTTACCTTTATTATTTGAAAATGGGTTCTGTAGTAAATATGTTAAAAAGATCTTCCGATAAAGTGGCTTCTTCTTCAAAGTATCAACGTTTAGAAGAACCTAATGATCCCACTTCTGCGAGTGAATTAAATATACCAAGATTGGAAATTCCTAAGTTATTAAACACTGACTGTGGGACAATATCACGTGATTTAATCACTACTGATTACTCACCGAATGTGAAATCTGAAATTGATATGAATTTTTTTATCCCTAACTTTGGTGATGATACTACATCTTCCGAGAATTCATGCCAAGAGTCAATTTCTGTCGAGGACTATTTGAATATATTTTTCAAAGACATGAATTTTGAATCCGCTTTAACCTCGACCCCAGCTAGTAACATAATTTCCCAAGACGAATCCTTTCAAGAACCTACTATTGGCCAAGAGGTTTTTGACTCCCAACCAAGCAACCTTTCTAAAGCAAGGGATGAATTACAAAGCACAACCCAACCTACGAATGTCATTCCACAGTCTAAAACTAGCAAATCCAATCATCCTATTGTATTTCGAGAAGAACTCAGTGACTGTATCTTTTTAATTTTAAAATTGCATAATAGACAATTTCATATTCATATTCGAGAGTTTAAGCGCAGTGGGCTTACTAGTGAAGAAATTCTAACGAAAAATGGAATTATTATGGATGTTAACAGCTGGTTCGAATTTTGCAAGAAAATATTTTCATTTAATCTGAGATATAAAAGTTCCTCATTTGTTTCTAATAACATGATATTAGTGTTAAATTTTAATAATGCTATCATGCGAATTAAAAATTTAAAGAATTATTCTCACATTGACTTAAACGAGTATCAATTGGTGAAATTAAAAGAAAAAAATACATGATTTGAATAAGGAACTTCTTCAGCATATATATGTAAACCATATACCAAGCTTAATTAGGCAGAAATGTATCATTGGTCATATATCTACAGAAAATGAACTCATGTTGCAGTCTAAACTTATAACATGTATTGAGAATAATGTATTAACTATACTAAACCGTATTTTTGAATGTGGTGGATGTATTTTTAATCAGAAATCCCAAAGCCCTCATTCCTGTTATATATTAAATAATCGGCAAAAATTTGAAAAACTAGGAGAGATGTTATTAACACTTATAGATTTAGATTTTGTTATTTCCTCATTTTTAAACGGAGTGGATTGTGTTAGTGAAAACTTTTTATCAAACATTCATGTAGAAACAATTCAAAACGAATTGTTTAAAATAATAAAATAAAATGTATTGCTATCCTTTTTAATACATGTGTGTTTATTTTTCCAAAGTGTATGTTTATTTTGTTATGTCTTTTAGAACTTTTAATAGAGTGTTAGACTTAAATTTGCATATGTATATAATTAAAGAAATCAATAATTCTTTAGTAATTAAAAAAAAATTAACACAAGTTTAAAATATTAAACTAATAATCTTAATACTATAATTTCTACTTTCTAATATATATATATATATATGAAACTTAATTATATAAAAAAGTTTTCAATAATAATAATAAGTTTAGAAAATTAAAAATAATAAGTTTAGAAAATTAAAAAGTTTAAAAAACAAAATTAAGAAACTCAATTAAAAAAATTTTTGAAAAATTAAAAAAATAAATTTTTCAAAATTAAAAAATCTTTATAAAAAAATAATAATAATTAAAAAAAAAATATTAAAAAGTTTACAAAAGTTTAAAAAAAACTTGAAAAAAAAAAACTAAAAAAAAAATTAAGTTTTCAAAATTAAAAAATCTTTATAAAAAAAATAATAATAATTAAAAATATATATATATTAAAAAGTTTACAAAAGTTTACAAAAAAAAAATAAGTTATCAAAATTTAAAAAAAAAATTATAAAAATTTAATACATTAAGTTTTCAAAAGTGAGTTTACCTATTCGTTTATGTATACATGCATGTGACTTTCATTATGTTTTAGTTTAATACTTCGTTTTATCTTATAAAAGTGTTAGATTAATATATACTTATAAAAATATTTGTAAGTTAAATTAAAAAAAAAGTAACTTATAAAAAAATGTTTACAAAATTAAAAAAAAACAAAACCTTTCTAAATAAAAAAATGTTTTCAAAATTTAAAAAAAAAAATTGTAAGTAAAAAAAATGTTTTCAAAATTAAAAAAAAAAAATTGTAAGTAAAAAAAAAGTTTTCAAAATTAAAAAAAAAATACTTTGTAAAAAAAAATATATTAAAAAGTTTATAAAATTAAAAAGTTAAAAAAAAACTTTGTAAAAAGTTTTCAAAATTAAGTTATCAAAATTAAAAAAAAAACTTAATAAATTATGTTATCAAAAGTCAGTTCAGCTAACTGTATATGTATCTGACTTTCATAATTAAAAAAGTTATAAAAAAGTTGAATTAGATTGCAAATACAAGTATACAATCAATCATATATCAATCAATCATAGCAATTAATCGATCCATCAATTAACCAATCAATGATATCAATTAATCAATAAATCAAGCCAATCAATCAATCATATTAATCAACCAAACAATAATATCAATCAGTCATATCGATCAATAAATCAAACCAATCAATCATATTAATCAACCAAACAATAATATCAATTAATCATATCGATCAATAAATCATATTAACCATATCAAGCAATCATATCAAGCTATCATATCAATCAATCAACCAATCATTCATATCAATCAATCATATCAATCAATCAACCAATCATTCATATCAGTCAATCATATCAATCAACCAATCATTTATATCAATCAATGATTCATATTAATCATATCAATCGATCAATCAAGATACCGAATACAAGTATTCATACAAATAAATCACATCAATTGCAGTTCAAGTATTACAAGTTAGTATAATAACATTATAAGAAAGTTTTGAATTAATACAATGATTAACTACCAAAATTTTGTAACAGCACTTTTACAAAAGCAATGTATGAATAGATATTTTAGTTACAAAAAATATTTAAAATGCTTTTGAAAGTTAACAAAATTATTTTCCAAAAATGTTAAAAACATTACAAGCTGCTAAAACCTACAATTTAACAAGAGTGGGTTGTCCTATATTTCCTTTCTATTTGCATGTCCTATATTTCCTTTCTATTTGCATTTCAGTATATGTATGCGGATTCCTCCTTTTAATTATGTTCTGTAGTATACACTTAAAAAAAATATATAAAACATTAAATTAAAATATTCTTTAGTTATTAAAAAGTTAAAAAAATTAGCAATTTTTTTTACATATTATAAGATAACAAAAATTATTTTGTAATTTATTAAAAGTGAATTTACCTATCTCTATATATGCGTTTAATAAGATAAATCTTTTTTATGTTAACATCCTACCCACATTTTATTCTATAGTTATACACATCGAAACGAAAAAAAAATAAACAATCTATTATTGAATTCTTCAATTTAAAATTTTAATACATACATACTTAAACATTTATATAGAAAGTAATGAACTTACCATGTTTGAACTCAGAAAAGAGATGATGAGCTTATCACGTGGTACATTGTGACGTAATCAATTAGATATCACGTGCCTTCCTCGTGCCTTTTGATTGTCTTATCTACAATCAGATTGTATTATCAATCACGTGATCTAACTGATATGAATCTATACCAAGACACTAGCCATTTTCATTTCAGTCATCGAATATGTAGGTCGTATATTTTTTTGAAAGTCTTTTATTTTGTGGAATCTTCAGCAACATGATATCAGATATTTGCAAATAAAATCCTATTAAAATCTTTCTCGCAATTGTGAACAAAGATTAATTTTCATATTGTCTAAGTATAATCATTGATTATTTAACTGGATAATAATATTTCTAGAAGTAACTTAAATTTCTTATAAAAACGGAAGTATTTATTGCATCATTCATAGAATTCAAGTTTGAACCTACTATAGGATAAGTCTCCCTTACCACCCCCAGGTGGATTTTACTCTCCTCCTCCATCCACAAGGTGGATTCCACCCACATCCAAACAATCCGCAATCCGCCTGCTGATGCAGAACTGTCCTTTTTCCCCTACTTACAACTATTACGATTGAGTTAACTTTTATTAGTTAAGTTTCAGATTAGTTAAAATAATTGTATTTTAACATATGTTTTATTTTGTAAGGATTTGAGGCTATGATTTCTTTTAACTAAAATTATGTTGTTTTCAAATGGTTTTATTTAACTTACAACAATCGTCTTTCCAGTTTAAAATTTGTACTGGAACTTTAACTCACTTTCAAATGTCCGATCGAAGTTAAATTTTACATACTGACTTGAAGAGAAACTTTTTCTCTGCTCCCCATGGCAACGAAGGACGCGCGATGCGCGCGCATCCTACCTTAGAATGCGACTTCGGTATTATTGCTGGAACGATAGGAAGAGATGTTTTGATTTTAAAAAGCATGATCGCTGTAATTTTTTTACAGTTTGTTGAAGAGGGTAAGCCTCCCTTTTTCGAAAAACCAGATCAAGTATTTGATAATACTTATTGTAAATATGTATAGAATCATGTATCTGTAAATATTCATTAAATATTTCAAGAAAAGAATTCAGAAAGCACCTCCTTCATTGATTTTATGTTCGAATGATTTGAAATTTTCCACAGACTTAAATCCGATGACAATGTAATATTATTATGATTTTCGGCGACCATCTTATACATACTTATATTAGAGGATAACACGAAAAAAATTCGGATAGATTACCGTCAACAGGTTTAAGAAAGAGTTTTAGATTAGATAACATAAACCTGCGATGGTTGCGTTTTTTAACTTTTATAATTACGTTTTATGTATTTTTTAAAGCTGAATAAAAAATTTACCTTCATTTTTAACCATCATGTCAGGATTTTTCGCAAATCGTAAATTTCAAGGTTAAAAAATAGCGAAAAATCTGATACTAATAAAACAGATGCAAGACTTTTTTATTCAGTTTAATTTTATTTAATTCAATAATTTATTCAATTTTTTGGCTTATAACGGGTTTCTTACAGCTAAACAGCTCGGGGGTCCGATGAGGTTGGGAAGGGAGGGTGGATTAATTTTAACTTTGAGCTTTTTAACTTTAAAATTTACTTTTTGAGGAAAATCCTGACGTGATGGTTTAAAATGAAGGTCATTTTCGGATTCAGCGCTAAAAAATACATAAGAATCAATTTTCAAAAACTGAAAAACATGGCACAACCCAAAATTTGAAAGACAGTGTAATCTAACAGCATTTTAAAATATGTATCATTTTATAAAGAATTAGGCTGTTGTTTTTCATCCTTTTATTTAACAAAAATTCTGTTATTTGTATCTTCTTATATGTTCAGTACAAATTGTGTATTCTGCAGTAATATGTCAGAATGATTAACGATTTCAAATTTATATTGCAGTGCTAGTTTTACTCTCAACCAGTTCTTTAATGTATCTCACGATGTTATATTTCTACTAAATTTGTGAATGACCCCTAATTTGCAGCAAAAAATATGCTCCAACTTTAAACAGCTATTACTCGGTCAATTTTAATGGTAGAAAAACGGGACTTTTTTGCCTTAATTATCAGTGTAACAGGAAAAGTTTACTAAATATAACTTATAGGACCGGGGGACCGTATAAAAAATTAGATTCTGTAATTCTTCACTAAATTGTTTCTTCGCTTCAAGCTTTTTTTATCTTAACTCTGCACCTAATTTTGACCACTTTTGTAATTGGAAGTATCCATCTAGGACCAATGGTTATAAAGGTCGGTCGGGTTATACGTGGACACTAGGGTGGTCACAAGCAACATGGGGAAAATTTTTTTTAACGTTTTCTTCGGGGGGGACCCTCCTAAAAGTTGCCAATTAGTTAGAAAATGAGATTGGCAAAGTTTCAGCTCAAATAAATAACATTAACCCGTGCCTCATCGAGGTTGAATTCTTGAAAATTTGCAATTTTTGGCAAAAAATTGTCGTTTTTCTTTCTTTACGTGAAAAATATTTGTCTTAGAAACCTGATTCTTGTTTTATTTCATAGAAACTATTGTTGCCTTGAACTTTTATTCTCATGAAAACTTATATTTAATGAACATTTAGTATTTTTCAGGACAGCTAGTGAACCATACCCTCAATCTCTGCATTTTTGAAACGTAGGTAAAAAATGACAAATTAAAAATTTTATTACTTTTGATAATTTTTTTGTATTATTTTTATTAATAGGCAAAAATAAGTGAACAATTTTTGTAACTTTAAAAATATTTCACGAATTATAATTAATTATTAGTTATCTAGTTCTGTGTCTAGTAAGAAAGAGCTTCTCGATTTGTATTGCAGTTGAACCTCTGAATTTCTCTTTTTATTACAAGGCTGTTTTTGTTATCTGTTATGGTTATCTAAACATTCCGTAAAACCCCTTCCCCCTCTTGCTATGATGGCAGAAATGTAAGATTTTTTAAATTGGCCACATGTCTCATCAAATCATCGACAGTAAGCAGGCAAGTAATTGTCAAGTTTTATGTATTTTATTTTATTGTATTCGCAAAATGAACTGAATGCCAGAGAAGCTGATAGACTTAGAATACATCCACTAGCTAACCACAGACATCGACTCTGCAAATAACTGTTTCGTAAACAAAAAACTGAGCTCATCAAAAACCGATTTTAAAATTCCCGTTTAGAGAGAACTGTTGTTCACTGAGGTGGAAAACTGCTTCACCATTTTTTGAATAAAGAAAATGTAGATTGGATAAAAGTTTTAATTAGTTGTGGGGATGAGGAACAGTTACTACGAGTTCCTCAACTTGAAAATAGTATCGGAATAATTCAGGCGAAAGCTGTATTTTCAGCAGTTGAAGAGTGGGAGGAAGTTGGTAAAATCCAGGCAATATTTTTTGATACAACTGCAGTAAACACAGGTCGCCTCAGAGGAACCTGCATTTTTCTATAGCAATTGTTAAAGGAAAAGTCTTCTGTATTTACCATGCCGCCACCATAATTTAAAAATTTTCCTAAAAGCTGTTCTTGATTGTAAAATGGGCATAATCACTGCCCCTCAGCCAGATATTAAAAAAAAAAACAATTCTGATTGCGTGGTCTAAATTAAACCAGAGTAAGTACACAAATGCTATTGAAGATGAAATACTAGGTATAAATACTTAATTCAGAAGAAATTTCAAATTTTCTTAAAGGAACTTTTAAAAATTAACAGCTCAGGGATGATTATAAAGAGTTTATCCAACTTTGTTTAATTTTTATAGAACTCCATCCTGCAAAAGATTTTTTTTTCAGAGCACCTCGTGCTTTTAATCATGCCAGATGGATGGCGGCACAGGCCATTCATTCTCTCAAAATATATTGTTTCAGGGATCATCTTTCAATAACAAATTTAGAAAAAGAAGGTATCTGAGATCTTTTCTTATTTTTAATCAATATTTATCTAAAAGCGTGCTTCAATACTTCCACTGCCACTTTAGCCCCCAATTCAAGACCTGCAAATAATAAAATCACTTGTTCACTACAGAAAATTTTATAAATAGGTTACAGCCAAAGCACTTGCTAAAATGACAAACCGCCTTTGGTATCTTAACTCGGATCAAGTTGCATTTTCATTTTTAGATAATACTTTGGTAAAAAAAGTCAACATAAGCCACCTTATCTAAACCATTACCACTTAAATCCTTTCCGGCGCAGTGTCCCACGCCAGAACCACCTAATTTTAATTCCAAACTTACAAACGTCACGAAGAATATTTTAATAAAATTTTGCTTTTACAATGAAAGGTTAAAGTAATGTGTTTTTAATTTCTAAAAAAGTCGTTTGTAAATTCCGGGGTAGATAATCATTTCATCCTTTTACGAACAGAATTTTTCTGTGCCGGAAAGGGTTAACGTGACAGTTGTAAGGGAAAATAATTTATTTTCTTTATTATGCCTCCTTTCTTGTAACACAACTTTAATAATAAAATGCAATTGAGCATTATTTGCTCTCAATTCTATACTTCCTTTGCCCTCCCTTTTTTTTTTAATTCTTTCAGTTTAAAATTCAATTTTTTTCCTTTTCTTTGGAATTTTTTTTAATCAAACACTTTATTGGACTTCACAAAACGAAAAAAAGAAAAACAAAAGGTGGAAAGCAGATGAAATGGAATGTTACAAATTTTTTTTTCGCTTTTTCATAAAAAGTCAATTTTTAGGATTCAGGTGAAGTCTGGTCCTGGAAAATGCGCATATTTTTAAATGTATACATTTTTAGAAAAAAATGATGTGTGGTTCTTCAAAGCAAAACTTTTTTTTTTTTATAAAATGAGACCTGCATTATGTTTCTAGGTTCAATTGTATTCATTTCATGAAGGAAAAACAGCATTTTTTTGCGAAAAATCACGTTTTTATCAAACTTAAACCTCAATGAGGCACGGGTTAATATTATCCAAATAAGCTGAAACTTAGCCAATCTCATTTTCTAGTCAATTGGCAACTTTTTTTTTTTTGGGGGGGGGGGGGGGGGGTCCCCCCGAAAAAATTCGAAAATTGATTTCTTGTGACCACCCTAGTGAACACACTGGTACATATATATATAAATAATATCATGAACCAATATTTGACCAATAATTTTTAATATTACCATAAGATTGAAAGTAACGTCAATAGATTACCGATATTAATAAAGTATTTGGATTAAAATAGAAACATTTTAATATAAAATATAATGGTAATATAACATAAAAAAGATATATGGGTGATTGAAAATTTTACAATGAAAAATATTTTTTTTTTTTTTTTTTTGGTTTATCAATAATATTTTTTAAAGCAGCAAATCTAAAAATTGTTGTTTCTTGGTTACTTGCAAAACTGTTTTTACTGATTACTAAAGTTTTTTTTTTTTTTTTAACTTATTCTCTTTTATAAAATTGATTTCAGAGACACAGTTATCTTTTCTTCTTCATCTTTTATCAAGTTTATACATCTACAGTAGTACCCCGTCTTACGTCACCCCGCGTTCACGTCGTCTGACCTAAAAAAAAAAAAATCTTAAGTTAGGCGGACTTTCAACTTTTTTGAATACTTTTGGAAGAAATTTAAGATCTCAAATGTAGCCACATTCATAGGGGATTCATGGGGAGAAATTCAGCAAAAAAAATGTGAGATGCTTGGAAAAGACTGTGCCCCTTTTCCTTCGCAGAAACAACGAAACATCTGAAAATCTTGTTTCTGTACCTCTCTTAATTGATGAAATAGTCGAAAATGAAAGAGAACTCAACTTACAGATGGATTCTGAAGATATTCTTGAACTCATGCCCCTGGTCCGGAATTAACCGTTGACAAACTTATCGAATTAAAGAAACAAAGTACTGTCCTAGAAATATATGAAGATTTTGAGCCTAGGGGGAAAGAAGAAGATTATGACTGTTGCAAAATTAACCTAAGGACTAAACCTTATTGAAGTTGGAATGACGGTTCTTGAAAATATTGATTCAGACGACCAAAGTGTAGCATAGACTAGAAAAAGTTTCGAAACTTACTTTGCTGTTACAAAGAGTTTTTAAGAGAAAAAAAGAAAAAAAAATTGTGTGTTCAAACTTCATTGCAGGATATTTTCACCTGCTCAAAGACTCAAACGGGGCAGCTAGAAGAAGAATAAATTGTAATTTAACATCTTATTGATTTATTCCAAATTCTTGTATTACAAACGCATTCTTTTGCTAATGTTAAATGTATGTAACATAATCCCTAAATACGATAGAATATGTTCATTAGATTTTGGTGAATTTTTATTACTTATCCTTTTTTGCTCATCTAAATGTACCTCGATTTACGTCGTTTTTGACTTACGTCGCTGGTCTTGGAACGAATTGCTAACGTAAGTCGAGGTATTACTGTACATTATTCGAATATGAAGCAAGAGAGGCATTGAGTGTTGTAAAAAAAAATGTCTTTTATAGTTGCTTTGAAATAGAATTTATCATAAAATTGTGTGTTCATATCGTTTTATTTATTATTTTGCTAGTGAACATGACTTATTTCTGTTTTTATTATGCGATATCCTTTATCAAAAGTAAGTTATTATACAGAATTTTTTTATATACAACGGTATTTATGCATTTAGAAAAGCTAATTTTTACGAAATTTTCTTCGTGTCTAATTATTTCATATTCTATTTAATATGTATACTCAGAATATAAAAGTTATTAATTGTACAAGTTGTTTGAAAACACATTCTTATTAGGATAACGCATTAGCGATTTTGAACTCAATAAACGTCTAAATAAACCAATTAAAATCTTTTCATTTATGACATTTTTAATGAAATATGAGCAGTTACAAGCCATTAATACAAAACTGCCGGCTAAATACTGACATGAAATTACGTTACGTTACATATCTTTGCTCCATTATTAGGATACACATATTTTGAAAATATGTAGCAAAATAAAACTGGAGCTACATACAGGGTGATTACAAAAAACTATCCTGATATATCAGTTTCTAGCTATCATATCGTTCACAGAAAGTGAATGAAATTTTGGTTTAAAGTATTTTGAAGTGTGCACATAAGAATCATATGAAAAACAACACTAAACTCTAATAGTTACTCTTACAATTTCAAAATTCCGAAAATTTAAAATGGCAACACCTTTTTTTTTTTTTTTTTGTTTTTTTTTTTTTTTTTTTGTAATGTGATCTCCACATTGAAAAACCATAAATAGTGTTGTAACGGTACCTGAATAAATCTTTAATTGAGTTTCACGAATTTTTCATGTGACTGCCTTCTCACACGATGACACTTCGCTTGCAGCAGATGGTAGATAAAACCGAAGCACGTGCAATGGCAAGAGGAATCTGTTGAACCTGATGTCTAATGGCATCTTTAAAATGAAACGCAGTTTGCAAATTAAATGCATACACTTTGGATTTCAGGCATCTCCACAGCCAGAAATCCATTGGGGTGAGATCAGGGAACCTTGGCGGCTGCGGGAGCGTGAAATGGCGGAAGATCTGTCACGAAGAACTCTGTCGCAAAATTGTTGTGTTAAGAAACATTAGACAGAAGGCCCCAAATATGGGGAGCGCCATCTTGCATTCACACGGCATCAGATTGCAAATTGGGAATTACGTAATTAGTCATCTAGATAGCGAGCTCTCGTTACCATACAAGTTTGTAGACAATGCGCCAGAACCTCTTAAAAAATAAGGACCGAGGACGAAGATGCTAATTATACCGCACCACACAGTCACTTTTTCTTCGTTTAACGGAAGTGCAACCACATTATGGGGATTACTATCTGCCCAGTGCGCACAGTTCTTCACATTAACGTTACCAGTTAACGAGAAATGGGCCTTGTCCGCCCACAGAAGGCGTAAAGACCAGCTGTTATCCTCGTAATACCAGATAAGGAATTCATTCCTAAAATCTAGCCGTCGCGTCGCGTCGTTGCTTATCATCCGCTTTCAACATCGGAATACGCTGGAAGCTGGAACCGATACAGAAACATGCGGAGAATAGAACGCAGAATTTTGCGGACCGTAGAATTCGGTAACTGCTGAACGCGTGAGTGAAACACCGCGTGCACTTGAAAGAGGAACTTCGCATATCGTCTCATGGACTTCTACAGCAGCCTCGACACGAATGGAAGGCCGTCCAGTCCGAGATCGATCACACGTGCAAGCAGTTTCGTTAAATTTGCGTATCAAGTCTCGTACAGCTTTTACAGTACACGGTCCTCTGCATGGTTTCTGCGGTAGACACGCAATGTGTCTGCGATTTTGTTCGTTCATGTAATAAATCTTTACAATTTCCCCACGTTCTTTCCCTGTAAGCGGCATGTTGATCGTAGTGCAAGAAAGCAAGATACGCCCCAGATAGCATGAACAATTGCAGCAAGATTAATTTTTTCTTGATATTTTCTTGTCACGACAAATTTGAAGTAATAATATTGCCGCAAGGACACTACTAGGTAGACGGAACATAATCAATAGCTCCCTTGCAACGCAACTTTGCTGTAAAACTGATACAACACTGTCATAAAATAACGACGTAAGCGAAAAATTCCTTTTGTTGGAAGGAGAACAGATATCAACGCGCATGCGCGGAAATTTGACAAAGATAAATTTACAACACTTCTTTATTGAATCCCATGAAGCAGCGCCATTGGATTAGCGTTCAAGTAAAGAACCCAGATATAAAGGTATTTATTATTTTAATTATTCAAATGTGATTCGGATATTTTTGTATTTTTTCTGTACAAACTACAACTTATTTTGTATACAAATTCTAATAAATTAAAAAGTTATGTTTATTTACTGGGTAATGCTTACATTGTTAAAATAGTTTGTTTTTGGTCCATGTTAGGCATTATTGAAAATTTTAATTTTTAAATGAATTTTTCTCAACTTTAAGGGGAATTTCTAAGATATCGTTTTAATTAATATTTGCCTTTTTCTTGCTATTCACGCGGATCGAGCAGTGTTGAATTCAGATATTTTTCTCCGGGAGCAATTTCTGCGGCTCGGGGGGAGGGGAGGGCGACATTTCAGAGATTCGGTGTGGAAATCGCTTATTAAAAAGCATAAAATCTACCTTCCGGAGCGTAATTCAATGTTCCGGGGGGAATGCCCTCCTCTTGAATTCAGCAGTGCGTTCGAATGTATTTTTAAATTTAAATTATCTTTTCATGGTCATTAAACCCTTTTCTCTATATAAATATTAAGTATTTTAAACAGTTTCTTAGTGTGCTATTCTCCATGCTTCTTATCATGTACTTCTATTGTATCGCTATTTTCTAATTTTTATTAAAATTATTAACAGTATTTCCTTCCGGCTTCAGTTTTATTTAATTCTTTAAAAATTTCTCTTTTCTTTTGACATAACTGCTTGTTAATCGGATGTGTATAAGTCTTTTTATTTCCAATTTTTCTTAAATTTTAAATACGAATATTTTGAAATTGTTAATTTTTCGCGTCAGAAAACCGGGGCTTGGAATGTGCCAGAGCAAATGGGAACAATATTCCGGTTCGTAAAATTATGCCAAATATTGATCTGGTTTGCAGTGTTGTAATCGTAAAAAAATCAGAAGGTGTACGCTAAAGTCATGAACGTCATGTCTAGAGTATATACGGTATAACTTTATTCGAGAAACCAGCGGTATACGGAATTTTTCTAAAAAAATCCAGAAGGTATACGGCGTTTACCTCCGTGTACCCTCCAATACACTCCCGCTGGTTTGTGAAATTATGGTAAATATCGTTCCGAATCGTTAAAACATATTAGTATTATAGTTTTATACATATAGCTTTTAACATTCAAGTTAACATTCATCAACAAGTAAAATTTAACATTCAAGCTAATATTAATTCTATGGATGCGGATATTTATTTTATTATTATTATTATTATTTTTTTTTTTTTTTTTTTTTTTTTTTTGCATTTGAAAGCTGAGGTGGATCTGTACAAAGATCCTTTTGCACTTCACATATTTCGGGCTCACATTTTAATTTTTTTTTTTTTGCATAGGATACATCTGGTTGATACATATAGTTGTGCAATTGTACCTTTTCGAGTTTTTATGCTATTTTTTATATGCAGATACTTTCAATTTTGAAACCTGTTCTGAAAGTGAAACTGTACTCATATAAAAGAAAACTGTAACCAAAATCGAGAAAGTACAAAAGCACAACAATATATATAGTCCTCAGGTATCCTATGCAAATATATATATTATTTAAGCTGTATAGCATTTTAGCTGTAAAGATTTCTCCCATATATTAACTTTAGCGTTCGAGTTTCTTCGCGTGACTATAGTGTATATATAGTATAATTATGTAGTGGGTTAAGTATATGTATATGTAATGTTACGAGACTAATTCAGTTACGCGAAAACACGCCGTTCGCTAATATTAATACAATGGGAGAATTTTTTAAAGCTATTTTCGTTTGCATTTTAATATTTTAATTTTTTTTATTATTATTATTATTATTTTTTTTTTTTTTTTTTTTTTTTTTTTTGCATTTGAAAGCTGAGGTGGATCTGTACAAAGATCCTTTTGCACTTTTTTTTATTTTGTTTACAAGTATTTTTAATTAGAACACTTTCACTTTCGGAATCTGTTTCGAAAGTGAAAGCATCCTCATAAAAAAAATCCTCCAAACAAAATCGAAAAAGTAAAAAACTGTCTCTTTTGAGATCGACCTCAGCTGTCATATGCGAAAAAAACAAGTTGGAAATTGCTTGTCAAACGTGGCAAATGGGGTGCGTTCGTACTATAACTAGCTTTATAAATATTTTTTGCACCACATATTCTACTTAATGTATATTTTAGCGCACTTCATAAGTGCATATCAATTTCATTCTCTTCGAAAGGCTGTAACATCATTAAAATGCACTTGCAATAATTTTTCCCATTAGCCGTAATGTAACGGAAAACTTTTGAATGTCCCTGTAATTAAACTGTACATCCGATTTTCACAAAATTTGAAATAACTCGAATAAATTTTGCAGCAATTATGCATTTAAAATTTCAGACCATTCGGTTGGGTAGTTTTTGCTCTGTTATATGCGGACGGACAGACAGACGGACCGAACGACGGCTATAGGTGCTACGTATTTATATAATTACGAATGCACCAAAAAATCATTTAAAAATAATCAAATGAAAACGAGATATTTTTAAAAATTTCTCCCACATAATTAACATTACCGAACAAGTGTTTTCACGTGACTCTTACACTAGTCATGTGGAGAAATTCGAACGCTAATGTTAATCCTATGTGAGGATTGTTTACAGATTTCTCTCTTGCATTTTAATATTTTTAAAATATTTTTTGCATAGGGTACCCGATGTCGATAACTTTTATCGTGCATTTGTACTTTTTCGATTTTGGTTGCAGTTTTTTATATAAGTATAGTTTCATTTTCAGCACCGATTCTAACCGGTTTCAAAAGTCAAACTATCTTGATATGAAAAACTGTGACCAAAATCGAAAAAATACAATCGCACGATAAAAGTTATCGAACTCGTTAAAATTTCTTCGCGTTACTAGTTTTAACCCTTTAAGCGGAAAAACTCGAACGCTAACTTTAAACCTATCTGGCTCACATTTTAATGTATTTTTAAGTGATTTCTTTCGGATAGGATACCCGAGGTCGAAATATATTGTTGTGCGTTAGCGTTTGTTCTTTTTTGGTTTTGGTAACAGTTTTTCAATATGCGGACACTTTTACTTTCGGAAGAGGTTGAAACCTTGTCTGAAAGTGAAACTATTTTCGTATTAAAAAAACTGTAACAAAAATCGAGAAAGTACACAAACGCTAACATTATATATCAACCTCAGGTATCCTGGAAAAAAAATCGTGTAAAAATATTAAAATGCAAGCGAGAAATTTGAAAAGATTTTACCCATAGGTTGAACATTAGTGATCCAATTTCTTCGCGTGACTAGTGTAGACCCTTTACACGGAGAAACTAAAGTTAAATCTATGAAAAATTTTTTTACAGATTTCTCACTCACATTTTAATATTTTTAAATAATTTTCGTTAAACAGGATACCTGAGGTCGATATCTATTGTTGTGAGTTTGCACTTTTCTATTTCGTTTGCATTTGTTTTTTTATATGAGGATAGTTTCACTTTCACAACACGTTCCAACCAGATTCAATAGTGAAAATGCCGCATAAAAAAAAAAAAAAAAAAAAAAAAAAACTGAACAAAATCAAAAATTACAAACGCACAACTCTATCGATAAAAGTTATCGAACTCACGTACCCTATGCCAAAAATCTTTTAAAAATATTAAAATGCAAGCGAGAAATCTGAAAAGATTTTTCCCACAGTTTTAACATTAGCGTTAAAATTTAGGATAGGATACATGAATGCATGAATATGCATAGCATACATGAAATATCGACCTCATGTATCCTATGCATATATATCTCTATCATTTAAGCTGTACAGCTTTATCGCGGGGAAAATTTCTCCCACATACTTCACATTAGGGTTTGAGTTTCTTCGCATGACTAATGTAGGTTCTTAAGAAATCTCTTTAGTCACGGGGAAAAAGATAAACGCTGATGCTAAGTCTATGGGAGCGTTATTTTCAAATATCTCGCTCAAATTTTAATTTTTTTGAATAATTTTTTTTTTTTTTTTTTTTTTTTCTTTTGCATGGGATAGCTGAGGACGATCTACAACCGTGCTAGTTTTTACTTTTTCGATTTCGGTTTCAGAATCTTTTTTAAAAAATACTATTACTTTCGGAACCGGTTCCGAAATTAAAGCTATCCTATTAAAAAAAAAAATCAAAATCGAGAAAGTAAAAACTAGTCCGGTTGTAGATGATCCTCAGCTATTCTATGCAAAAAAAAAAAAAAAAAAAATTCAAAATTATTAAAATTTCAGAAAGAAATTTGAAAAAAAAACGCTCCCATAGACTTACCATTAGCGTTCGACTTTTTCCAAGTGACCAGTATGGGTTCTTAACCCTTTAAGACCGGGAGTTTTTTTGGTAGAAATTGAAAGTTTGGGTGGTTTCCCTTTATCGATAGGATCGTATTTGATTGAAAAAAAATATCCGATGTCAGGTTATGACAAGAGAGGACCCGCACAATTGTGTGGATTCGGCCTTAATGTAGCCGTTTTTGGGCGAAATTTACACAATTGTGTAGTTTGGGATTATGTGTGCAAATATCTGAAAATAAAAGTTTAAGCAAAAAAAGTTGTTTATTGCGATAATTTTCATCAGCCACAATGAAAATATTTGAAACAATTTTTGTTTTTGGACAGACCACTACAAATTCATTTTCTGAGACGTGCTCAATGCTCGCACCCCTCTTAAGAGCCTTTGACAAATGGTATGCCCTTCACGTCGTTTGGATTGTGCCTGATCCTTCAAATTTCTTTTTTTTTTTTAGTTTTTCCAGCAGCGGTATTTTGTTGAAATACCGATCGAAGTACATAAAACTAGGTCTGAACCAGAGTAAGGACTACAGCAGGTCCTAAGCCTAGATCCTTGTGGACCAGGTCTGTATTTTCCCACTGGTATAATACAAAAATTAAAACTATCCCAGATGATGCTGTTACAACAGAGTGTGGTTTGTTTTTGAAATACTACTTTACTGAGGCACGTCCTAAAAAAAGGAATAGTCTGCTCATCTATGGAAATTTTTCCCTGATTTCCTGATAAATTCAAACAGACATTACAGAATCTGTCGAGCATTTGCTGAACTTTCCATAATTTATGATTTATTCCTGGTGGTTTACTTGCTGTGTCGACAAAATGGAATGAATTTATCAAACTTAAAAATCAATCTCGTGGTATGCATATAACTCATATAAAACTTATAAATCATATATGGCATCTATAACTCAGAGCAGAAACATACAGTTCGTTGCATGTGCTTATTATATATCTAATACTATCCATTTTAAATAGAAATCATGAATAGTACAAACCTATTAATTTAAAATTGGTCCGTTTTAAAAATGTAATTAATAAAAAATAAATTGCTAAAAACATGAGTTTAAAAAAATCACTTAAAAAATAAAATTTTATATATGAGGAATTGTATCTATTTTGGAAATGGTAAATGCCGGACCCGCACAATTATGTGGGTCATTGGTTTTTCAACTTTTGTGAAGCCTAATTAAATTTATAAAAGACAAAATCAATTAAAATCATGAATAAACTGTATGAAAAGAAAAATTAAATCTAAGCAAACACTATAAATCATATTTAAAAGAAATTACGACAGTACATACTTTTTGTCTATTGCTGTCAGATGATATAGTCTTTTTTAAAGCAGAAAATCTATCCCTGTATTGTAGTTGGTAGCCCCTAGTTGTGTCTTATCAAAACATCTAAAACCAATTAACTCATATAAATGTGCAGATTTGGTTTTAAATCGCACGAAAACAGGAAATAGTCATTCTCTTTTACTTTAGTATCGCCCGCACAATTGTGTGGGTCAAGTTGGTTGGTTGGTTGGTTGATTTTTGACGGCCAATTATCTACACTAGGGATATAGGCCCGAAAGGGGGGGGGGGGTGTGCCCTCCGTGGGGGTCTTTCGAAGGGAACCTAACCCGTATTTACGCATGGAAATCCATGGCTCGAAGAAAACCACGAAAACTCTGAACGATTAGGCCGACGGGCGCGATTGGGATCGAAGTCAGCACCTCCCGCCTACCAGCTTCGAGAGCAGAACCTCTCAGCCACTTGTGGGGCGTGTGGGTCAGGGCTTAAAGGGTTAAGAGGCTACTTCAGTCAAGCGGAAACACCCATTCGCCAATGTTAATCCAATAAGAGAAATTTTTTAAGGTAACTCGGTTGCATTTCAATATTTTTAAATGATTTTTTTTATATACTTTCACTTTTGGAGTCGGTATAAACAGTGAAAAGAGTGAAAGTGTCCACACAAAAAAATAAAAAGAAAGAAAATAAAATAAAAACTTCAACGAACTTAAAATAAAGTAAAAAACCACAATTGCAGAAATTGACCTCAGCTATCCAATGCAAAAGAAAAAGTATTTTTAAAATATAAAAGTACAAACGAGATATTTTAAAAAATTTATCTCGTTGGATTAACATTAGCGATTCGGTCATTTTGCCTAAAGAGTTATAATTTGTGATCACCTTTAGAACTGTAAGCAGGATTCTTGAAAATAGTAAAAATTTAACTTGTAACTTTTAAAATGCACTCTATTGTTTCTCTCTTTTAGGATGCAAAGACACGGAAATAATATAGAGAAGAATGTTAAATAATTGTATGTTAATTTGGTAAATATTATGTTAATACTTTGTGTTATAAACTATTATTTGTAACTGTGTGAAAATAAACTTTGTAATTTTATAGCTTGTATTGTTTTATTATAACTTTGTTCTTTTTAAATTTTTGAAACTTTTCAAATATTTTGTTGTTGCGGAATTATATTTATTCAGATTTGAGGATAGGGAAATTCCAATGTTTTTAATGAGTTTTTTTTCTCCTGAAAGTTAATATGTTTTAGTTATATTCCACTCTGGCCAAAAAGAAATGAAAATAAATTATAATTCCTTTAATACAATTGTATATGAAATTAAAATTGTGTGTGTGTGTGTGGGGGGGGGGGGGGTATACTCATCTAGGTTTGCTTCGAATTGGTTATGTACATGGACCACTTATTTTTAGATAATGTTTTTAATTACCTTCTAAGAATTAGAAGGGAATAAGCAAATAATTCAGAATTGGCGATTCTAATAAAACTTCTAAACAAATTAAGGTATATTATTGGAAGTTATTGGGGCTTACCAGGTAGTTGAATGGTTAGCCCTGTGACCTCCGATTCAACTATGTCGGGTTTGATTCCTGCGGGTGTGGTAGTATATTTGCGGTGATTTGGAATCTACTTTAAACTATTAGTCCTTGTTTACTCGGTCTATATAGCATAAAAATGTCAAGCATTTGACAAACCTCCGATTATATGGAATCCTGCACAAAACTCGCACAACCTTCAAAAGTATTAACTATTAGCGTACAGATAAAAAATATACAATCAAAAATTGAGTAGAAATGCAACAACTGGTGGCCATTCACCAAAGTTTGGGAAGAATTTCATTTTGATATTAAAAATGAATATTCGATGAGTCCTTAAAGAATAAAGTTCTTTTATCATGTTTTGGGAGCATTTTTAACTCGGAGAGCGGGAGGGGCAAGAAATGAGTAGAAATGCAACAACTGGTGGCCATTCATCAAAGTTTTGGAAGAATTTCATTTTGATATTAAAAATGAATATTCGATGAGTCCTTAAAGAATAAAGTTCTTTTATCATGTTTTGGGAGCATTTTTAACTTGAGAAGCGGGAGGGGAAACTAAAAATTTTAAGTATGTTAAAAGACGGGTATCAATTATTATGTGGTTTTTTTTTTTTTTTTTTTTTTTAATGATTACCATTTGCAAATTGATACGATCATTTGTTACATAGTTACGACAAGTTTTATGAATACGAAGTCGAAAGCTATAATTTAGTGCAGGCAAAGTAGGTTTTACAGCAGCAACTGATAGCAATTCAAGAAACTATATCTGGTAAGAACTTCGTTTTGGCACTAGAAATGAAGATACGATGAGTCCCCTCAAAATAAAGCTGTTTCATCGTGGGGTTCTTTTTGAGCAGGCGGGGGGGGGGGGGGGGGGCTTTAACACGGCATGGACGAACAGAACTTATTTTTTAAATGTCAAATGGGGTATCGTTTGTTATGAACTTTTTTATTCTGAATCAAATGATATCGCACGCAAGCCGATACGATCATTGTTTACAAAGTTAGACCAGGTTATAAGTAGTGGATTAATGACTTGGAAATAAACTCAAAATTATCCTGATTTTGATTATTGATATTTTGAAGACATTTAATAGTTTTGAGATGACTTAATATGACATAAAAAACCCTTTTTAAACGTAAAATAAATGTGACAAAACCATGCTAAAAATATATATATATAATTTTCCACTTTGCATTGATAAAATCTTTTCTGTAACTTTCTTATAAATGTTCGTATCGACTTGCCGATAATGTTATTCAAATACATACGAAACGATATCCCACTTAATCTATTTAAAAAAAGTTGAATTTTGGCCCCTCGAGATAAAATGCCCCCCCCCCCCCCCCAAAAAAAAAAAAAAAAAAAAACACGGTAAAACAACTTTACATTTTGGAGACTTATCGGATCTTAATTTGTAGTGCCAAAACGAGGTTTGTCTCAAGCTTTCGTGAATAGCAATCACTTGTTACTGTAAAAACCTATCTTACCTGTAAAAGACTTTGTATAAATAAAACCTGCCGTAACTTTGTAAGAAATGATCGCATTGACCTGCTGATGATTTCACCTGATTCGGAATTATAAAAAACATAATAAACAATATCCCATTTCACCTACTTATTTATTTATTTTTAGTTACCCCCCCCCCTCCCTGAGCTAACAATGCCCCCTTTTGCGCACAAAACATGATAAAACAACTTTATTTTTTTAGTACTCATTGGATCTTCATTTTTAGTATCAAAACGAAGTTCTTCCGAAATTTGGGTGAATGGCCATCTGTTGTCTCAAAAAATCCTATTTTACCTGTGTACTACACGCAAAATTCACAGAATTGACAACATTTCAATGAAATTACTACATATTTGCAGCTATACTTGTCATGACAAGATTCCGAGTTTGCAATTCATTTGTAGATGTTCTGACATGACAATATTGCAAATTTACAATGCGTTTGCAAATAGTCTGACTTCGCAATATTACTAGTTTGCTATGAGTTTGCAGTAAGATTGATGCAACAAGATTGCAACTTGCACGACAACTTGGCTGCAAGTTCAAAGTATGGTGACTTCGGAGTTTGCATAATCTTGTTGCAGTCTTGTTATGAACTTTCAGACTTGTCATGCTGAGCTTGCTGCAACATTGCAAGTCTGCAAAGTAAGATTGCTGAAAATTTTCTGCAATCTAAAATTGCTATCTGGGGCAGCACGTATTTCACACTGCCTTTTCTTTCACTTAGTGCGATGACGTCAGTCCTGACGTCAAGCATTTTGTTTCCCACTTAGACCAATGAGCATTGTTGCCCACGCGACCTGGCCAATCGTTCTTCTCCTACCGGCAATTAACCCAGATAGCATGAACAATTGCAGCAAGATTAATTTTTTCTTG
Organism: Maratus speciosus; assembly: GCA_963932465.1. Classification (NCBI taxonomy): domain Eukaryota; kingdom Metazoa; phylum Arthropoda; class Arachnida; order Araneae; family Salticidae; genus Maratus; species Maratus speciosus. Next base: position 275,885,898 of record OZ010790.1, on the reverse strand, counting down.
ATATTTTCTTGTCACGAAAAATTTGAAGTAATAATATTGCCGCAAGGACATTACTAGGTAGACGGAATATAATCAATCGCTTTCTTGCAACGCAACTTTGCTCTAAACCTGATACAACACTGTCATAAAATAACGACGTAAGCGAAAAATTCCTTTTGTTGGAAGGAGAACAGATGTAAACGCGCATGCGCGGAAATTTTACAAAGACAAAATTACAACACATCTTTATTGAATTCCATGAAGCAGCGCCATTGGATAAGCGTTCAAGTAAAGAACCCAGATATAAAGGTATTTATTATTTTAATTATTCAAATGTGATTCGGATATTTTTGTATTTTCTCTGTACAAACTACAACTTATTTCGTACAGAAATTTTAATAAATTAAAAAGTTATGTTTATTTACTGAGGAATGCTTACATTTTTTAAATAGTTTGGTTTTGGTCCATGTTAAGGCATTATTGAAAATTTTAATTTTTAAATGAATTTTTCTCAATTTTAAGGGGAATTTCTAAGATATCGTTTTAATTAATATTTGCCTTTTTTCTTGCTCACGCCGATCGAGCAGTGTTGAATTCAGATATTTTTCTCCGGGATTAATTTCTGCGGCTCTGGAGAAGGGGGGGGGGGACATTTTAGAGATTCGGTGTGGAAATTGCTTATTAAAAAGCATAAAATATCAAACCTTCCGGGGGGAATCCCCTCCTCTTGAATTCAGCAGTGCGTTCGAATGTATTTTTAAATTTAAATTATCTTTTCATGGCAATTAAACCCCTTTCTATATATAAATATCAAGTATTTTAAACAGTTTCTTAGTGTGCTATTCTCCATGCTTCTTATCATGGACTTCTATTGTAACGCTATTTTCTAATTTTTATTAAAGTTATTAACAGTATTTCCTTCCGGCGTCAGTTTTATTTAATCCTTCTATATATAAAAAAAAGTTTTGATTTTGGAAATGGACCAATGAAAATCTGCGTAGATATTCCGAGTAGATCGGCATCCAATTTGAATGCTTAAGCATGGCCTTTCATCGTTAATATTAAAAAAACTGTTGCATATAAAAATATGAAAATCGGTGGTATTATAGAGAAATGTTTGATAAACACGCTGATGCAGACAGTTTTCAAATTGAAGAATTATTTTAAGAGATATTTAATGCTAAAGTTGGAGAAAATCGTTCCATTAAAAAAGTTTTATTGGAGCAAAAACTATACATGAGAATTTAATCATTTTTCGATCATTTTATACGTTATAAGTTCCGGCTGTGCAGGTTGCATTTATTTTTCTTATTTGACTGATTTTTTGAGGTTTTATTTCTATTTTAAATTCAAATTTTCAGCATTTCGAGAGATATTTTTTACAAATTTTAGAAAATTGTACTAATTTAAACTGTTCCCAATTGTATAAACAGCGCAAACAATAATGTTTACCTCAAATTAAAATTTATTTACACGTGACTATTACAAACAGAAAAAAAAACTTTAAATTTAGAATTAAATGATTACATGTTAAAAGCAGGGAAATTACGTCATAAGAACCATATTTTCACTTGAATTTTCAAAGAGAAACAAACTCTTAAAATAAAAAAGTCATTATTATGCGTTAAAACTTGTAAATGGAGGAAATTACGTCATATATAAAATGTCCAAAAAATATGGCAAAACAATTTAAATTGAAAAATATATTTGCGCGAGATATTTTGAGATAATCTTTTCAACTATTATCGTGAATTCGAAGACAGCGCAAATAATATTTACTTCTAACAACAAAAGTATTTTCACGTGAATATTAATAAGAGAAATAAAACTTTGGTGTAAATTACGTCAGATTTGAAACGATACATTTAAAATGAATTATTTAAAAGAACTATCTTATAGCGCTGTTAAAAAATACCGGGACACAATGACGCCAGGGCCGAAACTAGCCTTTTTTTAAACCGGGGCAAGCATGGATTTTGGCGCCACCCCCCCCCCCCCCTCTTCCGCGAAATATATTTACAAAGATAATTTTACTAATTTTCTAATAGTCGACTTATTTTAAAATTTAAAATATGTAATACTGAACTACGTAATCTACAATGGCGGATCCAAGGGGGAGGTCACGGGGCTCATGACTCCCCTCTGAACACAAACAAAAATATTCTAAAGATCATTTTTAAAATGAAATATACAGTAGAGTCCCGATTATCCGAGTTCTGCTTAACCGAGTTTCCGCTTTCACCGAGTTATTTTCTTCTGATGGACCGATGTCTTCTATTATTATGAAACTAGAAAATCAGAGTTCTAACTTTTTGCGACTGTTCTTTCATCTTCACCTTACACTTCATTTATAATGGCTGTTTCATAATAATAGAAGACATCAGTCCATCAGAAGAAAATGATCCATTCCAAAGTTATAATCCTTCATTTACTGCCCCTTCGTTCTGGCGCCCGGGGCACATGCCCCTCTGCCCCCCCCCCCTTAGTTTCGGCCCTGAATGACAGTGTTTACTTAATTCATTTTACATTAGCTTATTTTCAAATGTTTAAATAATTTTTTTAATTAAATGCGAAAACAGCCGTTGTATCTCTTAACAGCAGCAGATTTGGTCTTAAAAATCCCCAATCCAAGGAAAACGAATGGAAACCCGTTTACAGAGAGATCGCTATTTTTTTTTTTTTAATTCAATATTTTTAAATCCTATCAAATTAGCGTGCTTTTTGGATTTTGGTGTACCTGAACGGGGGTTGGCGAGCGTAGCTCGTAGGGGGCAGAGCCCCCTAGTTCTTTAAAAATTTCTCTTTTCTTTTGACATAACTGCTTGTTAATCGGATGTGTATAAGTCGTTTTATTTCCTATTTTTCTTAAATTTTAAATACGAATATTTTGAAATTGTTAATTTTTCGCGACAGCAAACCTGGGCTTGAAATGTGCAGAGCAAAGCGGAACAATATTCCGGTTCGTAAAATTATGACAAATATTGATCTGTTTTGCAGTGTTGTAATCGTAAAAAAAATCAGAGGGATTACGCTAAAGTCATGAACGTCATGTCTAGAGTATGTACGATATAGATTTATTCGAGAAACCGGGAGTATACGGAGCTTTTTAAAAAAATCCAGAATTTTTGCAATGAATTAGAGCTAAATAACTAAAATGCATTGACTAATTACTTAAACTCTTCCCCCCTCCCCCCCCCCCCAAAAAAAGTTATAAAATAGCTTTGTGTGATACTTAAAACCTCGGATACCATAGCACCAAAATATTATTTTAATAGTTACAAAATATATATATTTTTTTTTTGATAATTAAAATTTTGGACCTTAAAACCTTAATTCCATTGTTATATTGTTAATGTCAGATTCGAAGACTATTTATTTATGTTATTATTAAAGATGTTTCGTTTTGAATCCTTTTTCACATGTAAAATAATGTTCAACTGCATCTTTATTTATTATTTTCTTCTATGATAGCAATCTTTAATAAAATGTAATTCTTAAAAACCGACACTAGTCACCCGAAGTAAAATTTAACATTCAAGCTAATGTTAATTCTATGGACAGTTCTTTGCATATTTTGGGCTCACATTTTAATATTTTTTAATATTATTTTTTGCATAGGATACACCTCGTTGATATATATAGTTGTGCAATCGTACCTTTTCGAGCTTTTATGCAATTTTTTATATGCAGATACTTTCAATTTTGAAACCTGTTCTGAAAGTGAAACTGTACTCATATAAAAGAAAACTGTAACCAAAACCGAAAAAGTACAAAAGCACAACAATGTATGGGGAATTCTCACAATCTTTTGACTTTTATGTCCCTGAATAATAATTTTTATTTTAATACATTTTTTTGTGTTTTTATTTTATTTCATATACTAGAGAACATTCCATTGCATGATTGCATATAACAATATTAACGAGATAAATAAGTTTTGGACGATGTGGGGGTTCAAATACCAGGAAAACTCCTATACCGTCCCGTCCCTGATGCTGATTTTTAAATTTGGAGCTGTCTGTATAAAATTGTTTCAATAAAAGTAATTCGATGTAATTTTTTTCCGAAACTGGGACAATTGTTTAATATAAATATTGTGCAAAAAATTAACCTGCACACATTTTTACGGTTGATATTATTTTTTGAACTCTGTCCCTGGGTTTTTCATCCTTACCGTCCCTCTTGCTAAACTTATACAGAAAATCACTTCAGATGCAGCCACAGAATTTTTTTCAAGTTTTTTCTCATGGAGAAGTATGCTAGAGAAAGAATGTCTAAAATTCTTTGACAGGAAATTTACTGCAAAATTTAAATCAGCATTTAAATATCAATTTCAAGATCGTGGCTTTATTGGTAGTCTTACCGTCCCCAAGGTTTATTTCTGCACTTTTCGAGGTAAATTAAGGAAAAAAAATTATTTAATCCAATGTTAACAACTGTTTCTAGAAATCAATGAACATTGTGGCTATCACTTAGTCTTAACATGATTTTCCTAAAAAAAGGTGATAATTTTCCTTACCGTTCCATCCTTACAGTCCCTTTTTTCCTATACCTATTATTTTTTTTTTTCAAAAAAAATTATGGCCATTTTTTTTCCATTCTGACCAGAAAATCAGAGTTCTAACTTTTTACGACTGCCATTTCATCTTCACCTAACACTTAATTTATAATGGCTGTTTCATAATAATAGAAGCCATCAGTCCATCAGAAAAAAATAATCCTTTCCAAAGGTATAATCCTTCATTTGGCGCCCCTTCGTTCTGGCGCCCGGGGCACATGCCCCCCCCCCCCTTAGTTTCGGCCTTGACAGCAGGTCCTAAGCCTAGATCCTTGTGGACCAGGTCTGTACTTTCCCACTGGTATAATACAATATTTAAAACTATCCCAGATGATGCTGTTACAACAGAGTGTGGTTTGTTTTTCATATACTGCTTTACCGAGGCACGTCCTAAAAAAAGGAATCGTCTGCTCATCTAGGAAAAATTTCCCCTGATCTCCTGGTAAATTCAAACAGACACTACGGAATCTGTCGAGCATTTGCTGAACTTTCTATAATTTATTATTTATTCCTGGTGGTTTACTTGCTGTGTCGACAAAATGGAATGAATTTATCAAACTTAAAAATCAATCTCGTGGTATGCATATAACTCATATAAAACTTATAAATCATATATGGCATCTATAACTCAGAGCAGAAACATACAGTTCGTTACATGTGCATATTATACAGTGCTCAGCAAAAGTTTAGACAATGACCTATTATGCTTCTGTGCTGAGAAGTATGTGACGAATTGTTGTAATTCAACTGTCATATATTACTGGGGACTTATCCTTCATACACAAACAATAAATTTTAATTTATACACTTTACATAATGTATAATTTCAAAAAAACGAATTTAACATTATTGCAAAAGTATAGACAATCTGTCTGTTAACAGAAAAATATCCATAAATTAAAATCGAGCTGCACCTCCATTGTCTGCTATTAATGCAAAAATGTGACTTTCCATCGAAGAAACTAAATCCTGCATCACTTGGGGGTCTATTTCATGCCAAACACGTTCAACATCTGATCGAAGTTCATTTACAGAGGAGTATTGTTAAAAAATTGCATAAACCGTATGAGTTATGATGCCACAAAAGTTTTCGATTGGGTTCAGATCAGGGCTACACGCGGGCCAGTAGAAAACAGTAATATTTTGAGAGTTAAACCAATTTTTTGATTTGTATGCAATATGAATAGACGCATTATCTTGCTCAAATACATACTTTGGAAGAGATAAAAGTTCACCAAATGGCTGTAAATTGTTTTCCAATGTATGTATGTAGTCTTACGCAGCTTGGCGACCACTGAGAAACTCCAGAGATACTTGAGAATTAAAACAAATTGAGGCCCAAGTCATCAACCCTTTCGAGGGCAAAGGACACATAATTTTAATTACAAAAATGACAAGAATATTTAATTAAAATTTTTCTTTTATAATATACGTGAAAATAAGCAATTTCATATTTTCTAATAACTTCGTTATAAATTCTGGTATCAGTCCATTATTTCATCCGTTTATAAAAAGAATTACTCCGCGACAGGAAAGGGTTCAATTTGTTGTGAGATTTCAAGGCTGGTGGTTTTATCATTTTCATGTAAACTAATGTACATCTTTCTTTAATGCATCTACGAAATTATCCGTTGGCACAGAAAGCTCTAACTCACTTTTAATGCGATTAGCAGTCATCATTTGTCTAGATGCCAGTTTATGGATCCTTCTATAATCTCGTTTTCTGGGCACACGAGTCCTTCCAGATCTATGTTTTGCTTTGAAACAGTCACCCTTAGACAGTACTTAATAGACAGACTTCTTTGACCGATTGAAAGTAGCTGAAATTTCCGCAACAGTCTTCCCTTTCGATTTCAGCTTCCGTGCTTTAATTATTTCATCTGACTGAAAATTTCTTGCTCGCGCATCTTTACTAACCGATGCTATCGCGAGATGCACTTAAATACTTCATGTATGTGACGTCATAAGTTTGAAATATGCGGTTTTCGGTGAACAATATCCAAAAAATCACAAAAGTGTCTAAACTTTTGCAATATGCAAATTTCACTTCTTTCAGTTAAATGAAATAATATCCTACATTAAAACCGTTATTTCTGTCCTAAAACGTTAAAAATATATTTAAAAATAAGTACAGTCATTTGTATAACCCAAGTGTTTCGTATTTTTTATTTAAAGGTTAAAAATCACCAGTGTCTAAACTTTTGCTGAGGAGTGTATATCTAATACTATCCATTCTAAATAGAAATCATGAATAGTACAAACCTATTAATTTAAAATTGGTCAGCTTTAAAAATGTAATTAATAAAAAATAAATTGCTAAAAACATAAGTTTAAAAAAATCACTTAAAATTTTTTTATATATATATTAGGAATTGTATCTATTTTGGAAATGGTAAATGCCGGACCCGCACAATTGTGTGGTTCATTTGTTTTTCAACTTTTGTGAAGCCTAATTAAATTTATCAAAGACAAAATCAATTAAAATCATGAATAAACTATATGAAAAGAAATATTAAATCCAAGCAAACATTATAAATCATATTTAAATGAAATTACGACAGTACATACTTTTTGTCTATTGCTGTCAGCTGATATAGTCTTTTTAAAAGCAGAAAATATAACCCTGTATTGTAGATGGTACCCCCTAGTTGTGTCTTATCAAAACATCTAAAGCCAATTAACTCATATAAATGTGCGGATTTGGTTTTAAATAGCACAAAAACAGGAGGTAGTCATTCTCTTTTACTTTAGTAATCGCCCGTACAATTGTGTGGGTCAGGGCTTAAAGTGTTAAGAGGCTACTTCAGTCAAGCGGAAACACCAATTCGCCAATGTTAATCCAATAAGAGAATTTTTTTAAGGTAACTCGGTTGCATTTCAATATTTTTAAATGATTTTTTTTATATATACTTTCACCTTTCGAGCCGGTATAAACAGTGAAAAGAGTGAACGTGTCCGCACAAAAAAAAAAATAAATAAATAAAATAAATAAATAAATAAAAAGAAAGAAAATTAAATAAAAACTTCAACGAACTTAAAATAAAGTAAAAACCGCAATTGCAGAAATTTACCTCAGCTATCCAATGCAAAAGAAAAAGTCTTTTTAAAATATAAAAATACAGACGAGATATTTTAAAAAATATATCTCGTTGGATTAACATTAGCGATTCGGTCATTTTGCCTGAAGAGTTATAATTTGTGATCACAAATTTAAGCAGAATTCTTGAAAACAGTGAAAATTTAACTTGTAACTTTTAAAATGCACTCTATTGTTTCTCTCTTTTAGGATGCAAAGACACGGAAATAATATATAGAAAAATGTTAAATAATTGTATGTTGATTTGGTAAATATTATGTTAATACTTTGTATTAGAAACTATTATTTGTAGCTGTGTGAAAATAAACTTTGTAATTTAATAGACTGTATTGTTTTATTATAACTTTGTTCTTTTTAAATTCTTGAAACTTTTCAAATATTTTGTTTTTGTGTAATTATATTTAATCAGATTTGTGAATAGGAGCCATCCAGAAATAATGTCACGCTTGGAGGGGGGGAGGAGGGGGTCGTGAAATTGTGACAGTTTGTGACAAGAGGGTGGGAGGGGGTAAGAAGAAGTCTGACATCACCCATTTTGGTTAAACATTAGAGGTCTTACTAACATTGCATAGATATTAGAGGATTTACTATTCCCGAGGATGAGTGCGATGCCAAAATGCCTGTGTACTCTACGGACGAGCATATATTTTCTCCAAGGGAGGAAGAGTCGTTATAGTAAATGATTCGGAGTAATTTCTATTTTATGATTTAATATATAATTTTATAAATGTTCATATTAATGTGACAAATGAAATGTGATGGCAATTCCATTTAAGTAAAACTAATATTGAGGCTTCTTCTTCAAAATCAATCTGTTTTAAAGTATTTTGTGTTCAGAAAGTAAATATAGGATTTAAAAACCAAATATATTAAATTCCATTTCAAATTCTAAAATACTACTGTTTTCAATTGCTCTTTCATATTAATATTTTATTATTATTGTATATTATGTTTTTTGTTGTAAACCGTAATCTTATTTCATACAAAATAAATACACGAATCAGTTTTATTGTTATGCTCACAAATGTCATTAAAACACATAGTTAAAGTTCGAAAATAAAATTTGAAATATGACCTATAAGATAGTGCTTTGTTTCTGAGCTGCAAGTATATATTTACGTAATATAGCGTGACATGTGACAAGGGGAGGGGAGGGGGTATGTTGAAGAGTGACATTTTGTGACAAAGGGGAGGAGGGGGGTTAAAAATGTTGAAAAAAAGTGTGACATCATTTATGGATCGCCCCATAGGGAAATTTTAATTTTAAAATGAGTTTTTTTTTCCTTCTGGAAGTTAATAAGTTTTACCATTTATTCCACTCTGGCCAAAAAGAAATGAAAATAAATTATATTTTCTTTAATAAAATTATATATGAAATTAAAATTGACGGTGTGTGTTTATACTCATCTAGGTTTGCTTTGCATTGGTTATGTACATGGACCACTTATTTTTAGATAATGTTTTTAATTACCTTCTAAGAATTAGAAGGGAATAAGCAACTAATTGAGAATTGGCGAGTCTAATAAAACTTCCAAACAAATTAAGGTATATTATTGGAAGCTATTGGGGCTTACCTGGTAGTTGAATGGTTAGCCCTGTGGCCTCCGATTCAACTATGTCGGGTTTAATTCCTGCGGTTGTGGTAGTATATTTGTGGTGATTTGGAATCTACTTTAAACTATAAGTCCTTGTTTACTCGGTCTATGTAGCATAAAAATGTCAAGCATTTGACAAACCTCCGATTATATGGAATCCTGCACAAAACTCGCACAACCTTCAAAAGTACGACTATTAGCGTACAGATAAAAAATATACAATCAAAACTTGAGTAGAAATGCGGCAACTAGTGACCATTCACCAAAGTTTGGGAAGAATTTCATTTTGATACTAAAAATGAATATTCGATGAGTCCTTAAAAAATAAAGTTCTTTTATCATGTTTTGGGGGCATTTTTAACTCAGGGAGCGGGATGGGCAAACTAAAATTTTTTTTAGGTATGTTAAGAGACAGGTATCGTTTATTATTATTATTATTTTAATGGAATGATTACCATTTGCAAATTGATACGATCATTTGTTACATAGTTACGACAAGTTTTATGAATACGAAGTCGAAAACTATAATTTGGTGCAGGTACCGTAGATTTTTACAGCAGCAACTGATAGCCATTCAAGGAAATTTATCTGGTAAGAACTTCATTTTGGCACTAGAAATGTAGATACGATTTGTTCGCCCAAAATAAAGTTGAATCATCGTGGGGTTCTTTTTGAGGAGGGGGGGGGGGATTTAACACGCATGGGCGAACAGAACTTATTTTTAAAATGTCAAATGGGGTATCGTTTGTTGTGAATTTTTTTATTCTGAATCAAATGATATCGCAAGCAAGCCGATACGATCATTGTTTACAAAGTTAGGCCAGATTATAAGTAGTGGATTTTGGTAAATTTAATGACTTTGAAATAAACTCAAAATTATCCTGATTTTGACTATTGCTATTTTGAAGACATTTAATAGTTTTGAGATGACTTAATATGATATAAAAAACTCTTTTTAAACGTAAAATAAATGTGACAAAACTATGTAAAAAATAAAATATAATTTTCCACTTTGCATTGATAAAATCTTTTCTGTAACTTTCTTATAGATGTTCGTATCGACTTGCCGATAATGTTATTCAAATACATACGAAACGATATCCCACTTGACCTATTTAAAAAAAGTTGAATTTTCCCTCCTCGAGCTAAAATGCCCATCAAAAAATGCCCCCCCCCCACAAAAAAAAAAACAAAAAACAAAAAAAAAAAAAAAAAAAAAACAGTAAAACAACTTTACATTTTGGAGACTCATCGGATCTTAATTTGTAGTGCCAAAACGAGGTTTGTCTCAAGCTTTCGTGAATAGCAATCACTTGTTACTGTAAAAACCTATTTTACCTGCAAAAGACTTTGTATTAATAAAATCTGCCGTAACTTTGTAAGAAATGATCGTATTGACTTGCTGATGATTTCACCTGATTCGGAATTATAAAAAACATAATAAACAATATCCCATTTCAGCTACTTATTTACTTATTTTTAGTTACCCTCCTCCCTGAGCTAACAATGCCCCTTTTGCGCACAAAACATGATAAAACAACTTTATTTTTTTAGTACTCATTGGATCTTCATTTTTAGTATCAAAACGAAGTTCTTCCCAAATTTGGGTGAATGGGCATCTGTTGTCTCAAAAAATCCTATTTTACCTGTGTACTACACGCAAAATTCAGAGAATTGACAACATTTCAATGAAATTACTACATATTTGCAGCTGTACTTGTCATGACAAGATTCCGAGTTTGCAATTCATTTGCAGATGTTCTGACATGACAATATTGCAAATTTACAATGCGTTTGCAAATAGTCTGACATCGCAATATTACTAGTTTGCTATGAGTTTGCAATAAGATTGATGCAACAAGATTGCAACTTGCACGACAACTTAGCTGCAAGTTCAAAGTATGGTGACTTCGGAGTTTGCATAATCTTGTTGCAGTCTTGTTATGAACTTTCAGACTTGTCATGCTGAGCTTGCTGCAACATTACAAATCGGCAAAGTAAGATTGCTGAAAATTTTCTGCAAACTAAAATTGCTATCTGGGAAATGGCAGCGTGAGTCAGCCCGAGATATAGGAGCCTTTTTACGCCGAACCAGGGAATTTGCAGACCTTGGTTTCATCTTCTCGTTTCGAGGGAGATTGAATAGGCTGGGATCAGAACCGAAGACAAAGCGGGAAATGTGGCGTCAGTAGAAAAGAAAGTCGTGCTCTGGTGAGTGCCACAATTGTTTTCACTTTTCTTCTTAGTCTGTCTATCTTCTAGCACCGGCGATTTTCGTACTATATGTACCATCACAACACAATTTATGGTTTTCACGATGGAGATAACATTCCAATAAAAAAAAGTTGCTTTTTTGTAGCTTAACTTTTGAAAATTTGAAAATTTGAAAATTTTGTCATTGTAATAGTAATTGTTGGATTTGTTTTTCATATGATTTTTGAGCGCATACCTCAAAATACTTTGCAGCGGTGCATTACGGCCACCCAGGGAAACCACGCATGGAGGAAGAACTCTTCCTGTCAAGTCAAAATTGCATTTAGTTTCTTTGAACGGTACGATAGCTACAGGCTCACATATCGGATAGTTTTAATTTAGTAATCTCCCTGTACTTTCAAAATGTAGCTACAGTACTGTGATCTACTATTGTTATACCGACATTAATAGTTATCGGAAAAACATTGTTAACCGATATTGCCCTAATAAATATTAAAGCAGGCATAACATTGGAAATAACTCAAACGAAGTAGTACTAATATTAGTGAAGTATGTGAATTAAACCGCTTTGTTGTACACCTCTAAATTTCGTGTTAGCTTTCATTCTTTAATGCTGAAGGTTAAAAAAAATGTTTTGAACTACTCTTGTCTGTTTTTTTCTCTTTTCATCCAGATATATTTGATGCGTCAAGTGGGGACACAGATGCTGTCACTGACTGTCCTCCTTTCCTGATTCCTTGTTTTGGTTATTGCTGTCCTCCTGGCATAACATATTGCAATTCGCAACGTCGTGATTGTGAACCAATTGCTGCGAATCGATTCCTTAATTTTATTTTAGTTAAATCATTTGTTAAAGGTCCTTCTTATTTTGTTGAGAAACCTATGCTGCAGAAAATTCCAACTATAAACTCTGAAAAAACTGACATACCGAATGGTAAGTTACAGAAATGTGTACTTTTTCTGAAAAAAAAAAAGTTATTTATTAAATTGTATATTTTATCAAAGTTTTACAGAACTATGCACAGTGTGACTCGAAATTTTGAATACACACGCTAAAGGGTGGTAGAGCACACTACAATAAACAATTTTTAAACCGCTTTATTGTACACCGCTAAATCTCACGTTAGTTTTCACACTTTAATGTAGAAGTTTAAAAAACATATTTTGAACCTCTCATGTTTGTTTTTAACATTTCCAATACAGTTGAAACGTGTTTATGAATTTGGTTTGCCTGTCTACCGCTTGTCTGTCCCTTTGTCAGTGCTCTAACTCGTAAATAGACTTGGATTGTCATGAAATTTATATATGTATTTGAGATGTACTATACAATGTTCAGTATTGAAAATGAAGTGTGTAGCACGTATAGTTCGTTTACAGGGACACAGAAAAGAATTCGGTTACATTACGGTCTATGGGCGAAAATCATTTTCGGTGTGTTTTATTGATGTTACAATATTTTAAACATAATGAGATTTATATACCTCATTGAAATGGTCTAAAACATGCTTTCTCCGTAATATAGAATAAGTAGCATTTGTAGTTCGTTTACAGGGACACACAAAAATGTTCCATTACATTATGATCTTTGGGAAAAAATCGTTTGCGTGCAACTGAATGATGTTATGATGTTTATAACATAACTAAATCCCTGAAGTGCATTTCATGTTTCTATAGATTATGCAGGGCATACCATTTATCGCTCATTTACAGAGACACACAAAAGATTTTGGTTAAAGTACTGACTTAAATCAATATTTGCTGAAAGTGCGTTTTCCTCAGTGGTATGAATTTTTAAAGTGATCTAATCTTGTGTGTATTAGATGGTATGTATAAATTCTAAAGATCGCATACAGGGCTACAGGAAAGACTTCGAACACATTACCTGATTGACGCATCACCATATTGCTGAAAATGGATTTTTAATGCGTTAAGGTAATTCGCGGGAAGACGCAAGTTGGGGGAAGACGCATGTTGGGGGAAGACGCAAGTTTGTTCCTAGTACTTTTATGCGTCAACAGATGCCAATAATGACCGACTTGCGTGACAAATCTTGTCCCAGTGTGCGCTTGGTTTGTGAATTTACCTTAATTTATCGCCTTTAACCGCCATTATTTTTGGATTTTGGGAGCATTTAACCGGGTGAGTAAAGCCCTTATAATATTTTGTTGCTCATATTTAAAGTTTATAAACGGATGTTTGATTTTAAATGAGATATTATCAATATAAGTGAGTTCCACATTCTGTTACACACACAAGGCAAGCAGAAGCGGTCGTAATCTTGCAGCAATACGGAAATAAGTGTGTGTGGCATCTTCTCCCTATACTTGAGTGAAGACGCAACATGGTTCAGAAATAAGCTGAAATGAAGACAAAAATTAATTAATTCTTTTCTGTCTACCAAATCCCATTACCCAGTACTTACAGACACTTGATCACTCATTTTTCAAACCATTAAAAACATATTGGCGATAAGCTCTGAACGCCTGGATCCACAGCAAGCCACATCGTATACTTTAAAGACTTCAGTTTTGATCTCCTCTGAATACAGCTTGGAGCAAGGCAACTATACTAGGAAATGGCACTTCTGGGTTTTCAGTTACTGGGATTTATCCCTATAACACACAAGCAATACCAGAACATGCGTTTGATATCGCTGAGGTTTCCATTAATGATAGAGCTGTTGCTTCCACAAGCGGCGCATGTGACAATAGGCCTACACCAGCAGTTGATTCCACTAACAGATCATGTGCACCTACACCAGCAGTTGCTTCCAACAGCAGATCTAGTGACAGTGGATTGTCACCAGCAGTTGCCTCCACCAGCACAGAAAAAGGGATTTCCTGTCTAGAAGTAATCAGTCCTATTCCTCAGATCAGATAAATTAAACCATCTGGGCGTAATAAGCAAGCAGCAGCAGAGGTCTTAACTGCATCAGAGAGAAGACAAACTATGCGGGAAAAGATCAAAGAAAAGGTAGAGAAAATAGAGAAAAGGTAAAGTAAATAAAAAGAAACCTCCTAAAAAACAGAAGTAAAAGAGACGTGTAAGCGCGTCTTCCGCAAATGAATAAATTCCTCTGGATACCAGTGGTGATAATTTTGATAATGATGATGATTTTTGTGCTGTATGTAAAGGATACTTTTACGCAAAAAAGGTCTCAAGTGTGGTTGGATTCAGTGCATCAAATGCAAGAAATGGTTGCACGAAGATTGCAATGGTGATCATTTGCACTAAATGAAATGTTATTAGTTTTAGCAAAGTAAATTTGAAAAAAAAAAAATGATTTGAGTTTAGAGATTTGCTTGTTTGGCCATAGTTATTGTTAATTCACAGGTAATATTCCAATATTAATATTATTTTTCTGATTTTCTGTGGTGTGGCATCTTCCCCCATAACAGGTGGCATCTTCCCCGTATATATGGGGGAACATACCACAGTTACACGAGTTTATTTAACATTAAATTTCTTAATCATTTAAACATTGGGAAAGGAATTAATGAGAGTATATAACCAATTAAATATTAAATAGCATGGTGGTATATTTTTTATTTATCTTATCATTTCAATTTTGGCTCTACTAATCAAAATATCCTTATATGTGGCGTCTTCCCCCGAATTTCCTTATATGTTTTTTAAGTTGCTTATTTAGATATATCATTTCATTCAAGAAAAAGGTGAAATTTCTTCATAATATCCTTTTAGTGTTGAAAAGTATTTCATAATCTATGCCTGATGCATACTTTTTCGTCCTTGTTTCCCATTTTACCTAGATATATCAGATGTGTCAAATGTAAACGCAGAGACTGTCACTGACTGTCCTCCTTTTCTGATTCCTTGTTTTGGTGCTTGCTGTCCGCCTATCATAACCTACTGCAATTCGCAACGTCGTGATTGTGAACCAACTGCTTCGAATAGACTCCTTAATTTAATTTTAGTTAGATCATCTGGCAAAGGTCCTTCTTATTCTGTTGAGGAACCCATGCTGGAGGAAGTTCCAGCGATAAACTCCGAAAGGACTGACATAGCGAATGGTAAGTTATGAAAATTTGTACTGTTTCTGGAAAAAAGTGACATATTTTATTAATGTTTTACAGATCTATGCAAGGTGAATGCACCTATAGTGGGCTATTCATTTTTAAAGTTTAAAAACAAGCCCAAAATGCATTGCTGAATTACGATGGAAGGAAATCTGTTTGACTAACATCCTTAAATGGTAACTTTAGATAAACTGTTTGGAATAATTGTTTTTTCTTTCGGCTGGCACATTTGTTTATTTTATAGGGTGTCTTCAAAAACAGATTTTTTTGCAAACTCTTAGAGGTTTCAATATGAGATAAGTTTTTATTTAAAACATGGTTTCTTTAATGTTATGTTCTATTTTAAATTAAACTACTGTTGATATACTCTGTTATATTGTAAATAATTTGTCGGATAAGCCAAAAACTTAAAACATAACGTGCATCAGAAATGTACTAGGCCCACTACTGGACCATAGAGGAAGGTAACATTTTTTATTTTCCATTTTTCCCGAAGAATATATTTTGAAACTTTGAATGTTTATTCTGATACACGAAGGTAAGGGACTAGGCTAAAAATATATATGTATATCTTTTGGAATTCATTAACACTTTAATAATAATCAGATAAAAATGTCTTTAAGTGGCCCACTACTGGTGCGTTTACCTTACAGTGAGAATACACACTGTAAATGGATGGTAGAGCAGATTACAACAAACAACTTTTGCATGTAAAATCAGGGTTGTGATCCATTTATTTTGTCAAAAATATTGTTGTTTCACTTCAATACAAACCCAGATTTTTGTCCATAAGTTCAACAACATAGAAGCTATTTTAACGAAATTCGCAGCAGACTTACCTTTTTTTGTGTGAAATGTAACGATATCACGATAAATAGTAGATGTGGCTACACATCCACACCCGAATAGCACTGAACTAGATGCTCCCTATTTCCGAATGTAATTGACATTAAAACTGCATAGTTTCAAACTTTTCGTGATGTTGTTACATTTCACACAAATCAAGGAAAGTCTGCAAAATTTCTTTAAAAATACCTTTATTTTTGTTAAAGTTGGGAAAAAAGTTGGTTTTGAGACTGGATTGAGGCACCCTGTATTTTTGATTGAATAAATAGACTTCGAACCTGATGCCCTGTGTAGAAATTGTAGTGTAGGTGCTTTAACACCCTTTAAAGTGTGTACGTAGACTTTTGAAATACTCCGTATAATTAGTACCACAAGTAAACCCTTTCTGGAGCTAAGTAATTCTGTTTGCAATAGGGTGAAATAATTGAGCAAGTGAAATTATTAGGAATAAATGTTTTACTTCACGCACATTATGAAAGCTAAATTTTATTAAAATATTTTGGGTGCCATGTGGAAGTTTGGAATTAAAATTAAGTGGTCGCATTTGTAACCACTGTTCTTGAAAGGGTTAGTTAGTGTTCACAATGTATCCTGTTCATATTTTTAATATTTTTCTTTTTTTGTACTACACACTTTATTTGTAGTACCTAGGTATTTGGAGCCTGAGGATTCTACCCTGGTTCTACAAATTTCCATTTTATTCCTTTATTTTATTTATTTATTTATTTTTTACTATGTTTCTTTGTGGTAATTTGTAAATGTTTTTAATGGTTATATATATATAACCATTATATAATTACAAATCATCATCGATTTCCAATTACTAAAATTAAATTAATAAATTAGCTACAATTCATAACACTGACATTATACAAAATAAAGATGGAACCTGTAACTAGTAATACAGAATCATGCTAAATTCCACTAATTCACTAGCACATTGCGGGCGATAAATCCATATAAAACACATGAAAAAACCTCCAAATTTTGATAAAATCCTATTAAAGACAAAAGATACAATATCCAGCTAAATAATGTTGAACCAGAAAATGCCGTATCATAAACATACAATAGATCAAATGGATGAATGATGCCGGAAGCTTATAAGGTATTTCACTTTTTCAAGGGTACATAAAATACATTTATAAGCAAAAAACATAGTCGATTTCTGTAATGGAATCCAGCAATAAGCAAAAATTGAATTCCATTATTTATATACATATAAACAGGGTGTCCACGAATTCATGATAAAAACTGCCAGGGAATGTAAAGTACACATAAAGAAGCAATTTTGGTACAGCAATGTGGGGCCGGAAATGAAAAGTTTTGGAGGAAAAACCAAGAAATGTGGAGGAAATGAAAACAATTGTTTTATTGACATAACAAGTACAGTAAGTGCTCAAATGTGCCAACAAAGACATCGATACCTACCTGGCAGCATCTAGCAAGTGATTGGCGTATCCTTTTGAAGGTTCCAGATGTCTCATCTATGAGACACCAGTTGACTCTGATGAGGACCTCATTGCACGACTTTCAGTCGTTGATGCAAATGTTCGTGAAACACTTGGGATCTGCGAAAAGGTATGCCAATCACTTTCTAGATGCTGCCAGTGGCACATTTGAGAACTTAATGCAATTGTTATGTCAATAAAATGCTCATTTCTATTTCCTCCGCATTTCTTGTTTTTAGTCAAAACTGTTCATTTCCGACTCTACATTGCTATGCCAAAAGTGCTTCTTTACGTGTACTTCACCTTCCCTTACAGTTTAGCCCGTGAATTTGGGGACACCCTGTGTATATATATATATATATACACTGGTCATCAAAATTAAAGGATAATGAGAAAAAATATGCTTACTAAGTTAATGTTGCAAGCAATGCCCAATGCTGCAATTATTTATGTTAATTAAATACTATTGAACACAAAATTGTACTTCCTCGCATACGTTATCGCTGGAAATTCGCAAATTCGGTTATTGACAATGTGATGCGCAATGAATGCATGTTGGAATTCTGGTCTGTAGTGTTGTTTAAAGTGAATGTGCTGTCTGAGAGTGATCAGTATTCATTAGTTATAAATAAAAGGCCTCATTTAAGTGGTCAAAAATTGCGAATAATTGGTAGAATCGAGGGAGGTCAAACACAAATGGAGGTTGCCCAAGATTTGAATATCCCTCAAAGTGTCATATCAAGAGTTTGGAGCCGCTTTTTAAGTACTGGATTCGTTGATAGACAGCCTGGTCAAGGACGACCAAAAGCAACAACTGCATCCGAAGACCTCTTCCGTCACTGTCGAAGAAACCGCGAAGCGACTATAAGAGATTTGGTTTCAGACCTTCAGGCTGCCACAGGAACTCGAATTAGTAGCTCTACTGCTGCACGAAGGCTTAAAGAGTGCAGGCTGTATGAGAGAAAACCAACAGTTTGTGTCAACTCCCTCGAGCTTCCAAAGGGGCCCATTTAAACAGGTGCCATTGTCATGTTCAATGGAGCCAAGAAGACTGGGCCCGAGTATTGTTTACTGACGACACCAGATGTAGTCTGAACACTGATTCTAAACGTGTTTTGATCTGGGGGAAGGAACACGCAACTTGCCTTCCCCTTGTCCGTGAAATATCTCGTTTTCGCGGGTCCGCGGTTTAATTTGTTTTTAAAGTTAATTAATTTATTTAATTTTTATTTATTTATTTATTTTTTTTTTGGGGGGGGGGGGGTGTCATAAAAAATAGCCACTCCGAGCTGCATATCTTTCAAGGATGTTCTTTAACCACTCGGAGATATGTGGAGAAGGCATTTGAACCCCAAGTTAGACTCTTTAGATGCTGTTGACCCAAGTATTTGGTAATGAATGATAATGCTCGGCCACATCGAGCATATGCGGTGTCATAATATTTGCAAACAAAATATATCACTGAATAGATTGGCCACCTTACGCGCCCGACTTGAACCCGATTGAGCATGTGTGGGATGCCTTAAGGCGCCGACTTTCAGAGCGTCAAATTCCTCCCTAGACCCTCTAGGAGCTGAAAAGTGCACTTTTTAAAAAGTGGCGTGCAATTCTACAAGACTTGCTCAACACTTTGATAAAGTCTATGCAATCAAGATGTGAGGTATGCATATCTGTTCGAGGTGACCATACACCATATTAAAGAAAAAAAAATTCTACAAGAGGTGACTTAATTTGTCCATTACTTTCCAGTTTCCGCATAGATTTGGTTTTAATTTCAATATTTTGAGAATAATGAACTGCCAAACATTGTAATTTATGTTAACTAATGCTCTTGTACAAATTTCTATTAATAATTTTTCATTAAGTATCAGTTACGTTTTATTCCTGTCGTTATCCTTTAATTTTGATGACCAGTGTATATATGAGGCATTCTCACATAATTTTGACGTTTAAGTCCCTGAATAATAATTTTTATTTTAGTACATACTCTTGTGTGTGTTTTTTTTAATTTCTTGTACTAGAAAACATCCCATTGCATAACTGTATAACAATATTAACGAGATAAATAAGTTTTGTACGATGTTGGGGGTCCAAATATACCACGAAATTCCTATACCATCCCGTATCCCTCATGCTGATTTTTAAGTTTGGAGCTGTCTGTATAAAATTTTTTCAATAAAAGTAATTCGATGTAATTTTTTTTTCGAAACTGGGACTATTGTTTTATATAAATATGTAGCAAAAAATTAACCTGCGCACATTTTTACGGTTGTTATTATTTTTTGAACTCTGCCCCTGGATTTTAGATTCCTTACCGTCCCTCTTGCTAAACTTATACAGAAAATTACTTCAGATGCAGCCACAGAATTTTTTTAAACATTTTTCTCATGCAGAAGTATGCTAGAGAAAAAATGGCTAAAATTCTTTGACAGGAAATTTACTGCAGAATTTAAATCAGCATTTAAATGTCAATTTCAAGCATCGTGTCTTTATTGGTAGTCTTACAGTCCCCAAGGTTTATTCCTGCTCTTTTCGAGGTAAATTAATTATTTTTTTAAATTTAATCCAATGTAAATAACTGTTTCTAAAAATCAATGAACATTGTGCCTATCACTTAGTCTTAACATGATTTGACTACAAAAAGGTGATAATTTTCCTTGCCGTCCCATTCTTACCACCCCTTTTTTTTCCCTTACCATCCCTTTTTTAACACCCCTTTAAGACAATATTATACCAAAATTCTGTACTAAAAATACTACATTGTTATAATTTTTTATTTGAATGTTCTGTGGGTGCTATGCAAATTCATTATAAGTAAAAATTTAAAAGAAAATAAAAAGTTAGAGAGTTAAAACGGTAAGGAAAATGAACTCGTAAGTTTAACTTAAACCTCACTTAAAAAAAAAAAAAAAGTCTTAGCTGCTGACCATTTTTTTTTTTTTTTTTTTTTTTTTTTTTGAATCATTAAGACATTCGTCTATAAGTTTAAAATGTTATTTTATTAAGTTTAATTTCACCAGATTTTTATTCCTGAAAATTAAAATTTTGTGAGAATACCTCATATACATTTTTCATGTATGCGAAAACTTTACTGCATTACAAAAGATTTCAGCAAATAATTTTTGTTTACCTATTTTAACACTTTATGTCCGGTTAGCCTATTGACAGGGCTCGAAACAAAAAGGAGAAATTGTAGTATTCCTACCAGAATCTCCATGAAATAATCTACGGGATGAGTTTCTTTAATATATGCAATAGAAATATACCTAGAAAATTGTTTCGTAAAAGAGGTTGGGATGATCAAATTTCCCCTAATCGAAAAAAAACCCTATCACTCTTCCCGGACGAAATATGTAAAAAATACAAATGCTTTCTGCTGTCATAATGCGCAACCAACAGTTTGGTTGCTAATGCTTTCAGTATTCTAACATGTGAAACAAACGCTACAGATGATTTTGATAAAATATAAAGTGTGTCTTTTTTTTATCTTTTAAAATTTAGCTAGGGTAAACGCACCGGTAGTGGGCCACTTAAGGACATTTATCTTATTATTATTAAAGTATTTATGAATTCTAAATGATATATATATTTTTAACGTAGTCCTAACCTTCATGTATCGGAATAAACATTCAAAGTTTCAAAATATATTATTTGGAAAAAATGAAAGATAAAATAAGTTACCTTCCTCGATGCTCCAGTAGTGGGCATAGTAAATTTTTGATGCACCAGTAGTGGGCCCCCCAGAAGTGGGCCACTCCAGTTTTGAGTTTAGTGTGAAAATACTGAAGTTATACTTTTTTTTACAGTTCTAGAATAGGATGTTCACAATAATGAAACCATACATAGAAGTTTAGATGATTACGTAAAATAATCTCACTAGTAAATCTGCAGATCATTTAATTTTATCTCACTTTACATAAAAGCTAATGTCCTACAAGCTGCAAAGTAATTTTTTTAGATTATATACAGGGTGTCCTTTCGTATCGTTTAAATATAGCTAATTCCCAAGAAGCTCAGTTTTAGAGGTATAATTTTAATTGCTGAACTATTTCACATGTTTTTCATCATGTGAAAATCCATTTCCATCAAAATAGTTGCATTTTCTTAATGTTACGAAATTTAATTTTTGTACAGTTTTTGTGATCTATAAGTTATATTTAGAAAATCTGCTTATATGCTTTCACTTGTTAAACAGTAAATATTCCCATATTCTGTGATCAAGACTTTCTGAATTGTGCTTCAATGAATTTTATGAATTTTCAGCGATTTCTGACATTAAAATTCATTTTCTGTGTTTTGTACCAGAATGATACAAATGGTAGAAAAAAAAAAAAAAAAACAACCGTTTTTATCCACAATAATAGTAGACAATTTAGCAACTTTTTTTTAAAATCGAAATGCTTAGTTTTTGTTTTCTTTAAATAACAGTCTGTTATATTTTGTTAACTTAAAAAAAAAAAAAAAAAAAAAAAAAAAAAAAAAAAAAAAAAAAAATCCGCCCAATTTGTTATTTCGCAGTGGTGATGAATAATAAGACAAATATAATAAACAGGATAATTAAAAGCTGAAATGACTGAAAAACAAAATGATTTATCCAAAAACGAAAAAGATCTCACAATGTGAGAGGGGTTTATAGTCAATTTATTACAAAGAGTACTTTAGGTTGAAACTGGGCGACAGACTGGGGCGATAATTTCCTGACTCTCCTTTTTTTCCATCGGCTATTTTAGGTAGCTTTCTTTACAAAAAAGCTACCTATTGCAGCCGTTCGGAGGAAAGCGATTTCAAAAAATTTTGGTATATTTTCATCGATCATGACCCCCAGACCCCGAAACCACCCTCCGTTCAAAATTGATATATATATATATATATATATATATATATATATATATATCTATATATATATATATATATATATCTGACCTATGTCACACTGTAACTCCCGTAATTATGAACCGATTTCGATGTAATTCGGTGTGTATATAGTACATACCAATGTTTCGACCGAGTTCGTTGACCAGCTTCATCCGCCGTTTTGTTTCAAAATGGCGGCCATTTAAAATTTTTAAAAAAATTTAAAACTTGAAATGTGGTACCAAAAAATTAAAAATGGAAAAATATTTTTTTCTTATGTATTTGACCTTTATACAAAGATTCCGGAGCAGTTTTTGTTTCGTCTATATCTTAAAAAATGGCTGAGTTATAGCATTTTGAATTTCTAGCGTGGCTGACATTTTGAAACGTCCTAAATTTTGTCACGCGATAAAAGGCGTATTTATGAACCGATTTGGATGTAATTCGGTGTATACATAGTACATACCAATCTCTCGACCGAGTTCGTTGGCCAGCTTCATCCGCCATTTTGTTTCAAAATGGCGGCCATTTAAATTTTTTTTAAAAATTTAAAATTTGAAATGTGGTACCAAAAAATTGAAAATGGAAAAATATTTTTTTCTTATGTATTTGACCTTTATACAAAGATTTCGGAGCAGTTTTTGTTTCGTCTATATCTTAAAAAATGGCTGAGTTATAGCATTTTGAATTTCTAGCGTGGCTGACATTTTGAAACGTCCTGATATTTCTCACGTAATAACAGGCGTATTTATGAACCGACTTGGATGTACCTTAGTGTGTACATAGTACATACAAATATCTCGACCGAGTTCGTTGGCCAGCTTCATCCGCCATCTTGTTTCAAAATGGCGGCCATTTAAAAAAATAAAAAAATAAAAAAATTTAAATGAGATACCAAAAAATTGGAAAATGAAAAAGATTTTTTTTTGTATGTGTTTGACCTTAATACAAAGATTCCGGAACAGTTTTTCTTTCGTCTATATCTAAAAAAAAATGGCTGAGTAATAGCATTTTGAATTTCTCTTGTGGCTGACATTTTAAAACGACCTGATTTTTGTCACGCGATAACAGGCGTATTTATGAACCTATTTGGATGTAACTTGGTCTGTACATAGTACATACCAATGTCTCGACCGAGTTCGTTGGCCAACTTCATTCGCCATCTTGTTTCAAAAGGGTTGCCATTTTAAAAAAATTATTTAAAATTCAAAATGAGGTATTAAAAATTGGAAATTGAAAAAGATTTTTTTTTATGTGTTTGGCCTTGATACAAAGATTTCGGAGCAGTTTTTGTTTCTGAAAATTTGTTCTTTTGTTGATATCTTAAAAAATGGTTGATTTATAGCACTTTGAATTTCTAGCATGGCTAACATTTTAAAACGATCTTGTATTTGTCACGCGATAACTCACGTATTCGCCTATTTCGATGTAAGAAGGCATGTGGATAGTATACATCAACACCTCGACCAAGTTCGCTGGCCAGATTCATCAGCCATCTTGTTTCAAAATGGCGGCCATTAAATTAAAAAATATATATATATTTAAAGTGAGGTGCAAAAAAATTAGAAATTGAAAAAGGTTTCTTTCTTAAGTATTTGATCTTGATATAAGGATTCAGGAGCATTTTTTGTTTGTCTTTACCTTAAAAAATGGCTCAGATATAGCAGTTTCAATTTCTATTGTGGGTGACATTTTGAAAAATCTGATTTTTTGCATGCGACAGCACTCCTATATATTAACCGATTCCGATGTGAGTGAGCATGTGCGCAGCAATTACTAAGGTCTCGACCAAGTTCACTGCTTAGCCTCATCCACCATGTTGTCTTAAAATGACAGGCATTTTAAGAAATTGCCGAATTTGGCAGCCAAATATAAGTTACTTTAAAGAAAATCAGCTTGCATAAAGCTGACTAATTTCGCGAAATTCTCATTCATTATATTGATAAAAATTAGTATTGAATCTCCTATATTCGGTTTCCACTAAATTGAGCTTCGTGTGTTTGCATGATATAAGTTGGCTTTTTTAAAATAAGGATTATGAAAGCTACCTCTTCCTCCCGGCACTGGCCGGAAGGACTTTTTTTAACTCTTCCTTTTGAATTTTTCTTTTTTCTCTTTCAGTTTTTTTTTATTTTTCTGCGTCTTTAGCATTTTTAAGGCCTTCTCTATTCTTATAATATTGAAGCATTTAGGGAGAAGCCACAACTGCAGGAATTTTCTCTCTTTTTCTCTTTTTCTTTGTGTTATCTCCCCCTTCTGGCCAAAATAGAACTCTTTTGAAGGGAGATGGTACATTTCTAGATGGCCCACCATTTGAAAGCACTGAATGGTTCCTAGTCTCAGTTGATCCTTCTTGAATGCAAAGGTTCACCTCGGCATCTTCAACAATTGCTATTTGCTCCTGATCAATAGTTTCAGTATCAACAGTGTCAATAGGCTATTCAGTGTACGCCGCCTCAACAGATATGACTGGTGTACCCTATAACAAGTAAAATGTAAAAATGGAATAAATAATAGTAAAAAATATATACTCAAGTGTTTTATACCCAAATTGTTTTGCGATAGATTACCTGAGAAATTGGATCCATGTTCAAAGTCTCCTTCATTTCCAACCAAAAGTAGTAAAGATCTGTTTGCTCCACAGAACCTTTCAATTTGCCTTTATTTTTTGAGAAAGATTTTATTTTTCTTCTCCACTTTTATCTTCAAGAACTTCCAAGAAAGAAGCCATTTCTCTCTCCTTTAATGGTGATATTATCACATTCTTTGATGTTAGTGTGGATTCAACATTTACTTTCTTTAGATCCCATGGAACTAGTCCACTTGCTTTGAATCCATTCACAATGGTTGCAGGAGTTAAACGATCTAGTGCTGATTTTAGGATTGGTGGAAACTCATGTTTCTGCATCTGTTTGCCTTCATGAGTTATTCTGAAGTGCACTACTTCCTTTTGCCAAGTACTTTTAAGAGTATGTAAAACAGAAATGTTCATTGGTTGCATTAGATATGTGGAATTTGGGGGCAAAGCTACCATTTCAACTAGATGAGCTGAACAGAAGATTCTTAGATTCAAAGCCATGTGAGAAGTATGTCCATCCATAAATAACACTACAGGTTTTTCTATGCAATGCTTATTTAAATATGGCTCAAAAATTCGAACCTTTATTGAGTATTGAACCTTTGAAGTATAAATTATTTTAGATATTAATTTCTTTTAATAATCATATGTCTGATAGCTTAGTGAAGTTGCATTTTCGCTGCTCCAGAAGTGGGCCACTTGTGCACCAGTAGTGGGCCCCTGGCCCACTACTGGTTCTGATGAACAAAATACTAAATAAATTATATACAAAGTCTTAGAACCTCAAAAAATACTTAATTAAAATAGTTTAAACATAAAATTTTTTTTTTGGCATGTGCTCCAGTAGTGGGCCACCATGCCGACTATTAGTACAATTTAAGAAATTGTGATCCAGAAGTGGGCCACCCCTTAAAATCAATATAATTTTCAATTTTTAAGTTTTCAGCTAATCTAACAAATTATTTACAATGTAATCGAGTATATCAACGGCACTTTAATTCAAAATAAAATATAATATTAAAGAAACAACGCTTTAGATAAAACCTTATCTCTTAATGAAATCACTAAGAATTTGCCAAAAAATCGGAGTTGGAAGACATCCCAGAAGATAAACAAATATATCTACAGGAAAATAACAATTATTTCAAACTGTTTATAGAAAGTTAACATTTAAGGACTTTAACTAATCAGATTTCTTTCAGTCGTTTTTCTGAAATGGCTTGTGAACTTGTTTTTAAACTTTGAAAGTTAGTGGCCCACTACAGGTACGTGGCCCACTACCGGTGCGTTTACCCTACTTACTTTCTGCGTAAGTCTAATTTTGTATATGTTTAGTTGCGTTTTAGTCGTAACTACGGTTATGCTTCATTCTACTAGCTTCTACTGCACTGACTCCCTAATGATATAATAGCAACAACTGTGAAATATCGCACGTACTACCAATGCATAAAAAAACGCAAAAGAAATAAAAAAAGGTCAATAATTCGAAAATTATATAAAGTAACACTATATTGTGTTCACATAAATACACAGAAAGACATGGTATTTTTTGATAACTGAAAACAAATAGTGCCACATACCTCAAATTTATTATTTGTAGTTCTAGTTGCGTTGTAAACTATGCTGCGAAAACTGTACAAACTGCGGAAACGACTGAAATCCACACGTTTGTGGCAAATGTAATTATTTCGGCAATAAATTATCGTTATTATTTTTTTTTAAATGCCATGTCTTTCTGCACCTCTCAGTGAAAATCTCATTGTCTGTATATTTTAAATGATCGAAGTAGAAGGGCCTGGTGGAGTTAATATTGAACTGATGAAATACAGTGTTAAAAGCATTCTAAGGATATTAACTCAATTGCATAACAGTATTTTGCCAGGAGGTTCAATGCTATAAAAATTAAAGCAAGGATATTTAATACCAATTTTTAATAAACGTGACAAAAGCCAGTGCAGCAACTACGGAGGAATGAGTGGTTACAAGTCCAGTAATAAAAATATTTACAAGACTTTTAATAGACTAGAAAACGAATAAGTAGCAATTGGAGTACAAAGTGGCTTTTCTGCAAGCAGATCTTGAGCTGACCACATTTTCGCCCTAAGACAAATTCTGGGAAAACGGAAAGACTAGGGAAGCAAAACAAAACTTATATCTGTGGACCTTGAAAAAGCTTATGTCAGCGCACCGAGAAGTTTGTTTCGTAAAGAACTTAAAATAACAAATATAAATGAAAAAATTATCAATATCATTGAAGAAATTTATTACAGAAACAGCTGTAGAGTTAGAGTTAGATATAAGTTGTCTGAAACTTTCATTGCTATTAAAGGCCTTCTACAAGGTGTTTGTCTCTCAAACTTTATCTAAAATATACACCGCGTCCCAAAAGTTTAGACAATGAATAAAATTTGCATTAACATAAAAAGTAATAAGGTACAATTAAAATTAGGGAGATAGGTAATAAATAAAAGCAGTTTTGCTGATATACACGTATAGATTATGATCAAAGGTTTGAAATTATAAAATATACATTAAATTATATAAAAATGTGCTGTCTCAAAAGTATAGACACCTGTAATTTGTTTTGGTTGTACATTTATAAAAGTAACCAAAAACTTACTTTTAATATTTAATTCTATTGCCACGACACTTTATAACATCAAATACATGCCATTCCATAGAATTAACTAAGCATTGCATTACAGAAGGAGGTATTTCATACCACGCTTTGTCAATTGCAATTTTTAAGTAATTTACACATGTATATTGCTTTCCATTTTGATATATTTTACGAGATAAGATCCCCCATATATTCTCCATGGGATTCAAATCTGAACTAAGTACTGGCCAGTCTAATAGTGTGATATTGGTTTTCCTAAACTATGTTTTCGATGATGTGGAGGTATGGATGGATGCCCCATCTTGTTGGAAAAAACAGTCCGGTCCTTCTAGCAAATCCAAATTACGTGATAATAGTGTGTTATTAAAAATGGCTTCAGTTGATAATTTATCTGTGCGTGTAATTGCATAAATTTCCAGAATTTCAAAAAGTCTGTACACAGAAGAATTAAAGCTTCAACAAATATTGTTTACAGGAGAATGAAAGTAAAACCTTGCTTAAAGCAGAGACAAAGATGCACGTCTAAAGTGGGCTAGAAAGCCTATGTCTATGGTGAAAAATGGATTTCTGTCATCTTCAGTGGTGAAAAGAAATGGAATTTAGACGGCCCTGATGGTCATAAATTTTACGGGCATGACCTAAGAAAAAAACCCAAGAACTATTTCAGAAAGCAATAAAGCGGAGGATCCTTAATGACCTGTGGAGGTTTTTTTTTTTCAACGGTCAAACATTTCTAGAATTTATGGGCAGAAAAATTAAATCAGAGGATTACACAGACCTGCAAAAAAAATACTTTTTGAAAATTGCATTAATTTTGATAACTAATTTTTAGTTTTTTTTTATTGCTGATTCCGAAAATGAAATCCATTTTTTTCTTTCACGTAAGGATTTTTCACAAAATGATTGCATATTTTTAAAGAAAATGCTAAAATCACGAAATTTTGACATTTCATTTAAATTTCATTTATTTATAAATCTATATAAATTATATTTATATCTGAGTTCAAGTAATAGTTAAGTATATGTAGAAGGTTACAAGTCCTTAGAGTAATGTTTTTTCTTTACGTCAAAAGTTTTTTTGCCACTTTTCCTATTGTGAACTTCGCAGGGATTGTCTTTTTGTAGCATCCAGCAATAGTCGGCTATCATACTAACATTTCATTTGCCTTGATATCACCTCTCCATTTCCTTTTTATCCTGGTGAAATCTTTCACCTTGTTCCTCAATAACTGCACATAAATCATCAGGAAAATAGTCTAGGTGTGAATCGAGAAAATGAACTTTAAATCTCATATTACAACCTAAAATCTTGAAATTTTTTACCATCTCTTCTACAATAGATTTGTATTTGGAGTCCTTTTTGTTGCCAAGAAAGCTAGTAATAACTGGCTTGAAAGATTTCCAGGCTTTTCTTTCGTTTGCTTTCATTTTATTCTCAAAATTTTCATCTTTCATCATTTTCCTGCTGTCTGGTCCTACAAACACACCTTCCTTCAGTTTTGCTTTGGATAAACCCGAGAACTTCTCACAAAGGTATATGAAACATTCACCTTCTTTTGGTAAAGCTTTGACAAGTTGTTTCATAAGACCTAATTTTATATGAAGCAGGGGAAGTAACACTTTTTTTGGATCAATAAGATTTTTCCTTTCCCAGGTCCACGAGGGACAGGACGTATGGCAGACTGAATGTCAGGATAAAATATTTCCTTTTTGTTCTTTAAATTGAAACCTTTCACATTACAAATACAAAAATAGCAATCATCACAGTGATTTTTAGGTTCTTTACAAACCATTGGTATACCAAACCGAAAAGATTGCTTTTTACTTTGAAACCATTGTCTTAATTCTTCTCGCAAATGCGACAAACTTTGTGTGGAGGCCAAGGCTCGTCTTGATCGCCTAATTTCATGCCAAAATAAGCAAAATACACTTTTTTTTACAAAATCAGATATGTTTTTTTGTTTTTTCACTATATAGTTACAACAAATATAGCAGAAACTATACGGTGAATTAGCACATCCTCTCGAAGCCATGTTCTCTAATGCAGAAAAAACTAGAAGTAAAATTCACTACTATAATTTATAACTCATAAGTTGGAATAAAAACACGTGTGTACAGCACAGTGTAAAGAAAGACACTGATTCAGAAGTATACATAAGGTCCGTGAAAAGACGTGTGAAGAAGGGGTGGCGAGCAGATACCCGCAAGCAGGAGAGATCCGATTTCAACTGGTTTCTACAGTCTTGAATATTGATTTTAATAGGCACTTTACCGATAAAAAGAAATATTTTGTATTGAAATAGTTTATTCTTTCTTTTTTATTAGTTTAATGCACCAATTGTTCATTTTAAGTCCATAAATTTATTTATCAATGTAATATTTGTACGTTCGATGTCGGGATCGCAGATTGATTACCAGAAAAATAAATTTAAAATTGCAATTAAAAATGCTATTGAAAAATCTGGTAACCAAAATGCCATTCCGACACCACGTATGGCCGTGATCGTAAATCGCGATCGTTAACTAGGCAACGTGAAGATTAAGAATTAAGTTAATTGAATTTACTAGAAAATAATTAAGTTGCCTTAAATTGAATCAAAGCTGAAAAGAAAAATAAAATAAACTAGACTCACCCATGGAAGAAACACAAGATGTCCAAAAGTAAATTAATTATTTATTTGCTTAGACATAAAATTTATTCATTAAGCAATTTGTAAATTTTAAAAAGAGGTACTGCGCAGACCCTGAACATATATTATATTGAGTAAAACCTTTGGTATTTAACATTCTGATTTTGAATCATAGATAAACAGCATTACATAATCCTAATTATTGTTAAACTTTGATCGATGTATTAAAGATATAAATCTTACACAAATAGAAAAATAAAATAACAAACAATGTAACAAATACTCATTACAGCACATCACGGAGAAAAATATTGATTAAATAATCGACTTTCTTGAGGGGAATGTTCGCATCATTTCAGATTTACTAAGACAGAACTTTCATTTATTTAAATCGTTGATGAGAAGCTGATTACTAGTTCATCAGTACTTAATCACGATTGTTCATTTTTTAATGAAGAAGACACGGTCATGTAAAAGTTTTTCCAGGTGGAAATAAACTTTGCATATAGTGATGACACAATTGATAGAAAAGGAAAAATATTACTGACTTTTGTAGAGACATCATTAGCACATCTTCCCAAGCACCGATCGGGAGTGGGAGTATTTACGTATAAGATCACAACTTAGAATATGGCCATGGATCTGTTCCAAAGCTGAGAATATCTGATGAGTGGCCCATAAGATGCTCTGAAGGTGAATACTGGCCCGTTTAGACGCAATCCCTTCTGGGTATTATTCATCACTTCCTCAATTTCAGCATTCTTCTTATGCACGTCTCAATAAAGGAGAAATGAATGACGCCCCTTCTAGATACAATGGTGCAAAATGCAATCTTTAGATTTTGATTGGAACATCGTGAATCTGCCGGAACACTGATTTCAAGAACACAGTGCCTCGGCAGAAACACATCCTTCTTCTACCAGTTCCCAACGTGAAGAAAAGAGAAAAATCCCCGTAGTCACTTTTCCAAAAGAACGCTCAAAATTAAGAGAACCAATCAGTGTTCCCCAAAAACAATTCAACAGCGTGCGGTCACTGAACCCGTCATGAGGTTGCAACTCCCCCGAGCAACAATGGCGTCTTTTGAGACGTCGCGATGTAGTTTCGCATCGGTGAAGAAACGAAATCATGGCGAATTCGGTGCATCTTAAAATGGAAGGCGCGCGTATTTAAAAGAAGCGAAAATAAATAAAACTTAAAATTCGGATAACTCGCGATCAAATGCATCAAAATAGATGAAATTTTGTCTGCTGAAAGTAAATAATTATTTAAATCGAATAAATATATTTTGCAATGAATTTAATGAATATTTAAGAATTTTTAAAAGGTTAATATTAAAGACTTAGAACTTTTTGTAAACAATCTTGTTATTTGGAAAGATAAATAAAGTTTTTGAATGGATTAATATTTCAAAACTCATACAAATAATAATTTTTGGTCCGAAATATACTAAATTCATAAAAACATAGCGATTTGTGATGAAACTGTACATGATGGAATTTTTTCATTATTTCTCTAGTAATCAGCATCCACAAAACTATAAAAAATACCACTTACTATGCCGGCAATTTTTTCATCGCAGGCTTGTGTTATCAGGATATTTTACGTACCAATTTACTGCCAATTATGGATTTGCCAGCAGGATCGGACTGTGTTTTCCAACAAGATGGGGCATCCATCCATACCTCCACATAATCGAAAACATGGTTTAGGCAAAACAATATCACTATTAGACTGGCCAGCACTTAGTCCACATTTGAGTCCCATGGAGAACATATGGGGGATCTTATCTCATAAAATATATGAAAATAGAAAGCAATATGCATGTGTAAATGTCTTAAAAATTGCAATTGACAAAGCGTGGTATGAAATACCTCCTTCTGTAATGCAATGCTTAGTTAATTCTATGGAACAACTTGTATTTGATGTTATAAAGTGTCGTGGCAATACAATTAAATATTAAAAGTAAGTTTTTAGTTACTTTTATAAATGTAAAACCAAGAAAAATTACAGGTGTCTATACTTTTGGGACAGCACATTTTTATATAATTTAATGTATATTTTATACTTTCAAACCTTTGATTATAATTTATACGTGTATATCAGCAAAACTGCTTTTATTTATTACCTATCTCCCGAATTTTAACTGTACCTTATTATTTTGTATGTTAATGAAAATTTTATTGATTGTCTAAACTTTTGGGACGCGGTGTACATTGGATAGTTGCTTCAGAGAATGGACGAGGAAATGTCGTTAAAGGGGCTAAAAACGAATGGTTGTAAATTTATCCATCACTTATTATTCACGGACGCTGAAGTCATCATAGCAGAAGATGACGATGACGCAACGTACATGTTTAACAAATTAAAGGACACTTATGATGAATGGCGGTTAAAGGTAAATATGAGTAAAACTGAGTCCTTTACAACAAGTTTGAAAGTTTATACTTTATTGGGTCATATAAATATAAAAACTGTTTCGGAATTCAAATACTTTGGATCTATCATTCACCAAGATAGATCATGCCAAAGAGAAGTAGAAAGGAGAATTAGAGAAGGTAGAAAGCTAAAATGTCAAATTTTGTTTCATGAAGTAGTAATACTCTCCCAAAATTAAACGACTAATTTATTGTACAATCGTGCAAGCATTTTAGTGTAAGGTTCGGAGACAAGGACGTTAAATCTTTCCTTAAAAAAGCAACTCCTCTCTACTAAAATCAGTGTTGAATTCAGGGGGTGGCCCGGGCGGTACATCCCCCCCCACCCCCGGAGCAATGAGATGACCCTCCTCGGAAGATTTGAGATTTGGTATTTTCAATTGTCAAAAAGTGCAATTTCCCTCCCGGAGAAAAGTGTCTAAATTCAACACTGACTGAAATGGACTTCTAGCGAAGATCAGTAACAGCATCAAGACTGGAAAAAAATTAAAAACGGAAGAATACGCGAAATCATGGAAGTCAAGCAGCATATACAGACGATCGAACATAATAAGCTTAGATGGTATGGGCTCGTTCACAGAATTGAAAAAAAGAGCGCCTTCTAAAAATCCTTTTAGACTGGAGCCCGAAAGTAAGATAAAGAAGAGATAGACCAAGAATGACTTGAAAAAATACTATTGAAGACGTCATTGAAGGCTAATAAATAAAGCGATGCTACTGCTCTGGGCAGGGAGAAATGAGAAAGAACTCTCAACAATACTTTTATGGTCCAGAAAGCTACTGCTTAGTGGAAATTCCCAAGGATTATGAAAATGTTTATTTCTTTTGTGACTTTTGAATATCCCAGTGAATATTTATATTAATCTATCTATGTATCTATTTATATCTATCTACCTATCTACCTGTGTCTATCTATCTATTTATCTATGTCTGTCTATATATCTATATATTTATGCATATGTATGTACTGTACTCAGTTGCATACTAAGGCATTGAAAATATTTAACTCGTTGTGATAATAGAAGAAGGGGACCTTGAATAAAATTAGACTCTAGATTCCAATTTCTTTTGATCGGAATTAGATATATCGTTCCTTTAAAATGCAACCATATAACTGATTCAAATGAACTTTTTAACACTTTCCAACATAGTTGAAAAGTGTTTAGGAATTCGGTTTGTCTGTCTGTGCTTTAACTCGCGTAAATATTGTCCGATTGCCATGAAATGGATATATGTTATTGGGTATCTCTATAGAATGTTCGGTATTGAAAAAGAAGTGTGTAGCATTTACGGTTTATTTACAGGGACACTCAAAAGAATTCCATTACATTACGGTCTATGGGGAAAATTGTTTGCGGCGTATTTTAATGATATTACGCTATTTTAAACATATCGAAATTGATATTTATCACTGAAGTATACTACAGGGTTCTTACTATAGAGAATGGTGAGCACAGAATTTATGGTTCATTTACAGGGACACCCAAAAGAGTTCGGCTGCAGAAGAAAATGAACAGTAATTGAACTATTGAAACCTACGAATAATAATTCCTGGAAGTGCGTTTTCAGTTCTGATATGCGTTTGTAAATTTAATTATTTTTTAAATGTTACTTGGCGTGTATAAATTCTGTAGATCATATACAGGACTGCACAAAAGCTTTCAACAACATCCTGTTATTGGCGGAAATTGCTAAATGGAAATTTTCAACGGTGCATGCGGAACACAAAAATCTTAAAATTTTCTTAAAATTTTTCATTACATTAAAAATTTCTTTTTTTTTCAACTTAAAATGAAATTTAAGCCATGTTTCTATCTTAATTGGAACAGAAAATATTAAAATTTTCGTTTTGGTTTGTTTTCAAAATCTAGCTTTCAAGCAATGGTTGTCATGAAAACGACTTTTTGCAAAAATGTGTTTTTCTTCGTGATGGGTTTTTTCACCATTTCTCGTATTTAAATTGTTATAAGTCAAGAACCGTTAAAGATAAATGTTTCAAACTTGGAACATATCTTTTTCAATTGTTTTACTTTAATTTTGATTCAGCAATTTTCGAAAAAAAAAATTATTTTTGAAAATATGATTTTCTTAAAAAAAGTTACGCCATTTTTTTTTTCAAATTTTTACTTTAAATATTTTTATTTTTTATTTAAATTAATATTTTTTAGAATGCTGAATCTAAATTAAAACTTACATATTTCTGTTTATTTAAATGCAAATTAAAAAAAAAAAATTGAAATTCTACAAATAATATTTCGAGTTATAACGATTTTAAACTACCCCACTTTTTTAATTAAATTTAAATTTAAATTAAAAAAAATATGAGAAGTTTTATCATGTGATTGTATTTAAAAATGATATGGTTAACCATCACAAAACCTTTCGAAATTTTAACTCAATAAATAAAAATTATTTGAAAATGTGTCTCGACCCCCTTAAATGAACTAACTTTTATCATATTATGTAGTACACATACATATCAATAGATCATATACATGGCTGCGCAAAAAATGTATAATCTCTCGACTTTTCATGGTAATAGCAGAAATTTGTTTTTCAATTATGTGGTTATGGTTATGTGTTTTCTAAATTGCTCATTTAGACATTATCTTTCACCTTGGTAAATTGTGAAGTTTTGTTATAGTATTCTAAATGTGTTGGAAAGTGTTTCATAATCTATGTCGTACGCATGATTTTTCGTTTTTGTTTAATCTCTCATATAATGTTTTTAAATAATTAAAATTTTAACCTTTATGCTTGTTTTTTCTTGTTTCATTTAGATGCGAGTGGTACGGCATGCCTGTATACAGAGACTCAATGTGCTCGCGGTTGCTGTCCTTACTCAAACGCAACCTGTTGCACTGAAACCTGCTGCCCTCAAGGTGCCGTCTGCTTAGGCCCGTTGAATACATGCCTTGGCATTAAAAAATATGAAAAAAATAGGGAGAATCCAGTTTTATACAGTGAAAAGGCTGTAAACTTGCGACAAGTCAATGACTGTCCGCCTTTTATGATTCCTTGTTTTGATACTTGCTGTCCCCCGGTGATAACGTATTGCAATTCGCAACGTCGTGATTGTGAACCTCAGAGAAAATAGATAAACTTATTTACTCTGAGTTCTGTACCATATTAGGAAAGAGCATCTGGAAAAATGCACCATTTCTCCCGCTTGATTTTAAATGAATAACTGATTCATCTGAATTGTACTAAAGCAAAAAGTGGTGTGTTACAAAGTAAAGTAAGTAGCGTCGTAAAACCCCCAGGATTTTCGGTGTAAGGGAAGGAAGGAATTCTATAAATATTTGATAGGAAGATTCTTTTTACCCTTTTTTAATACGATTACGCACTTTTTATTCTATTAAAATGTTGCTATTAAACATTGTGTAATTTTTTTTTAAAAATATAAATACAATAAAATATTTGCTTTTTAAAAAATGTATTAATAAAAAAATGTAAAAGTAATTTTCACTTAATTATTCATTTAAATTCTTACTTATTATTTATAATTATTTAAATATTATTACTTTTTTATTTACTTAATTACTTAAAAATAATAATAATTGAATTTAATAATTACATACTATGAGACTGAAGACAAGATATAAAGTTATTTTTATATAGTATTTTTAATATTATTTAGTATTAAGATCTACATAATGACTTAAAAAAGGAAAGGAAAGAAAGAAAGACATTAATTTTTTTTTAAATCAAAATTTAATCTAACTGCAACCAAATAGCCTTGTTATCTAAATGTAATTATTTTTGTTTTGAGTCACTGGATAAAGTAATGATGCTATATAGTAAAAATGTATATTTTAAATTAAAGTGACAGTAATTTTTTTCATTTCAATTTTCTCCTGTTTTGGTAATACTATTCGCAATTCTCATCCCCCCAAAAAACCTGATTTATTCTCGCGTTTTAACCGGGTTTTTTCAATCTCGGCACTAAGACATGTTTGCTTAAGCTATAATTTTAGTCTAATCTATTTTTGATGCTTAACCCTTAAATGCCTGGTGTTGCTTTTCGGTAACATACCCAATTTAGGCTCTAAAATACTATTAGAATAATATTGAAGCTATAATGCCTAATGTTGATAATAAAATACATTCTGAAATTATTATTAAATCGATTTTCAGCATTTAGATAGCAACACTTGTGCTGTTTAAGAATAAAGATAAATTTATTTTTTCAAATGTTGCTACTTGTTCTTTTTGTTTTGTTTGGAAGCTTGCGAAATACCCTATTTTGACCTGTAGTGAGCAAGTAAAATTTATTTCTTATTATAGTCCTAAAATTCTTGTGTGTTTAATATTATAGAAATTTATAAAGGGAAATTATTTTCTCAATTAAACACCAGTATTGCCGATTAGTAGCAAACTGTTTTTTAGCCGTAAACTATACTTAAAACAAAATATGATTTTTTTAAAGTATTTTTCCCATGATTTATTTAAAATTGAAAGCCGAAAAACATTATAATAATACTATAATTCAAATGAAAATCAAATTTCGAAGTAATTGCTTAAAAGGCGCAAAGGCCAACATAGTGGAAAAGATTCCAAGCCGGGACTCGAACCCGGGCCATCAGTATAGCGCACTGACGTTCTACCGACTAAACCACTTGGAACGATACACAGCTCGGAAAATTTCTCACTAGTATATGTTGGCAAGGCTACAAACGCAGCACAAGTTGGAATATTTATCGTGAGCCACCTAACACTCTGGAATAATTTCCATATATTAATAACGGAAAACATTATTACAATGATTTTTGAAAAGTCAAGCACTTAAGGGTTAAGTTTTAGTTTCTATTGTTATGTAGTTAGTTTTCTATTGTGATATCATTTTGTCTTATTTTGTGTAATACTGAAAAGTATAAAATAAAAAAAATTGTATTCTATATTCCTATGTTGAGTGCCTGTTTGATTAAAAACATTACACAGAAAACATAAATGTTATACAGAAGAATATTTAAAAAATTGTTGTTTGGATGATTTTTCATTTGCTTTCTGAAAAATAATTTTCAAAAAAATTGTTTTGATCAAAATAGCTGTTTTTTACTTATTGTATTCGTGACCTTTCTTAACACAATTTTATATTTGATCACAATTATGAATTTGACTGTTTAATTTTTTAGCGACATAGTACTATTTCTTGCGCACAACATTCAAAGCAAGTAAAAATACAGATAATTCAGTATTAATTTTGTTAAGTTTCCGATTACCGAAGACTCCTCAATTTTAAATATAGGGGAGATTGGGGATGAAAGGGACATTTTGTCTTTATAAGCTTATAAAATAATGACATTAAAAGATATCACTTTCAAATTCGCGCCTAAAGCTTTGCTTTGATACTACTAAAACCTCTTATCCTCAAGTAAAATAATTTAAATATATATGCATTTTTACAAATTGGGAGAAATGTCCCTTTTAACCCCACTGTAGGGGATGAAAGGGCACTGTGCGGGGTTGAAAGGGACATACATAAATGAAATACTTTTATAAACATTTTTTCCTTTTATTTGCGATTACATTATTCCAAAATAAAAGATAATTATACACAAATAAAAATAAAATATATTGCAACATATGATAAATGAGTCAAAATTTTTAAGAAAGATTTAGCTATAGTTGTCTCACCGCCATTTACGGGTTTAGGTAACTCCATCACAATATCATTAATATTTAGGCCATTCATGTCAATAGTATCAGTAAATATAATACAAAATGGTTTTATCCTGCTTTTTTCTGAAAATATGTACTTTGAATTCATTACGAGTGCTTTTCTGGAGTTTGTGGCTACGCCACGACAGGAATATCACCATTATTCCATTACCTTTCGCAAATTTTATTGTCTTAATATTTATATTTTTTCATAATTATCAAATAAGAGAAGCGCAGGATCAGTTTTGGAACAACTAGAATATTTAGCTAATGCACAATTGCTTTTAAAAAAATTTCTGTTGTCATGGACCAACTTTGATGAGCAAGTCCAAGTTTTTGAAATGGGGCAATTCCAAGCATGAACTCCTTGAAATTCTTCTTTGGGAAAACGAATACTGTTGAACAGAGTTACCTGATGCAGAAACAAAACACAAAATTGTGAAAAGTTTACCACGTTCAACTAACGTTATATGAGAAAATTGTTTTTCGCTAAGTTTTGCTACTATATTAGGTAAAATTGTTTTTCACTAAGTTTTGCTACTATATTAGGTGGTTTGTGCTTTGTCATTAAGCCTGTTTTATCAGAGTTACATATTATGTTCTGTGTAAATTTATAGCGATCCATAACTAACTAAAGGTTTTTAACAAATATCAACATTAGCTTTGTTGAAACTTGTACTTCTTGTTAAACTAATGGGTATAGGTTTCTTAAGAGAAAGTAATGAATTTCATTGCATAAAATCTTGGAACCAATCAATTCCACCTGGCTTCTTTGTTTGCCAAGAT
Organism: Maratus speciosus; assembly: GCA_963932465.1. Taxonomy (NCBI): domain Eukaryota; kingdom Metazoa; phylum Arthropoda; class Arachnida; order Araneae; family Salticidae; genus Maratus; species Maratus speciosus. The sequence goes on along the minus strand of OZ010790.1, from coordinate 275,846,554 downwards.
AGGGATATATTTGGAGTGTTCAAAGCAATTCAATACTCATATGCACAGTTGACAAACCATAGTTTATATTAGATGCTTGGAACAAATATGAAGCTAACTCTCTGTTTATTGAGCTTCACTAAAGGAAGCTTGATAGGAACAATCTGAGTGTCCCTTTCAACTCCTCAGTTTCTGTCTCTTTCAACCCCATACCCACCTAGCGACCTAGCAAAATTAAAAATGTATTCATGCATGAAAGTATTTTAGCTAACAAAACGAATTGTTATTTACATAAAGAGCATACTTTACAGTGCTAAATAACATAAATATTATAATGCTAAACACAATATTACCTTTTTAGAGAAAAAAAGAAAACCAACATCAAAATTTACTTTTTTATATCAAAAACAAGTTTTGCTTTCATCACTTACAACGCTACAATTGCTGATGTTAGTTATAAGGATTATTAAGACAGAACAAGTATCGTTATCGATTGAGCCAAAGTTGAAACTTTGTACATTTTATTTTCTTCCTGAAATTTTGAGTGTCCTTTTCATCCCTTGTCCCTGTTCTGATTGGTTGATGAGTAATACTGGTACATACAATACTCACTCCTGCTTAGAGTGAATACTCACTCTAATCAGGAGTGAATAGTCACTCTTGAAAGGTAGTATACGTTTTAGTATCAAATCAGCGTAATTTCCAAGGTTACATTATGAAATGGAGTTTTTGACAATTAAGAAGTGACATATTTTGGTGTTTTTCATTATTTTAACCCATATATTGATTTAAAGTTGAACGGAAAAATTTTAAAGTGTATAATGCCAGGCTTTCACTTCCGTCAGCGGAGTGAGATATTTCACTCTCGACAATGGAGTGAAATATTTCACTTTTCCCTAGGGAGTGGAAAATTCCACTCTTTAAAGAGTGTATTTTTATAAAATTCACTCCAAAAAGAGTGAAAATGCCTGTCACTCTTTGAAGTAGTAAACTTTTCAATCCTTCCAATTTTAGAATGCAAGAGGACAAAACATTTTTTTTTTTTTTTGCCAAATTATGCTTTTCCAAAAATCGTGGCAATTAACAGTGTTCTAAATATCTGTAAATACTCTCAAGGTCTCAAGAACTCGTTCAGACAATAAAATATAATTAATGCAATATGGAATTATAAAGTTCTTATATAATAAAATATTTCAGAAAATAAAATGGATGTTTTTCTCAAGATTCTGTCAAATATTAACTTTTTGAAATTCCCATTGCAGACAAATTTCTTAAATGTAGTGTAGATGTTTATTATCTATACTGTATTTGGCTATCATTGGGTACTAAAATTCGGTTTGAAAGTATTTATATTTCTGATATTTTTTATTTAGCATAAGGGTGTTGGTCAGAACTAATTCCCCTCTCCAATGTTTAAACCTATGGGCATAGAATGCATTCGTACTTTTCAAATTCTCTCCCCAGAAAATTAACATTTTTAACAACCTTTTCCTATGTACTCTTCTTAAAAGATGCCTCTTTAATTTTTAGTTGACAAAATATTGCTGAAATATATGCTTAATTTAATGTGTCAAAATCTTAGCTAACCCGAGGCGTCATGAATAAGATTTTAACACTTCAAAGAAAATGGAGGATATATTTCAGAAATATTTCTTCCGCTAAAAAAAAGAAGGAGACTCTTTTAAGAAGAACACACTGAAAAAAAAAATATGTTAGTTTTCTGATGAGATATTTTCATTCTCCGCCTCTAGGTTTAACATATTAGTGAGGGGAAATTCGAGATCTCACAGACCAACACATTTAAGAGAGATGTCGATGTAAAAACTATAAATGTTTATTATAAGTCTTTTTAAAAAAAAGAAAGCTTAACGTATTCTATTGGGTCTTTGTAAAAGTCCGTGCCCTGTTTCATAGATGGCAGAAATGTGCAATTTTGAATGTGATGATGTTTCTTTTATAACCATACTAGGGAGCTCTGCCCCTGCGAGCTACGCCCGCCAGCCCCCGTTCAGGCTTCACAGCTTCTAAAAACATAGTAACGTGGGCTGTTTAAAAAATATTACCAGGTTACGGAAGATTGAATGATATTATCACTATAACGCCGGCTATTTTCTGTAATCGGGTTGCCACGCTTTTCCGTTTGAATTGGATATTTTCGGCTACCATAAGTTCACCCATCGCTGTCGTAACAACTGACGGCTGTTTTGGGGATTGATAAGCAAGACCAATTACACATTTAAAATCAGCTTGTATAATATGGTTAGCTTAAAAATGTCGTTATCTTTCTGACTTTTATAACGACACTATGGACAATAGCCTTCCTTCAGTTTCGAGGTTAAAAAACTCCGTCGGCTTAGGAATAGTTTTCAGAACCACGGTATTGAAAAACATTGTGTTTTGAAATTTTTAAAAGTATATTTTATGTCTTGATCGAGTTTTAGATATTTTCAGGAACAGGTTTAGCTTATTCAGGAAATCTTTTCTTTATTTCAATACACCATCATGCATATTTCACAATGTATATATTGTTTATACTAATTGATAAGAATATCCGAATTTTTTAAACTGTATTTATCGAATAGTAATTCTTACAAAATAAAACGAAAGTATTTTGCGCATACATTTACCTATATTTACGATCAAGTGATGCAATGTATAAACAAATTTGCTAGTCGCGCCACTTTTATACCATGTGACGTCACATTAAAATTCTCCGGAATGAAAATTGTTTTAAATGTGTCGTTTTCATATATGACGTAATTTTCACTATTAAATGCATTTCTCGTGTAATAATCTCCACCAAGTGACAGGTGTTTATTTAGCAGTCGAGAAAATGTAAAAAATCCAAATCCGAAGACTGTGTAATCTGGTTTTATACTAGCAATTCGTTCCAGGATATGATGACGCTGCTTTTCGAAGCTCCAGCGAAATTAAAGTTGGGGGAGGTCAGGGGGATGGCGCGCCCAGCAATTGGTAGAAAACGATGAGCAATGCGAGAAATTCATGAAATGAAATAATGTCAGAACTCTTTTATCGCGTAGAAAAACTAGGTCAATAAAGGGACACGGGCATCCTTCGCAAAGGATGCTGGGATCGAATAATAATTTTAATAAAATATAAAAATGGTATTAACCCTTTCGGACCCAGTGATGCCAAATGGCATCATGATTTTCACGAATTTTTTTTTTATGTTTAAAAATTGAATCTCGGAGATTCTGTTTGGTGCCATTCAAAAGATATTTTTTCTGTTTTTTCAGTAGTATTTCTTTATTTCTTCAAGAGATGGTAGCAGAGGTTCCAGAAACTGAAAAGTATTGAATGATTTCCTTTTAAAACGTGAAGTGAAAGCATGACTGTGAAAAAAAATATTATTCACACTTTTCCTTTTGTAAAAAATTACAATTTTTTAAATTTAAGTTGTAATATGTATGAAGTACATATTTATGTATTTATAATTCAACAATTGTATTTTTATTTCAGTAACAATGCATAGTAAATATGCATGATTCCAAATGGCATCACTGGGACTTGATAGATATTTTCAACTTAACTCTCTATTTTGATTTCTAATCTGATTTGGTAGTTTTTTGAAAGGAAAAAAATTTCCTTTACTTTTTATCATGCCAAAATGAAAAAAAGAGTTTGTATCAATAGAAAGATCCATTTATTTACTAAGGAATGATGATCTTTCTGATACAGAAATTGAAAAATCTGACTAAGAGGACAGTGAAAGTGCACGCAATCTATCAAATGCAGATGATTTCGTGCACTATTGCGACAATTGATTGCGTGGTTGCCCGATTCAACTGTCGCGCTCGTCGGCCTAAATGTTCGGAGTTTTCCGTGGGTGCCTAGTTGTCAATATTCTTGATCAGGATACAAATGATTCAGTCGGTCCAGTTACTATTTCTATAGGTCATAAGTATTAGGAGTTGAAGTTGAAAATGTAGATCAATTAGAAGATAAGAATATTGAGCTATTTGACACGACATTTAGAGAAACTTCTTCATTGCCTCCTGGTGAAATTTTAGTCCTTATGAGTACTTTAAATTATTTTGTGATGAATAAGTTACAGATAACTTAGTGTATAAAGTGGCTGAGAGGTTCCGCTGGCAAAGCTCATAGACGGGGAGTGCTAGTTCAGAACCAATCGCGCTCGTCGGCCCAGCTGTTCGGAGTTTTCCGAGGTTTTCATCGGATCATGGATATCCTTGCGTAAATACGAGTTAGGTTCCCTTAAAAAGATCCCCACTGAGGGCATCCCTCCATCGGGCATATACCTGTCGCGTGGATAAACGGCCGTCATGATCAACACCACCTTAGTGCATCAAACAAATCTCCATTCTTTCCCAAAGCCTGGAACTTCAGTAAATACAATTATACATGAAATGGACATTAAAAAAGGAATACACATTGAAAATTGAATATATATTTTCTTTTCTTTTGATTCCAATGATGCCAAATGGCATCATAAGCATTTCATGTACAATTCCCTTTTGGTCCCAATGACACGCGGTAAAGCAAGCTGGTGTGGAGTCCCCCTCGCTAGTTTCCGAGCACGGGCTCTTCTTATGAAGTGTCCCGCGATTAGGAATCGATGATGCGACGGTGGCTCTGCATCAGGTCGAACCTGTTCCGACCCCTCTTTAGAGTTATATTGAGCCGGGTTGCTTAGTCAGTGATCGGACGTTGGTGTTACGGGATTCTCGGTGGACCGTCATTGACCAACACGAGTGTTGGTCCGTGGTTCCCCGAATTGTGCAATGCTCCAGAGGAGACCAAAGCGGGACAATCCTGCTTGGGGCCCTTTGAGGAATTCTGGTGCCGGTCTGAATGGCTGGTCCGTCCTCCTAGGTCATTCCCTTGCAGTGGGTGCCGTGGCGGTCCTTTTGGAGGGCACCGTGTGATAATCAGTAGTGATTAAGAACACGTACATAGATTGCTTTGGTCCCAATGATGCCAAATGCCATCGTTTAAAAAAAACTATTAAAAATTGTTAAATAATTTTTTTAATTATATTTATGTATATATTAGCTGAAAATTACCTTAATTCCAGAAATTCATATTTTTCACCTTTTAAATAAAAGTGCGGGGCTGAAAGGGTGAAGAAACATTATAAAGAAATAAAAATTTAATGTCTCAAAAATGAAGGAATAAAGTAGATTAGGTTTTTTGTACAAAGAAGTCACGCTTTTAACAGATTGAGGTTTTTACGATAAGAAATAAAAAAATACGCTGATTTAAAAGCATAGGATTAAAATATAATTGATATTTAAGATATTATTAAAAGACAGGGAAGAAAAGGTAGATATTGTAAGAATTTGGAATAAATTAAGGTTAAATGGCGAATTTTTAAAAATTACATATGTATAGGGTAGATTATTTACTGACACTTATCTACATGTGTCGTGAGTGAACATAACGTTAAATAAATATAAATGTTGTTTTTTATATTTTTTTTTGTTTGAAAAATATACTTTTATTAAAATTCACAAAAATGTAGAAAATATATATGTTTTTTTTTTTTTTTAAATGCACTAAAAAGTAGAAAAGTCTTGGAAAAAACGTTAAATACACGGAGTTTAAATTAAATTACGGAGAGCTCGATTATAGAAGATTAATGGATTTAAATGGGAATTTTGCCAAATTAGCCAGCTATCGCCATGTTGTCTTCATATATGGAAACTTATTTTTGTCGCAAAATTAGGCCAATATTTAGCTAAGTTGGCCAAAATTTGGCGATATTTCACAAGGTTGGTTAAAATTTGGCACTATTTTGGTAACCCCGTCATTAGTACTTTTCAACAAATATTCACTGTTGAAGATGATACTGATTTCTCCATAGGAAATCAAACGTAACCATTAAGTTAATTTGCCCCCTTAGGGATCAAATTTTAAAAAATCAGTCCAATTCATATATTGCCCCCAGGAATACATATATATTCCAAATTTTAGAGCTATGTCAACAGGAAGTGGGTGAAAAATGAGTCACAAGATTTCACTGCCACACACACGCATAAAAGAAAGCATGTAAAAAAGTTTTTCATATTAATTATCGTGCGCACCTCTGACATTTTTGAGAGGGAAAATAGTAATTTTTTTCCCTTCTAGATAGTCGTATTGCTGTTTCTGACTGATGTACAACTTTAACGTTCGCATATAACAAGTGACATTAAGACATTTATTCAAAATATTCAAAATTTATTTTATTCAAAATAAGATAGAACACCCTATTAGGAAATGTTAATCCTGTATGGGTAAAAATATCATTAAGAACATAAAGATTATCTGAATGTTTGTGCTATTTGATGGATAGTGGGAGGCAAAGGAAGGTGCAAACTTCACAGCATCGTTCACTCAACAATCCACGGCAGCATTCCCCTGTAAGAAAATAAAAATATATATTACACCAAAATCTCTATGCATTGTGACAAAAGTATAATAATTCTCTGTGAATGCATGTTTTGTTGTTTTTCAATCGTAGTACTGAGAAGTTTGAATAACTTCTTCTTTGAATAACTTTCGAATATTTTGTAAGCTATTTAAAAAAATAACTTCAAAGTAACTTAATATCTAAACTTAAAATTACACTATGTGCAAATTCTTAAAAGATGAAAAATATAAAAAGGTGTTAAATTACTTTAATATCTTTAGTACTTTCAACTATACACATAGTCTTCGTCATAGAATACAAAAATACAAGCGTCTTATTTCCAACAATTTAATACAATACGCTTATTTAATACAAGCGTCTTATAAGTTAAAGTTCACTTTCACTCCTTTCGACAAGAACTATATGTGAAATTTGAAAATAAGACGCTTGTTTTTTTGTATTACGACGAAGACTATGTGTATAGTGAAAGTACTAATGATATTAAAATAATTTAACACCTTTTTATATTTTTCATCTTTTAAGTAATTTGCACATAGTGTAATTTTAAGTTTAACTTTTTAAAGATGAATTTAGCATTCTACTTATTTATTTGCTAACTTAACATCTGCTATAAAGATTTTTAAAAAATTAAAAAGGCAAAAAATACCTTTATTTATTCACTTTCGATATGTTTCATTGTATCCGACGACAACATTCTCAAGAATTAAAATGATACAAATATTTTCGCAAAATATTTTTAATTGAAAAACTAGTAAACAAAAATCACGCGAACGTAAGCACAAGGAAATTAACTGCACTATTAAAAACGGATATTTGTGAACGTGAATTATTTTTATATTGTTGTTTCCTTATTTTGTATAGCATCTCTTTCCAAATTTTAGAAATCTCCATGGAGGCTGAATCATTGCATATATTCTCACTGCGTAAAAAATGATCTCAATTGATTCTCGGGTAATGGTAATGGATGGCAAATAAAATCTTGATGGATAAATTATTGTACTATTTTTAAAATTAATTTGTAAAAGTTCTTTGTTATATAGTCTGGTTAAGGCTGTAGTTTTTTTGTTGTATTTGATGCCAATAGAGATCTTCTTATGCAGTGAGAAAATATGCAATGATTCAGCCTTCTTGGAGCTTCCTAAAGACATCAAATACAAAAACTACAGCCTTAGCCAGACTATATAACAAAGAACCTTTACAAATTAGTTTAAAAAATAGTAGAATAATTTGTCCATCAAGATTTTATTTGCCATCCATTACCATTACCCGAGAATCAATTGAGACCTTTTTTATGCAGTGAGAATATATGCAATGATTCAGCCTCCATGGAGCTTCCTAAAATTTAAAAAAGAGATGCTATACAGAATAATGAAACAAAAATATAAAATAATTCACGTTCACAAATATCCATTTTTTATATTGCAGTTAATTTCATTTGTGTTTCGCGTGATTTTTGTTTACTAGTTTTTCAATGGAAATTTTTTTGCGAAAATATTGTATCATTTTAATTCTTGAGAATGTTGCCGTCGGAGCAATGAGACATGTCGAATGTGAATAAATAAAGGTATTTTTTGCGTTTTAAATTTATTTTTATCACTTATAACAAATACTTTGATGTTTTGAAGTGATTTTTATATAGAGATCATATTGAGATTTTAATATTTAAAACAACTTTGATCTCTGTGAGTGAAGGTAAATCTTCTATTAATTCCCTTCGTCAGGTACCTGCCTACGTTCGGAATACTTTAAAAAAGTACAACATTAAATAAATACACATACTTTTAGTTCAATTGCAATACAGAATGATACAAAACATAAAATCCTAGCAACATCTTCATAATATTTAAAAAAATTAGGTTTTTTAGGTTTTACCATTTTGCTAAACAAAATGGTAAAACATTTTGTTTAGCAAAATTGCATGCTTAAGTCGGATAGCGTACACTCGATTCGGCTAAATATATTTCAACTTCCTTTGTACTACAGACTACTATTACATATTAGGCCATAACGTTGAAAAACAGTGTTTCCAGATAACTGAGTTTAAAAGTTTTGTCCTTCGTGGGTATCCCCAATCTGCGCGGCTCAACGTATACGACTCGTATGATCCAGTGGCGTAGCCAGCATTTCGTTTCGGGGGGAGGGGGGGTCCAAATTTATTTTTCAGGTTATATATATATAGTAAAACCTGTCAAGATAAAATCGTAAATATTGCTGGAAAATTCCGTTTTACCCAGGTTTTCGTGTTATTAGGTGTATTTGTATAGTATTCTTTCCTGTAGCACGGAATATTTCTGTTTAAGATAGAATTCCGTTATAGGCAGGTTCCATTTTTACAAGTTTCGTGTATTTATATAAATATATTTATTTATGTCATATGAATAGAATAAAACTTGTCAAAATAGTAATTGTCTATAACAGAATCCTGTCTTTAACGGAAGCGTTACATGGTCTTAATATGAATTACGATACAATTAAATTTGCTGAAAACCTGTCTGAAAGGGGATTTTCATTGTTCTTTAGTGAAACATAGTGAAACCTGTGAAAGTGGAATCTTTCTATAACGGAATCCTGTCTCAAACGGAAGAGTTTCAGAATCCCTGCAAAACGAACAATAGATCTTATTGAGGTAGTGTATCTTAGAAGCATAATTAATTATACTTCTTTCTATGGAAGTCTGTCTAAAATGGAGTTTTTTACCGGTCCCTTTGAATCTTGTCTTGACTGTGTATGTATAATAGAAGTATTTCGAGTAACTTTAATAATTTATGTATATCCTTATTTAATTTCTTAATTTAAAAAAAAGCATGGATAAAAAATATAAGGCCAATCTCTATAACTGCAACTAATACTACATTGAAGTTGCATTAATATTTACCAATGAAAACGATTCATTATGATGTAAAAAGCTGAGAGCATACTGAAGAGATAAATTTAATTAACCCATTCGCTGTCATCCACGAGTATACTCGTGGCTTTAATTTATTAATTACTTTGTCACCACTATTTTAGAATTAAAAAAATTGCCTCATTTACTGGCAGAAATTTCGCTGTATTAGTAAAACGAAATTTACCTTTCTGAATTTGTGGTAGCAAACGACTTTTAGCAAAAAAATTGAAAATTATTACTTTCTAGTTTTGGCAGCAAATGGGTTAAATCAAGTTTCATATTACATAACATTTGCCTACAATAAAGTTAGGATCAAGTGGTTAAGTTTAAAACAGCAATTTCCATGTTTAATTTCTTGCCATTGAATTAAGAACTTGTGCTGTAATAGATATTGGATAATGATTTCACATAAGTGTCAATCGCATGAACTATTCATGCGATCCGCCGTGCTCCCCATGGGAGTTTTTGAGATAACCCAGATAGCATGAACATTAGCGGAAAGTTTATTTTTTCTGATATTATCTTGCCGTGACAAATTTGAATTGAGAATTTCGCAGCAAATCTCCGGCAAGGTATACCATCACCCTTTTTCATGAGTAGTTTGTTGTGAAACTGATGCAAGACTGTCTTTAATTAACGAAAGTGACGAAAGCAAAAATCCCTCTGTTGAGAGAATAGACAATCAGTACATACACAGAAATTGCAAAAATTTTATTCGGTATAGGCACCGCTTTTTCTAAGCGCTATACTTATTAAATACCAAAAAATGCTCGAAATGAATAGTACAAATATTACGTAAACTTGTTTGTGGTGATAAAACCTATGCATGCACCTTCTGACGGCGCTTTCGCATCAATAGACTTGATCAGGTCTATGGACCCCTTCGAAGGGGTTAAACTTATAGTGTGACATGGAAAGATTACTACTTTGCAGTAAGTCTGTAGTATTTTTGATTACTTGTTTGCCGTTAGTTTGCAATAAATTTGATACAGCATGAATTTAACTTGCACGACAAGTTAGCTGCAAGTTCAAAGTGTGGTGACTTCGGCGTTTGCATTATCTTTCAGCAGTCTTGTTATGAACTTTCAGTCTTGTCATGCTGAGCTTATTGCAACTTTGCAGGTTTTCAAAGCAAAACTGTTGCAAATTTTCTGCAAACTAAAAATGCTATGTGGGAAGGTTTTAACTTTAAGAAAAAGATCTTGCATTTTCAGCTACAGAAACTAGTAATGTAAGAAGCACACACATAAAATATAGCTCATGCTGGAAAAAGCAGTTTTGTTACAATTGTCTTATTCAGCCATAATTCTTTTGGGTTTCCATGTTTCATGTCTCGCCACTTTTGATACCATATTCGATCTAGTAGTTGCTTCCGATATCTGGTCGTCTTTAAGGAAGTTAAATTTTTGTAATAAGTTTATTTGTGATGGATTAGCGCTATTTTGGAAATATTAGAATGTGTAAAAAATGGTTCATGGTAGTTTCTGTTTTTGTACTTCCCAGCCAATTTATTTTAGATGGTTCAAAACAGTTTTAGAACATTCTCCAAGTTCAGCAGTAAGCTTCGGACGGGTCGGATTTATGCAGCTCTGGAAGGGATACTTAAGAGTTCCGTGGAAGGGGGTTGCGCCCTTCTAGACCATTAATAATCATAAAATTCCGAATCTTCCGATTGCACCCTTAAACAACTTGACAGGAGCGTCAAAAATCTCATCTCTGTATATTTCAGCATTCACAGTTGCACTCTGGTAAAAATGTGTCCGTCACGGCGTTCATTCAAAATGATGTCCGTCCATACCACGATTTCACGACCTTTGTATCGATGCCTTTCACGGATGTTTTCAGCCTTATTGCATGTGATTTTCCCTCCATATTGTAACACGTCTGTAGTAACTCTCTCAACAAACTCGAGATTCATCGGTAAAGAGAACTCGGCTCCAGCCCGTGGTACTCCAATGACGATGATCTCTGCACCATTTTTACCGGGCGCATTTAGCTACCGGAGTTAGTGGAACACAAATCATAGGTTTCCTTGCATGCAGTCTGTCACTCACAGTAAACCAGGATAGTCTTATTCCTGCAGCAAACTCCCTGCAATCTGAACTGACGTCAATTGCCTATTTCTTTTAGCAATCATTGGCAAATTACAGTCCTGATCGCCTATTGTAGTGCGTTTTCTACCTTGACCTGGTTGTCTGTGGACATTATACCAGTGTCTTTAAACCGTTTACAAATTCTTGACATGACGCTTTTGGCTATTTATAAGTCTTTACAGACCCCTAAGAGTGTCTGCCCTGCTTCCATTCTCCCTATCGCACGCAATTTCTCAAAATCGGTCAAATGTCTTCTGGACGACATATTCCACCTATTAGAAGAAACGTTTTACCTAATTACACGTACAATCCTTAAAATTAGACTTCAAATTACCCAAGTGTGCTCCTTTTCACACGTGAACCGAAAGAACGGGCTGAGGCTGAAAAATTTGCATATATTTCAGTAGCGAATGTTAATACCATTGGACTACATGGTAACGTTGACATTGAATTACCTTTCTGGAAGTTCCCTTAATAGAATTAACACAAAGCACCTTTTTATGGTTGTTCCTTTAATTTTTCTCGCCAGTGTATTTTGAAAGTGGTAACAAATAACCAGTCCAAAAATAAAGTTACTTTTATTAATTGCAGGCAGCAGATTTAAAGTAATTGTTAATATTGTCCGTTATAATGTGAACAAAGATAAGGGTCACGAAACTCAACCAATGTACCGTTATTGCGTTCGTATAAACTCGTTCTTTCCCATAAGTGTCGACAACAGAGCCCCATCGAAGTCCAAGATAAAGAAGTTTTACGTTTAATCTAGTTACAGTAAATTTGTGTAAACGGAATTAGCAGGTATACTTGTATAGTTATCTTTCCGTCTCGGGACATTAAAATGTTGTTTTTTTTTTTTTTAATGAGAGGATTCCGTGTTTTCAGAAAACCTGCCAAGAAGGATTCACAATTGGAACAAGTTTCATTTCAGATAGGTTTCAAACGTTAGCAAGCACAAATATATAGTGTTGTTTTCGTCGAACCTTGAATTGTTTTCATTTGAGATAGGTCATCTTCACAGATTTTCCTGTAATAGATTTATGCTCTTCAGAGGTGGCGTTATAGCAGCGGTTTCTAACCTGTGGTAGCGTAGCCCTGGGAGTACGTGGCGGGTCTGCTGGGGTATGTGAAAATAATATCGGTAATGGCGGAAGTCACAAAAATGCTAGGAATATCAATGTAATTTGCATCGATTTATTATAGGGTTGTGATAAGAAGATTACTAATGGAAAAAAGCATATTTACGTTATCTCCTTGAGTGGAGGGGGGGGGGAGGGGGACGTGTTTATGAGAAATGGGGCACTCCGAAATGAAAAACCTAAGAAAAGAGTACGTGAAAGAAAAAAGTTTGGGAAGTGAGTACGTTTTAGCAGTTTAAGGGATACTGTGAAAACGGAAAGTGTTTATAACGGAAACCTGTATAAAACGGAAAAGTTCATAGTCCCGGAAAAAAGACATACCTTTGAATTATACCTTCTAAGACGAACACCTCTCTAAAGCGGAATTTTTTATAGATCCTTTGTGATTCTGTCTTAGCAGTTTTTACTGTTGTATTTGTATCCATGATTCAGTAAACCAGGTCTACTTTCGGGGGGGGCCCTTGGCTACGCCACTGGTATGATCGTAAATTTAAAAAAATTAATATCGCATGAACTGTAAAATATTCTCAAAGCTATAAACAATGTAAAAACAGAAGCAGGAAGTGTAATTTCAGAATTTAGTGTCGCCACCGATGAGGAAAAAAAATTATCATTATGTTATTAAGAGGTATAACCCCTCGAACTTCGACAAAAGGAAATGTTTAGGAAAGGACGGTTTCATGAGTTTATAATAAACATACAAAATTATTTACAATAAAAAAAATGCCTCTTATATTGGTTAGTCTAACTCTCAAACAAATATCATATTAACCTAAAGGTCACTGCTCTTCTATAAAGACACCCTACATTTTTGTAAAACTTTGCATTTTATCAGTGTGTGATTTCAATTGCGTTATTTTTAAAAGGGAAGCATTTTCACATGTGCGTGCAGACTTTCAAAATAGCTGGAGTGAAAATTATGCATTTCTACGAAACTTATTTCAGTTTTGACTTAAAATACACTATTTTATTTTATATAAAATGACGTCATTTGCATCCTCTTTTACAGATTTCCATATTTGCGATCCAGTCTTAAACAACATCTATAGAAAAGAATGCATATGCATAGGACGTCACTATCGCGGAATAATACACAAACCCAGCGATGCCGTAAACTCGACAAAAAAAAAAAATCGGCTATCTAATGGTTCATATGCCTTCATTTGTTTGTAACATTAATAGGGATACTTAAAATTAAATATAGTTCATAATAGCTCTATGTTTTATCAGAAATCATTCATTTATATTTTTTCAAAATAGCACGTATTTTTATTACATATTTTTTTTCAGTTCTTATGAGAAAATGGCAATAAAAAGATATAGAACTCTACTATTTTCCTTTTACTTTCTACAGAAATGAACCACTTCAATTGCCACCATTACAGAAATGGGATTAAAAATTACAAAAAAAAAAAAAAAAAAAAAAAAAAAAAAAATCTCAAAAATAAATTGCGATGCAGCTTTCAAACAAATTACAGTTAAAAGTACTTTTTTCCCCTATACGCAAGTGTAAAATTTAAAAATGTTCGATGCTTAGAAGTTAAAAAGATTGCAGTAGAGATTATCAGTATTTAATCGTACAATGATACATTTGCTTCGTTTTACGATTGGCTTATGTAACGGAACGTTATTTTTTAGGGACGGCACTTTACTTGATGCCCGAAAGAAATAGCATATCGTGGGCTAATAAAAAAAAATAAACAAAAAGGAAATATCATGCGTCCAGCATAGATTAGGAAACACTTTCCAAAATATTCAGAATACTGTAACAAAACTGCATAGTTTATTAAGTGAAAGATGATGTCTAAATAAACAATTTAGAAAACGCATTACAAAACCCAATTTTTACTTTCTTCTATCTTTACAAGAAGAAAGTATTGGATTCATGAAAATTTTCTAATTCCGGTTTTCGACGGATTTACACGTTTTAGACGTCAGAGAACCCGAAAAACATGTTTTTAGAAAATGTCTGTCTGTCTGTCTGTCCGTCTGTCTGTGTGTCTGTGTGTGACACAAATTTTGTGGGCGCTCTATCTCAAGAACTAATGCACAGAATTTAATAAAAACTCATATTCAGTTAGACCCTGATACAAATTGATGCTGATTAGTTTTTGGTGCAAATCGCTCAACAGGTGGCGCTGCAATGGTGCATTTTTTATGATTTCCGAAATGGCTCTACCTCAAGAACTAATGCACAGATTTTCATGAAACTTCGGATTCAGTTAGTCCTTGATATGACTTGATGCTGATTAGGTGTTGGTGTAAATCGCTCAACAGGTGGCGCAGCAATGCTGCACTTTTTATGATTTCCGCAATGGCTGTATCTCAAGAACTAATGCACGGATTTTCATGAAACTTCAGATTTAGTTAGTCCTTGATATGACTTGATGCGGATTACGTGTTGGTGTAAATCTCTCAACATGTGGCACTGCTGTGCTGCATTTTGAACGATTCCTGCAATAGCTCTATCTCAAAAACTAATGCACGAATTTTCATCTAACTTAAGATTTAGTTAGATGTTAACACAAGTTGTTGCTGATTAGGTTTTGGTGTTAATCGTCTAATAGGTGGCGCTGCTATGCTGGCATTTTCATGGTTTTCGCAATAACCCTATCTCAAAAACTAATGCACGGATTTTCCCCAAACTTCAGATTCAGTTAGACTTTGACGTAAATGGTTGCTTGGTAGTTTTGTTTAACATAGGTTTTGGTTTAAAGCACCCAATAGGTGGGGCTTCTAGGCTGAATTTTGCTGCATTTACACGATTTCGTAGATAGCCATATCTCAAGAACTAATGCACGGAATTTCATATCTATAGAATCCTCATGATGGGCATAGATTGCCGTTTAATTTTGGTAGTGTGATAGCTAATTTTCAAGTATTAACATGCATGAGATAGAAGAAAGTTTTGGGATTGATATATTCGACTAGTTGCAATTAGCATCCATAGTTGGAAAAATATCCAATCTTTTTTGTTCCGCCCTATATATGATCTAAAAATTTGTACGCATACTACATAATATACTAAAAGTAAGTTCAATTACGTGTCACTTCACTGGTATGACAGTTGCTTTTATATCTAACTAGCTAAAGTGCCCGTCGTTGCCCGGAATTTTAAGAATGTTTGTTTTACAAAATCAATTTCAAAATTAAACATACATTATAAAACAATAAAAAAAGCACTAAAGCCATCTTTATTTCAGTTCTTCACCAACAAGGAAGGTCTCTTTACTGGGCATACTCAGAATATTTTGAAAAAAATACCAATTAAACTACTTATGTATGTAATAAAGGATGAGTCATTTTAAGCGGCGGAATTACAGTAGAAAGTCTGTAAAAAAATAAAATACTTTCGAGTATTTGGCGCGAAAAGACGAAAGCGTACCGCGATTTGGAGAGCAGTACTTTTCCTCGCCAGAAAGCAAACGATTTTAATGCACCTGAAACTTGTTTGTTAATTGATTTTTAGAATGCGTGTAAAAAGCATTTAATGAATTTAAACATAAACAATGAGAGAGTTTAATAAATACATCTTTTCGTACAACATATTTATGTTGCTTGTTATTTCATTTTATTGCTTTAAAAACAATTTCATATATAAAAAATACTTTCATATATTTAAACGTATTCCAAAATAAAGGCAAGATTCATTTGTCAGTTATTCATTTCAATATCAAAGAATTCGTCGTTTCCATAGAAACAAAATTGAATGGACTTGACAGTGCTCAATTGGAGTTAATTTTGAGATATTGAAACAGTTTTAATTTATTTTAATTTTGTTTTAATTCATAAAATTTGATATTTAACTTTCATTATATATATATATATATATATACATGACGACAGAACTATAGTTCAATCAAACTAAAACTGACAAAACTAAAGTTATTTACATTAAATTTATTTAAACAAGTTCAGTATTAAGCATTTTTATCTTAAAGAGTATTCTATATGAAAAAGCATTTTTCGAAATTTCATTTCATCGCCAACCTATGATAAATCGCCAAATAAACGAAATTTTCATATTTTTTTTTACGAACGTTCTATCGAGGTTCCGCCAAAATATTTTTTTATAAACATATATATCCACATAAGAAGAACACTCTGTATTTTTTTCAGATTTTTCTGAATATGTCCGTATGGAGACCTTCCGTGTAAGAATGAGCTCTAGGGACCTAAACCTTTGTGGAACTTATAATATACATGCATACACACACGTATATACCGGGTGTCCCAAAAAGGACTGACTGATTTTAAAATTCAATAACTTGCAAACGGTGACAGATATTAAAAAATTTCTTGCAGGAGGGTTATGCATAAGGTCAAAAGTTTTATTACAGTGATTTTCAATTTTAGTTCGATTTACAAACAATAGATGGCGCTGTAAGCAATAGTCGCTAAATACAGGCTCGATTTTTGGTCCTTTATTTTGTTCCATGCAGAAAAAGGAGATGGAAATGTATTATCCGGGCCACGAAGTACCAAAAATCGAGCCTGAATTTAGCGACTGTTGCGCCATCTATTGTTTGTAAATCGAACTAAAATTGAAAATCACTGTAATAAAACTTTTGACCTTATGCATAACCCTCCTGCAAGAATTTTTTTAATATCTGTCACCGTTTGCAAGTTATTGAATTTTAAAATCAGTCAGTCCTTTTTGGGACACCCGGTATGTGGAATAGATTTAAAAATGGCGAAAATAAATTCAGACAACCTCAAAATGTTAAAATATGCCAATATTTTCATAATCGGGTTTATATCATATTTCAATACGTTTTTTAAAACTCATATGACGATATATATTCACCTTCTGACGTCCATTATATTTCCAATAACACGTAATATCAACTTTTTTTTTAATTCGTCAAACTATTTATTTCATTTTCATTTTTCATGTGGAAATCTTGCAATAGAAAAGTTATGACGCAATATTAATTTTTTTTTTTTTTTAATTCGTCAAACTGTTTATTTCATTTTCCTGTTTCATGTGGAAATCTTGCAATAGAAAAGTATTTGTTGTGGTAAAAATTTTCTTGTGGATTTTTAATTGTTGGCAACTGCTATAATGAAAATTGTTTCAATTTGATAGGAAATTGCTGTTAAATGGGTGGATTTTTATTAATTAAAAATTCACTATAAGTATAAAGTTATTCCGATTCCGGATTACTTTAGTTGCCTCGGGCGTGTTTTAATACACATGTACATTTCACAATTCTGGCTTCCAAACTGTGGATTTGTATAGAATTACAGACAAACAGACAAATTTTCATTTTTATACTTTAGATTTAAGGCGTTTCTCAAAACACCTGCTTCACAACAATAAACTTTCTGCCTCATTTTTAAACGTAAAGGCATGAAATTGGCAGGCCCGACAATTGAAGTGATTTGGAATCAAAATGAATTTTCCATTTTTTGACAAACAAATTACTTATCTATTTATAAGCAATTTTGATCACGTGGCGACCGCTTTTTCACCACTCTCTGGGAATCGCGTCCGGAAATTCGGTTCGAAACGACAACTTTGACAGTATCTTCTGAAAGATCTTCTGCCTTTTGCAAAAAGAAGAACGTCTTTCGTTTGTATAGTTTCTGAATAATAACACCTACGAATGTCATGTCTTTTCAAACAAAAATCAATTAAAAATGTGTCAGACAGTAGTCCCTTTGGATTTGAGAACAGTCTCGGTGCATAGTATTAGTGCGGGTACTCTGAATGCAACCGAAACTAGTATACAGTAATTTAATTGTTAAGAGTAGCGCCAACTTTTCAAAAACATTCGGTGGGCTCAAAATTTTTTGAGTAAAATAACACATATGATTTCTTCCCTTAGTGATGTGTGTGGAGAGAGGAGAGGAGCGAATGACTAAAGATAATAATTCGAAATTAAATTATGTTCTTTCTAAGCAAATTTTTAAATTATGATAATTTTATAAGTAAATTTATTAAATTATATTCTAATAAGTTCCTCCTTATATCTACATTAATATTCAATTTAAATAACGCCAAAATTGCTATGAAAAAGCAAAAATCTAAATGTCAAGATATACATACATTTTAGTCACCTAAGTGCTTTATCAATTCAACATATCAAAACAGATGGCAAAATATACAGGAAATTTAACTATACTGAACTATATATAACTATAACTGAAGAGCTTTTCAGTTCTACCGTAGGTCTAATGGATGTCCTTACTATTTTTCAAACAAAACTATTTTGAGAACGTTAATAAAACCAAATTTCATTTCAGCGATTAAATAATTAAAAAAATAAATTACGAATTAAATCAATGGAAATTGGGTGGGCGGAGAGATCAAATTATTGGGTGGGCTCGCGCCCCATGGGCCCATATAATAGCGCCACTGATTGTTAAATCTTTTTGGTACTCAATCAAACTGTTGTCTTATTTACTTTTATACACGTTGTTTTATTCTAGGTAGAAATTCCTGAACAGCCTGCGAAATACCAATTATTTATGCAGTGTTAATAAATAAAAATTATATTCACGGACCGAAGAAAATTACCAGAGTTCTTTTAGTGTTGCCATCTATTGCAAAATTCTTGAATTAATTAAAACTCCAAAAATACCGACTTTTAAACAAAAGGTTTAATAAAAAGCAAATCTGGAAGCAAAGATTTGATAAATAATAATATTTTGAATAAAAACTAGTACAAGTTTCTGAGAAATGATGTGTTCCTACTAAATTAATTTTAATCACTGAAATCTTCCTCCGACGCAGTTCAATGTTTTAAAGCGGGACTCGCACGATATTTCGCCATGGGTTCGTACAGAGATATAAGCGAATTATAAGAATAACACACAAAAAATATTTCATGGTGTACAGTTGCACATTTATTATTTAATGTTACTAGATACACCTTAGATAATTAAAATATATATCATTTAAGGGGGGAAAGGGAAACTAAAATATGTAACCCTATAAGTGCAAGCTTGTAATCCTTTGGCATCACTTGAAGGCATACATGCTGTTTTATTACAGGTAGTAATTTTTGAAAAAAAAATTGGGATGTGACCATTACTTATGCATTAATTAGCAAATAATTATTATATTTTTAAAACGAAGTAAAGCGTTTGATTTTTACTATCGTTCTTGTAGTGTCGCCATCTATTGCTGATCTTTTGAGATAATTAAAACTCCAATTTGAAAGGAAAGTAATTTTTATTATCAATATTTCAAATAAAAAACTGTTAAATAGGGTTACATGAAATATAATATACTAAAATTTTGCTATATTCGAAAACGCATAACGCAACTGAAAACACATATATAGCTAATAAAAGATAATATGACAATTATTTCGCGTATCGTAAAATAGCATTAAATGTTACGCGTACTATTTTCTATACGTAATATGTAGGCCTAGCTGAATAAAGCGTATCAATTTCATGAAGTTAGATGTAATATAGCACCATGAAAGCAAAGGGCATTTCAAACAATTACATTTGTCGCAATTGAATTTTTCAAGTGAGCCTGCAATTGAACAATAAATATTAGGCACACTACTCGCAGTAGAGAAGATGTTGTAGTGAGTATAAACAATGTACAACATAGAGTTCTAAGTAATAATAGAGATGCAGTATGCCATTAAAATGGTTTGCAATATGAAAACGATTATCGCTCAAATTTAAAGGCCCTCATTCGGCTCAGCAGCACACAAACTCTGTGGAGCCGCAAGTATTAGACTTAATTTTGACCAGTTTTAACCGGTTTCAGGGTTATATTTTTGACGTCACACCAAATCAAAAACACTTCATCTCCATGCATCTCTTACCTTTGCGATGTATACCAATTTCGTAATGTTTGTAGTAATATAAACTCATTAAAGTGTACTCCAATCCATTATCGAGCAAAGACTACAGTATCGGAATTATTACGTGTACCTCTGTAAACGAACGATTAATGCTACATATTTGTTTTTCAATAGAGAATACAGTAAATTATGTCTAAAGCCGAAAATCTGTCTAACGCGGAAAAATTTTCAAGTTCTGGCGAACGCATAAAAAATAACATTAATTGCTGATGCGTAACCCGGAATCTGCCTAAAGCGGAAACGGAAAGATTTTTAAGTCCCACCGAAACCAAAATGTTGCGTAAGGCGAAAAAAAAATGATATTTTAAAAATGAAAGACATTTAGTTTATGAAACGTTTAAACGGATATATATACGTCAAATACTCACTGTCAAACATTTTAATTAAATTTCATATTAGGTTACTAATGTTAATTGTAGAGAACAGGAATTGTTTAAATTTTTAAGAAATACTTTTTATTCTACCATCTCCCGTGTAAATTTGCATAGTTATTACTAATAAAGTGCACATTTATAAAAGTATATGTATTCCCTAAAGAACAATATATTATGCTTTAAGATTTACTCAAATTTAAAGTGTCAACTTTCCGATTCATTCCCGAAGTCATTTTAATCGTATATGTCAAATTCTCAGGGATTTTTTGCAGCAATCCAAAGAGATTGAATAGTGTTTCTCATAAAGGATCTTTCAGAATTTTAGTTTTCAACCGATTTTCGAGACAGGGAAATTAAGGAAAGATTGTCGTGGGAGAGCAATTCATTATAACTCACGATTCAATACATTTATCGAAAAAGAAAGACGCTGTTCGATGCTAAATAGCTCCAATAGTCATGCTTGCAAATTTTATGGTTTTACGTGTAAAAATGATACCGAGAATGTGTCAGAAACATTTTCGTTACTGGGTGTTTTTCTTGTATCGATAAAAGATTATTTTCTGATTCTCTAAACTACTATGTGAAAGATGAGGCATGTAATTGAGTTTGTTAAACTGTATGATTTTCATTAAATTCTATAATTGAAACAATTTCGAACCGGCACTATTTATTTCAGCATTGAAATAATGTTTCTCGAGATTTAAAAAAAAAAACAATAAATTTAATAAACAGTTTAATTTCATTTAATTTTCATTTAAAAAAACTGTACTAAAGGTTACGAACGTAAAAAATATATATGACATGCATTTTTTTTTTTTTTTTTTTCTTGTGGGGAGGAGGCGTTGTTTTAAATAAGCCGGAAAACTTTCTCGGTCCTGATAATTCCGCCTTAGACAGAGTTTACTGTGTATGATAGCATATTTCAATAATATATACCAATTTTGTGGCAACACATGCATATTTATAAAAGTTAAAGCGCGGACAGACTTACAGACAAACAGACGATCTGAAGTCATAGACACATTTCAACTATTTTAGTGCTAAAATCGTATGAACATTTGAACGAAAAAGAAAACAAGAACGTAAATTCATGCGTCCAGCATAGATTATGAAGCATTTTCCAACACATTTAAAATACTGTAACAAAACTTCACAGTTTATTAAGTTAAAAGATGATGTGTAAATATACAATCTGGAAAACGTATAAAGCATTTGAGAATCCGACTTCGTCATATACCATAAATAGTTGGGAAAATATCTGAATTTTTCGTGCAGCCCTGTATGTGATATATAGATTTTTTTGTATACTACATGGCACGCTAGAAGTTAGTTGAGTTAAACGCATAACCAGTCAGTAATTTCGGTCAATAAACGAATGTACTTGAGAACTTTAGAGCAGCCCTGTATATGATATATAGAAATTATACACACCAAATAATATGCGAAAAAATAGTTACATTTTAAAACGCGTACACAACTGAAAATTCACTTCCAATAATTATTGATCATTTCCTTCAACAGCTCACTTGTTATTCTTTTGAGTGTCTCTGTAAAAGAACCGTAAATGCTACACGCTTCATTTTCAATACCGAACATGCCATAGTAAACTCCAATAACATATATCAATTTCATGGCAATTGGGCTATATTTACGCGAGTTAGTTAATTGTGGGGGTTTTTTTTCATTAATAAAAATTGGAAATTTCCATATGTTGAAATGACGTATGATTATTCATGGAAAATTGGTTCAGTAGACTATACCCTTACACGGTCAACGAATCTGGTTCGATTCCTGATTCGAGTTGGCGAGTTGGGGCGGAGTTTCCCAGTTATTTACAAATACTTTTATACAAACTTTTTAAGGTTAATATCTTGAGGGTTTTTTTTTTTTTTTTTTTTTTTTTCTGATCCATACTTATTCCAATGTCAACAAAATTCTACTACATTTTTTTTTTGCTAGCAATTCATTTGTATACTCTATCCCTACTAAGTGGGTCATTCTATTTATTTTGCAGGTGGGGAAAGGAAGAATGCGTTAGTTTTTGTTTCAAATTTTGTTCTAAGCTGCTTTGGAGTGACAGAGTGGTGGCTCTGTTGTATGTCGTTTGTCTTAAATCCTTTAGACCTGTGTTCAGAAACAGACAACAGGAAGTTTTTATTTTTCAATATATTTAATTAAGTGAGAAAAAAGAATTAAAACAATATTAACAATTTATGTAGTGTGAATTTTTTTTCAATGCTCTTTAGTGATCGCGGTTTTAACGAATTTCATATTTTTAGAGATTACAATACGACGACTTCAAAATTATGGCGTGAGTTACTCCATGGTTATGAATATGGAAATAAACAGCCTAGTAAAAACAAGTAATATAAAAATTTTGTTTTTAAAGTCAATTCCTACTTAGGCCACCAAAGAAAAATTTAATATAATCCCTTAAGCTAATATTAGTTTTTGTTGCATTAAAATATCTCAATTTGTTGATTTTCTATAAGCAAGTAGGTTTACAATGGAACTCTATGGGAATTTGGCGAAATATTAGAGATATCGCCAAGTTGGCGTCACTTTTGGCGTCACTTTTTGGCTGCCAAGTTGGCGACAAACTTGGCGGTATTTGGCGACAGTACAGGGTCCCCCCTATGGTAACCCTTTATTGAAAATACTTTCATTGATCTTCAATAACCAATAGCCGCCATTTTGTTTCCCATGCAAAACTAGAATTAATTAATTAATTAATATTTGAAAAAACTGTATTAACATCAATTGTCATCCAGTACAAGTTTAAAAAAATTTATTTCAACTTGATAGGATGAATAATGAGTATTTTATTAACGATTGAAAATTTGAACAATATAATCTATAATAATAAAGACTAAAGAAGTTTGTGTGTGAGTGAGTGAGTGTGTCGACGGTGCTCTGAAGAGACCACTGCACGTAGAGCTACAAAATTTGGGGAAAAGGTACGTCTATATATGAAGTTTTGTACCTTGAAGCCCGATTTTCGATTTTTTGATTAGATTTTTTTTATTTAATTTTTTATGCGATTTTTAGCGTTTTTTTATGTTTCGAGGCGATTTTTCCATATAAGTGAGAAGAATATGGTTTCTTTCTTTTAACCCAATATAGTAAATTTTGTTCTCTTTTCAAAAAAGTTTATTCGGAATTCGTGCAGCGATTTTTGAATTTTTAGCGAATTTTTTATGCAATTATTGAACAGCATTTAATGCATTTAATAAGGAGGTTACCGTAGAGGGACACAGTTCTGTCGCCAAACGCCCCCAAGTTTGTCACCAACTTGGCGGTATATCGCCAAATTTGGCGACCGAAATGAGTCGCCAAAAGTGACGCCAACTTGGCGATATCTCTAATATTTCGCCAAATTCCCATAGACTTCCATTGTAAACCAATATGGATTACTTGCTTACAGAAAATGAACAAATTGAAAATTTTTAATGCAACAAAAACTAATATTAACTTAAGGGATTATATTAATTATATTTAAGGGAGTCCAAGTAAATTAAATAGTGAATAAATGTAACGATACAATGCTTAGATTATTGTATTTTATTGATATTTTCGACGAAAGGGTTGCCAGTGGTCATTTTGCCGAAAATTATAGTTGATAAATGAATTGAAATGGCTATATCCGTTAGAAAATAATGTAAACAACTCGCAAATTAAAAGAAAATAACTGTTATTTGTTTAATTAAAAAAAAAAGAATCAAAAACCTTTTTAATGCTAGATAAAATTTATAAAATGAAAATATTTAATTTAAATATGAAAGGAATGTTTATAAAACTTAAAAAATAAATTAGTATGAAAGAAGCAATTGATACATTATTTGGCGATTTTTCGCTTCGCCAGGTTAATAAAAATGTGCCTGAAAAAATTTGAAGAAATAAAATTTAAGTAACAGTCTTTTAGTCCTTCTTTTTTTAAAATTCAATTTAATTATCATTTTTATGTAATTTTCGCATCGTATGTCTTACAGGAGAAAGGCTTTATTTGTGAGTTACATGCTAATTAATTATTACCTTGGTCGCCAAACAATGCAATTTTAAGCCACAAAGGCAGAAGCGTGAAATAAGCCAGGCGAAGGTCGCAATAATTTTTTTTTAAGTATAGGAGAACATTTCGGAGTAAATCTTTATACTCAAATGTAAATTATATAAAAAGGAGTTAAAATTATAACTATTTAGTCAAGTATTTAAATTTTAATGTAAAAATGTGCCATATACACACATCTTTTATGATCTTCGATAATCAAGCCACCACCAAATGACATATTTACTACATTATTGAAAGTTTTGTTGGCACAGGTGTCATATACGCTCCATGGTACAAAATGGGCTCCAAAATGGCGTTATTTTGCCTGACATGGTAACTCGGCTATTGTTGTTTATTTATTAATAAGTTGTTTATTTACTTTTATTTTCTTTTTTACAGTTATATAAACTGTTTTGTTCTATAGACATTAATTAAACTTTTTATTATTTATTGCTATTTCCTTTTAAAATAATAGAAAGTAATTTAAATATATATGTGTAACTGGTATTCAAAAACGACGTTTTCACCAATTTGGCGTGAAAAAAAAATCGCGCCAAACCCGGTACGTATCTATGCTTAATAGTTATTTACATTATTGTGATTACTTAGTATCAGGCAACAGATTGAAGAGTATTTGGTATATTTTTGATATATGTGCTTTGGTGAGTTAGAGAAAATGGCCTTGGCGAGTGAAGTGAATTTTACGTATATTTACTGGCAAACTATTTATTTTTCATATACATATAAGCATTTTTTTTCAATATTTATTTTATTTATTTATATAAAGAAGAGCTATTTATCTACCTTTAAATACGAACAGAAATAATTTGTGGTTCTACCTGATTATCCCGTAGACCAAAAAAAATATCGCCAAACTATAAGATTAAATGCCAATAATGGGTGATCGTAAATGTCAAATTTACTTGACATTAAACACTTTACACATGTTTGTTATGTCATCAGGTGATTTTTAATTCGATATTTACGTTTCTTCGCGATCTGCTGCAATTTTTTGACATTCCATTTTTGACCTATAATACTAAAGTAATTCCTACCTTCATTTAAATAAAGTTTATTCGGATTTCGTATAACAATTTTCGAATTTTTCGGGTATTTTGTATGTGATTTTTAGTGCAATTTAGTGATTTTCTACCAATTTTCCACATTAGTGAAAGACGTTGATAGAAGTTGAATCAACTTTCAATCTTCGAGCACAATATATAACTTTTCTTTCTCTTTTCGAAATTTGTGCAGCGATTTAAAATTTTTTCGCAATATCTTATTGTGATTTTCAGAGGTTTTTCGCGATTGCAGTTTTTTTATGTACCCGAGCAACGCCGGGCAAGTTAGCTAGTTATATAAATAAAAGTAAATAAGCAATTTATTAATAAAAAAAGCAATTTATCAAATTACAACGACCATTTGGAAAACGATTTTTTTGAAGACTGAAATTTAAAACATAAAAAATTGCACGGAGTTGATCATACATTACGTACGCCATGAATTAAACATTAATAGTGTTATGACACGTAAAAGTTGCAAGCCAAAAATATCGCCTGCGACCCGTCAGATTTCATGAAACTTAAGTATTATCCACCTGAAACTTACGTAAATATCCAAGCATTTCATTGGCTGTTCGGGAAAAGGCTTTTCCATCGTCAGATTTCTTGGAAATCTGACGGCCAATTTGAAATGAAATTTCATTCTTAAACTTCTAAACATTCGACAATATTATTTTTTACACCGTCGGATAGAGAAAAAAATTTACTTTTAAATGCAATTTGTTTGAAAGCTGTATTTCAATTTGTTTCTGAGTTATTAATTTTTTTTGTAGTTTTTATTACTTTTTTGTCATAGTGGCAACAGAAAGTATCCATCGTTGTTGAAATTAAAGGGAAATACAGATTACTGTATAGATCAATCAGAAAACGAATAAATTGCGGATTAAACCAATGAAAACCTTCAGATATGCTTTTCATTTCCCATCCTGACGAGAACAATAACCATTTTTCCAAATGGTTAATAAATATAGGGAGAGTGTGAGCTAATAGTAGGAATTGAATAAAAAATAACTTACGCAATCTGAAAGAGTATGTGAACAGTTGAATGGTGGCGTTTCAAACCATTATATCACAGAGCATGCAGTTTTAGAATATTCTTATTTGTTTTGATAATGGCTCGGATACAGCCGAAACATGCAAACAGTCTAACAACACCTTTTAGTATATTTTTACAGGATGTTACAATTTTTTAAAAAGTTGGTTAGACTTTTTTTCTTTTTCAGAAAACAGAATATACTTTAGTATCTTACCATAACAGCAACGTCCATTACAAGGAACAGAACCACTTGGGCAATGTTTTTCTTCTGAGAGCATGGATCTGCCTTCGGTATATAAAGTTGATGTCTTCTCCTGTGTTTGTTCTTCTAAAGAATAAAGAAGTTCTATAGGAAATCTTGAATAGAAAATAGTAGAGTACCTTTACTTATCACAGTGGCATTATATGGGTAGGGAAATTTCAATAGCAGAAAGGATTTTAGACAAAAATAAACTTGGCAAGTCTCATTATAGTTGAGCTACAGCGCCTAGTGTGGAAATATGCTATCCAAACAGTGCTAAAAATTTGTATCCCTTAAATACAGCGCCTAGAATACCTAGTGTGGAAATATGCTATCCAAACAGTGCTAAAAATTTGTATCCCTATGTGCTACGATACTGCTAAAATTTCAAGTGTCGATCGCAGCGACATCTGCGGGATTTTCGTATTACTATTATTACATTGTACAGTCGGACGATTTAATCTTCGAGCACTCTGACCCCCTCGGGTTTTTTCCGAATCCGAAAAAGAAGCAAAAACGGGGAAGGAAAAGACAACGACGAAGGGTTCGAGGTCGATCGCACGGGGAACGGGGTAAAAATTAAACTCTCGACACACGGCACCCGACAGTCGAATCACGGATCGGGAAAAATAATTCGCGTGTGTGTGTGGGGGGGGGGGGGCGAGAAACAAAACACCAACAACGGATGTGTGTATTTCAATGATGTCACAGCCTTCCGAATGGTCTGAAATTTTAAATATGTAATTGTCGTAAAATTTTGTCGAGTCATTTCAAATTTTATGAAAATCGGTGTATAGTTTAATTACAGAGACAGCCAAAAGTTTTACGTTACATTACGGGGAACGGGAAAAAATTATCGCGAGTGCATTTCAATGATGTTACAGACTATGCACTCATGAAGAGCAAAAAAATATACATTCAGTACGATACGGGATGCAAAAAATAATTATAAAACTAGTTATAGTACGAACGCACCTCATTTGCCACGTTCGAAGAGCAATTTCCAACTCGTTTCGAACGGTCGAAAAACAATTACAGACCGAGACGAGTCGCGATAAACGATAATGGCTAGAGTGCTATGCTTTCTCTCGGAAATTTTTCCATCTCCGAGCGTTCGAGAAACATTTCCGGCATCCACGCGAATTTTTCAGTGGCTTTTTTAAGTTCTTCGTCGTCGTATTTACGAGCCGATACCACGAGCTCTGTTCTTCTCGAAGCGTCCACGCGAATTTTTCGGTGGCTTTTAAAAGTTCTTCGTCGTCGTATTCACGAGCTCCGTATTCTTTTCGAAGCGTCCAAGCGAAATTTTCAGTGGCTTTTTCAAGTTCTTCGTCGTCGTATTTACGAGCCGAAACCCCGAATCGTATTCTTTTCGAACAGTCGTTCGGAGCACCGCGTCCGCGAATCGAATCCGGTGTCGAAAAAGACATCGGCGGTCGATCACACCACGGAACAAGCAAAGAACAACGTGATCGCGGCGAACGCGAGTTCGAACACAGCACAGATCCCCCAGAACACGTCTTTCCATTCCATTTCTTTATATTTAATTTTTTCTTTACATCTCGTTCTTTTCTTCGCGAGAGAGAAAACATCGCGTAAACGAAAAGCCTAGTTTTCGACATCGGGTGGGGAAAAGACATTTTTTACTTTCTTCTATCTTTACGAGAAGAAAGTATTGGATTCATGAAAATTTTCGACGGATTTACACGTTTTAGGGGTCAGAGAACCCGAAAAACATGTTTTTACAAAATGTCTGTCTGTGACTCTGTGAGTCTGTCTGTCTGTGTGTACGTGACACAAATTTTGTGGGCGCTCTATCTCAAGAACTAATGCACGGAATTTAATAAAAATTTATATTCTGTTAGTCCCCGATACAATTTGATGCTGATTAGTTTTTGGTGTTAATCACCCAATAGGGGGCGCCGCTATGCAGTAATTTTCACGATTTTCGCTATAGCTCTATCTCGAAAACTAATGCACGGATTTTCTCCAAACTTCAGATTCAGTCAGATTCCACACTTTTTTCCCGAAACAGCGAAAACAAGGCGGGATCGTCATCGGAAGCCCGTCGCGCGGGAAACAGGACGCGTCGGCTTTTTTCGTCCGGAAGGTCGAAAGGTCGCGCGGGCGATTAATTATAGCGAGTTTTCTTATCGGCTTCCGCCCGCGTCGTTCCGAGAAAAGACGAAAAGAAACGGGTCGAAAGGACATCACGTGATCCGTTTCCCGCGAAACAGGATGTTTACGCCGCGCGAGATTATTTTCGTTTCGGCTTCGATTTCCACGAGTCGTGGAAAGGAAGTCACGTGATCGCGTGTTTTTCTTCCGGCGAAACAGGATGTTCTGGAACAATCTCTCGACCTCGAGAGACGGTATAAATACGGGTCCGTGGGCGAAAGGAAAATCATTCTGCCTCAGAGAATCGCTGCGTGTGGACAGCTCCGTGTTCCCGACGAGTTTTTTTCTCTGACTTTTGCCTGCCGAGTTTCTCTGACTTTTGCCTGCCGAGTGTTTTTCAGTCTTTCGCCTGCCGAGTTTCATCATGTTTTTCTACCTGTGCCACGATCGCCTGCCCGCCCCCGTGCTGGTCGTCCTGTCCGCCGACGGGCTGCCTTTCCTGAGGGCCGCGGACGTGGCCCGGATCCTGGAATACAGAAACACGCACCGATTTTCCTCGATGTACGCCAGTCTCAGGATCCGGGACATCGTGTATAAGAGAATGGAGCTGCCCCGCCAGGTGCTGGACATGAAAATTTTTTCTGCCGAAGAAGCCGTCGAACTTCTCAAGCCGTGCAAGCGGAGATCGGCCCTCTACTTGCGTTGCGTCTTCGAAATGTCGGATACCTGTCGAGTCTTGCCCCTGGACACCATCAGGGCCGCCACCATGCAGAAAAGGACCATGCGCGTCAAGTTCCTGGTCGCCGAGTATTCGAATTCTATGACTTTTCAGGATTTCCTGAACGAGTTCAAGACGAAGACGTTTCTCCTGTACGAAGACCTGGCCCGAGAATACATGTTCAAAAGGATCGAAATACACTCGTACAACTCGAGCCTGGAAATCCTCAGACTTCCCGAGCCGCCGAGAAAAGTATTGGTACATTTCGGGGACGAAGTCTTCGAGTACCGATTGAACTGATTTCTGTAAAAAAATGTTTTTTATGAAAAAAAAAAAAAAAAAAAAAAAAAAAAGGTCGAACGAGGTGTGTGTAAGGAAAGACTTTATGTCTTTGTCCATACACACCTCGTTCGGCCTTTTTTTTAAAAACAGACAGGTCGCCAATATTGAAAATATATTAAAATAAAACTTGTACGTTTCGAAACAGAGTGTCGCAAAAAATCATATTCGGTA